>CM040997.1:9379531-9406037 GCA_022985145.1 Pangasius djambal
ATTTACAAATTTATCAGCTTTTTTTTTTTTTTTTACTTATTATTTGAAGCAGGATATGTTTCATATTAGGAAAAACTCATTGTCTCATCTCAGGTACCTACAATGTGTTCCAAAGGCCACTAGTGAAAATGCTTCTATTTTGCATTCTTTTCTAATTTCAAACAACATTTTGCATTCCAGTTTATATAATCAACAATAACTTGAGTGCAAAGTAAAATCATATAAATTTTTACGTGAAATCCATAATTTCTCAGTACGTGTTATCCCCCCCCCTTGACAATCCATGTTAGATCAAATTCATCTGAGTGTCGTCTGAACACATTTCAGTGGAAGGGATAAGACTTAAGGAATATCTGACCTTTTGTACGAAGGAGTTAACATGGTCAATACTTAATATTTTTTACAATGTCTTTCAAATTAATTTATGAGAGTTATGATTTAATAAATAATACAGCTACAATTTAAATCATTTTCCCATTGCTTTACAACATGTACTTGCTCTCCCATTTTTCTAACAATTCAATCTGTTAATTTTTTTTATTCTGTATTGTGTATTTATTATATTTATTAAAATATGAATCAAGGTTAGAGATGACATAAGAGTAACAGGTTGGTATATAACTGAGGTATATTTTCACTTTCTATTTACATTCAATAAATATCTTGTCTTTTTATTGGTACTAGTCTTATACAGAAAAGGCCACATTCATGAATATGAGTATACAGTATGCTGTTGACGCTGCCATACTCATTCTGGTGAGGGATGCGCAAAATGTATTTAACATTTTCTTTTATCTACAGTGGATATAAAAAGTCTACACACCCCTGTTACAGCTGCAGATTTTTGTAATGCAATGCCATTTACACTATATGGCCAAACAACACCTGACCATCACACCCACATGTGGGTCTTCCCCACACTGTTGCCACAAAGGTGGAAGCACATAACTGTATAGAATGTATTTGGATGCTGTAGAATTACAATTTCCCTCCACTGGAACTAAGGGGTCTGAACCTGTTCCAGCATGACAATGCTCCTGTACACAAAGCGAGCGCCATAAAGAAATAGTTTGCGAAAGTTGGAGTGGAACTCGATTGGCCTGCACAGATCCTTGACCTCAACCACTCTGAACACCTTTGGGATGAACTGGAACACTGACTGCACCCCAGGCCTCTTCACCCGAAATCAGTATCTGACCTCACTAAATACTCTTGTGGCCGAATGGAGAAATCCCCACAGCCACGCTCCAAAATCTAGTGGATAGAAGAGTGGAAAGAATATATGGGAGTTATGGTGACGTGTCCAAAAATGTTTGGCCATATACTGTATGTTGGTTTCATTTTTTACCTCACAAAAACCTGCAATTTTAACAAGGGTGTGTAGACTTTTTATATCCACTGTATATAAATGGTTAACTCATCCTACTTAATTCTACTAAATTTACCCCTACATTACCTACCCCCTAATTATTATAGTCTCTGTGTGTGTGTGAGCGAGAGAGAGAGAGAGAGAGAGAGAGAAAGAAAGAGAGAGCGATTTCTGTGTCTACCCTGTACAATGCTGCTAGTGTGAGCTGACTGCAGCACTAATAAGGGCCACATTCACAATACAGCTCCAAGTTAGAACTCATGCTAATCAACTACCAAGCTGTATTTCGACTACAGTCTCAATCAGATGCAAGAGAAATGTAATTGGAATAGAATAACTTTACTTTCCACTGTATGTGAAAATGTTACTTACCATCACATATCTCACTTATAGTTATAAAACGTAGCTATAAACTACGACCTTATCAAGCAGACTTATTTTACTGCACCCAGTAAAGTGTACTTAAGCAGTGTGAGACGGATATGGCCAGTCCTTTACCTGAACATACAGCAAAACAGTTTCTGGTCCGGTGTTGCATTCTAAGTCAAAAACATTTTCATGAGCATTCATCCCAAGAAGAAGAAGAAGAAGACTTTATTTGTCTTAAATAATTAAATTAAAAAATTTATTTTAAATTTATTTATTTTAAAGTATTTTCTTTGCATATCCCAGCTTGTTAGAAAGTTGGGGTCAGAGCACAGGGTCAGACATGATACGGTGTCCCTGGAGCAGAAAGGGTTAAGAAAGGGTTTTCTCAAGGGCCTAACACTGGCAGCTTGGCAGTGCCAATACAAATCATTATTGGGAACTAACTGCATTTAACACAGTTTAGAAGACCACAATACTTTTACAATATTCAACTAATCTATATAGTGTGAATACATTACTAATAGGTCGGCTATGGCTGTCTACTGAAAACTCAACATACTAAAAATAGTAAAATATAGTTTCATATGAACTAACATCCATGGTGAGGTCCAAAAGTCTGAGACCACTAGTGGGAATACATCTATTTTGCATTCTTTTCTGATGTAATACAACAATTTTCATTGCAAATTATATTAGTGACAAAAACTTGAGTCAAAAGTAGACTCTTTGAAACATTTACATGAATTTCAGAGTTTCTTAGTATTTGGTACGTCCTCCTTTTTGCTTTAATGACAGTGTGCACTCAAGCTGGCATGGACTCCACAAGTTTGTGCAAAACCTTATGATCCATTTTAGATCACGTCCATCAGAGTTTCATCTGAACACGTGCTTCAGTAGAAGAGATTAGGCATGAGGAAAAGCTGATCTTTTATGCAAAGCAGTTAACATGGTCAATATCACAAATTTGCTTACATTTAAGTAGGGACCTAGAAATAGTGCAGAATCCTGTTTATGAAAGATGTTGAACATTTACTTTCTTTGTTTTAAATATTTCGAAATACTTAAAAATTCCCAGATTTTCAATGCGGTCTCAGACTTTTGGACCCCACTGTATGTCTTCAGTCAGTTTAAAGATTGAAAAATGTCCTTCAAAGTTTGTATTCAGACACTTTTATAGAAAGAGAAATGAGACAGAAGCCCTAAGGCTTGAGACTTGGACCAAAGTGCATATATACTACATTAAAGATAAGAGTGATGGACTTTCACCTGCCCTGTATTTGAATGATTAAGAGCCGTGTCCTCACACCTTCCTTTCTAGATCAAGGACACCTCACGTAGACGTCTGCTAACTCTTTAAAGATGAGCTTAATGAACCTTTATATATTGCAGGCTCTTAAGCTCCCTATATGTATTTAAAGGGGTTTAAGACTTTTGTACATTCTTGTATACTTTTGACTTTCAAATGAACCAAAGTGCCCAGTATTAGACATACAGTCTTAGGTGTTCTTTAATTTTATATATTTGACTTAGGTGTAAAAGAAAATGTTTTTGATAACTATACATTTGTTTTCCAAAAAATAAAGTGGTCATTTTTATTTTTTTGGTTAAGGAACGCAACATATTCTGTGATAGACCACTTTTTAGATTAAACATACTTAATTTGTAGGCGTAAAACACAATGCTGTTATTCAGAAGAAGAAGTTCAGAAGAACTGTGAGAGGTTCTCCAAGATGCTGGAACAACCTACCAGCTGATTTCCTTAAAACTGCATAACAGGCACACTTGTGATTTAAAGGCAAAGGACGGTCACTCCAAAAAGTTTTTTTTTTTTTTTTAACCGTTAACTGATATTTATGGTATTTCTTTATATTTAGAAATATTTCATTTCGGGATTGAGGTAGACATCTTCACTAATATGCAAGCTTTTTGCACAGTACTACATGTTTCTTACCTGCCATGAAGCCACTCAAACAGGTATTTGGGGTTCATAAGAAAGCCCTTCACTTTTGTCTATGCTTTTCCAGTACCTCTTTTTTCACAGTGTGATGAAAGATAAGAGAAACCAAAGGTATTTGATTAAACAGAATAAATATATAAACAATGGCCTTTCCCTTCTCACTGTGTTGTTTGGTATGGCTGGGTGTCAAGAATGTGTATTAAAAGACTGATGCTTCCCCTCTGTACACTCCATATGCAAACATCCTGTCAGGAAACAAAAAAAAAGAAGAAAATCAACACTTTATTCTTTGGTTCTCTTAACTCGCGTTATTCGCTGCATTAGATAACATTAGCAAAACATTTTTGAAGTCACAAATACCAATGAATATAAGTGTTAATTGCTTTGTTAAAGTTATTAATGGGATGCTAATGATGATATTCATGGTTTGTTAATGTCGAATTCTCAAATCTGATTGGTCAGAAGGTGTTGATTAAAAAACAACAGCTCTGACAATAGTTTCAGCTATAATTCAAATCACCGGTTTGTGTTAACACACTCGTACTAAAACATTATCGTTTCCAACAGCAAATTTATTGGGACTTGTATGGTGGATGCTCAGTACAAATTAAGACTAATGATAAATGGATTAAAAAAAACTGTTGTTATTGAACAAAGAAAAAAAATCTTTTTTTTTTTTTTACAAATTAGAAGTAATATACTTATTATTATATGTTCTCTGCAGCGAGACAATCTTCATGACAGAGAACATTTTGAGCTTTCCCTTTTCTCAGTGATACTTTTGTTTGTCTTATTAATTTACAGAGAGTGAAAAACAGAGAGGTAGGTGAGGGAATAACAGTTTATAACTGCTATTACTTAAGTGATAACAGTCTTGCAGATTTTCCACATATGACTATAAGTGCATAAAAGTGCAATGTGTTGTTCATTAATAAATTAAAAATTGTAGTCATTGGCAAATTGATATGAAATAAAACACTTTGAAACGTGCTGTTATTGGAAAATTGGGGTGGTAACAGCCATCACAACCACTATCACACCACCCTGTCATTGATTATTTTCCTATAATAGAACACACAGTCATGTTTCATTCCTTACTTATACAAATTGTAATTTTATTCAAGTGGAATTTTATGCTCAGTGGAGGTGTATATGTATAATTAAAGTGTTTGTGTAAATTAAACTATTGTGTGTGACATACTGTAGTGTCAGGATCAGGTTCAAATGCACTATAATAGCAGCCTGAGGATATGATGCACTGATGCTGGTTACAATATGAATCACAGTGAGTAGTGATTCAGAGTCCATGTGGTCTGCCAGTTTTGCGAAAGTCTCGTTCAGAGTTTTTCTCAGGAAAGTCTTGTGTATCTGCTTCCGTCTGATCTCTAACACAGTTTCTCAGCGTGTGTGCTTTCAAGTGGAGTTACATTCATTCTCTGCATTACAGCTAATAATGAAATAGTCAAAAATAACGCAAGAGTCAAAAATAGTTGTTTGTTCAATATCTTCAAGGAATAGATCACATGACATTGCACATTAATCTTTGGACTGTACTCTCGGGGTGTAAAAAAGTCAGTCATAAATGAGTCTGGAACAAGGGTCCAGTGCTTGGGTCAATCATAAACTAGGCAATGGGGAGCCAAAAGCTAATTATTTCAGTGGGTTCAGTGTGAAGGATGTACAGAAAGCCACTGAGACAATAAAATGACACAATGGTTTCAATTTCATTCTAGCCCAGAAATGCATTATGAATGAAGACAATGCCAGCAATTTATTAAAAAAAAAAAAACAAACCTATCCATGTACTTTAAGATTGTTAATCTTAACTGCAGGCCTGTAATCAGCAGCTGGTAGCGTATCTGAACTTCAGATGATCTTTCAGCACAGCACAGAGCAACAATAACTATCATACATTACCCAGATAACCTTGATGTTTATAATTGTAAAGTTATTGAATAACCTATACCAGGTTTGGCTAATGTGCAACCAAAACAACAACACAAAGAGGAGATAAAGAAATGTTTTTCCAATGTTTCATCTATGGCTCTTAATCATTTCAGCATAAAAGCTTGTAAAGCAATGACTGTTGGTTAAACTGTTTCATGGAAGCCGCTTTCTTCTTTCTGATTAATTTAGCTATAGTTTAGGTTGATTACACAGAGGAGTATAAAAGACTGCAGTGTACTACTGTTTTACAGAAACCTAGCCAGACTCAAAGATCCCGACGCTGCTATTTAGCTAGCAAGCCACTCAACTCTTCATGCTAACTCCGGTAAGAGCAGAGGCAATGGCCTTTGTATTTACATTAATAGAGACTGGAGCACTCGAAAATAATTGAACAATATTGTTCTTCAGATGTTGAATATCTGGCACTGAAATATAGGCCTTTCTATTTGCTGAGGGAGATAACTGTTGTTATTATCCTGGCTGTGTACATTCCACCGCAAGCTAATGCTAAGTTAATACTAGCACAGCTGCACTCGGCCATTAATAAACAACAAATTGAACATCCAGATGGCACCTTCATCATAGTGGGGACTTCAATCGAGGGTAAATATTAAGGATCAATACAAGGCGCTACTCTACCCTACCTGTGACAATCTGATCATCTCTCATACTTTAAACCCAGCATACAGACCTCTCACCAACATAGCTAAACCAACCATAAAGACAGCCAGGTCCAGCCCTGAGATGGCCATATCTGAAAACACACTACAGCCTTCAAATCTGGTGACACTGCTGACAAATACAGCCTGCCAAAAAGCCATAAAGAAGCCAAAACTACCCACAGAGGGCATACACCTGCTGCTTGTGGCAAGGTTTCCAGTCCATTATTGATTCTCAGATTATAACACCAGTTATGCTCTAGAGATGATGCCACTCTTGCATAATATGCAAGCTAAATAACCTCTTTGCCTGCTTTGACACAAGCAATTAAGAAACCACAGCAAGAGGTTTACACTTCCTGGACAGCCAGGCACTCACTCTAGACATGTGCGAGTCAACAAGCATAAAGCGGCAAGCCCTGAGGTCATTCCTGGACGTGCGTTTTAGGGCTGTGCTGAACAGTTGGCAGAAGTCTTCACAAACACCTTTAATCTGTCTTCCTCTCATGCACTTGTTCCCAATTGTCTCAAGTATGCCACCAGTGTACTGGTGCTGAAAAAAAAACAGCCATCTTAAGCAACTTAAACAACAACAACTTAAATGACTATAACCCAATAGCACTCACTCCCATCATTATAAAGTGCTCTGAGAGACTGTTTTTTTTTCACACATCAAAGCCATGATGCAAAACCAACAGATCCATGGAGGATGCCATCTCCGTCTCCCTCCACATTGTCCTCGCCCACCTGGAGAGTCAAAGATCATATCCCAGACTGTAATTCATTGCATTTAATATGATCATTCCAAGTAGGCTGGTCTCCTAACTGAATGAGAAAGGCCTTAGTGCACACATCTGTGATTTTCTGGACTTCTTATCACATTGACCTCAGGCAGTCAGACTTCCTCCACACTGCCACTGATCACTGTTATGCCACAGGAGTGTGTGTTGAGCCCACTCTTCTATGCCCTCTTCACCAGCACCTATGTACTTGCACAGGCCACAAACACCATCATAAATCTTTCAGATGACACAACAGTGATTGGGCTGATGTCTAACAATAATGAGTCAGCATACAGAGAGGAATGCTCAGAAAACAACCTGATCCTCAAACACCATCTGCATCTATGAACTTCCGTATTGTGATTTCTTTGGCCTGGATTCATGAGCACACTTGCGTGTCTGTGTGGCTACATGTTTTTTTTTTTTCTAGTTTTAGAGACCAACAGAGAAGGGTGATGTTGGACAGGTTTGTGGTATTACCGCTAGCACATTTGGCACACTGTAACTTTTCGTTAACTTTAAGTTTTTTGACTTACTGAGATTGAATGGGGTGATAAAATATTCCATATCATTAAACTCCTAATAGATGATCCAACAGATGTTACATTTTTCTAAATATTCAGTACTCATTAAACAATGTGCTGCCTTTTTTCTATAATTTTTTCCTATACTAACATTTCAGAATTTGTAGATATTGCATATAAAGTCATGTTCTACTGTTGTTTTGGTCAGCCTCGTGTTTCTAATATCAAGGAATGCTGGTAATGAGTTTCCAGTATGCTGGTAATGAGTAACTCAGTTTTGGATGCATACCTGAAGTGATGCTGACTCACAGCTCCAGATCCTGAGCTTGAGTTACTGTCTGTGTGGAGTTTTGCATGTTCTCCACATGTCTGTATGGGTTTCCTCTGGGTCCTCAGTTTCCTCCAACCTCCCATTAATAGGTGGATTGGTGAATTTAAATTGCCCCTAGGTGGGAGTGTGTGGACTGGTGTCCCATCCATGGTGTATTCCCACCTTGTGCACAGTGCTCCAGTGCTCTTAGATTGTGGTTACTGAAGTTGAATGAATGAAAAACGATATGATATATTGCACAGTCTCTGTATTGTATGACCTTCAGAAGAGTACAGCAAAGAAAATGACTCTCACTGCTACAGCTTGATGGAAAATGTAGAATCATTTTCTGCCTACGCTGAAAGATCTAATCCACCTCAAAATGTGACATTTGCAATGACATGTCTGCTGTTCTGCTGGTTTGACCACTGGTCCTAATGAATGCTAACATATATGTTTTATTATTTTTTTTTGTTTACTTTAGGACTGCAGATGATCACGGAATGATTTCACTCAGAGATAGACAAAAAAAAATTGCATTTCACAGCACATTCATCCAGCTCACATTACGTACACATCATTATAATTCACCAAAGCGGTGGTGCAGCACAAGGAGAGAAAGAGTACAGTAAATTTGTTGAGGTAGTTTGTAAAGATAATTCTTGATAAATTATGCTTTACTTGACTATCTTCCTCACTACGTCTTGCTTATAAAGAGGAAAATCACTCTGCACTCTATAACATAAATAAATATAACCTTTTATATTTATAACATAAATAAATTGAAAATAAATAAATTGAAAAATATTAAATATGTAAACAGAGGGCAAATATTGCTTACAAACACAGCACCATCATCATCTGCATTAGCAAGCACATTTGAGCATGGAACAACATGGGACCTCTGATTTAAATGACAACAAGAGTTTTATTTGACACCAAATAAAAGGTTTGTTGTCAGATAAATCAGGAGATTCCATGTGTGTAACAGTCTCAGTGAACTGAATAGGCTAAACAAAAAAGGCATTTAAAAAGTGAAATTTCATTTCATTTAATCATATTTTGGCATTATTAAAAAAATAAAATAATAAATTCGCCTGTCTGACCTGAAAGTAGGATTACATTCTTGTTGCTGGTCATGGATTTTTTAGATAAGACGCTGCCAATTAATGAGGTGGAAAATATCCAGAACTTGGTCGAACCTGTTTTTGTTTTCCACGAAAAATAACAGTGACCAAAAAATAACAGAGTGACCAGTGGAAAGCAATGGAAGGTCATGCTGTGTACAGAAATACATTAAAAAATGTGCACACAAAGATGATAAGTAAAAATACTGTGCAAATGAATCCATTGTTGCCTCATGTTGCACATTGCATTACTGTATGCGCCTTATCTAATCACTGAAGCACCTAACACTGTTTACCAAGAATAATTAATATGCTCACACATTCATGATCTATTAAAATGCACTGATCAACCTCCAAGCATAAGACTGTAGTGATGCAGCACTGGAATGTCAGCCACACAGGAAGAACATCTGAAAATTTCTGAGAAAATAAGCTCACATATAAACATCCAAGTTCAGCTGCCGCAGCTTTAAAGACACAAAACACGTGACAACAGGCCCTGGACTGGGGTCAATCCTCAAGGTCTATAGTAGTTACACCAATGATTAAATCTGTGGTACATTTACAAGTGACTTACAAATGAGCTGTTGTAAGTGTTCAAGGAGACAATAGTGGTAGCTTGGTGGTGCTGGGATTTGAACTCACATCTGATCAGTAGCCTTAAGACTTAACCACTGGCACACCACCGCCATGCTTTATGTACAACCATTAGAGTTCCCTATCAGAGAGGGTTCCAAGAGAAACCTTATTCAGAAGCAAACAACCCTTCAAGAACATTTTTTTCTATGAGTCTAACCTACTTTTACAATCAGTCATTAGTTATGAGCACTCAGATTCAGATTCTTCCAGAAGAATCTGAATGTAAATGAAGAAATACAGAGATATGCCTCAACGCACATGTTTTCACTTCAAAACTGAGACACAGGCTTTGGTAATCATTACTCAACTGGCACTGCTGAGGAAGGCTATATAAAGCGCCGGACACATCGGCATGTCAGGGAATGTCTGTTAATCATTTTGCAGTCCTCTTGCCCTTACAATTATGAGACATGTGATTACCTGTCAGGTTCCAAACAAGGTCATGCATACAAAACAATAGCCATGGCAGGGGTTCACAAACTTTTTGTAGGTAGGGACTGCTTTAACTATAAAATAAATTCAAAGTTAAAAAAAACAGGCCCCCTCAGAACAAATTTATTCTGTTATCTTTATTTAAATGTGTAGAATAATATTTTGTCTGTTTATTCATTTTAATTTATGAATCATTAATCATTATCTAATTGTTAAATCTAATTATTAACTGGAGCTGGAAAATAACCATATAATAATAATTCAGGTCAGGCATAAGATCACATGGTTCACACAGAATTGGTAAATCAGTGGTAAAGCAAGGTTAAATCAGTGTTCTCATAAGTTCTCATCAGTTTCTCATAAAATAAAGTAGCATTAAATCATTTATAACCTGTATGACCTGATCGATTATGTCTTTCATCATTATGTGAGAAACTTAATACTGAGACGTGTGAGGACATACAAAGAACGACTTATTATTATTATTATTATTATTATTATTATTATTATTATTATTATTATTATTGTCGTTGTTATTATATTAAAATAAAAATGCCAAATAATAATAATAATAATAATAATAATAATAATAATAATAATAATAATAATAACTCTGTGATAGGACAACGGCCTCGCCGTTGACCAGCAACCTATCAGAAGCCAGTGTTGTGTATTTGCCGGATGTGGAATTGCTCACGTCCCGAGGAAGACGTGCACGACGTGACTCCCCGGTGCGAGTGGGCGGGGCGTGCAGCGATTACTCATCTTACTGCTGTAGTTTATAGCAGCCATTTTTAGCGTGTCTTTCTTTGTACTTTTATTCTGCAACAAAACTCAGCACACTGAGTTATATATTATTATTATTATTATTATTATTATTATTATTATTGTCGTTGTTGTTCAAAACCCAACAGAGTTTTGGACTGATGGTATTCCTAGTTTGTGACCTAGTGACCTAGTGAGCCAGTATCAGAATGTATTTTTGATAGACTTCAAAGCACTATTGTAAGTCACTCTGGATAAGGGCGTCTGCCAAATGCCGTAAATGTAAAATGTAAAAATGTTTTGTTGTTGTTGTAATATTTGACATTTTGGTAGGTTTACCAGGAGGTTTCCCATGTAAGTAATAATAATAATAATATTAAGAAGAGGAAGAATATAACACTACATTCATTTCTTTATAATGTATATTTTAATTATAATATTATTAAATATAATATTACAACATAATATTAAATTATATAATTTTAATACATTAAATCTTAGTTTACTTATTTTTACTTTTTAAGTTATTTTTTTAATAATAATAATAATAATAATGTTTTTTTAAACTCGTGTTTAACAGAAACAAAATTAACTTAAATTTTTTTTTTTCCAAAATTAATTTAACTAAACTAATATGTCTCGATTTTGTGTGCTCTCATAGCTCTTAGGTAAACACAAAACAAACTGACTATCAAACTCATGCCTGAACTTGTCTGAAAAAGCCAGGGGTTTTCACAACACTGTAAGAGATGGCCAGCTTCCCAGTGTACTGCTGACTGGTTGCAACTTGCTGAGACACAATACAGCTGTGTTAACATCAGCCTGAGACATTTCCCTCTGAGAGAGGACGTGCAGAATTGAGCAACCTCAGTGAGATCGTTCTTAATGTGTACTTTGAAAAGCTGAATCACAGGTTTTTGACTTCTTTTTTTTTTTGTTTTTTTGAGGGCTTTATATCAGCAATAAGAAAAAAGAAATCTGACTACTACAGTACACATGTGATTTGATCACTGTGCATGTTAGTTTTGACTATAAGAAACAAAAGTCCTTACCTTTCTTCTGGCCATTGACAGTGTGATCTACATTCTTTCTGTTACAGTCACATGAACTGTCCTAACTGAAGCCATGCCAGGTTGACTCCTACTGCGAGTGGATGTCTCACAATCTAGTTTGACCATCAGTAACCTTATAAAGCACAGGAATGTCGTAGGCTGTAGTTGTGAATGCTAATGCTGCCCAGTTGAGCGCCTACGCACATATCCTGATCAAATCTTCAATAGCAGTATCTATACTGCTGCATGTCACTAGGATTTATTATTTATTATTGAAATACTATCTGATGTGCACATTTTGCTTGTGCACCTACTGATACCTACTGAACTTTGCTACAATCTTTAAGAAAGGTTAATATTTAAATTCAAAATGAAAAGAGTCTGAAAGTTTGTTTATAGATTATATAATTTTTCATATTGTAACTACAACCACAGTAAATCAGAAGAAAACTAATCAATATCCCATAAGCATGAAACATAATACATTATATATGTATTATCAATCAAATGCACAGATTGCATTATGGAGTTATTTATCTGTCTAATCCCTCTACAAATGATAATATTACTTACTTACCCCTACTAATGGCCTAATGAGGCCATCTGAGTAATAGTAAAATAATTTAACTAAGACAATTTCTTTGTTGTTATTGTAAAAGCTGTTATATTCTACTATATTGTCTATGAATGTCATGTTTTACCCTGTGATTTTACTATATAGATGTATTTTATTAGCAGTAGTAGTAGTAGTACTAGTATTAGCAGTAGTAGTAGTAGCAGCAGTAGCAGCAGTAGTTGTAGAAGTAGCAGTAATACTAGTAGTAGCAGTAGCAGTAGTTGTAGAAGTAGCAGTAGTAGTAGTAGTAGTAGCAGCTGTAATAGTAGCAGCAGCAGTAGCAGTTGTAGTAGTAGCAGTAATAGTAGTAGCGGTAGCAGCAGCAGCAGTAGTTGTAGAAGTAGCAGTAGTTGTAGAAGTAGCAGTAGTTGTAGAAGTAGCAGTAATACTAGTAGTAGCAGTAGCAGTAGTTGTAGAAGTAGCAGTAATACTAGAAGTAGCAGTAGCAGTAGTTGTAGAAGTAGCAGTAATAGTAGTAGCAGCAGCAGTAGCAGTAGTAGTAGTAGCAGTAATACTAGTAGCGGTAGCAGCAGCAGCAGTAGTTGTAGAAGTAGCAGTAGTTGTAGAAGTAGCAGTAATACTAGTAGTAGCAGTAATACTAGTAGTAGCAGTAGTTGTAGAAGTAGCAGTAATACTAGTAGTAGCAGTAATAGTAGTAGTAGTAGTAGCAGTAATACTAGTAGCAGCAGCAGTTGTAGTAGTAGTAGCAGTAGCAGCAGCAGCAGCAGCAGTAGTAGTAGTAGTAGTATGGGCCAGTGGAAAGGCCATCACTCATTTACCATTCTCTATGTATTTTCTTTTTTAACAGATTTACAGCAGATTTAACAATAACAGACATTTAGAGCATTAAATTAAATTAACACTAGAGAACATTATAACAAGGGCCAATATACTGCACATGAGTACAATACACAATAAAAGTTTCCACGTGTTAGAATATATGAATTTAGGAGCATACTCTTTTCTTGCTGCATTGCTTATGCTAGCTGTTTATTCTCATGCTCATGCTATTAGTTTATTCTCATGCTTATGCTAGCTGTTTATTCTCATGCTCATGCTAGTAGTTTATGCTCATGCTTAAGATAGCTGTTTATTCTCATGCTCATGCTAGTAGTTTATGCTCATGCTTAAGATAGCTGTTTATTCTCATGTTTATGCTAGTCATTTATTCTCATGCTTAAGACAGCTGTTTATTCTCATGCTCATGCTAGTAGTTTATGCTCTTGTTTATGCTAGTAATTTATTCTCATGCACATGCTAGTAGTGTATGCTCAGTAGTTTATGCCAATAATTTATTCTCATGCTCATGCTAGTAGTTTATTCTCATACTCATGCTAGTTGTTTATTCTCATACTTAGATGTTTACAGGCTACGTTACTGGCGCAACATTTAAATATTAATCAACTGTTGCAGTTGAAGCAATGTGTTCCTTTACCGCTTACTGCCATCTAGCGGCCAAAAAAAAACGCTTATTCATCTTATTCTTAAGCGATGATGAGACTGATGTAAAGGCCTTTAGCAGCTTTGAGCGCTCAATGCGTCTTTAACGATGTGCTAATGGACTGTTAGCATACCAACCACATGTGTTTGTCCTACAAAACTTTGAAATGTATGGCCCTTTATAAAGACAGATAGAGACATCACCCAAAATAGTTTTAGGGTTCTAAAATATCTCACAAATATTTTATCATGAATTATCCATAATTCATGAATAATTATGTATGGTCATATTAATCGAATAATGTCTCCTGGGTGGAATGATTCAGATTTATTTGGATTAATCTAACAGCTAGGTCACATGACAGGCTCTGTTGTGTAAAACCAGACACAGACCCACCCATCATATAATATGCTTTATGTTATATGATTAATTGTTTTTAATGGATTTTACTAAAAACATGACTCTGGTGATCCAAAAATAATCTTAGCCCTATACAACTGAAGAAAGAAAGTTCTGCTCTAATCCCAGAAAGAAAATAAGGAAAACTACAAAGGTTTTTCGTATGTTTTATTTCAAAAGAAAAAAATATATATACAAGCAAGCGAAACTACATGGATGAGTATCTATCCCCATTCACTCAAAGTGCACCATTTAAAGTTTCAGTCTGAGAATTTACCATGTTGTGTGTGTGAGCTGGTGTGTGCTTGGTGGAGAGCTCGACACTTTAGAGAGTAGAGTGTGATGATAAGGAAAGTGTGGTGAATACAGCAGTGCATGATGCAGCTCAGGAGATAAACCCATGCTCTGTACAGGCTTCCTCCAGCAGGCCTCCTCTGCAGATCTGTGCATGTAATACCAGCTGAGCTGTCTGTTCTCCTGGTCTAAACATGCATGTGAGTCTGTGCTCACTGTTCTGCTGTAAACCTGGTCAGGAAAGCAGAGATGAGTGCTGGACGCAGTGTGAGCTGCTTGCTGCTGCACAGTGATCCTCACCCGAGGGAGATGATCCTTCTTTAACAGTGACTCTATGGAAAAAGGGCCGGTAAACTTGTTTGGACAGTCCTCCATCTTGACAGGACAGACTGGTGGAGAGGGGACAGGTAGAGGTGCTGCTTTTCTGTCCCATGCAGGAGGCAGTCCTGGGAAAAGCTCTGCTATGTCACTGAAATGACGGCGCAGCATCTTCGGGGTGATGCTGCTCTCATCCACTCTCCAGAAGTTCCTCTTGGCATTTGGGTACTCTGGGTCAATGGGAACCTGGGGTTAAATTGAAACATTTCAGTCAGTTTAACAGTTTAACTAAAACTAAAAAGTCTGAGTGATGCTAAAACAAGACAAGACCAACTCACTTTTGCAAAGCACTTGTTGGATGACAGACAAACTCTGATGTTGTTTTCGAGACCTTTCCTGTCCCCAGTGACAAACACGCCCAGTTTCTTCATAATCTGCAAAAAAATACAATGTTGATTAGCTATAACAGAGAATGCATTGAAAAAAATTTAACAGCATTCGTGTGATTAAATTCCTGTTGACCCTTATCCTACCTGTTTGAAGGTGAGCATCTTGCTGGGAGAATCCTGAATGACATATGCAACAAGTCCAATGTATGTTCCCTTCGTGTGTCTTTTGTATTTTCGACTCTCTCTCAGTACAGGCCTAAAACTTCCATACACTGCTTTAGTCATGGCTAAAAAGTCGAAGTCTGACTTCAGGTAGGACTGAATTCAGAAGACTGTTGGTCCAAATTTATAAGCCTTCCAGCATACAGAGGAACAATATGTGTGCATTCCATCCTAAGTGCAGCTGTTACTGAGTCTAATGAGGTGGTAATATGTGGGCGGCACTTAAACACTCAAGCCACAGACCTGTAGCCTATTTGCATGTGAACTGACAAGTAGCCTGAGTTCTTCATTTTAAAACGTTTTTTTAATATTATTTTGGTACTTTGTTACTTTGTTACAAAAACAAATAATTAAATGGAGGGAAAAGTCACTTTAATTTGATTTAAGGTACACAACTGGACCTTAAAGGCCACTCTTATATACTACCTGTTATAAGTCTTGTATCTTGCATGGAAAGGTGAATAATGTGTATGTTTAACATATTAATCTATAAGCTAATTATAGAATTTGCTTTTAAATTAATACATTAAACATACACATTATTCATCTTTCCAGGTAAAAGATACACAGTAAAGGTACGAAATATGTACCCATAATGGACTACCCAAGTGTCAACGACAGGTATTAGTTTTTCTCAGAGTGTAAATAAAAAATTATAGTTATATCATAAAGTTTATGATATCAGACAGAGTTACAACAGATGTCAGGCTATCTCAGAAAGAACTGGGTCTGAATATGAAAAATATTATTGAGTTGGCATACAAGTTGTCAGAGAATATTCATTTCCAAATGAAGTCTTTTTTTCCACAATTACTAGCATACTGTATTTAATCACTGTAATGTATTCTCTTTCTTCATTTCATTCTAAGTAGACTAATTATGGATTCTAATAGCAAATAGACATAGGCATACATTCTGCTGCTCCGAGTAGGATGACAACCACAGTTTTGATTTTCACATTTAACATCTAACTCTAGATCAACAGTATATATACTTCTTGTGCATTTTATCAGGTATACCTGCATATAGATGCACTTTGTATGTATAAATTTATTGACTGTAGGGACAAAATCTGAGCAGTGTGATCAGAAAGTGACACCACTGAAGGGCTGGAGGACAATTTACACCACCACCTTATGAATTAATTAAATTATTAAAACAATACAATTTAATGAATAGGGGAAAAGACAGTTTATAGGTTTTTTTAGCTGTCAGATGGGTTTTAGTAAATTGCGGACTGATAGTGATTTGGATTTCACTATACTAGAGAGGAGCAATAAACATTTATAAATTCATAAAAGAATCAGAATACTCAGGTAACTGATGAATGATGTTAGTATTCTGTCAGCAGTTTTATAAAATCCTTAAAAAGTTTAAGAAAATTAGGTTAAGAAATGTTGAGGCACCAGAATTACCATTTATTGCCAAGAACTTATTAGTAACACTTTCTTGTACATCTCATGTAGTGTAAATCATTGTTGACTGAAAATCAGCATAAATTAGCACGAAGTGTTCGTATTTTGCGATGTGTATATGCGACCATTTAGCCAGATGCTGCAGTTGTCACCTTTTCAAGGTGATTATCACATTGTTCAGTTAACACCCAGATTAAACCTGGAATGTGGCAGCTATTAGACCCCGGTACTAAAATATCATTCTGAGTTTCCTTACGGACTTCAAAAAACGTAACACGCTACTAAACTAAAGTAAACGAAAAGAGAAGGAAGTTTAATATTTTCAGCGCTTTAAAGTTATGACATGATAACGGTTTATGGAAAAGAATTGAAGTTAATTTCATTCAGCTCTACGCAGACATGTATGAGGAAGGCGTCTGTGCAGAATACACAGCTATCACTCCATTACGAGAGGAGTGTGTTTACACGAGCTGTTACTGGTAGGACAGCATGATTTCATACCATTTATTCATCTATTTTAATTACGTGATTGAGTTGATAGTTTAGAAGAATATATTAGTAAATTATTAATTGGGGGGGGGGGGGTAACTTAATGTAAAGTAATGCAATGTCTTATAAGGTGTTCTCAGGATCTGTATCTGTTCTCTACAGAGCCCTTGAATAATATGTGCAGGTACAGAGCTCCTTTGTAGGAGCTTTATCATAATTATACAAAGAACGATTCTTACTTTCAGGCAGACGTGGTAAGTATTTAAGTCAAGACGCTATTAGTGAATAGGGTATTTAAAAAAGAACAATAGATATCTCAATCAGTCTTTGTCAATGGACTGCTGATGTGTATCTGTTTATGTAAATGAGGCTTGTAAAACTATTTCCATATTTGCGAACTAAATCAAACCAAATATCTAGTCTTTAGATGATTTCAGAATTAAAATGTTCATTTCACTATGATGACATGCTTTAGAAAAAGATTTTTACAGAACCGTTTGTTGGAATGATATTTATATATTGTTTAATCAAGAAAACAACTTGCACTCTTATTTTTTTCAATGCCATTTCCAGTATAAAATCTGTCATAAATACAGTAATTTGTATTGCCTTATCGAAAGCTTCCAGGCAGATGATACAAGTCTGAAAGATTATCAACAGTTATCACATCATCGTCTTTAAGTGAGAAATGTGGTAGTTGTCAAGGTTCCCTGAGACACACGATACTTTAAGAAAGATAAGTTTACATTTGTTCTGTCCTTTTCAAATGCATTTTCTTCTGCAGTGAAGAGAATGTGTGGAAATTGTGTGACTATATCCAGGCTCAGGCGGTGTGTCCGTTGGACGAAGTGCATGCAGTCTTCATATCGAATGAAAATAAAACGGTGGGTAACGTTTAATGAGAAAGCAGAGATTGATACGTTGTGCTCATGGTGTTAATTATGTTTTTTTTTTCCTGTGTAATGCAGATCCCTATTTGGAAACAGAAATCCAGCAGAGGGGGTGAACCTGTGATATGGGTACACAGATCTCGTCACAAAATGAAGGGGGAAAATCATATAAAGTTAATTTTTTTATGTGTTATAACGTGTGATGTGTTTTAGGATTACCATGTTGTGTTACTGCACATGAACCCACAAGCACAGAGTTTTGTGTATGATCTGGACACCACTCTCCCCTTCCCGTGTCCTTTTGACGTGTATTCAAGGGAAGCATTTCGATCTGATGAGCTGCTAAAACCGAAATTTCGAAGGCGAGTTAAAGCTGTAGAAGAAAACGTCTACTTTCACCTTTTTAAACTTTGGTTAAAATATCAAGTTCATAGACATTTGGTCAAATCAATATGTGCTATTTTCAGGAAAATGCGAGTCATACCGGCTGTCACCTATTTAAAGAAGTTTGCTTCAGATAGATCTCACATGAAGCATCCTAACGGGACATGGCGTATGCCCCCACCACCATATCCTTGCATAGAAACTACAGGTAAATGCTTTTTCCTCTCGTTTTCTTTGCTTTCTCTCTGCTTTTTCTCTCTAACAGCTCATGAATCTGATTTTGTAGAAACCAAAATGAACCTGGATGACTTTATCAGCATGGACCCGAATGTGGGATTGGGAAACGTTTATAAACTTCCTGAATTTGTGCAACACGTTGGAGCTGAGTGATGAATTTTGGAAGCAGCAAATAAACTGTACCAAAGTCATGCTGAGATGTAGAAGACGAGTTGCGATTGTCGACGTTTGGGATAATAACCAACCAGCCAAATCAGTGACCAATGCATGGACATGTGTGATTCAGCCTCTACAGTGTCTCAAAGCCTAAAGCTCACAGCACAGTGTGAATAAGTTGTTTATTGTGTGCAAATTGCTTCATTAAAGAAGAAAAAACCTGACTGGAAGAAGAAAAAAAAAGACTGGAGACTGTTGATCCTGTAATCATTAATACTGATTTATATTTATGAGTAAAATTGCTCTTTATTTTACAGTTGTGTATGAGTGTGTTGCTTTGAAAAAGTGCTCTAATCTGAAACAATCTACTGTAGCATGGCCTATTGGTGAATAACTTGCTGTATGCAGCTGTTTTTGTTATTGTTAGCCATTATAGAGCCATTTATCTTCACAACTGCTGTAATTGTTATGCAAGTGTGTTTTTGCTTCTGCATTTTTCCTTAAGTAAAGCAGAAAAACAGAGTCGTAACATTTATTGATAGTTTGTGTTCTTGTACGAAGGAAAGGAGTAGATATACAAATAATAAAAATGCTGTTATTCAGAATTATACAGTTTTTTTTTGAACAATGAAAAAAAACAAGCACACTTTTGTATAGCTGCAGTTTTTTTATGCAATCGCTGACAGATAATCCTTCACTTCAGCAGGTGAAAGTCTACGAAATCCAGCTTCATTACAGATGCCCACTTCAATGTTATCTTCCGTCATTTGTCCCTCAAAACTTTCCTGTTGAAACATATGAGAGAGAATGAATGGTTTAGGTAATACAAAAAAAAGGACAGATATTAGTATTCTTAATGTCGTAAATTACTACTGTTGCTCGAGAAGGTAAATAACTGCTAAATGCTTGAAGGGTCCCCGAGTTGAGCTTTCTGTCTTTCAAGATCTCGAAACTAACTCTGAATCATAAACTGCCCCTGAATATTACAATCACTGATGTTAGATAAAGATTACATTTTTATGAATGCTATAATACCTACTATTAAGTAAATCACAGTAAGTTTGGTCACTAATGTTTGTTACAATAGTTTGTAAAGCTGTAATGCACCTTCAAGGTCAAGATAGCGGTGTGTATGGCATCTTCAAGTTCCAGGTCCTCGTTGTATCTGGAATTAAGGAAACAGCAACAATTCTTCATGTGACATTTTTGTACAAGATTTTTCTTCTTTAAATTGCATTTTCAGCACTAACACGGCTCTTAGCTGTAGCAGGTGTAGATTATACTACATCTGCAAACACTTGCAGTCTTGTTTTTCCTATGAAGTGTCTCAAGAATTAGCATTTTAAAGAAAAATACCTACAGAACTAACAAAAACACTGCTACATAAACTGAGTTTTGGGCTTAGCTCATCACTTATCACTGTATGTACAATCAATAGTGAACAAGGGGACACGTGACTCCAAAATCAACACACTGGAGAAATGGTTTTGCAAGTAATCTAAACAATTTTAAGGGAGCACTAATGTAATGTACCATATAATTTCAAACTGAGTTGCAGGAAAAAACTGTTTTTACTATTATTATTATTATTATTATTATTATTAAAGCCACCTGTTTAAATTTTTCTGAGCTAGAATGTAGCTCTGCCCCAGACAGAACAGAAGAAAAAACTTGTCAGAGCTCCCCCAGCAAGTAGCAGAGATAAATCCATACGACTTTTTTTTTTTTTTTTTAATAGTAAGGGCACACTGTAGTTATAGTCCCAGCAGTGGACATTTTTGTGGTTGTTATGAAAACCAAAATGTGGCTAACTGGCTCCATTACCTTTTTTCAAGGAACGTTTTTCCGTTCACATAGTTCTTTCCCATTGCTGTGGCTTTCCAGGCGAAATACGCACCCTGTGAGACGAGCAGAGTCGAGTTATGCACTTTGGAAGCCTTTGGAATTCATACACCACGTAATGAAAAAAAATAAAACAGATTACAAGAAAATGTGTGCATTTGTTTTACCGAAGGATCTGACTGAAAGAGGTATGGTCTGTCCTCATCCCAACCAGCGATGAGCAATGACACTCCGAATGGACGTACGCCTCTACAAAAAAAAAATAATAATAAAACTCTAAAAAAAAAATTGAAAGCAGGTGTAAAATTTCACCAATTCTAATTTGTCTAGCATTTTCAGTTTTTACAATGTAGCAGCACTGATTCAAAATGTATCACATAGATCTGAGATTATAGAACAATGCTATTATACATTCTTATGCATAAAATGTGAATAATTAGAAGCAGCTCAGTGAACATACCCTGACTGTGTATACTCCTGCATGACCGAGGCCACCCTCTGCACTAGCTGGCCTGTGGGAATGGGCTCTTGGTAAACCAGGAAGTACTGCTGGGCCAGTTTCCTGGCTCTCCTGACCAGAACTCTGTCAGGAAAAGCATCACAAAACAAAACATCACAATACTAGGGTTTGCATGCTGGACATGTGTGATTTTGGGGAATAGATAATGGTTTTGTCCACTCTTACTGTTCAGCTGTCTCATACAACACAGTAAGCACTACTCAGTTAGGTCAAAACTGATCTAAATATAACTGACCAAATATGCAAATTATATTTTCAAGGCTTAATAATCTGATTATGTGCTTAATAAACAGAGAAATGTGATTACTGCATACCTGTAGTCAGGACCCATACCACTGTACACCATGCCAATGTTTTTAGTTATTGGTTCAACTTTGTGAACGCTTTGCTCATCATAAAGTATGGATTTTTGCTTCTTCTCTGTTGCCAACACCACACCATTGGAGGCTGAATAGCAAGGAAAAGGTGGAAATCAGCATCTGCACTGCAATAATTTTAACAATAACTGTTTTTCTAGTCAGGCTGGCAGTGGGTCTGGAGCCTATCTCAGGAGTACTGGGTGCTAGACAGGAATACACCCTGGATGGGACAGCTGGCCACAGAAGTAAACTTTAAAATGATTACTTACCTTTGATTCCTACAGAAGGTGCACCGGCTGCCACAGCCGCCAAGGCATATTCAATCTGTACCAGTTTCCCAGAAGGGCTGTGGAGAGAAAAGCAGTTTCCACACAATCAGACAGAAATCTACTGAATTAAATAGTGCTGTAAGGTACAGGTTCCCATCCCCGGTCCTGGAGTACCCTTTGTATGGCACATATGTGAGTAAACAGGTAATTAACAGCCCCTGCTGAGTTGGAGTGGGTGAGCTGAAGCAGGAAGCAGGGCTGGGAACCTGTGCTGTAAGCAAGCTATTAATGTTGGTGAATGACCTCTACACAGGAAACCAGCCATAACAAATAAACAGCAAATAACTAGATAAAATATTTCATTTATCCACCTTTCAACTGATAAAACTCATACATAAGAAGTGTTTAAGGCTTTCAGTTTCCAGCCACTAGTGTGCTGCTTGCTCAGCGTGACAAAGCAGCTCACACTCCCTCACAGATAAACACACACAGATCTCTTACACAGCTATTTACTTCACTGTGGTTTACAACACTTACTGTACTTTAAACATGACTACAGAAACCTAATTCAATCAACACTTTACCTAAAAGTAGTAAGAGAGAAACTATATCCGCGCTCTGCCATTTTTTAATTTCCTCCAGTGTGAAGACGTTCGCTAACAACTTCCGGGTCAAGTTCATGCTTCCGCCAAAATAAAGTGTTGCTACTTGTGCCAATTTTATATAATTTTATCCTTGTGTATATTTCCTTTTATTGGGTTTTAATTAAATCTTATATTATTATTCAATTTATTAAATATAGCGTGAATTCAAAAGGGTCACATTTTAAATTCACCCACAAAAAAGACAAAAGAAGCAAAGTGATTTACTAACAACAAGTCATGTATACATAATTGTCCTGGATGAATTTCATGCCTAGTTCTTTTTAGAAACTGTCTTTATGAATATAAATTTTAACTGGTATAATTTTTAATAACTTCTAAATGTCATATCTATAGTTTTAGTTCAGTGTACTAAAGATAAAAGACTTGTATTATGTCGGGCTCCCGAGCGGAAGTTGGATGTGTGTTATCCGCTCTCCTCCTCGTCGTCCCTTCGACAGGCTCGCCTTCTGAAACGCCAAGGTATTGTTTTTAAAGAAGTGTTCAAATGAATATTTCATTCCCTAATTCATCTGCTTTGTTATCACGTTATTTTACTAATATATTTGGGATCTTGTTTGCGCTGTATTTACGGAAAAACACTTGATAGAACGAGGAGAGGACTGGGTGAAGTAAAGCAGGCGGGATGGTAATGTCGGGCGCGGAGGAAAGATGGCTCATCAGCTAGCTGAGTGCTGCACTATGCTAACATCATAACCGGCTTAACGGGCAGCTAGTTCGGTTAGCTAACACCTCAGACTGAGGATTATCCACCCACAGACAGGTCTTAGCTGTTAGGAGACTGGTTCACTACATTTAGTGAATATTGTTGGAGATGTTTAGGGAGGTCTGTTTTTCAGACATGTGTTTATAGTCTCTGTGTTTGGCCTGAACAGCAGCAGGGCAGAGAGCCGAGCTCGCTAATGCCACTGTATTAAATGATTGAGATATATAAGCTGTAAAATAAATTCCACTGCTGTCCTTACAACATAATCCAGCTATTCAGGTATTAGACTAAACGTGTAGATTAATATTCTGGATATTATTGAGATTTTTATTCCTGAACTTTCCATCAGAGATCAAGTTGACATTATTTAAAAGGTCTAATTGTTTTTGAGTTTAAACGTTCAGTTCAAATGGTAATAACCATAAAGCTCAGTGATAACGCGTGTGTGATTTTTCTACCATTGTAACAAAAAAAAAAATAAATAAAAACAGTCAGCTCCATGGTGACCCACCTTGAAAAGAAGCGAAGTTTGAGTTAGTAAAGAGAACTGACAGTCATTGAGTAGAAGCTCGAGCTCTCAGATGCAGTTTGAGGTCAGAATTAGGAATGAGACTCGAGTCACTTCCCCATGAAGATGAACAATAGGCTTCAGTTTCCCATGAAGTTGTATCTCACACTAACATGTCACTGCTTGGATTTAACGTTTGTTCTTGACCAGTTGTTTTAAATTTCACTTCTGTTCCTTCCTTTATTAATAATATATCAAAGCCTTTTGTTTTTATGCACCAAAGAACTTTTCCATTAACCATTCATCAGGCTCATCTCTCACTGATTTTAACAGCTCAAACATTTGTTCATTTTGAACATTTAACTTAGAATTACCTTTACATTACTTTTATTAAAGTGTAATTATGGTACTATTATTCAGTTTTTATGCACTTTTTATTAGGATTTTTATTTTATCTTTCAATCACTATCATCTATTTCATTATTTACTTTTTTCCATGTTTGTCTACTTTTTTTTATTTTTTTTTTAATTATTATTATTATTATTAAACATCACACTTTAAAGGACTTTGCAAATCAGATCTATAAAGTATTAAATAAAAACTTTAAATAATTATTTAATAAAAAGCTTTTTGAATGTTCTATTTTGTTGGCATGAAGCTCAGCACAATAAAATACCATGATGCATAATGTGTTGTTAAGCATCACACTATATATTTGCCCTATTACTCGTCCCATAAGGTAAAGTAATCACGTGTTGGGTAGTGTTGACATTTTAAGATAATACTCAGGGTTTTTTTTTTTTGCATAAGGTAGTGTATGTTATGATAATGGTATTGATTCAGAGAGAATCGTGATGCAGTTTCCCCTTCCTCACTTTGGTAGAATTGGGGTGACTTACTTCTAGCTAGCTGTTTTTGTATGTTGTTTAGCCACTGTTATTATTATTACGAGTCAACTGGATGTGGTGTTTACAGGCAAAGGCAATGGCTCGCGGGCAGCAGAAGATTCAGTCGCAGCAGAAGAACGCCAAAAAGGCAGCAGAGAAGAAAAAGTCACAGGGAGCAGATCAGAAAACAGCTGCCAAAGCAGCACTCGTCCACACATGTCCTGTCTGCAGGGTGGGTCTAAGCACTTATACTGATAGCTGTCACATTAAACACAACGGCATCCTTTTAGATAGGTAGATAGATAGATAGATAGATAGATAGATATAATTTTTCTTCTTTTTGTGGCTTAGTCTGCTGTTGGAATGTGCTGTCTAATGACCTGTGACTTTTTCTTGTCCTTAATAGACACAGATGCCAGACCCCAAGACTTTCAAGCAGCATTTTGAGAGTAAACACCCAAAGTCTCCTATGCCCCCTGAGCTGGTAGATGTGCAGGCATAAACGACTCTAGGAGCTACCAGTATCTGCACCTGGGGTAAGGCAACAGATGTGTTAGTGCATCACAGTACTTACGAAGTTCAAATGCAAACGTGTCACGTGTTCTGCGTGTGTCGTCATTGCTTCTCATTGCATATGGTGTCTTTTACAGACCCTGGGGAGAAATGATGCGATTCAGCTTGGCCAACTGATTCAACTCCTAGAAACAGACTCTGGATACGATGTGACAGGAGACTTAATGATGGACTAAAGCACACCAGCACCCTTTGATTTTATATTTTTATATGTATTACCCTTCTTTTGGGCATACCATCAGTTTTAGTGTGCCGTAACAGCCTCATTATCACCTTCTGTCAAAACCTACAGTGTTTATCCACCACCCATTAATATTTCCCTCTCTCTTGTTGCGCATTTTCACTTTAAAATTCATACTAATACAGATGCATAAGTGTTCTTTGGTGCATACAACTCAGTAATGCTCTGTAAACATGAGCCATAACAGGAATTGCGTCACTGTGTGAATTAATAATATTGGCCAGGATTGTGATTGGATTAGATTAATTCATTTGGGGGAAAGATTTCCTCAAAGATAAACAAATGCTCTTGTAAAGTACTTTGGGTGTTGAATAGAGCCTCTGAATTGCTTAGTGTGTGCTTAATTTTCAATTTTTTGCTAAGGTTTTCAATAAATGTGTAAGCATATAGTCACTATGTGTCATTGTGATCACCTCAGAGCTGTGTAGTGGTGCGCTTGGAATAACTTGCTGATTAGGGAAATTAATTAGAGCTGGTACATGTACAAATGTGTAAAGCAGTTTTGACTGTTTTGCTGATCTGGATAGAGACAGATCAAGTTTCACCCCCATCACCAAAACATGTGAGTGAAATTGATGAATGCTGATCTTTATTGTTCATGTGCTTTATGGTGCAATTTGTAGGAGCACATTATCTCCAGCAGACTTGCTGTCCTCATGCAAATGTAAAAAGTGGATGTTAAGCTGGGGTTGTCCTCCATCACTCTGGATGGATGGCTTTGGAATACTGCCCCAAAGTTGTTTTCTTCTATAATAA
>CM040997.1:9406137-9423780 GCA_022985145.1 Pangasius djambal
TTTTTTTTTTTTTTTTTTTTTTTTAAGAAAAAAAAAAAAAAGGCTGGTAAGGGAAGGGTTATTTATAGCTGTTATTATGTAAGAGATAACAGGAACTGCCTTGATTCATGGATATTTCACAACAAATATTTTACATTTACATCATTTTGCAGACGTACAATTATCTCATTTATACAACTGAGCAGTTAGTTAAGGGCCTTGCTCAAGGGCCCAGCAGTGGCAGCTTGGAGGTGCTGGGATTTGAACTCTCAACCTTCACGAGCAGGAATCCACTTGTCCTTGTGGGGTAACAGTGAACCCTTGAACAACACTTTTTCACTAAGAGTGTACCTAACTCCATAAATTACAATGAAAGGCTTTTTTAACAGAAGTGATATACTGAATGTCAGAAGTTGAAATGTCATGCTAGTAACAGTGTTTAAAGAAAAAGAAAAAAAAAAAGGAAAAAACAAAACAGCTTAACTGATCATAACTCAGGCGTATATTTACCAAGTCCGGTGATTAAGCTCTGTGTGGCAAATCAGACAAATTTGAACACAAATGAATCCAAGTTCCTGTAGACTAAGAATTTTATTTACTCCCCAGTGGCAGTGTAATTTAGTTGGGACACTAACACCAGCATAATCTGCATCTGGAAAACTGGACTCCCATTATTGAACAGTTTCCTGGTACAGCATGGGAAAAAACAAATCTACAACGTGGTCAGTGATGATGGAGCACATCCAGGCAAAGTGAAACAATCAGTCGTGAGTAGCAGAATCTGAGAAAGATAGTTTATTCTTCATTCACAGCAATGCAATCTGAAAACCGGTGGCAGTGTGACGGAGAGCTTGCTCACAACCTCTGAATGGACTGACAAAGATTTTACACACAATTATTTCCAATGAGAGAGATTTTTAAAAAAATATTTCTTTTAGAAATTTGTGATTCTTTTTGTTCTCCTGTAGGGCATTGACAGCCAAGGAAACGCTAGATCAGTAGATAGGCCAATAGAAAGCAATATTTTGTAAACATTACAATTAAATGATCATGAATTGTTTCATTTTGTTCATCTGTCATGTCAAAGTGTGCTTTAAAGCATAACTTCTGTTTCTTATAAAGAATAAGTTGTTTTAGTTTAGCATACAGTACAAGATATTGGAAAAGTTGGACTTTATAAATGGTATTCAAGATATTTAAAAAAAGGGGAAAAACATCTTTACTGGCTCTATACTGTCCATGTTAGTTGCACATTATATTAATATAAAACTCATTTTATTCCATCAACAAAATATAACACATACACACACACTGTTCATTTCACTCACCTAAGTGCTAGCAAGACATTCCACACAATTAAATATACTATTACAGTTAGCTGTATGCTTTCTGATGGTAATGACTGCTTGGTTACATCATGTTCGGATGAGGAAACCATAATGGCTATAACATTACACTACATCTGTATTCATTAAACTGGAATTCCTGATTATTTCTTAAATTATTACAAACCACAATGACTGGATGTTGCACCTTTTTTTTTTTTAAATAGCTTATTTTTACACCAGGAGAAACATTATATATATATATATATATATATATATATATATATATATATATATATATATATATATATATATAAGATTCTTTTGAAACAATAATTTTGTTATTAATAATAATTTAGTGCAGTAGGGGACAGTGGCAGACTGGCACCACTAAATAGGACAGCGCCACGTTTATAGGCAGCCACAAGTCTTAACCACCATGTTTCGATGTTTCTTGAGTATTACGTTGTTGTTGTCATCGTAGAATAGCACAGAGATGGGGCTGAGTTTGGTTGGTGCACAGCAGGCCTTGGGGACTTCGTCAGGTTTTATAAGGTGAACCTGCCAATGACAAGGAGTCACTTTATCTTTAATTCAGTTAGATGTACAGGTATAACTATTTCTGATTCATTTTTTGTGACCAGGTTAAACATTTATTCCACTCTCGGGCTGAACTCATCTGAGAGAAACCAGTGCAATTTTTATTTATACCTGGACACCGTTTGACATGGAACAATATTTCCTCTGGACAGTTGGGTAGCCATACACAAAACAGTTTCATGATGTAGAGACTCACTCACTGATTTTTACATCCATTTCACTTTTGTGATAGTCTACCCTGTTGATTTTATGAGTCAGGATGTTCAACCTCCCAAAAATGTATAAAGAAACACTATGTGATGTCACAGTTCCAACTACTACATTTGGGCACAAATCTAAAATCCCACCTTCACCAGGAGGTGGTGATATGATATCATGCAAACGTGGTGCTTTAACACTTTGTGACTGTAGTATTATACGATTCTGTCTGAGAGTAGAGCTGTTTTGAGATATGGGGCATCAAATTTTGACATTCCAGCTAACAATAATGTGAAGTATTATTCTGCACGTTCAAATACATTTGGTTTTACAATGTTCAATCTGGCTGTTTCTTATTAATCCTATTAATCTTAATAATGAAGACATTTCGAATAGAAGAGAAAGACATTTTGAACCTATTAAGACACATTATTAACATATTTGCTTTTCAATTAATTTGATTTTTCTGAATGTATTCTGTAAGGTCTAAAGTAGAATTGTGTGTTGTTTTGTTTTGTACAGTGTTGTGTGGGTTAGGGCTTAGGGTTAGGCTTTAATGATTAGGGGTTAGGATTATAGGAGGAGTTGCAGCAGGTCCAGCTCCACCTCTTGGACCTGTGGTTCTACAGCAAAGACTATCTTAAAAAATTAGTTTTGGTAGTGAGCAAATATAAGGAGATTTATGACAGGTTGAAAGGAAAATATTTAAGTGCCAACATTCCAATGTTGCAATATGACTATACTAAATAAATAACTTTATTACTGATAATAATAGATAGCAACCCACGATAGTTAGTTATCTGATACTAGCTAGGACTGGTAGGGGCATTGTTGTGGTTACAGCGTGCGAGTTGCTAGGATTTTTTATTTATTTATTTATTTTTTTACATAGCACCAAAAAACGCAAGTGTGGAAGCACCCTAATGCAGAATCTAATGTTGTCTCCTATTTCATCAGTCATTGCTAATCTGGGATGCTAACGTGCTTCATCTGAGATACATAAAACCAACATATCTTATGAAACTGCTGCTTAAGTAGCGTCGTAGGGTAGCTGAAAGAACTTAGGAAAAAGGATAACTGCCTGATTCTGTCTACATGAGCTAAGAGACCTTGTCTAGTGTGACTCAGGAGAAAGAGGAATGCCATCTCTGCCAGCCAAAGAGCTGGGTTATTATACTCTGACATATTATTATACAAACTCAGGATCTCCTGATGACAGGGTGAATGCTTAGACTGTTGCGCCACTGGGGAGCAGCTCTTAAGACAAAGTCCATCATTGCATCGAATTTCTTATGTGCCTATGCTTGCAGAGACAGGTATGTGATCACCTGTGTTAGTCACATAACCTTTAATGGCAAATAGCATTCTCTTATTAGCCTGGAAAGCAGGTCAACCAGTTTCTCACATTCTGCTTGTTTTCTTTTCAAGCTGCAGACACTGAAGTTCTTTCGAGGGAAATATCATGTACTAGTAACCTCCCAAACCCTAAGAAATTGGCATCATGTCAAATAGAGGATGCCATTGCTGACCTATTGCATCACTTCCTGTTATTTATTTATTTGTTTATTTAGGTGCATCCTAGCCTTGATTTATAAATGTAATAGATGGAAAAAGAAAATGTAACCAGTCACAGGACACTGTGCCTGCTCAGAAGGGAGACATGACTGTGGTGACCATCTGATCTTACAGTGGAAAAGAGGCTTGATGTTAAAAGTACTAACCACAAGCTGGATCAAGGCATGATTAGTAGCATTCATACAGGAACCAAGAGGATAGTCACATTCCCCGTCGCAATAATATGCTGAGTAACCTGGAGGAGCCAAAACCCAATCCTGAAAGGAAAACAAAAAACAGAGTTTAGAAGAAGCCACTTTAATAGGAACACATGTACAGCTGCTTTAGTCATGCAATTATCCAATCAGCCAATCATGTGGCAACAGCACCGTGCATAAAATATGCAGATCCAGGTCAAGAGCTTCAGTTAATGTTCACATTAAACATCAGAATGAAGAAAAAATGTGACTTGGTATGGGTGTTGGTGCCAGATGGGCTGGTTTGTGTATTTCAGAAACTGGACAGTTGAAGATTGAAAAAAGGTCAAGCAATGTCTTTCCAATCTTCAACTGTCTAGTTTTGCTGACTCTGTGCCCACTGTAGCCTCAGATGCCTGTTCTTGGCTGACAGGAGTGGAACCCGATGTGGTCTTCTTCTGTTGTAGCCCATTCATCTCAAGGTTCGATGTGTTGTGCTTCCACAATGCTTTTCTGCTCACCGTATTTGTAAAGAGTGGTCATTTGAGTTACCGGAGCCTTCATGTTAGTTCAACACCGCTCTGTCCATTCTCATCTGTCCTCTCTCACCAGTGAGGCCTTTCCAGCCACAGAACTGCCACTCACTGGATGTTTTTGTATTTCACACCATTCTGTGTAAAATGTTGTGCATGAAAATCCCAGGAGATCAGTAGTTTCTAAAATATTCAAGCCAGACTATGCCACAGTCAAAGTCACTGAGATCACAATTTCCCCCATTGTGATGTTTGATGCCTTGACCTGCATCTGCAAGAATTAACGCATTGTGCTGCTGACTGGCTGATTGATGTGATTGGCTGATTAGATACAGTAATTGCATGATTGAGAGGGCAGAGGTGTACAGGTGTTCCTATTAAAGTTCCTGTGAGTGTGTATTAAGCATAGCTCTCAAATAAAAAAGTATGCAAGATATTTTAATAACTAATGTGACTAATGGTGCCTAACTTGTTTCAAAAGCAGTGATATGTTGACAGTGATATTGCAAATATACATTTTTGTAGCATAGTGTTCATTTAGGGGATATGTAAGTCTTTACCTTCCAACCCAGGTCACTGAAGCTGACATATAACTCATGCTTCTTACAGGCCTGTCGCCCATTACTCACAGGAGCTTGATCTGAAATTTAAAAAAAAGACAACAATTTATGAGCAAATCGTAATGACTCAGACAGTGGCCTCGGCATATCACTGTTTTGTCGTTTAGCTGTTGCTGTGTTGATGGTACTTCAGTGTAAGACACCATATAATCTTGGAAGTGGCTTCTATTTTGAAAACAGAATGCACACCAATCTAATTCAGTCATATTTTATTAAAAGATTATCTTATTCTTATTGCAGAGTCAGAAACTACAGAAAGACTGTAATGCTAATGAATAAGTCTGTTGGCTTTAATGTTACATTCTAGATGAAACCAGCAAAACTAAGCCCATCATATTTCTGACAGCAATCTCTCCTACAGAAAATTTGAAAATTAAATATCTCAACTCATCAGATGTTCAATATGTGTCAGGCTGACACACTATACCTTAAACATATCCAGCTGCCCTTACCAAATAAACCTGGTCTGTTTGGGTGAGGCAGATCATTTTTGTGTTTTTTCCTGCGCTGTGTGTTGTGTCTGAGAGCGCGAGGTGGGCGGCAGGGGGCCTGGCTGGCTCTGAAGAATGTCACCATGAAAGGCTGTTTGGAACGCGGTCCTCTGCGGCCCACCAAACCCACCCAGCCAGCAGATAATGAGCGGTCTGAGAGAGGAAAAGAGCACAGTGAAGATATAAACAGATATCACTATTTAAAACTGCTATTTAACATGAATACAATCATCTGAGAGACAATCGCACGTCAATATAAAACAACTATTAGTTGAATATTTTTTGAATCAGTGCCTAATGAGATGCTCACCATCCTCCGTTTCCACGTACAGGCGGATGCCCAGGTTGCTCCGTGGTTGCAGGAGCCAGTGGTTGCTGGCAGATGTTACATCGAAGGCCAGCCAGCCCTCCTGCCCTGCTGGAACTGATTGCATGTCCAACAATACTAGCTCAGGTTCCCTAAAATCACACTAGCTAAATCAGGCTTCATGAAGAAAACCATGAAGAAAAACTGCTTTTTGAAAGTAAACCATAACTTCGACGGTCACATTCTTACAAAAGAATCTAGCGTCTGAAGGATTCTTTGGTTTGGCCCTCTGGGGGAGCCCTTTAAAGTTCTATGTAGAAGACAAAACAATAGGGGTTTTCCTTTTCATAAAAGTACCACAATATTTCAGCGTAATATAAAGATTCTAAGTATTTTCTTAATAGTGTGTAAGAGGTATTACAATAAGGTTGGAGAAAAATATGCTTTTTGGTAAACTCTTCTATCTAGCACCATGAAGCTTTCTTCATTTTGTCTCTCTGGTGGAAACCTTCAAGGTTCTATGTAGAACAGGGAAGTTTCCTTTGATTTAGGTTTATAGTAGAAAGGTTTATAGTAGAACCCTTTTAGAGAGCAAATTTAATCCATTAGTGTCTAAATTTAATCCATAGTGTAGTATATTCAAATTTCAAATATTTCCTTGAGATTATTTAAGGAGTATTTTAAGAAGTACATTAAAAATTCATCTAGAATTAAAATTCTTCATTTAGCCCCTGTTGGTGATCTTTTAAAGGTTCTAGGTAAAAACCTAAAACAAAAGTTTTCCCATTCACAAAAGGGAGAGTAGCCAGTCCACCTGCTAGTATATTTTTGGGAGGTGGTAGGACACCAGAGAACTAGGAGCAAAACCCATGTGGGCACGAGGAGAGCACGCAAAACTGCACACAGACAGTAACCCGAGCTCGGGATCAAACTGCGGACCCTGGAGCTGTCTGGCAGCAACTTTATTCACTGCACCACTGTAGGGTGAGATTTCAAAAAACCCTTAACCATGCAAATAACCCTGAATAACCCATTTCTCTATAATATTAAATTCTCGAGAAAAAATTTACAATAAGGAAAAGACACTTTAAAAAGAAAAAAAAACACTGCCTAAATTCTCAGGCTTTTGGCAATATTTAGTGCTTCATAAATACCTAAAAATATTGGATAGTTTCAGATACTGAGGTGTTTGGTGAATCACATGCATTGTGAAAGAGATTAGAGTGTGACCTGTATCTTTTTTCCCTCTGGATCTCATAGACGGAGATATGGAGGGTACGGTTAGCTCTCTGACCCATAGTCAGGGTTTTATAGATGCGGAACTCTGCAGCAGTAACGGTCTCTCCTTGAGGAAGCGGCGTCAGATCAAAACGAAACTCCTTCCAGTAGGGCCGAGGCTGGAGTAGATCTCTCTCATGCTCCACTGAAGGACAGAAAGAGAGCAAGGGGGGAGTTACTGAGAGCTCGCAAGATCCCAGCTGCCCTTAACCCGATCTAGAGGATGACAGTGCAGAAAGAAAGACTGAGAGATGAAGGGAAGGAGGCAGAATAAGGGAGAAGTTCACACAAAATGAGCTTTAGGTGAGAGAGGGTAAATTAGATTACTCTCCAGAGTGGAAGAGAAAGTACATGAGCTGTATAGACTATATAGAAGGAAATGAAGGCAGAGGTGTTGGAAGTGTGAGTGTCCTTCATGGAGGAGTGCATGGGACAAGGAGAGGATAAAGAGAGAATGAGATGAACATTTGTCCTTGTAGAGGCCTGTGGACCAGACTAACACCCATGGCCATGGCTGCACTATAGGGTAATTAGAGGCTCTGTGGGGCCGGCTGCTACTCAACACAAAACCACTAATTACAGCCCTGTAGTGTATTTTTAGAGGAGTGCCTGACATTATTTTCATTTTCCTCTCCCTCCTTCTCTTTCTGCCTAGCAATGGAGCCTGTAATCCTGCACAGCTGTGCGCGTTCAGCATCATCATATGCCTCCTGGCCTTCACTCGAACTGCACACAAGATCCTAATCACTGTTTGTGCTTTGTGTGTTCACACTCATCAGAGTCCCTTTCAGTCCTTACAGGTTATTGCAGAGATGAGCTCGAGTACAGCAGCAAATATATTGCTGAACATATGCTGCAGGATAACAGTGGCAGTGGTGATTAGAATAAGAGAACACGGATATCCTCCCATGAAGAAGACACAGGAGAGAGATAAAGGGAGGAGGCCACTGAGAACAGCATGGCTAATTGCAATTTTGAAACAGATAAGCATCGTCTCGACAGGAAAAGATACTGGAAAGCTAATGTGCTTCTCTCAGTGAAATAAAACACCAATCCTAGCTCTCACTATGGTGTTTTGTGCTTCTTGCCCCAATGCCAAATCCACACACTATTGCATTGCATTACATTTATTTATCTTGGCAAACATAAGGATGTGTGTTCACACTAATGATGTAATGATGAAATGCAAGATAAATAAAAAAGACAACCAAGAAAAATAACTCTGGTGTTGTAATGTCACCCTCAATCCTAAATCGAGTTATCTCACCCGCACATTCAAGTCAAGCCTGATGTCCCTAAAGTGCCTTTGAATTTGAGTTTAATTCACCTCCTTAATGGGGTAAGGGAAGATATTGCTGTAAGATTTTTCAAGTAAAATTCAGTAAAAAGAAATCTGAATCCAAGTCTAACTCTAAGTCTCCAGTCATAAGCAATTCCATGTCAGGAAATAGTAATTTATGCAAATAATCCAGCGTTTTCAACCTAATCTGAGTCCACCACTTCTCTAGCGTTTGTCTGATTACCACAAACAAGAATTGCATCACACTTCCCTGTGCTGAGTAAAGAACAGTGAGATGTAGGGTTAGTTGTTGCTTGCCCTAGCAGCTGCCCTTAAGCTTAAGTAAATAAATTGGTTTTCCATTCTATTCTCCATTCCTGGAAATGTGTTGAAATTATTGCCAGTGGCAATTACATTGGCGCATACACCATACACTACACTCTTAGGAAGGTGCTCTTTGAATAGTTAAGGTTCAGTAATGGTTCTTAGCTTCCTAAAGGGGTTCTACTTAAAGTGGAACCCTATGCTCTATAAAGCAGAGAGGTATAGTTTCTAAAAGATAAGCCAAATCCCTAAGGGTTCTATACATAACCTTTTTTCTAAGAGTGCAGTGGATAGAAATTAGTTTGAAAAAAAATCCTGGAATGATCCTGTAACTTGGACTACAGTTGCATCACACATAGCTAGGGTGATTACTGTTTTAAAATCCCTCAGTATATTAAGGGACGCTCGTTTTAAGCAGGTGTGTGGAGCGCTGTTCTGAAACATCTTTCCCTGATCAGAATAAAGCTCATGAGCTGATTTGGTATTATGTACACTGTAACAGAACTGAAGCTGAAGAATCAAGAACAGCTGGTTAATTTATGGAATAAACCAAAGTATTTTATCTGTCACTCACCCAGGTTGACAAAGCTCATGACGGTGTCTGCCTCACTGACCACCGTGCCAAGTGGTGCCGTGTGTGTGCTTAGGGTGGGCAATGCAGCATGACTGACACTTTCAGGGATGAAGCCCACACCTGGGCCTTCGTCTCCCTCAGCTGACACAGCATGGTACAGGTCCAGCATGAAAAGTGGAGCAGATGAAGGAGGACGCAGAGGCGGGTGTGGACGAGGCCGTCCTGGGAGTCCCAGAATGGACAAAATCTCCTTTTGCATCTCCTTCTTCTCACGGCCACTTAGCCTGCGAAAGCTTGAGTGCACCATCCCCTCCATTTGCCCACTGACACACACAAACATGCATAGAGGGAGAATGATGGTCAAGATCGAGAGCCACCTTCCACCTGCGATTCTGTTCCCACAACTAGCAGTTCTCCTTCTGCCATGGTGTTGGGACACATAGCGGACCAGGAGCGCCCATCTTCCTGCAACTACACGGTCCTGGATAATAGCCTGGTCATCCATTGGTGGTGATATTTATTTATTAGGAGGAATTATTTACCTCCTGCTAAAATTTAGACTCTTGAAAATTGAATGTACTTATACAGCTTTGTTTTAGACAGCTTCAGCCCACACGGCTGTTTAAATGTCTCAGCAAGACAAGCTGTCCTTGAATTCATTCACTTGTGTTCAAGTGTAACAGTCCTCATGTGAGTTCTTCAAGAGTGATCAAAGTTACTTCCCCCCGTCAGCATATCTTTTCTACCCTCTTGTCTGTGTGCCCTTTCTCTTGACTGTTATCTCCAGAATAAACCTGTGTTCCTCTCGCTCTCATGTAATATCTTCTGTTTACTTATGGAGCGTGACGGTGAAACACACCACAGCAGGAGCAATAAGTTCTGGCAGTGTAGAAGCAGCTTAAAGGAAACCAAACAGTTTCTTAAGACTTTCCACTCCTTTGAAGTACGACTTTAGAAAAGCCAGAATAAAGCTAAGTAAAGAGCAGGTGCTGAGTAAAGACAGGGGCAAAATGGGAAGTTAATGTCTAAGGGTACAGTAAATAAATAAAGCAGCTCTAATGACGCACCAGAAAGTCTTCAAAGAGTCCACAGTGAAACACAACACCTGCCCTTTCTCCAGACGAGTTACAGCTTGATCCAATAAGATCCACTGAACTCCAAAGAAAGAAATCAGATCCAAGGAAATCAGAAATATTTCATAGAAGTTCTCACCAGCTTTCCTTTGCCTTTGGGTTGTAATCCACAGTATAAACTGTCCATGCTTCCCAAAGTGTCCTTTTGAGGAAGATGAATTCACCTTTGCATTTTTTAGACCAATTCCCTTTCACCAAAACCACACACAAACCACACCTGCAGGCACTGACTCTTAAAACAGAAGTACCGCAATAACAGCCTCTGGCCTTTTGCACTGAATATGTAATCTGAATATGAGACTTCCTTCTCGTCGCAAGATGTAGTGAGGGAGTGTCCCAAATGACTGAATCCTCCTCCCTCTCTCTGCCACTACTGTGCTTCCTCCATTGACTATATCATCTATTTCATCTTTCACACACCCAAAATTTGTCCAGTCACGCGAGGATGCAAAAGGTGACTTGGACAAAAGTCCATATTTATATTGAAAAGTTTATACTATGTCAAAACTAGATTTGATTTCAGAGAGTATATTTCCAATAATCTAACAAAAATGAAATGGATACATGATTTCATTAGATGTTTAGTGGTTCTATCTGTTTAAACCCACTTCAACTTGAAAACTTTTCCAAAAGGAAAACTGCATTGTTACAGGTTTCTACATAAAGCCTTCAAGGGCTTCCCCATACAGACAAGCCAAGGAATGAACTTCCAGCTGATTTAAGAGACGTGAAAACCACTATCTTCTTCTAGACAAAAATTAAATATGGCTGCTGGAAAGTCAGGAGTGCAAACATGATGTTTAGTTATATAAAATGTTAACAATGCTCATAAATTAGTGTCAAGCTCGTATTGTGGGCTGTGTTATGTGTTTTGGTGTGTCTGGTGTTTATATGTAACCGTGTTCTTTTAATGTTGTTTTGTTGTTTATTTCCTTTCCTACCTGTTCTGTGTCCTATTTATTTTTTTAATAACATCAACCTGCCCAGGGACAGCAGATGAAAATTAGGCAGTTGGCCAAATCTGACACATTTACATCGTGAATACTGAGGTCAATTAATGTGCATTCACTCACTGACATTCAGTAGCCACTTTATCCTGGTCAGGGTGATGGGGGATCTGGAGCCGATCCTGGTAACACTGGGCATGAAGCAGGAATACACCCTGGAGCCCATCACAGGGCACCATGCCCACACACAATCACACACTCGTTCACGCCTAGGGGCAACTTGTCTTGGCCAGTCCACTTACTTGCATGTTTTTGGGAAGTGAGAAGAAACCAGAGAACCCGAAGGAAACCCACACATACAGTCGAGGTCAAAAGTTTACATCCCCCTTTCAGAATCTGCATTTGATGTCCATCTGAAAACTTTTGAACAGAATGGAGATGTGTACATTTTTTTCATTTAGTACTGCCCTTCAGAGGCTACAGAAGACAGTTACATGTTTCCCAGAAGACAAAATAAGTTAAATTTACCCTTCAAATTCAAATTCAAAAAGTTTTCACACCCTGGCTCTTAATTCGTGGTTTTTCCTTCTGAAGCATCAGTGAGCATTTGAACCTTCTGTAATAGTTGCATACGAGTCCCTCAGTTGTCCTCAGTGTGAAAAGATGGATCTCAAAATCATACAGTCATTGTTGGAAAGGGTTCAAATACACAAAAATGCTGGAAAACCAAAGAATTTGTGGGACCTGAAAGATTTTTCTGAAGAACAGTTTAACTGTTCAGGACAAACAAGGGACTCATGAACAGCTATCACTAAACAAAAAAACACAGGTGTGGATCATTCAGGTAACAACACAGTATTAAGAATCAAGTGGATGTTAACTTTTGAACGGGGTCATTTTTATAAATTCAACTATTATTTTCTCTTGTGGACTATATGTAAACATCTTTTATGTGAAATATCTTATTCAGGTCAGCACTAAATAAACAATAACATGCATTTTGTATGATCCCTCTTATTTTGGTAAAATAATTAACATTTTGCAGATTCTGAAAAGGGGGATGTAAACTTTTGACATCAATTGTACACGGGGAGAACATGCACTGAAACTCCACAGACAGTAACCTAAGCTCTGGATGGATGGATGGAATTTTTTTTTATTTATTAAGTCAAGGAACCCATAAGGGTGCTAAATGGAGTCTGTTTTTTAAGAGTGTATGAATGTTTTCTTTTCTTATTTTTAAACAGAAATAAAACTGAAGTTTAAAGTCACTTTCTTTAACGCTGTCCATCACATGCAGCAGCGCATTCCCTGCTGTGGTGTATGGTACGCCACAGGAACGGGGGACTTCTGAAGACAGTCTGAAGACGTGACTGAGGTGAAGTAGTGTGACATGCCACAGAAGCTGCTCTGGGTGCTGAGGAGACCATTTGGAGGGAAAGGATGTGAGTGGGTTTAAATATTTGTACATGACCCCAGACACACAGCTGCAGTGTGCAGCATGAAGCACCCCTCCCTAACCCCATCCGCTCCATCCAACCACCGAACCTATACACAGTCCAATATAAACACACGGACACACACACCAAGGGCTTACACACACATCAAAAACAAAGGTTCTTTATGTTCTGTAGTGTGGAGCTCCTTTGAAACTGTTTAGTAATTGCGTGGATATGATCTACGTAAACCCATCCTGTTTGAAGATTTAATTGGCCATCTTTATCTCTCTGGAAAAGTAATTACTCCCTGCTTGTAATTATCATGAAATTTCCTGTGTATGTAGAGGTCTGTGCACTCGCGCACACACACACACACACGCACACACACACACACACACATGCGCGCGCACACACATTTTACTATCCATGTGAGAACCTTCCACTGACACCTAAATCTAACTCTAACTTTAACTACAGTAACCAAAAAAAAAAAAAGCATTATTGCTCTTTTAGTTTTGGAAATAAAAGCTGCAGTTTTTCTGTAAAAGTAGATTAACTCATGCAGACCAGCCAAATGTTCCCACAAGGTCAAACCTGTCAGATATTCCTATAACTAACATTTGTTCCCCACCAAAAACATGCCCCCCACACACATATCTTTAATAAACAAGAGCAAATGAGATTTACTGCAAGCATAATTTTAATACAAAAGAGAACAAAAAAAAGAATTTATAATCTTAACTTTTCACTTGTACACAATCGCACCCTGCTCCCTTATCTCTTCATCATACTGAGAGAGTTGCACAGACTCAAAAGGTGAATCCATTTCATAGCCCTTACCCCCCCTCCCTTAGACACAATAAATAAATAAAAATTACCTTCCAATTTCACTTTCATTAGATATTCATATGCTTCAGCTTGTCAAAGACAAGGCTATGTGAACAGTCGTTTCATGGGGTATGTGGTCAAATCCCCACGATCCGACTTTCTGTAAGAGCTGCCCACAACAAAGTGGGAAGCAATTTTTGACATGATCTAGAGGCTGTAATCGCTGGCAAAAAAGGCCACCATTGAAATCAGTCAGCTTTGTGGTCCATTATATCATTATATCATCATTATATAACGACCATTATCGGAAAAATCATTAGAACAAAGGCATAAACACAAAAAGCACAAAAAGTTATCAGACATAATGTAATACTAGAGTTTCCCAGAATATGATATTATACTGTAATGAAAAATAAATACACATTATTTTTTACACTAGAAAAGAAACAAGCAAAACAAAATACATTAGGATTATAAATTAACCATGAAACATTCACAATTTCTTGAAGGGTTTCTCATAACGTGAAGCAACTAAAAGATCTCTGTAACATGATATGTGTAACTAATCATGGTTAAAACACAGGTGAGTATGCCTGATTTTATTAGCATCAGGCTTAAAAGGAAAGAAAATGTCAGTGCATGTGTGAAATTCTGCTGTACGAGTCACTTAAGTGCTCTCAGGATTTAGGAGTTTCTATGTTTGTTGAATGTAGAAACAAACATACGGACATCAGATGGACATCAAATGCCGTCAGTGAGTGTTGGTGGACGCTTTGTTGAGACAACTAGGAAAGCTGTGGTCACATGCCCAAGCTTCTGACTCACTAGCAAGGTCGAGATGATGAATCGCTCACCACTTCCTTGAATTGTTGTTCAGTTTGTCCACCATGAAAGAAACTAGCACACAAACCACACATACCACATGGTCTAGGTGCAGAATACTTAGTGAGGTTTTTGAGTCGTTTCAGAATAAAATGTGCTAAACAACAAGTAGCTTTGCATACAGTGGAGAAAAGGTCAGAATCATTACCACTGTTTTTTTTTTTCACAGAAATCATAAAGAAATGTGTGCCTATGAGAGTCAGTATTGGAATCGTGGCTGTACCATCTCCCAGTCTCAGCGCTAAAGAGTGGCTCGCCATTGCATATTGACGGGGCTGAGATAAAATCCCAGTTCCAGTGGTAGTGCCACTCCACGTGTCCATGTGCGTACATGTTAGTTGCTTTCCAGCTCAGTGACATGTTCAAGAAACTAATTCAGTCAAATTGTAACACGAATAAGGCAGCACTGTTACGTTTGTTGTAGGGGGCAGTTCTGGGGTCAGCAGTGTCCAGGTGTTTTTAGTACAGCTGGAGTAGTAAGGGATGTTCCAGTTCTCTATTCTCATCAATCCCACATGCCTGTGCTGGTGGCCAGGTAGGTTAAGTGGCATGCACTATGGAAAAAAATGGTGCAGCATCAACATCAGTGCCCTGTACTCCTGTCCCCCATCTCCACCTGTTTATGGTGAAAACGAGCTACTTCTTAGTCGTTGGTGTTTTGGGACTGGGGGTCTTCTTGGTGATGGTAGGGATTTTGGAAGGTTTGGCGCCTGGGCGACGCGGTGTGTCTGAAGTGTCAGAGCAGGCTGAGCGTGTCTCCATCAGCTCAGAAGCGTCTGAGGCGTCGCTGCCTCTGCGGCTGCTGGCTCTGCTCCCAGCACGGCTTCCTGCACGACTAGCGGGTCCACTGGCCGAGGACGGAGTGCGCTTATTGTCTGAGGAGGAAGAGACAGCAAAGATCAGCACCATGAAATCGGCCAGTTTAAGGAACGTTCATGAAATAAGTAAAGAAATTAAAAACAACATGCTGTACAAGATGTTACTTTGGCTGGTTTCACATGGGCATTTTGGTATCTGTTTAAAATGCAGCTCTTTTTACAGGATTTCACACATCCAACTTAATAAGGCAGATTACAAAGCTGACGTAATAACAGCACTAGCAAGCTGTGATGGAATGCTAAAAATGGTCTTGCTAAAATAATATCGTATAGGACTTTATTTTGGACATTTTGTGTTTGCTTAGTTATTAAGATTGCCAAATTAACTGAATTTAAGAATTGCATCCACAGGCTAGCTCAGATAGCAGTGCATTAGTTGCACAGCATACTTTAGGGCTGTACTTCAGGGTGAATGTTTTCTTTTTTATTTCTGTACACAGCAATCTGAGATAAAAAAAAAAAATAAAAATAATAATATAATTGCCTGAAGAACAAAGTGGAATTTTATTTTTGGATATTTCTTTAGAGTTACCCACTTTTCACATTTTCTGATCATGTTTAACTCTCATAACAAATAAAGAGTAAAAATGTCTGATCCCAAAAAACACACCCACAATACATCAGCAGTGCGCATTAATGTTTTTACAGACATGACAAACCTCCTTGTGAAAGCAGCCATATACAGGACATGCAAAAATATTAGATTTTAATTATACTGAACAGCTCTTTATTTCTGTCATTTCCTGAAACAATCTGCACACAGTGGGGGTAAGAACCCCTTAAAGCTGTGAGCGGTTCCCCACCAGAGCGTGTAGGTTTAGCAGCAGGTGTGGTTCCACCATTTTCGCCTGTCAGAGATCCACGGCTGGAATGGAACGGTGGCCTTTTAAGCTTGGATGTGGAGCCTCCCTGCAATTAGAGAAATCCAGAAATTGACCTGATGTAATGCAGCATTCATTATCTCTAATCCTTCAAGGATTAGCGTTCTAGCACAATTCTGAATGAAGAACACATTTTGCATAAATTAATCTTTGGATAAAAACATGCTGACTGCAAACTTAACTTCCACATGATACACGTGCAGATGATGCCTTAAATGCTTCAGATTACACATAATTTGTTTTCAAATTCAGTATTCTAAATCACACAAATTGGATTTAACCTGACTGAAGCTTTGTGCATCTGCTGCCTGACATTTCTATTTGCTAAAATAACAAATAACAAAATGATTTGCTATTGGTTATTGGTGTGTGTTCACACACCCTTCCTCTTCAAAGCTCTCTTCTGTTAGTGTGTTAGGGCTCTTGGGGGAGGGGAGGCAGTGTGTTACCTCATGCCCAGGAGTGTGGCTGTGCTCTGGGCAGGACTGGCACTTGGCTGGAGTTGGAGTTTTACTGTGTGCCAGCCAGGGCTTGGCATAGCCCCGCGATTGAGATTGGGAGGACTGGGAAATGAGCAGGCAGGGAGAAGAAGGATGAAGAGGAGTAGAAGGAGGAAGAAAGTGAGGAGAAAACATTGGGAGAGAAGGGAGGGAGAAAGGAGGGGAGGGATTGGGAAGCGAGCGAGTACCACAGCACAGCATAGTGCAGTGTATTGGGCAGGTGGTGATGAATACAAACATAAGGTGAAATTGCAGAGGAGGGAAAATTTTAAAGCAAGGAAGGCAAGGAGGACAAAAAAGACAAGAGAGACAAAACCCCAGAGATGACCAAGTGATTATGACATGCAGAAACAACAATAAACACAATAACCCAACATGAACCAGTGAAATGGGAACACAAATAACAACAATCTCATGTGATAAAGAACAGGAAAGACAATAACCTCTGTAATGGGAGATAACATTAAAACAGACTATGGACATATAGCAGGGCAGTCCAGTCTTATCAGCAAGGCTTTCACTTCAACCAATCAGGAGTCACACGTGATATACTGCCCTTTAATCGACTACCCTGAGCCTTTTGCGGACAAGACTGATGACCCCTGATGTATGGGATTATCATATTTTGGTAATTATTTTCAGTATCGAGAATGAATGTATATGAACATGAATAACAACAAGAGACAGAAAACACTGAAGAGTCAATCTAACAACTAGTGGTCTAAACGAAGAAGACTGAGGTCTGAGGATTTAACACACATGTGACTGTGTGTGTGCAGATGTGAAGCTTACCCTTGAGGAGGCAGTGGGCGTGGCAGGGGCAGAGGGCACTGAGGCACAGCTCTGTGCACTCTGTGAGGCTGAGGAGGAGGAGCGTGTTGGAGAGGCTGTGCGCG
>CM040997.1:9423880-9492089 GCA_022985145.1 Pangasius djambal
AAAAAAAAAAAAAAAAAAAAAAAAAAAAAAGTTAATGAGTTGGAATCAAACATGAACATTAGGCAGTGAGCAGCGTGAGAGGAAATTCACTGCTCCAGGTCAACGGACGCGTCAGTAAATCCATATTAATAGTAAGTGGCAGACATAGTGCAGGATTTTAATAAGGGACATGAGCTATTGGGCAAGCATCCTCACTCTGAGGGTTGCACTCAGTCAGTGCCAGACACAGATGCCACTCCAAAAGCATAGCCTTTAATCTCAGAGGATCCACCACTGTGCACTTTGGAGTGCTCAGTGCTAGTAGTGGGCTTTGATAGAAAACCAAGAGGCGTGGCTGGTTACAGTTCAGGCACACAAAAACACTAGATGCCGACACAAGCCTCTGTGGAGAAGCATTCTACAAAAAAAACAGATACCAAATGTTGCAGGCCTAGCACACAACACGCAGCCCAGAGCAGCCAACCACAGACAGAGGCAGGCAGACAGACTGGAGAGAAGAGAGAGAGACAAAATGAGAGGAAAAGGGCAGAGGAACAGAGGGCTGTGCGCAATAGTAGCGGTGCACTATAGACGTGGTCACTAGCTGTCCTAAAGACTGCAACACAACCCCATTTTCCATGGTCTCAAGCAACAGCAGGGCAGCTGTTAATTGGCGGCACACCATATAATTACTTCTCCATAAGTCAGGTATAGTCTGTAATTCGTTCCCCATGAGCAAACCCTTTTAAGAGCTGCTCAGAGCAATATTAGAAACCCAGTCTTGCCACACCCAGTTCTTGCTTTTTTGATTTTGCGATGCTCATCAGGGTCACGCACAAAAAAAGCGCAAAGACCAGGCCCGGCCGAATGAGAATGAGAAGCGTGACACTAGCTGGCATGAGACTGAGACATCCCCACACACATACCCTCACACCAAAGCACCAACACTCACACACATATACAAAGACGGAGCAGTGAGGAGATGGATCGGAAGTTGTTCAATGGATTTAGAGTTTGAGTACTGACAGGGTGGAGGGATGATGTCAGACTGAAAGAGTGAGAGACAGCCGGAGAGAAGGAGAGAGTAGGAGTGAGGTACCTCTGCAGCAGAAATAGCCAGGAGTGACTGCCACTGAGAGACATAAGAGACAACATGAAGTAAACCCAAACACACATTTAGCCCCACTCACACAACTTGGAAGAAAGTTTTCATACTCTCTCTCTCACACATACACAGACATACTATAGATATACATGGCCATAAAGTCCATGTGCTCAGTTTACACCATCATCATGTCATTTAAATGAGGACTCTGGAACATGTGGTTCAGCCCTTGATACTGTAAAACGCATAGCCACAATATGAGCACACAGCCAGGAAAGGACAGTTAGTTTAGTGCTACAGTCAGCCAAGCACAGCACAGCACACAGGAACCAAAGATGATCCAAGTAAAAACAGGAGAGAGACAAAAAACCAAGAGGAAGTGAGAGAGAGAAAGACCCAACCTATACGAGATGATATGGAGCAGCTGGAGTCGGAGCGAAGGATTTTAAGTCCTGGATGTTGCACTGGGGAGAGAGAGATAGAGAGAGAGGGCAGGGAAGGGGGAAAGGGAAGGAGAGACCATGCATCATGCACTATGATTCAAATAGAGAGAGAGTGAGAAAATGTGTGTGTGTGTGAGAGAGAGAGAGAGAGAGAGAGAGAGAGAGAGAGAGAGAGTGTGGAGCCAAATATATAATCATGCATGTAAAAATAAAGACTGAAGACATGGCAGATGATCAGAGGTCTGAAAGAAATAAAGAGATATTTCAGAGACTCCCACAGCAGAAAAAAAGGAAAAAGGACTGATGGTTGATGGATGGAGTGATGACGTAACTGACAGATCTCACAGTGCCTTGGTAAAATTTGAATTGTTCAATTTTGCAGTGTTACAACCTAAAACTGAAATGGACTTAATTGGAATTATATGTCATGAAGCTACACAAAATAATCCATAATACTGGACTGGTGTGAAAAATCAATATAAATTTGCAAAATTATTTACAAAAAACAAACAAACAAACAAACAAACAAAAAAAAAACACACATTCCATATTGGGGACTCAGCAAAAATGTGTGAAAAGGTTCTCTGGTCTGATGAGACCAAAACTGAACTTTCTGCTCATCACCCAATGATGCTCATCACCCTAGAAACAATCCCCAGAGTGACGCATGGTGGTGGTAGCAGTGCTGTTGGGGGTGTTTTTCATTAGCTGGGACTGGGAACCTGGTCAGGGCTGAGGGCAAGATGCAAAATGCAGGGCAATCCTAGAGAAACACCTGTTCCAGTCTGCACAACACTTGAGACTGGGGCAGAGATTCACATTCACCTTATGGAATGAACAAATGTCTGCTTTTTTGTTTAATTAACCATTTTGTTACAATGAAAAAATATTTTCTACTGTCAAATGTTATAAATAATATATAAATCAAAAGAAAAAAAAAATCCTAATTGTGTCCATTTCAACTTCAGGTTGTAACACTGGGAAAGGTTCAAGGGGGTGAATACTTATTTAAGGCACTGTACATCATAAAGAGAGAATATGAGAGAAAATGTGTGTCATTGTGTCTGTCGGGGGCTCAGATCCAACGCAGCTGTCTGGAACATATCTTACCCAACCAAATACATCAGCTTCCTTATACACAGCTGCTCCTCATGTTTGTGTTAGTGGGTGTGTATAAGTGTGTGCTTGTGTAAATAAGCCTTACCTCTGCAAGGGTCGTTCTTGACCAGGAACTCATCCAGCGCCATCCAGCCCCCTCCCACCCGAACCATGACTGTGCTGCGCAGGATCCTCACCAGACGCAGCTGCTGAGAGTCCCCAAACTGAGAGAGAGAGAGGCACAGTGCAGAAAGGAGCAAAGGGGAAAAAAATGCAGTAAAAGAAAAGAGTTTGATGAGTTTGAGAATCTTCAAACCTTACAACTGAAGATTAAAAAAATAAGACAAAAATTAAATAAATTACATTATGTCATGCAAAAAACATGCATTTTAGATTCTAGATGATTCACGATCAAGCTCAGCCCAATGCCCCATAGCGCTCCAAAAGCTCTAAAATGTTTACCATAGTATTTAAAAACTGATGTGTTCAAAAGAATAAAATATTGCTATAAATTTCAAATTAATACTCAAGTTAGACAAATATACTATGATTATTCAGATACACAGTGCGATTGCTATACGCTTTGTAATTTAGATTAATTAAATTAATCTTTTTATTGTTTGATTAGATTCTTAAATGCATCTCTATTTGCTCTTTAAATGATCTGATCTTTTTTTAATCTGTTCAAATGCAATGTGTGTTGGGTGGTGAAATTAGCAAAACTAGCTGATTTGAAAATGGACAGATTCAGACCTGTGCCCTCTGCTTTGAAAGCGATTGTATGGGCACAAGCTCTGTCATACTAAGAAAAAAATATTTGGGGAACAACAAACACAGAGAAACACGGCATTTTACTCTTCCTGCCTAACAGAAACCCCCACCACCACCACCCCCAAATGTGAATTCCACTTTATGCTTTAAAAGTTATACAGAAAGAAATATCGTTATGCATAGAATTGAGGTACATCAAGCACTGATTTATAATTGCATAAATCACCCCCTAAAAGTTCCGACCCCTAATAAATTCTATGTCAAAATAAATACTATGGTAAAACTATTTCATATTTTACCAAAGTCACAAAATCTCAAGAACTCAACATTTGACAGTTTGCTCCTCCACCAAAGAAATCAGAGGATATTTTACAACAATCAAACCACCAAATCTTTTCAGAATCATTAAAATACCATTTTAACTTTCACCATTACAGAAATACAACACACTGACAGGGCCTGTGATATCTGCTCCGGAGTTGGAAGTGCACACATTCCCAGCATATTTGGGTAATGGCTATGTAACCATGCAAACCAGACAGGAAATGCTCAGTAACTGTGGCTCAGAGAGGTTCAAACAAATATCTGTACTATATTCAATAGCTTGTAGTGGGGACTGACTCTCTGTGCCATGTTCAGCATAGAGGCTTCCTGGTCATTCAGATTCAGGGTCACAATCCCTAACCAAATCTAGAGCAGATTTCAGAGGCCATATCACAAACACGCCAGTCACTTTACCTGGTTCCCAAGGAAGAACTACAAAAAATCCAGCAGACATGGAGAAGGAAGAAAACAAGGAAAAGAAAGAAGAGAGAGTATGAAATAACATGTACAAACACAAATGCTGAAAACAATTAATGAACTTAAGTACTGTTCTAAGTTAAAACAAATCTAATTCAATAATGAGTCAGTATTAACATTACTGTAACTAGGCATGGATGAGGATAAAAACGCATTTTTCCCTAATGCTTGGATTAGAGTGCTTGTGAATAGCAGTATTAGAAGTACAGGTGAGAGATGACAAAGGGATGAAGGCAACACAGACACAAACAGAGACACACAGCTCAGTCAGTAATTGCGATGGACCCGAGGCATGTGAAGTCCAATGAGTGAGTCTTGCTGGAAGTATCATTACCCAGTGGATAATGATGAAGGGAGAAAACATGAAAACAATGCAGCTCCTTCATTCACTGGAAATATGGGATGGACATTAGTTTGGTGGTGAGAAGCACGCACTGCATACACTGTTGTGTAGTGATGCAGTGGTAGTACAGTGAGGTAGTTCGGTCATATAGCAGACTCACATACACAGCAATGCACCTTTAACCCAAAATGGCATGAGATTACTATGTTAAGGTGGTTGTGATGGTTAGAACCAGGGGTGAGAGTGCGGCACTGTAGCATGATGGTTGTTTAGTAAACAACTTCATTTATATACATTAGTACACCTGAAATGAGCTTAAGTTTATTTCTAGTCAACACCATTAGTTTTATTAACTCATAACTCACCCTGTACTTGTTCTCCCCAATCTGCTCCACCTGGAACCTCTTAGCACATTTGCATTGGGCCACTTGTCTGGTGACCTACATTGAGAAAATATGAGAAATGTTACCTTGTAAATAATAACAAACAGAAGATGGGAATACTAAGGGATTTGATAAGTTGACATTACCTCATCTTCAATCTTGTCTGCATCTGTAGTGGGCCTGTAAGCATCCTTATTAGGGTGCAGAGCCGCCACAAACTCGTAGTAATCAATGTAACCGTCACCATCACGGTCAAAGATATCAGCCACTGCAGTCATCTCTAGCTTGCTGGTGGGGAATTCTGTAAAGACCGAAGTACACAGTATTACATTAATGCACAGCTCTAAAACACAAACTCACTGTTTTTCAAAGGCTATTTCAGTCAACAGCTCTAAATCCTACTGAAAAAGTCATTTTTTAGACATTACAGTAAAAGGTTCAGTGTTGATATTCGGTCAAATATTAGTTGTGGGTTGCTTATCATTTTTACCACTGTTTCCCAAAAACATTTACTACTTAAGAAGACTTTTCATATAGGATAAATATTGTGTTAAAATAAATTTTCATGAAGGGTACCAAGAATTCTGGATTTTACTAATTACTGTAAACTAGGACTTTTCAAAAGGGATCATTTCTGTACTTATTTATATCAATATGTATATACGTACTTGAAGCCAGGATGCCATCGATAAATTCCTGCCGAGTGATTTTGCCATCTTGGTCCTTATCGATGCGTCTGAAAAAGTCCATGACGCGAGACTTCTTATGATTCATCCAGCGCATGTACTTCTTCCTCCACACATCAAAGTCGAAGTTGGCAAATTCTTTCAGCTGCAACATTGTGAGAGGCACAAACAAAAATAAGTCAACCGAGATAAAAATATCAGACTGCACATGACAGCAACTAATCAAACACAAATTCTATATACTTATTTGCTTAATTAAATAATATATATAATATAAATAATAATCTATATACTTATTACTTAATAGCTAATAATTTTTTTAATGAATTACATTATTTATTATTCATGGGTTTGTTTTATTTGTTATTTGTCTGTCATGGAAATCCCGATGATGCCTTCATCACTTCTACAAGATTAAACAGTTTCACTAATTAAACGATACTATGCTACCTCATCCTCTATATGTAACAGATACAGAGTATCATATTAGAGTTTAAAAAAAAATAAAATAAAAAGAATAAAATAAAATACGCTATACCTCTTCTAGCCTGTCGAGGGCATCATGGAGCTTGCGCTGGCGGTCCAGGGCCAGTAGCCAAACCTGTTGCCATCGTGAACAGAGCTGGTTAAGACGAGGGTTTCCTCCGGTTACCTGCATGGCAGGCTGCTGCTGCTGTTGCTGCTTGCCTGAGGAAGAGAAAGCAAACATATCTAGTAACAATCTGTATTCACACTCACCACACCTACATTACACAAATATTCAATAACACACTGCAAATACATTGTGCTCTGTTCATGCATGTGAATGTAAGCGGTACAGAAGCATAAGGAAGGCCACTTACGGACACCCCTTCTCTCAGCAAGGCTGCTAGAAGATTCTGATGGTTTTCTCTTGTAGGTTTTTGTCACTTTATCTACGTCAGGCTGTTTACGAGTCATCTCCTCCATGAAAACCTGGCAGAGGTGCACAATTACAATTTAAACATTTAATCATTGGTGATCTTTAACAATACACACACACACACTAAATACACAAACACATTCAACAGATTCTATTTAGAGTTTAGACTTTAGTCATTATATCGTTTATATATTATTTATATATAAACGATAAAAGTGTAAAGTTTATATATATATATATAAACCTGTCCAGTGCAGCCCCACCCACCTGGTGCTCTGTGATCAGTGTTTTAAGCTGAGTGATGTCCTGGGGGAGGGGCTCAGTGTCACGCTGCACTAATGTAGTCTCCGCCCACTGTAGCCATGACAACAGGTCTTCCAACAGTGCTGCATTGTTGAGTAGTTCTGCAAGTGCTGCCTCCAGCCGTTGCTCATGCTGCTTCGCCCATGTTAAAACCTAGAGAATGCATAAGAGCCTTCAATTAGGTGTATTTCTGATAACAGCAACAGACTGAACTTTGGATAGGAAATTTAGATGGTGGAGAGATGAAGAGAGGAAAAATTACACTGTCTCAATATGGACAAAATGGGGTGTCATGCTTGTATTTGACACACTGCACTCAATATTCAATCAAATCCAACTTTGACCTTTTTTCCCCTGACATTTTAAAGCACATCCAATGAAATCAACTTGTGTGTGTGACACGGACATGAAATAATTAAGGAGTAATTCTCACCTATGTGTAGCAAGATATGTAGCACAATTTTAAATATTTCCCATGACAATGGCACAAAAATACTTCATGTCAGCTGTGAGACAGGGTTATGCAATGACAGCAATGATACAGTGACACTTTTTCATGTTGAATTGGGACGCTCTGTTGCAAAAATGAAGCTCAGTAAAACTTCCCACTAATCAGCAGTGGTGACAAGCTGTTGCACCTCTTTAAACTCATGGTAAAGATCAAAATGTTTTTCTTCTTTTTCCCTCTTAAAATTTGATGGAACAACAGCTTATAATTACAGCTGCACTACCTCCTCAAAGCGGGCCCTGATGATGGTGATCCAGTGTTTGATGGTGGTGATACAATCAGGATGGCACACTGCCAGTATGGCCTCCCCCATGCCAGCTGCTTTGTTCACATCCACTCTCTTCTCTTCCACAGTCTGCATGAAGTCACGATGCGTGCGTAACAAGGCTTGCAAGGTCTCCACCTCCTCTGGCAGGATGCCTCGGAAACGCAGGGTTTGCTCTGCCTCCGAGAGCCACTCCAATAACATCTGTACTGCTGTGCGGAACTCCTCAGCCTGTAAGGGGGCATGAGAGGGGGAGGAGGTAAAAGGAAATGATGCACAACTCCAGTAGTATTTTCCTCTGGTTAACTATTACAGCAAATTGATTTATTATAGTCTAATCTGCTTTTTTTCCCACCTGTTTGAGAGCCTGCTGGAGACGCGTCTGTTTGGAGACAGACAATGCGCAGACAGTCTCCCAGCGGTTGCTGAGCTCCTGCAGCTGAACTTTGACCCAGGCGGTGTCATCCCGGCCTGTCTCCATAAGCTCCCGAGCAGAACGTTTCAGTGCCTGGATGCTACCAGTCCTTTTCCCCAGCTCCTTTTGGAAGGCCTAAGGCAACATCAAGAGTGCATACATGCACAATAATAATCAGACAGTTATCTGATTTAGAAAGTTACCAGGTTATTCAACAGCATACTATGCTATCTTAAATCAGATTAAAGAGATTATTGGATTTCAACAAAGTGTAACAGTGACTTATCTGCGTGTCACTGGTACCTTATGCGAATCCATGAGATTAGAGACGAGGTCCAGGTCTCCATGGACAGGCTGGTCTTCAGCTAACTGTGGCTCTACGCGGTACAACCAGTCCACAAGAGCCTGCAGAGCCTCGGCAAACTGACCCGAGAACAGCAGGGCCTCCTCCAACTTGTGCTGCCTGAGAATAAGAGAGACAGTACAAACTTGTTTTAACCTTTTATCTTTTCTTTTGCCTTTTATATCCACTTCCGTTAAGTATTCAAATGATTCAGTAGTATTGTTTGCTTTTTACCTTTCGACACTCTTCCCACACACAGTGTCCCACTTGTCTCTGACCTCCCCGAGGAGGTTGTCCAGTTTCTGTGTGTCAGCTGGCAGGGTAGCTTTGTCTCTCATGGCCTTCCCAGAGCGCACTGTGGTGTCATATACTGGCTGCTTAGAACCAAGAGCCTTCTGAAACTCCTACAGTAAGTCAATGACAGAAGAGAGGACTTGTCATCATACTGGTATGTGTCTGAACAAAAAATAAATATAGAACAATCTAGATATCTAATTATAACTAGTTAAACAAGAACATAAAAATATGAAGCACTGAAAGTTTTTTGGCCCAGCAGGTGGCACCAATGAGCAAGATGGCAGTTACGCAGTATAATTTTTTTTGGCAATATATATAGTACATATTGTTATAATATAATATATAGTTTTATCCACTTTTCATGTTCATCAGTTCTTTATATTTGTACCTTATGTTTAGTGAGCTGCACTTTGATTTTATCAGGCTCATTGGAGATCTCCAGCTCAGAGTCCAGTCTTTTCTCAGCCTCCTCCAGCCAGTCAGTCAGCTTCCTCCAAGCCTCATGGAACTAACCATAAAACACACATTATCAATAAAATGTTCACCTAAGTGATAATAAAAAGAATGAAGGATAGGGTTACCTGTTTGGCTCTCTTGCGGGCCTCGTCCAGGTGCCGTCCTCTGTCGAGAGACCTCTGCACCAGCTTGTCCCAACGAGCTTGCACACTCAACAGCAGGTTCTTGATGAGCACCACATCCTGTTTGAGACTGGCAAAGCGCAGCTGAGAACCTGCCTTCTCCAGAGCCAGCACCTGCTCCCTGTGTGTGTTCACCTCATTCACAAACACCTGAGGAGCACACAGCATCAGGCAAAAAGTCAGGGTTGCGGCAACATCTTCAGGTCTTGGGCAGCTGAGTAAAACTATTAGATGGGTGTGGAGGCCTGGGCAAACCCTACACATGGTGAAATCTTGACATTTTCTACTATAAATATTTTGTAGCTTCTGTCATTAACACATCCTCAAGCTAGACTAAGAGTACCATCAGTATAAAAAGCCTGTTGGGGTTGAGGGACAAAGATTTTTTTTTTTTAAAGACATGGGTCTTTGTCTTCGTTTGAAAACAGCCAGTGACTCAGCTCTTTGGACAGCCAGGAGAAGTTCATTTCACCACCTTGGTGCCAGGACAGAGAAGAACCTTGATGTATATATTCCTTGTACCCTGAGAGACTGTGGGACCAATCAAGCAGTGCTAGCGTTTTGGAGTGAGAGTGGTGCAGAGCTGGGTGTGATAAGAATTCAGTCACAGCAACATCCAACAGGTTTACCCAGACCACCACACACACATTCTCAGCAAAGTGAGCATGTCAGGAGAGACACAGCACTATTACACCACTAAACCGATCAATTATAACAGCCAAACTTCACCTTGTGCTCATCGATCTGGAAGAGGACGGTATCAAGGATGAGGCTAGGTGGCTGGGCCATGTTCAGAGTCTGCTCTGCCTGCGTCAGCCAGTTGATGGTGTCCTGCAGTGATGATTGGAAGCCTGTCGCCAGAGATACAGCCTCCTCCAGCTTAGCCTAATGACAAACAAAAGAAGAAGCACTGAGAACCAGATGGCTACACAATGGCTAATTAAATATTGATTAAAATGATACTGGACTACAGTAGTTACAAGGCATGTTATCATACCCTCCTGTCGTCCATCTTGGCATTCAGACTGGTCCACTTGTTTTGGAGTAGGGCCAGATTCTGCTGGGTTTGAGTGGTTCCAGGGTTGGCCTCCTCACCCCCTCTGGCCAACAGCATGGACTCTCCTTGATCTAGCAGTCGGTGGTACTGTTCACCACGCTGTGTCAACTGAGCCTGCAGCTCCTGCAACACACAGAGTGCATTTACATGCAAAAAATAGTCTATTAACTGCAAAAAAAAAAAAAAAAAAAACAAACAAAAAAAAAAAAAACTGATTTTGGCAAAAATTATATAAACCTGATTAGTGGATTAAAATTCAAGTGTCCTCATTAGCTGTTATCAGATTTCAAGAAATATGATAACAGCTTTAAAGTCTAGAATTGATATTGCCATATGCGGTTTACACAATCCTTTTAATAATACACCAGAGTCAGACCATGATGAGGACTGAGTACAGCGTTAAACGGTAGAGTGAGCATCATACTGAACACACTCTGCAACTGTTAAAATGATTTTATTTTACAATGCTTTTGGGAAACTGGTGTGCATATAAAAACAGTTTCAGATCTATTTGTATGTTGCTGTGTACCTAAATGGCTGTACCATTAAATATAAAACATTAGAATAATTCTGGATATTTTGTAAAATAAAAAAAAAAATCTAAAATTTGGTGTTCACTGTTTTCGTTTTATGGACTACTGTACTGCATAACTGCCTTAATCTCACAGTATATAAAGCACATGGAAATGAGCATGGAGTTCTCTATACAGGTCTGTAGTGAAGTGTTTACCATGTGCTGCTGCAGCTGCTCCCTGGCCGTCTCTGGAAGGCCACCTGTGGGTTTGGCTGCTGATAGCTGACTCTCTGTGCGCCTCAGCCACTGCAGGAACTCCTCCAGCTCACCATGGAAACCCTCCGCCTGAAAAGAGCACAGTCAACTGATCAACAACGCTCGCTACCATTAATATTACAGAGACTGTCTGTCCTCGCTACTAAGTACCCTTTCAGAGTCCAAAATAGACTTAATCCTTTGCAATTCTCACCACAAATACTACACGGTTTGCTCAAGGACAGGCAATAATGTTTTCAGTAGTGCTGTAGTAAAGCACCTGCTGCAGCGCAGTCTCTAGTAGTTTCTGTCTCTCATCTGTCTTCAGGAGTAAGCTGTCCCAGCTGCGGTTCAGCTCATCCAGCTGGTCTCTCAGGTGGCTAGCCTCGTCTCCAGGACTGGACTCCAGCAGCTCTGAGCCTGCACTGTTCACCGTCTCCACTGTGGCTCTATGGGACAGGACGTCGTTGCGCAACACCTGGGAAGTTAGCACAGACAAATAGGAATGCACTCTATATTAAGAAAAACAACACATAGGGAGGACACCAATTGTACGGCTATTTTCACACTAGGCATGTTTTCCTCAGAAGTGGCATCTCTTATAAATGTGGATTGTTTTAAATAATTATAAGAAAAGCACTACATCAGGTGTCAGCTCAAGGAGAACAAACAAGAGGAAGGGTACTGATGGAAAAATCAGTGTTAGTGAGTATACATAAACAACCTATGTTCTGAAATTAAAAGAACACATTAAATAAGGGCTAACAGCAACTATTAAAGCATATACACTATTATACTGATAATAATAAATGTTTTTTTTAAAATGCATTCCATTGTTTAATCACATTGTATTGGATACCAGCTGCTGTGATTAGAAACAGGATAAAAGTACATGACACAAACATCATCGAGATGAGAGTAGCCTGATGCAGCCTGCTAAAGTTTACCGTAAAAGAAAAGTAGATCAGGCTTTATAAGGTGTAATTCTCCTCATTATTCACATGTTATTTTAATTTTAAGATTGTGCCTTAAATGATTAAATAATAAATTAATGTCATTACCGCTCCTGCTGCTGTCTGACATTCACCTGAAATGCATGAGCATGTCACACTTACCAATTTAATTATACAGATCTGGAAAACATTTTTTTTAATATTACAGTATTTCCTCATCCCACCGAAATTTCTGGTTATGCCACTGCCAGCCAACACACGATATGCTTCTCAATCCTTTTTAGATGTGAATGTTACTTATATCAAGCGCTGCCCATAGGTGTTGATTTTAAGTTGATTTTATTTTCAGACCACATTCAAGCCAGCCACGATAGAAATCAGACTGCACATATATCTGCAGTTTTCCTTCGGACGAGGAAAGAAGGCTGCCACCCACCGGTTCCTGTTAAGCACTGGGAGGTACGAGTTTGCATATGCTGTAGGGATCTGCTGCGAATTCTGGATAGTGTGTAAATGTTGAGCAGTAGAGTGCAGCCCGTTTCAGTATCATTCAGTATATAAATTCACAACTGAAACAAGGGTATGATGTGTGATATGACAATCCAGCTTAAATGTGTGCTTACATGGTGTTTGGCCAGCTCAATCTCGATGGCTTTGGGGTCGGAGCTGACGGGTCTCTGGGTGTCCAGGGTGGCATGTGTGTGGCTTAGCCAGGACTGCAGCTCAGACAGAGCGTGCTGAAACTGACCCAGGGCTAGAAGAGCTCCTTCCAGTTTGTGCTGAGAGAGCAAAAGAGAGAAGGCATAAAGGAAAAAAAAAAGGCATCAGTAATCCTCAATATCCATTACGGTACACAAATAAGAGAGCTGGTTGACGCATGCTGACCTGTCTGAGAGTGATCTTGTCTCCCAGATTGTCCCACAGGTGCCTGAGCTCAGTGAGAGGTTCTTGGATCATGTCTCTGTCCGCTTGGTCAGAAACCTTTTTGAGCAGTAGCTCCCCCTGGTGGCACAGCTTCTCCATGTCTATCTGCTGCTGGTACACTTCAACCTTGAATTGCTGTTGGAAGAGAAAATTAGTTCAGATTTTGTATAATCTGCAGATTCACTGAAGTAAAAAAGAAGCTAATCTAGAACTAATTCAAACCTTGAGCTCCTCTATCTGTTGTTTGACGGTGCTGAGGTCAGTTCCTACGGTTTGCATGTCGCACAGTTTGATGACAGCGTTGTCTAGGTAGTCGAACATACCCTAGAGAGCAGAAATCCTCATTAAAATGCTTATTCATTCTTTACATCAGTGTTGCATCAGTTAGCGGTTCAGTATCAGTGCCAGTGCCACCCACCTGTAGAGCGTCCTGGTACTGCACAGAGGCTGTCATAGCCTCCTCCAGTTTCTCCATCCTCTCTCTCCATGTGCGGTTCAAGCCTTCCCAGGCAGCATTCATCTAGAGGAGAGGTAAAAGGTCAAATTTTAAGCAAAAGGAAAACAATTGGTTTTGGATGCCTGTCCAGTGAGATTAAAAAAAAAAAAAAAGTCACTGGATGTTTCTGTTCTTACCTCATCGATGGTCTTCTTGACCTCTGGTTTCTCAGTTTCTCCACAAGCAAAGATGAGGTCAGCTCCCAGTGTGCGAACAATCTCCAGCTCCTCCCTCAGGCCGTCTGTCTCGGCTTTGATGGCCTGAGATCACAGAGAGGACACAGACAGTTAAGATGAAGAAATGCAGAGAGTCATTTAATTTGCATTATGCTACTTATAAGCTATTTTTGTAAACTAGATTGTGTTAAAAGTTATATGTTAACTAAAATATATTATATAAAATATAATGAAAATAATTATATTAACCACTGTATATTTTGTTTACAGCTTAGTACTCCAGATCTTAGCACTTAAGACTTTAACAGTACGACTTTAACATTTAAAGAACCCAACCAATAATGATTGAAATAGAAGCCCCAAACCCCCTGAGGACTGCTTGAGGATCCTCTCAGGCAACACTTTTATTTCATCTTACCTTAAAATACCTCTAAACTTCATCTCTGTATTAAATAAACAGGATGTGTAAAAAATATTGCTTGTGCTCATTACAGGAGCTGATATGAGCACCTAATATATGCTTAAATGGTTATATATTTTTAATGGTTGTATATTTTTTTCTAAAAATACATGGGTTGTTTTGGCTAGAAAAAACATCAAGAGCAATATTTGATTATTAACCCCAATGATAATAATCATAATAATAATAATAATAAGAAGAAGAAAAAGAATATAAAAAAATTGATATCAATTTAATCATCTGTATCTCCCTTTCTGAATGTAATATACATATTGCCTAATGATCTATGACTCAGCCCATTCTTCCTGACATATCTGATTTCAGCTCTGGAAACAAAGAGGGTTATGACAAAGCAAACCGTTTCCCTTCTTTCCCCATCCAGAAATGATCAGATATGCAAACCTTTGCACTAAGCTTTATACTCAGTACAATTCACCTGCTGCATAAGACTTACTTCTGCTGCCTCTATCTGCTGCTTGATCAGTGATGGATCCACTCCAGGGTCCTCCAGCTCTTTCACAATCTCCTGAGAGTCTCGCAGTGTGCTCAGCAGGGCTGCCATATCAGCCCAGAACTTTCCAGCTAAGTCCAGTACATCCTGCAGTTTTCCCTCTCTCTCCTCTGCCCTCTGTCTGATCTCATCCCACAGGGAACGGAGCCTCAGGAGCCGAGAGCGCACCGCTGCAGGGACAGCAAAAAACACATCACTTTGTACCTACCCATCTCAAACTTCACAGAAATGTCAGCACTATATATTTCAATACAGTAAATCCACATCATTCATGTGAGTGTGCTGTTACGGAGCGCTCACCCTGAGCAGCAGGGTCATCATGAGCTGCGCGGGTGATGAGCTCTTCCCCACGGGCACACAGGGCACTAAAGGAGGGCAGCAGTTTGTCCAGCTCCAGCCCGGCCGCACGGTGCTCTGCCAGCTGCTCACGGATCTTCTCCACCTCAGCTGCCACGGGAGGAGGCTGTCGCAAACGCTGCACTGCTCCCTCGAGGGTCTCCAACAGGGGGTCCATCTTATCATGGAACTGAATCAGAACAACAAGAAGAGGGTCAAGCATCAAATATACAGTGTACAATTATACTATTATACATATATATTAATTCTGTCTGTCCATCTGTCTATCTCTCTCTCTATGTCTCAGTCTGCCTTTCTGTCAATCTCTGTCTGTCCATCTCTCTCTTTTTCTGTCTCTCTTTGTCTCTGTTTCTGTCTGCCTGTCTCTTTCTCTCTCAGTCTGTGTCTGCCAGTTGGTCTGTCTGCCTCACATCCAGCTACTCTGCACTTTGTTGCCATTTTCCAAATTATTATCTTTGATAGAGGAAAAGGTTAGACTAGCAGCCTAGGCTAGGATTATGCTCTACCACTAATGCTAGTACTGTAAGTGGTCTACGATTAATTATGGTGGAGACTCCCAATTTTCTCAAAATAAACATCCATATTGGCAATTCCTTAGAGACTGGCTGTGTGCCATATTGCACTGTACCATTCTAAACAGTGCACCATTACAGGCATGGATACTGGTACAGCATAGTACACAATTTTGACATACTATTTAGGATAGCTGTATGCAACTTAAGAAATGAAATGAGGACAAGGGAAAGTGTTTGTCCAGGGACTATCAACATCAAACATTTTGGGAAGACAGGGACTCTATTTGGAGTTTATTCACAACTGTATAATATTTTTCATTATTTTACATTCTGAGAACAAGGTTTTCACATTTCTAAAGATGCATGTTTATTTTTTCCCCAAAACAACTGACAACTTTAATCAGATTTATAGCTGCTTTTTTGCAAAATAACACCATGCAGTTGATGATTAGATGAAAGCCCCATGATATGCCAAATAACGTACAAAACACTAGTTTTATGCCTTTAAGATGGACATGGAGTTGCATAGTGAGTAATGGAGTTCTTACCTCTGTCAGCTGTGGGTGTTGTAGAGAGCAGTGACGGTGAACACACAGCACATCCACAATGAGTGACAGGATGGAGGGATGGATTGCACAAACACATATGGGATGGAGAAAGTAAGGGGAGAACAACAGGAAGATGCAACAAGCCAAGGAAAGTGGTGGAGTAATAGAGGGACGAAAGCAATAAGTGAACACCAGGGGCATGATGATGGAAGGTGGAAGTTGAATGAGAGGCAAGTGCAGAGACGAGTGCAGTAACAGTACGATACAATTAAAGGGATGGGGTGGAGAGACAATACAATGTGTTAATCAAATGACATGCAAACAAGCCAGCAAGCATATCAATAACAAACATTCAGTCAAGTGCTGATGTGATATAATTTCAATAACGACTATAACAGATTTCTGAATGTGTGATGAGTAAGTCAGATGTAGCGGATGGACAATGTAAAAGTAAAACTATACAGAAATAGCAATGTGGCTCTAACGTGATAATCTTGCCAACACAAGAGAATGTAAATATGATGAACTCTAAACTATGACTGCAACCATTATTTTGTTAATAAACTATTTATGGGATGGTAATGTGTAGTTTTTTAATTTAAGGTTAAACAATTAATTAATCAATAAGTATTGTATAAAGTTAAAAACAGTTTGTATAATGTAAGTACATTTGGGTGATACTACAATATAGTTAATTTTAATTAATACTTTCCTCAATTATTAAAATAGAAGTTTCCTAATTTAAGGAAGCTTTCATTGTTAATCTATGAATAAATTAATTTTTACACCATCAAATCTCAACCCCAGTCCTAGGGACCCACTGCGCTGCACAGTATCAAGCTTTATCTGTTCCCAACATGTTGATAATGAGCTGAGAAGTGGCTGCACTGGCTCAGGTCATTTATATTGGAAGCAGAGAAGAGTAGTTTATTATTAAACCTTAAATTAATGTCACCATAATTTCCTCTAGGGAACTAAACAGAACACTTTCAGTGTTACAGGGTAGCTGGACTGCAATGCAGACATGCAAACAGTAAGAACACACACCTGTGCAGACTGAGAGAAGGCCTCATCCAGTGCTGCAGCTCGACCTTTGACATCCTCTTTGATGGCCAGGTAGCGTTGTTCCGCCTCGCTGTAGCGCTGTCTCAGCGTCGCCCCCTCCTGGGCACTTAGATCAGCCAACTGTGGGCCAATCTTCAGCAGCTTGTCAATGTGGGGCTTGTGCTCAGCTATAGACTCTCTCAGCAGCTGCAATAGGGCAGGGGTTGGATGAGAATGGGTGTAAAAGTAACTACTGACATATTAACAATAGGAAGAAATTAAAACTTTTATTGCACTGAAAAACACACACTGACCCTCATCTGGTCCTGCTGTTGTCGGAGAGCCTCAGTGTCAATGGCTGGAGGAGGCAGCAGGGTTATCAGGGCCTCTGTCTCACCCAGCCATGGGTCCAGCTCCTCGTATGTCTCCCAGAAGCGGGCAACCAGCACCTGAGCCTGTTCCAGTGCTGAGAATCGTTCGGCATGGTTCTGACTCACTGCCTCATAGCGAGTACTCAGTGAATCCGTTTTTACCTACAGGGCCATTAGGGATGCGGCTTTATTTGGTTTCTCATGAGCCATTAATGTAAATGTCATTTGCAAACTACTGACTATTGTTATAAGAGTCGCAATGTACTTACACATTAAGAATTTACATTTATTATAGAACAAAAAAAAAAAAAGAGAGAAGCAAGAAAGAAAAAAGAAACAACTGCTCAGTCCAAAATTGTTGCACACTGCTCCATACCTCTCTCTCACTCTCTCTCTTTTCCTCTCTTACCTTCAGTGCTTCTCTCTGCTGCTCACTGCAGCTCTCCAGGATATCCTCTCGTGTGTGGAGGAGCTGGTCCACCGTGTCCTTGTGGCGGATGATGTCGATGTTGAAGGCTCTCTGGACTTGGAGCTGAGCCACGGTCACGTCAGGTTCCAGACTCAATGGCCCCAGGGAGGCCAACTTCCTCTCTGTCTCCCCCACCCACGCCAGTTCCGCATCCACAGCCTCCTCATACTGCGATACAATTGTTTCTTAACTTAATATTGTCACTTTCTTATAGACAAGCCCTAAACTTCAGAGATAAAATTCACAAAAATGAAACATTTTAAATAAATAGTATTAATGTGGTACATTTGGTGAACAGGGTTTTTAGTATTTTTCAGTCTTAAAAACAAAGCGTTACTGATACTGGCTCTGTATACAAGCAAACATTTACATCCGTGGCAATTAATTTATTTTTCACTACAGATGCAGAAAAATCTGTTTATATGTATAGTAAGCTCAGCAATACAATGAAAATCTTCAATCCAGACCATATGCTTATGTGCTTATGATGTAAAGTGAACACTACAGCCAGAAGCCTGAGAGTGCTGCTAGAGTATAGTAAGTTCAGCAGGTTACCAGAGGATTCAGTTGCCTTGACTGCGTTTATAAATATTAAATTACATCAGCCTCGGCAAAACAAAGGCCAAACCACCTACTATTCAGCCCCTTAATAATAGTCTAAAATAGTTTAAATATGTAAGAACAACAACTTCATTTATTTATTAATTTAATTTTTGCAGCCACTCTGTTGGTCAGTGCTCATTGTGCTGCAAATGCTCATATGCAGAAGATTCTTATTATGAAAGTAACCAGATATAAAGGTTTACATGATGATTATTTTGTCAGTTTAATGGATTATTAAAACAGATTAACCACTTATTTTAACCACGTTAAAAGGATTCAGCACCTGCTGCGACCTCTGGATGGCTGCTTGCACAAGCTGCACTCTTTGCGTAATGGTCTCGTCGGCCTGTCGGTAGCGTTGGTTGGCATCGGCCACTAGACGGTCTAGACCTTCACGTGCTCGCCAGGGCACCAGGTCCAGCAGAGCACTGCCCACCTCATTAACTGTGTCCAGAATGAGTCGCTTCTCAGCCGACACACACTTCAGGTCCTAAGACAAAGTGCACACACATAAAGGAGAAGTAAGCTTTACCTATAAAAAATTAAATAAACCAGCTATGTGTACGTAACAATTACATTAAAGGCCTAAATCTCACAGAGTGCACTGCACCAACAAGGATTCGATTAAAGAGAGTTTTGAACTAAAGGATTTACTTAGCTATGTTTTATTCAAGTTCTTTTAATCTGTTTTAATATTTCAGTTGATTTTATTTTTTTATATAGTCATGAGAAATGATAAAAGCCATTACACCTTCTGTCTCTCTTGATAGGCTGGCGTTGTGTCTGGCTCCATGTTATTAAGCTCTGCCTCCACAGAGTCGAGCCACTGGTTGAGGTCCTCGTGGGCACTGGCAAATCGGGTGGCGAGCTGCAGTGCCTGCTCCAGGTTACGGAGGGCCTTGCTGCTGCCTGCTGTCATCTCTGCATATCGGCTCTTTATTCCATCCAGCTTCTCCTGGATAAGCAGCACTTCTTCACCTAACACACAGCAAGAAGAGAGTCAGAACAATAAGAACTATGATGATAAGCAATCAAGAGAGTGCAGGAGTGCTCTTGGTACCTGTGGTCTGTTTCAGCAAAGCCTGTCCATTCTTAATGGCCTGGTCCACTGTCTTCTTCCGACTCACAATCTCCTCATTCAGAGACTACGAGAGACCAAGTAATAAAAGGTTACAAATGTGAAGTTTACTTTTTAATTTGTTACATATAAAACGACCAGAGGTTTTTTTCCTATTGCCATAAATCGTAAGAGGAACCAAATCTACTGCATCCATAAAGTGCCTCCCATGTCCTACCAGAGTGTACTTGTGCTGCTCAGCCAGCAGCTCGGGCTGGTAGCTCTGCACTGAGACTTCAGCCAGGCGCTGGGCCACCTCAGCCAGCCAGTTCAGCACCTCCACCTCCTCCTCCCCAAACAGCTGTGCATTGGCCAGGGCCTGCTCCAACATGGCCGCTCGCCGAGAGCACCAATTACGCAGCTCTGTGTGCCCGCTGCGCACTGCTCCCACTCGCTCACTGAGCCAATCACGGTCTGCTGCACAGCTGAGAGGGGAGAGAGATTGGCCAAGGGCCTCTAGATGGTCCACCTCTTTTTCCCGAGACAACACCTCCTCTTGGAGGGCCTGGGGTTTTGCCCACAGATGAATAAGAAAGGGATGGGGAGAGATGGTATGGGGGGAAAAAAGAAAAAGACAAAACAAAAGAAAAATGACCATGCATGGTGAAAAAATGAAAACAGAAATCCTAATGACTGAAAAATACTAATAAACAAGAGTTAAATCTAATATAACGAAAACATGGTATAGATAAGATATAAATATAAAAAACAAATGGAAACTAAACAACAAATATTCCACAAAAACAAAAGAGATCACAGACATAAATAAAATGGACAGGGTGGGTTGTACAGGCTGGGCTTGATTAAGAGTTTTACCAATTTTCCTTGGCAAATTTCCTACACCTTGGATATTAGAAGATGCAAGGTGCTGCATACTCTAGGCTGTTCCTTTCTATTTTTTTGGTGATAATCTTCTAGGAAAAGAAAGCAGAGCTTTTTTCTTGCGGTTGACGACAACAGTGTCTTCATGGCGTTGGCGTACTGTACCTTGTGACGGCTGATTTGCTGGCTAATTTTGGAGGCCTGGGTTCCCATGGGCTCAGCGGAGCTCAGGCGTCTCTCGGTGGCACTCAGCCAGTCTCCCAAAGGCTCCACTGACTCATGGAACTGCAGAGCGAGAACCTGCAGCTCCTCCAGCTGACGTTGCCTGAGAGATGAGAGAAGGCTCAGTGTATGTGAAATAATTATTTTAATTTAAAGAGAATGGCTTGAAGTGTATATACTCATTGTCACATTTCAATCAAGAGTCAGGTATATGACTTGTTTGTAATTGATTCTTCAGGTGATGGGCACTCTCACCTGGCATTGGCCTTCTCTATAAGATCTGTCCATCGTTCTCTCAAACTTTGCAGCTGTCTCTGTATCTTTTCTCTGTCTTGTGTCTCTGCTGTGGCTGCGATGCGCTCGCCTTCACCCCGGATCATCTCTACCGTCCCACGCCGGTCATCCAGCAACCGCTGCAGCAGCTGCAGAAACCAGCACCACAACACAAATTCAGTTTCATTCACAATGCAAAAAAGCTAAATTCCCTACAAAGTGTCAATCAAATTTAGCACCAATCAACTGCGTCGCAAACTTCATGTCTTTCACCACAAACTGATGGAGCTAATACTGTATAATATTTATATAATAATATACATAATAAACTAAAATATACAAGACAGTTTTGTTTTCTAATGGTTAACAACATACTGCTTTAACGTATTAGGTAATTACACTAAGTGACTTATCTTTAAAATAAATAACCTTCACTTCTGTCATTGGAGAAACCTCACCTTCTGTTCTTGTATTTGTGCTTTAACCACACGGTACTCAGCTGATGGAGGCTTCTGATTGGCTATCAGCTCCTCTGTGTCACTTAACCAGCTTAACAGAGGTTCCAGAGCATCTTGAAATTTCCCACAATGTAAAAGGGCTTCCTGGAGCTGAGCGATTCTCTCAGCGACCTAAAGAAACAGCCCAAAATTCAATTCAAATTGTACACTCCTAATGGTTTAAACCAGCAATTCTCAATCAGTGATCTGAGCCACTTGAAAATGTGGCCACCAACCATGACACAACTGGTTTGTCCATTAACATGTGAAATACATGAGCCAGGAAAAAAAAAAGCTAGCAAAAGTAAGAGAGATAAAAGATGCTGCAATCTGCACTCACACATTTAAAACCCTATCACATGGAGTTGATCTTCAGACAGCATAAGGTGCGTCACTGACAGTATAATACAGTCGGTTACTCATCCAGAGTTAGGAATGCAATATACAGTTCAATTCACTTCAATTTTATTTATATAGCCACAATAAAATATTATATTTATACAGTGTCACAAAGCAGATAAACAAGCCAGAGGTGACAATGGCAAGGAATAACTCCCTGAGGTGACAAGATGAAAAACCCTTGAGAGGAACTAGACTCAAAAGGAAACCCATCTTCATCCTCAGTTAAGTGCACGAGTTTGCAAACCCTTACTTCATAATGATGAAACCAACAAGAACTTAAATCTGTATTACAGATGTTCCTTTACTTTCAGAAGTGAATATTGAGATATTTATAATTATACTTCTGAAAGTGATATTAATGTGGGCTTTTATTCCACTTGTCCTTGAGGCTGTTTCAGTTCTACTGGTGCTGGTCTGAATTTCTGAAAACCTAGCTGACACCCCCCCCCCAGTGTCTTTGTATCTAAATTTCTTTTGTTTATGAATGATATTTTCCACTGTTGTAAACATTGTTTTAGATCTGTGAAAGCTGTATCTCACTAAGCTCTAAGCAAACTGTTTGAACTATTTGAACCTGTTTAAACTTTACTTTGTTCAGTACTATTTAATGAATACAAGTGTTGACTGTTAAGCCATTAGACACCTTAATGAGGCTCATTCATATAATTTAAGTAGAGCATGTCCATGCTGATGCAAACAAACAAACAAACAAACAAACAAAACAAAACAAAACAAAAAAAAGCTCTAGCAGGCCTGTGACATAGTTTAAGAGTGTACGTCATACCCTTTTGTTGAGGGAGTTCCAATGCAGGTTGGTGGTTTCCAGGTCATGCTCCAGAGCCTGTGTGTCCGTGTGTTTAGCTGCACTCTGGATTAGCCCCTGTCCCACAGCATTCACGTAGTGCAGTTTGGGCTGGATGCTGTCTACCTGCTCTCGCTCCACAGCCTGCACACACACACACACACACCAGACAGAGAAAATGGAGGACGAGTACATAATGCACATTATGCACACTTTCCAGCAGCAACATGATGAAGGTCGTAAAGTGCTTAAAAATTAAAGAGCATTTACTTTGTCTCCACTCAAAAAACAAATACAGGGCTTCAACTCAGTACAACAGTACTCTTTAAATCTCCAAGGACACTAAACCACAATACTTAATCAAAGACTCAGAGACAGTATATTAGTGGCTTGCACACAAGGACAGCCCAAAAAAAAAAACAAAAAAAAAAACAAACCCATCCGCACCAACACTGGGAGCTCTGGGGATAAACGGAAAGCCAGAATAAGAAAGTGGAGTAAATTTAAACCCCCGAGCTTAGAGAGTACAGGATCCCTTACACATCCTTTCATGTACAGGTAGGAAAATGAAACAGCTACTGATGACCTTGTGTTTCAGGGGGCACTTTGATGTCCTATCAATTTGATCATGTTTGATAATGTGTTAATCAAACTACTTAAGTGGAGAAAAGAAGAATTCTTGATAGAGATTAAGAAATAACAAGTCAGCATCTGTCCCATATTTGGAAAATCCTGTTTTCATTGCAGCATGTGAATCCATTCAGACACAGCTGTTTTGCAGAGAAGGCCGAGTCTGTGCCTCAAACAGGATATCTGTCGTTCTCAATAACAATGAGCTACAGCCATGAGCCACCACACCCTCTCCCCAACAAAGTGTGTGTGTGCTTAAGTTTATGCATGCTTGCTGTCTGTGTGCAAGAGAGAGATTGTTCCTTTTTTTGCTAATGCTTTTATTAGCATTAGCTTTTACTTATTTACTTGTTTGTCCACGCAGAGCTGGTGCTTGTGGACGGTCCAGCTAACATGGAATCATCTATTCTTCACTTCTGTTAAACCATGATTTTCTGATCTCCCTCAATCTATCTCAGGCCAGCTCAGGGCGGAAGACACTTCAGGCCCTTGACTATAGTGCAGCAGAGCTCTGGAAAATATCTGACATGCCTCTCATTCCTTTTCGAATCTCTGAACGTGCCAGTAAGCTGGTCAGTCAATCTCGCACACTGTGTTCATCTTCCCTCATTATCCATGTTTCTTCTTTTACAAACAATTTTGACAAACTCCTCTTTTGTTTCTCACAATGTCTCCACATCTCACTCTTTCATTCCTGGCTGCTTTCCTGCCCAATGCCAAGCCACATCTCTATCCATTCTGGTCTTTATTTTTTTTGTTTCTCTTTTAGTCCAAACCACAAGCCTGAGTTATAGTACTGACAAAAGGTCAGCTGCAAAACAGTGTTAAGTTACATAGGTTACATCATTCTCTCCCAAAATATTCAAGATTGTTTCATTTTTCATCAGATTTCATAGTTCATCATGGAAATAGTATTATTTAGAGTTGTGCCTGGGTCTCAAAGAGAAGGTTAGAGAAAGAGAAAAACAATGAGAGAGATAAGTACAAAAAAATGCAAAGTGAAGCCAGAGTTAAAATGGCCACCTTCCATTTAGTGACTTTATCACTCAGACACTCTATCACTACAGCCGTCTCTGACAATTAATAACACTGAGTCAATAAAAAAATGAAGAATGAACACCCCCCCACACACACACACACATGCACACACACACCCAACACATGGATCTAATGAAAATGCTTAAGCAATAATGAAACCAATAATGACAATATAATATTTCAAGATGACATGGGATGACAAAACACATTCGCGTATGAGAGAACATACCTGAGCATACTTGTTTTTCTTGAATAAGTGAAAGACTGTCTCCCCCATTTCTCTGATCATCTTTCCCCTCTCATTTCTCCCTAAACTCTTCTATAGCCTTCTTAACTCTCAGTTAATTACCTTCATTTTTAACTTTTCTTTGCTTTTTTAGGCCACAGACTAAGTTCAATTTCAGCTCTGACCTAAAAATACAAATCTTTATCTCAGCAACTCAGAAACAAGCAGACTTATAAATAATGTTAACTCATAAGATGTTCTTTCATTTGAAAGTTCAGGAATAAAAAGTTCTACGGCTCCAGTAAATAGGCAAATTATCACTCTACTCACTGGAACAATGAGTCAAATATTCAAATAGTTTGAATATATTCAGTAATTACATCTGTACTGAGGGGGTCCATGGAATTTGTTTGACAGTTAGAGGGGTCCCTGGCTGCAAAAATTTTTGATAACCTGTTTTAGATGGTTGTTTCTGTTAAATAGTACTGAGCCAGAGCCAGCTAAGGTTTAGAATCCCAATGCATGAGTTCATATCTGGCTGAGAGCTTTGCTATTGTTGAACTTGTGCTGAACTGTGTGATTATGTGTTTATGAGTATGTGAATGTGGTTGTCAGGCTTGAAGCCCTACCCTCTCTTTGTCCCCTGCAGTCTCCTGACACAGGTGCTTCCCACAAGCAGTCTTTCTATGCCATCATTTTCAAAACAGTCAAATATTCCTCTATTACCATTTCCCATAACACAGGCTCTCTTTCTGATGACCTGCTCATCACTTTCTATACAGGTTGCTTGTTTGTCTCTACTGCCACATGTTTACCTGCAATCCACCTTTGTACAGTAGCTTAGGTTTTGAGATGAGATCAGCTTTCCCCTTTCCCCTCCCTGGCTAACAGCTTTATCGCCCACTCTTATCATGAGCATTGCCAGGTGTTCGGCTATGGAGCCATTTTGTTCCATGAATGACTGGTCTGTGATCACACCCCATCCTATCTCAAAACAGCCACAACTTAACTATGCAATTTCAGTGGTGATTGTTTCAACCTCAGAGTTTGCCTTAGCACATTACATGCATTTCCTCTGAATTAGGTGCCTACCCCTCTGGTGATGCAGGGGGAAGTTGAATCACAGAGCCCAGGGCTGATAATCTTGGCACATTCTTATCATCTATTTATATTCTCAACAACTTTTTACAGTGTTTGTGTGTTACTGGCAACAGCCCCCCCAAACCCACAAAAAAAACCCTCTGTTTATTTCTCACTTCCCTATCTCAAAAACAAGGCCTTCATACTGCAGCAAGGGGGAGGGCGTTTGACAAGAAAGGGGTGGGGTGGGGTTTGGGGGTTGTAGGTTTACAGCAGAAAAACGGGGAATGGCGATTTATAGTCAGTTTAGCTTTAGAGACAGACACTCAGTAAGAGATATGTTCTCTCCGCCTTTTTGTTCCTCTCCCAACAACCCGTAACAGATATTAAAAGTTTAAAAGTCAATTTGCTTGCTGATTCATGCTGGCCACTCAGAAATTATAATGCTCTCTGCCCATCACTGATAGGTGATTACATTTGGGGGACAAAAGAGACAGTGACTCTGCAGAAAAGCAGACTTGCCCATGCTGAGCTATGGCTAAATGAAATGTGGATGGACAGCCAGGCTTGGCCATTACTTAGAACAAGTAATGTAATAACAGGAGCACATCAGGTTTACATCCTGCCAGACTCATGACACACGCCATAGCAACCATAACACAGAGCAGACACCAGACCAGTCACAGCAACCTAAAAGACTGTCAAACACAGACATATAGATTATTTTAAACTCGTAAGCAAAATAGCATCTGTCTTGGTCTCTCATATACAAACCTGTTCTCTAGTTCTCCATCACTAAGACATTTGGAATATACAATCCTTCATGTGCACCATGCAGAAACAATCAGAAACAAGTATCTGTACACATGAGTGTTCATTTGTAACCAAGCTGCTAAAGCGCACAGATTTTTCTGAACATGAAACTACTGTACATCAGATAGCCATGCTCATTTTCAGGAGAGAGGGGGGGGGAAAAAAGAAAAAAATACATTCACAAATGTAAACATGCTTCTACTCTGACCAAAAAATGTGGTTGCTAACTGAAGTCAAATTAAAATGTGCAACTGTTTGAATAAAACACATTAGGCAAATACAGATCCATAATGTAGTCGAGGATGCACAAGTACATCAGTTTCATATATCATTACTGCCAAAAAACAAGTTTCTTTTTTTGGCAGTAATGATACATGAAACTGAAATAGTACCATGGTAGTACAAGTACTAATAAATACAAGGTATAAAAGTACAAGTAAGTTTCTTATTGATAGTATAGTAATAGTAAATAGTACTGTATGCGCTTTGTTATTGGACCTATATCATATCTAAATAATAACTAAAATAGATCAAGTAAAAATGGACCCATTTCCCAATAAGATGTATATTACAATGGCCATTACCTCAGTGATAAAGAATGCTGATACTGTCGTTTCCTCATCTGGATGCATCAATTGACAAGTGACGTCCTTTTCATCACATGGTTCAGAAATTTCTTGTTCATACTGGTTTTCACTAAAAAGTCTATATAAGAGACCTGGTTCAAGTTGCTCCCACTGATCTTGACATGGGGCCACTGAAACTGGTCTTGACCCATCTGAGTCCCAGTCACTATCTTCATTCATCAACCCTAGAACAAAATCCACACCTGATTGGCTAGCCTCAGATTCTGAGTCCAAGTCTCGACAGTCCTCCCCAGCAGAACCCCCATCAGACACTAGAGGGAGACGTTCAGGAGCTGCCAGGTACACAAAACTATCAGAGGATAGAAAGGACCCCTCTTCTGGATCAGGGCAAGGTTTAGGAAGGGGACTAGGAGGAGTAGATTCCATAAGTGGGGATGGAGGACAGTCCTGAGAGTATTGTGATGGCACGGCCACTGCCAGGTAAACAAAGCTGTCAGTGGGAACAGATGAATCTGTATCTTTGTTGTCATGAGTTCCCACATTTGACTCCTGGTATATAGTTGATTTGGAGATTGGGGAGTGGGGAGGAGATTGTTTGTTGTTTGAGGGTGCACTCACTAGAAGCGCTGAAGTATCAGACTTTGGGGGACTTGTAGTCCTCTGGCCCTCATGTGTTAGCTTGCACTCAGGTACAGGTGTGTCCTCACTAGCAATAACCTTCTCAGCTACAGCTGAAAGTTCATTGTATGTCTTCATAACTAACAACGTCCTTTCTTCGTCAGAATTCAACTTAACTGAAACAGTGGGATCCAATTCCACATGATATTCCACATTACAGTTGCTGTCCTCAGTGTCCTTTCTTAAATTACTGTTTAAATCAGAAGTTCCAAGAGACAGGTGTATTATGTCCTCTTTTAAATTAGACTTACACATAACTAAATCATAGTCATTGTTTTCTTCATATAGTTTATCAGGACTTGGATATAGGCCTTTATGACTCATTGAGGTATGGACTACATGCACCTTGTCTTTCACCTCATCATCTAACTGCTCTTGTTCAGACAACACTCCACTGCCCAGGTCTGAATCAGTTTCTCGTCTTTCTGCTTGTGTTGTATCTGACAGAGAAGTTCTGTCCAGGTGGGATGTCTGAATTCCACTGGACTCAGATTCCAACAAAGGCTCATCCAAAGTGCATATATCAAGCATGGGTGTGGTGTGATCCTGTGGAAAGCTGGGGTTAGCATCACTATCATAATAGCTTTCACTAGCAGTCCAACTTTGAGTATCATCAGTATCCTTACTGGAAAGATTCTGGTCTGTTCCCGAACCAGATGGCTCAGTCTGATATATCTCTAACTGGTTTATATGATCACTGTTCTTTTTGAGGCCAGCTTTATCCCTGTTATACTCAACCTTTTCCTCTCTCTCCTCTTCTTCTTCTTCTTCTTCTTCTTCCACTCTGGGTAGGGTATGACATGCAACCAGGGGCTCAGTAGGGGTAGACCGTAAAGCTGATTCAAGACTAGATGCCTCCTTTCTTTCCTCCTCCTCAATACATTGTCTCTCCAATTCCAGAAAGAGGTCAACTGATCCATCCTCTGAACTTGGGTAAGGAGAAACATTGGCAACCTCTGAGCCTCCAAAACCTACTGGAGGGGTAAGAAGAGGCCTGTAATCTGAGGTACTAAGCTGTTGTGTCTCCCAGTCCTGCAGCTCAGATTCCTCCCCCTCTACTGTCCAGGAAATATTGCTTGTTTCATGGCTATCCAGCTTTAACACCACCTGCCAGTTCTTCTCCTCCATCTCTAGCTGTTCATTTTCTTCTCTCTCCTGCAACTGTTCTTTCTCCTCCTCCTCCTCCAGCTCTTTCAAGATTCTGCGCTCATCTTCCTCAAAACGAAGTTCTGAAGCAGTCCGCTCTCGAAGTTCCCCAGTAAGCGGGGACCATCCCAAAAGGCCTTCTGCACCCCCTTCTTGGCTGAGACATGGGGAGAGTGGTAGCCCCCCATAACTCAATCCCTCCCCCTCTTGCAGGAAAGGTGAGGGGGGATCCAACAGGTACAATGACTCTTCATCCAGATCACTGTCCTCTCCTAGCAGAGGAGGTAAGGGTGGAAGAATTGCCAAGTTGTGAAGTGCTACCCCATGCCCAAATGACCTTTTCCCACCTCTTGTAGCACGAGGCCAGGTACGGGCTTTAGTGGGAGGACAAAATACAGGTTTTGGAGGTATCAGTGGGGCAGTATCCTGATCATACTCCAGGAATGGTGAGTCTCTCTCTGAGTCAGGTGTTTTAGTTGCTGCAATATTCCAGCGTTGTGGTTGTTCTTCTGACACACTTCTAACACAAAGTAAGGGAGTTGCTGTTGGCTTACTCTTCTCACCACGTCTCTCAACCTGCCTATGGATACCAGGGCTGGGTTGTGGAGAGCTAGCAGTATCCTGCATTGTTTGGAATATAGGGGCAGTCTGTAAACCTGGTCTTTCTTTAGAAGGAGAAGGCATGGGCTTAATTTGTTTTGGGTGATGAGGCTGCAACTTGGGGGACTCTTTATGCTTGACTGGATGTAGTGGATGGGAAGACACTGGGCTGATGGATGGAGTGAGGACTGGAGAGCTGGAGACCAGAGGGGCGTGAGGGCCACCTGAGAACACAGGAGAAGGACTGTAAGGAGCAAGAGGTGGGGTGGATATGGAGGAGGCTGGGGCAGTTAATAAGGAAGGTAATGGATGGAGAGGTGAAACTGGGATCCCTGCCCCAGATAAACGTTTCTCTCCGCTCTCGACAGGCGAAAGCTCTAACCGCTCAGCAAACTCAGGGTAAGTTGGAGGCATGAACGCTTTCCAGGAGCGCCGATTTGGATTCTCTTTTTTGTCACCGACATGATGCCGCCTCTTGGTCACTACAGCTGCCCCAACAGCAGCTGAGTTTGATGCAGGAATAATAATGCTAGAGCCAACACCCCCTGCAGATGGCATGCTTTGAGGGTCACCAGTTAGCTTAAGAGCATCAAAAATCACTCTTTCATCTAACTTTTTTATCCCTGCATCAGCAGACCCCCCTCGTGCCACGAACACTCCACCAATGTCAGCTCCTAATGTCCCATTGCTGGAAAGTGTGCTTCCTTCCCCTCCTCCAGAGCCCAAAGTGCTACGAGATGGCTGGCTAATCTTAGAGCCCTGGTCAATCTGCTCATTAATCCGCATGGTGTCATAGATGGAGCGCTGCGGCACATAGCAGTCCTCAATATATGCTTCCTCATCATCGCCCTTCTTAAGACACCTGGGATTTTGCCGCAAACAGTCTGGCCGGCTCAGAGGCTTCCCCATCCCATAAAAGCGTGCCCTCAAGGGGCCGGGACGGGGCACAAATTATTCCACAAGTAAATCCTCCAAAGTCAGTTTGCTGTTGAAATTACTAGTAGCTGAAGCCCTCAAGTCTTGGCTGTCCAATTATTTCTAATAAACATTGATCCACAAACTGTTAAGATACTTATAATCCAGGGCAAATAATCATAAACACAGAAGGATTAGAGTCCATGGTTCTAATATACAATGTTATTCCTAATTTTTCCTGAATGGAGCACATCTGAGAAAATGTCTCAGTCCAACTGACAAACATCTTCAGCAACATATTAATTAGTCTTTTTGTTTAAAAGGCATGCAAGCAAGCAGAAGTAGGAACAGTTATTAACTGTTTCAGAGGTCCAAAGTCCAGAATAGAGTAATAACATTCCATGTAGGTTGCATCCCCTTTGTTCCCTTTCTGATTTCAAAAGAGTCCTCCTCTATCCATACATGTCCTTCACAATACTTTCCCCAACTTCCTTGCAGCTACTTCCTTTTGAGTCTCTCTGACTCTACCACAACAGGAAAATCAGAGACGTCTTAGTGACTTGAGCTGTTTCAAAGAGAGGTAATGAAAGGCTCCTTTTAAGGTGAGAACTCCATGCTCTGTTGCATAAAAAGATGTTGAGGAAATGCAGTGTGTCCATCAAGTGATTTTGTCTCTCATCATAATGTTCGTTCAAGCACATTCTACTCCCTTAAAAACTGTCTAGAATTCAGATTGGCACTGAGAACATTTTGTCTTAAAAATGTTTGTGTGTGTGTCCAGTCAGAAGACTGCCATGAAAATATGCATCATAATACTGCAGGAGACTCACTTGTCAGACAGTCGGTCGCTGTTTGTAAATTTCCCTAGTCCTCTTTTAAATCCAATAGAGCATATCTGGAAGACCAGCCCAAATCAGAGTTCAAAATATCCTGTTTCCATAGTTATTTTTTCCTTTCTGTATTTTTTAAGTCTATTTTGTCATTCCAAAAACAAGAACAAAAAACAGGGTATTAATCCTTTTCTCTGATTGCCTTCTTTATTCCTCTTATCCAGAGTGCAGAGAAAATCTGTGAATCCAAATGACAGCCATGTCCAGAGGGGTTGAGTTAGAAGTTAGAAGGTAGGCAGAGGGTGAAGGTTTCAGCCTGATCCAGACAGCAGGGAGCAGAGAGTTGTGGGACTGTATCCAGAGGGCAGAGACGCAGACAGTACCTCGCACCAAATGCACCCTTCCACTCGGGGCACTCTGCTTTTCAGACAATCCCCAGACACACTCCCTCTTTTCCTATTTTCTTCTTTCTCAGATCTACATGAGAACACAAGAAGATGAACGCAGTCACAGAGTTCTTCTTTTTCTCTTTTTTCCTAGTGCAGACTCTCTCACACTGTGTTCTCAGGCCACTGCACTGCTGAAATGGTTTGCAGCTGCTAAAAAAATCTCCCACTTTTCCTCTCTCTCTCTCTCTCTCTCTCTCTCTCTCTCACTCCCTCTCTCCCTCCCACTCCCACTCTCTCACTCTCACCACCCTTTTTCTCCCTCTGTTTTTGTTTGAATCCAGCTCCGTTTGTTCTGTTTCCTGCTCTGGTATTAAAACACAGGAAGTGCTCCAATCATGCCGGTTTCCTCTTCCAAAAAAACACACAAGACCAAGCTGAGAAATGGAGGCTGAGATAAAGCTTTTGGTAGGAGGGGCCACCATGCCAGGGGGAGTGACTAAGCAGGGGATTTGATTTGTTTCAACAGAATCACTGGCTTACAGGATCAAATCAGCTCACACTAACGACTATATAACTTCTGTATTACATATTACCGTTTCACATATGACTAAATAGTTTGTAATCTAGACCTAATACTGCCAGTAAGAAAGCACTTGCAATACAAAAGAAAGAATCAAAGCCACCAATCCACAGCTATAAAAACTCTAGGGAAACAAAGAACAAGAGAAAAAGAGATACACAGGGAGAGAGATGATGAGAAAAAAAAATAGGACATGGATGATGGTGGAAGCGTGTTGGTATGCAGGAAGTGAAGAGGCTTATCAATAACGGCTACCCTTTTCTCTCCAAAACAAACTGGCATATGTGTATGCGGAAGCAAAAATCCCCTACTCATTCTCTTCTTTCTGCTCCTCCCTCTTTTTTCAAATAGCTACTCTGTAATTGAACAAAACAACAAGGGAGGACACACAATATTCAAAGTCTGCAATATTCAAAGCCCCCACTTGTGCATTCTCGTCTTCTGCTCTTCTGAAACTCTATCCAGCCCTGAACAGAGTATGGTTTTGGAGGGGGGGGGGTTACTGAGGCCACTGCTTTACAATGAAAATGAATTGAAACTGAGAGACAGCAGCAGCAAATGAAAAGTTTATGCACGAATGCCATTCTTTTTGTGTTGGTTTTGTCTTGTGTCTCAGGCTGTTCCCATCCCTGTTTTATTTCTCTATTTGCTCTTCTTTCTTCACTGCCTTTCCTTATTCGGTCGGTGCTGGAATATGTATAAAGAGCTCTGGCAGAGCGCAGTCACTGCACTAACGCATGCTTGCTTACCCTCCCACTCACTCTCCATTGCTGAGTCCCAGACATACGCACATGTATGGAAGACACACGCGCACACACACACACACACACACACACACACACACAGTTGCTCTGTGAATCACCCACACTGCCCATGGCCTGCGTGTCCAACAAGCTAAATACTTTCTTTTTCAATTCTTTTTCAACCTTCCCTTGTTGTCTTTCTTCCTCTCTCCCTTTTTCTTTCTGTCAGTCTAGTTGCAGCTGTCATGCTTGCTTCCAAGACAAACCTCCCAGTGGAAACAAAAGGGGTTTGTCTGTCTCTCGCCCTCATGCTTGCTCTATTTCTTTCTCCTTCAGCTCAAACTGACAAGACACACCGCCATGATGCCCCAGTGGATTAAATTATATATTAATAAACATACATCCCTACCATCATGGAAAATCAGAAAAAACAGTGATGTTAAAATTATGCGATTAATCATAGTTTGGCAACAGATTAACTCTAAAATCTAACTAAAATCCTACTAAAGGAGACCATCAATTGCATGTTGTAGTGCAAACCACCCTTAATCTGTATATAGTATAAATGCAATCCTTTTAACTCACTTTGTTTAGTTAACGTAAAATTCAGTGCCTGACCCTGTGTCCACCCCTCCCCCTTTTCTCTTAGTCAGTCAGTGACTGGTCATTTGGCTTCTAGTTAAAAAGTCACAGTCCTGACTCAGACAGGAAGAGGGAGGGCTCAAGCCCGAAATCCCCTAAAACAGACTGACTGGAATAGTGTGTTACAGCTTTTGTCTCCAATAGAACTACACTACAAAAAATTAACAGGCATTAATCTACTATAAACACAAGGGGGCAGAGAATGCTATTGACTTTGCAGTGCAGTTTGTTTGCTTTAGGACAGCACCTGTTGATCCTGTTCTCTCCATCTCCTGCTTGTTCTTGCTTTTCCCCCCATCACTGAGCATAGACTCTATTTACTCAACAACTGAGATGATCAAAATTACTGTATTTTCTACATGCCTTTATCTCTCAAAAGCTCCCCACTCCTCCTTTCCTCCCTCCTTTTTCTCTTTGAGGCATCTAAGCACTCTAGGCGCTGACACTCCCCCTTTTTTCTCGATCTCAGCAGTAGTTTTATAATTAACCCGCAGGCTTTACCTGAGCCTCTCAATGTGTGCATTGTTCTCCTCTTTACTGGACACAAAAGCAAACCAGAGAAGCCAAATAAAAGCACAATCGACTCTTCCCATTAAACTAGAAACTGGGATGTCTGGTATAATTTCCTACCACTGTGTAATTGTCTGGAAATGTTTTATACAGAACTGCATCCTTTCTTGTAACTGGTTGATTGACATTTAATACTGTGTTCATGACGCAGGTCTAAGAGAAAGAGAAATGGCACAACAGACATAACTCCTGTTAACCACCCTGAAAATCACCGTCATTACAACAATTATTAAGCTGCCTATTAATTTCACACATCAAGAAGGCTCCGCTGTTTGTGCAAAGTGCTTTATTTATTTCAGTTGGTGAGCTAATAGAGTGTGGCTGAGAGGGAAAAGTGGGCTATGCTATGGAATGCCACAGTAATTCACAACAGCTGAAACAATACAGGCAATGGTAGAGGCAACACACACACACACACACACACACACACACCCATCCTAGCTGGATATTGCTTGGGTAGAGAGTCAAATTAGCTAAATTAAGTCATCAGCTTGTGCTAATTACGTTAAGCTAATCTAATCAAACCCTGAGGACAAACAAAAAAGAAAAAGAAAAACTGTGAAAACGGGCACAACAAAACTATATTAATTTTTAATGGTGTTTAATGCTCGGAAGGACCTTCGTGGGAAAGAACGAAGACTGCATCAGCGTGCCATTATACATCATTAGGAGGCAGGCAACCCAGAAATTTGGCTTCCTAACCATACAGCTGGAAGAAGCTAAAGTTATAATCGGCATAACCATCAGGTAGACAGCAAAGAAAAGGGATTTCACTAGACATTTCAAAAGTGGAATATCTTTATACACAAGTAGTATTTACCTTGTGGTCTTATGATGGATTTAGACTGTGTAATTTCAGCGGTCTTTTAAGATTATTACTTCACAATAAAATAAAAAGTTGGCCAAATTCTATAACAGATAATGTGTGCTCTCCATGTCAGATTATATGCGGAAGATCCTCTAATGACAGACCTTCTGTTATCACTAAAACAGTTCTGCTTACATCGTCAATCAGCATGATCTGAGCTTGGGCAGAAAACAAGGTCAAACAGAAACTAGCTTGGTGCCTTTAATAAGGATTTTTTTCTGTCCATTAGCATGTCTTGTATAACGTTTTACCATTGCTACTAGCATATTTGTAGCTGTTCCATGGGCTCTGCATAATTATCCTATGCCAATCACCTACTGGACGCTTTTAGATGACTGTCTCAGTAGTGGGCAGACAAAATTATCAGACACAGCGAGAACTTTGTTGTCAGCTTTCTTTGGTTGCAATGGCACTATCAGTCACTGGTGAGCACATCACATTATGCTAATTATTCTAAGAACACCAATCTCAACTCCTGATCCAATAATTCTTCTATGATGTGCGTTTTTTTGTCTGTGATATTGTTTAATACCAGCTTTAGACCGCAATCCAAATTAAAAGACACTTATCTAAAAGCATCCTAAAAGCAACTCCTTTACATCCCCAACACAACGGCAGCGTTTTTGCAAATCGTGCACACAATTATTACAAATAACAAGTGCATGAGAATCTGAGTTAAAGGAAAGCCCTGGGGGTTTGGGCTCGGCACACAAAGGCCTTGACACATCCACTGACCTTGTTATGCTAGGGGAACACAGAGTAAGCAAAGCGACAGACAAAAATAGGATTAGAGTGTGTAAAGGGAGTGAGAGTAAGTTATAGCAAGCAAGAGTGAAGACAGCATGCTGCGCTCGGCTTGATTTAGAAGCTATTCACCAGTTCTAACCAGCCCTGTACAGGAATGCCCAGTTGGGAAGCGCCTTTTCTCTGTGTCTATGTCTCACAGCCCACCCTATTTCTCCAAGCTCAGCTGCTCCACTGTGGTGGGATGCAGATATACACAAGTGCACACAGGGCACGGGAATTTTAAGGAGACCACCACACCCTGTATGTGTGTGTGAGATTATGCTTGTGAGGGGTCGAGGATGGGGAGACAGCTGAAATTCCGAACGCTCCAAAACAGCCCGGAATTAGAAGTATCGTCCCACATGGACGTTAAGCCATAGTCCCAGTACATGCACACACACACCTACTGCATGTGCATTAGGCTATGGTTTGAAAGGGGACACACTGACGTGGCATCTAAAGCACTCAGTGTGGTGTATATATATATATGTTTAGCCAGGAAAAAAAGACCTCCAGAGTAGAAAATACTGATGAGATGATTCATAGTGTTAGGACCCAACCCATTATTCAATCACTCCCAGAATGTGTCGGGGTGCTCTATATTAAAAAATTGGACACCTTCTCCTCATGTGTGCTGACCTACCAGCCAAGGTTCATCACAGGTGATCATCAACTGCACAAACAGTTCTCCTCAAATACAAAAAACAGACACACAGACACACAGAACCACACACACACACACACACACACACACACACACACACACACACACACACACACACACACACACACACACACGCCTTGCTTATTTGGGTTTATCCTGCCTCCCCCTCTCTCTAATCTCAGCAATGACATCACTACTTTGGATTGGGTGTCTCCGAAATGGAGTCTGGCTTGCATGAGAGGAGGGGGAGAATGGGAGATCAGTCCTTTTTTTTCATGGCAGACAGGCTTTCTGGCCCTCTGAATTACCTTCGTGCGTGTCATTGTAAGTGAAATGGGGGTGGGGGCGTATAAGACCGGGTGAGTACAAGAAAGGGGCCCAGACAGGATGGAAAAAAATAGAACAGACAGCCAAGGAGGACGAAAGAAGACCTCAAAGAAGTTTCTCCTCATCCTTCTCTCCTAGTATGCAAGACCCCATTCTAGAAGTTTTCTAAAAATACCCCTTGTACACGGACCATCTTTCTTAACTTACAGTAGCAGCCAGGCCTCCTTAATTAGCACTATTTACAGAGGTGTGTCCAGATTTGTAGACATGGGGTGGCAATGAGCACACTAAAAGGAGGCACCAGTTAAGTAAGTATTGCATATAATTATGCTTCTGCAGAATATCTGCTCCTTGGTGCGGGATGAATGGCCACATAATGACATCATAGTTACTCTATACTTCTTAATACTCAAAGGATTTTGTCAAAAATATAACACATCAGGGGTTATTTACATCCATCAGCTGGACCAGGCAAGTAGCCACACCCCTATTATAATATCAATAGTTTAGTTTAGTAGTTATGATAAAATAATTATATCAGCAGTACATTTGGATATTAATATGGGATCCTTGTATCTGTATATTTCAAACGATAGTGTGTATTGTCAGTATTTCTACGTGACTGATAGCTTCTTGATAAAGTTTTACCTTACTGCCGTTCCTTGCGTTCTTGTATTGTTGTAAATATTCTACAAAATAACTTGAAACATACAGGAAATAAGTTTTAACCTTTGGTAAATATGGTACACTTTTCTAAATATAGTGCTATTGTTCTGCTGTTAAACTGCAGTTAAACTAAATATCACACCATGTATAATGGAAATATCTTCTTGTATCATGATATCATCGTTTATAAGCTTTTTGTAATATATATATATATATTTCTCCTTTTCTCTTATTGCCCTGTCTGTTTGCCTTCAGCAACTTGGTCCTCCAGCCTGCTGAGAAGAGAGAGAAGGTGGGGGCAGAGGAGCACAAGTGTGTACAGTAGCTGACATTGTTATTAACAAGAACAGTAAATCTGAAAGAAGTCTTAGACGGCAGGAATTTCAAACAAAGGAACACCAGAAAGGCGAGACAAAGACCAAAGAAGAGGCACAAGTAAGAAATCAAAGTACAAAAAAAAAGCAGAAGCAGTAAAAGTGCAATAAAAGAGTAGAACATTCCACAGCTGAAGTACAGCTTGGATGAAGCGTTAAGCTCTCTGCACAACCGCTCTGCGCAAGTTCTAATTAGTAACAGGTGAATTTTCAGATATGCATGACAAGCTGCCAGTGTATCTAATGCAAAGCCAACTGGGCGAGTCTGCACTAGTCTGATGCAGAGACAGTGGGAAGAGACATTGTTCCAGTGATTAGTTCTGCTCTCAGATTTAGCTCTGTGTCCATCACCACAGTGACAGGTCTAATGAGCTCTCATATTCGGCATCTAGCTGTGGGGAACAGGAGCAGCTCCAGAAGAATACTTCGTAACAAATGACTTTAAGAATGTTACACCATATTAACCAGCCATACTAGCTTTACATGCCATATTACTGCACAGCTCTCTCAGTGGAAATGACTCAGCAAGGTGTGCTGATTTAAAAGAAGTCGCTGATTCACTCTCTCCTGCTCTAAGAATGCACCTCAAACCTCCACTGTGCCTCTCTTACTCCCACACTCCCACCACATTTGACGCTCTGGAGGGGCATGAGTAAGATCCGGAGAGGGAATGATACAACATCAGAGGCACTATAAATACAAGTGCAAGCCAGGGAGAAAGTGAAGGGGTCATCATCAATCAGCCGAGGAGGTAACAGGACGAACGCAAGCAGCCCTCTCAGTAAAGCAGGAGTGACTGTGTCATGCTGATTCCCTCCTCCTGCAGCGAAGCATGCTGGGACGAGGGCCCAGATGGGGGCTGAGAGTTGGAGGTGATTTAATAAAGAGGAGAGCAGTGATTCATTCCACAAACGCCTGACGGCCCTCACAGATTTGCCTGGCTGAGCTCACTCCAAGTTCTTCCAGTGACAAGGTGCTTGAATCTGAAACCATTTTGCTTTTCCATTGAAGAAACCAACCAACACTGCCATCAGTCTGAAAAACTTTGCTCTGGTTTGCAGCAACTCTTTTCTCTAAGTGGACAATGGGCCCAAACCATGCCAGTAAAAAAAACACGTCGTAACAGCATAACAGAGGCAACTTTAAATTGACACCCATCTGTACGCTCCAAATGAAAGGTAAATCTTGTAAAATCTCTCATGGCTACTATTGCATTAAAAAACTCCCACATCTCATTATGAAACTGGTGAGAACATGGGTAGGTTCATGAAAATGTCTGCTGGTTCTCTGGAGTAGGAGGTATTTTGAGCCTAGGCTCGAGAACACCTGAATGAATTCTTCAGCTAATTACCAGGTGTAGCAATTCTGAGCAGGGAAATTATTACTGCTCTATACAACTGAACTGTACACTCTACAGTGCAATTTATATTCAACTAAACTATCCGCATAAAAATCATTGCCATTTACTATGATAGCTGAGGGAAAAAAAACCATTTTGCAAAGAGAAACTATTTTGAAAAATGTTTCCAGCCCATGCCTCCGCATGAGTCACTGGCAATGTCTTCTTCTAGTGCTCTAAATAAATAAATAAATAAAAACACATTCAAAGCCACAGTGTCTGTCATGGCAAAAACAAAGCTGCTTCAGCTTGACAAAACTCCTACCTTAAATTCCTGGAGCTGTTGTTTGATGATGTCCACTTCAGTTCCCACAACACCTTGAGCATTCAGCCCTTCCTCTGCCCGGGCGAGTAGCCCTTGTAGCTCTGTGAGGCGGGCGTAGAACTCCTTCACTCGCTCCTCAGCTTCTTCTATGAGTGCAAGGCGACCCTGACCTCTCTCAGCCAGCTTGGCTGCTTGGCGACTCAAAGCCTCCGTCTCCCTCCTGAGGGCAAGGAGATCAGGGGAGCTACCCTCTCGCCTCAGCATGGCTGTGCAGGCACTGCCATGGCCTTCAAGCTCAGTGCGCAGGGAGGCCAGACGCCCCAGGAATCCCCTTATTGCATCTGCCTGTGAGGCCAGGGAGTCCACGTCCCGCCCCACAGGGCTCAGGCTGTCCAGCTCATCGTCTAAGTCCGCCAGGCGTGAGAAGACATCACGGACGTGTGACTGGACTTCTCCGACGCCCTGCAGGCGTGACTCGAGGGAAGAGCAGCACTGCTCAATCTGTGTGATGGATAGTGAGGAGGAAGTTATTACTCGTAATTAAGCTCCTTTGAGATAAATCAGCACCTCTGTAGATCTATATTTATATAATATAAATCTATATTAAGTATTTAAATTGAAATAAGACTGAGCCTTACTCACATTAATTGACAATGCTAAATGCAAAATATTAACAGCATCAATCGCTAAATAAATAACCACGCCACCATATTAGTCGTAACACACTCCTTACCTTCTCAGTCACTTCTCCAAACTCCCTCTCTGTGTCCTGAGCCTGCTGCACCAGCTTTTGTCCTCCATCTCTACTGCCCCCTGCTGTCTGAGGCGCATCCTGTGCCAGCCCCTTGGCCAGATCCCGTAGATATACCACTTGTGGCTGTAGGGAGCTGAGAGCCTCCTGCTGGCTGCGCAGGCGCTCCAGACTCTTGTTACTGCATGCTTGAGGGCCCAATGCCTCCTGCACTTCCAGCTGATGCCTGGCTGCCTCCAGTCTTCTCTCTACTGCCAGTCTACCATCTTCAAACTCTTTCAGCCTGCTGTTCAGCTCCTCCAGCTGAGCCATGCGTCCATGTAATCTCTCAGAGAGGCCATCCAGCCTGCGGTTCAGCTGGGCTTTCTCATCCCTCACCTCCTCCTCTCCAGTCCGGCTCTGCTCCAGGAGCTGGTCAGCTGCAGAATTCAGAGCCTCCAATAGGGGGCGACGACGATCTAAGTCCAGGCCTAACTGCCTTGCTTTCTGCAGGGCTTCCTCAAGGGGAGCAGGCTCCAGAGAAGGTTGGATATCTGCCTCTTTCTGCTCACATTCCTTCAGCCAGGGATCCAGTTCATCACGATGCTGCCTGTACTGTACGGCACGGCTCAGTGTCTCTTTGATATGTGCTTGCTTTTCTGTGAAGCGTTGGTTTACTTCCTCCCAGTCCTGGCGCAGTTTGGTGAGTCGAGCCTGCAGACCTGAGCGCTCATCTCCAGCAGGAAGTGATGCCAGGATAGACGCTCCCTCAGCCTGAATGAGCTCGTATGACCCTCGCTGTTGCGCCACACCACGTTGGAGCTCTTCTTGCTGGGCAAGAAGGGCTTGCAGAACTTCAGGCTGGCAGGGGAGAGGGTCAGACAGGCTGGGTGTACTTGCAGCAGCCTGGCCATCTAACCAGGCACGGAGCTCCTCAAACATCTGCTGGAACTGCTGTGTGCTTGAGAGAGCAGCCTGCAGCTGGGACAGGCCATCCGCTGGAGACAAGCAGAGAGAAATAAAACTTAATACAATAGCTGTGTATCATACAAGGATCCCATATTAATATCCAAATATACTACTGGTATACTAAGGTTGGGCTGTCAAATGGTTTAGCCTAGTAGTGTTACACTACACTGCTTTCATATGGCCTCTATCCTGCCTCACCTGCTCTTTCCTCCAAGCTGTTGAGTGGGCCACTGACACTCTCTAGTCTCTTATGCAGCTCTTCTCTGAGGTAGGGTTCCACCACAATAGCGCTGAGCTCTGTACACAGCTGCTCAGCCTGGGCCAGCTGGCCTCGCCTCTGCTCGAGCTCTGCACGGATCTCTCCTGTCTCCTTCAGCCTGTGCCGCAGGGCCTCAGGCTGGGCACTAAGCGAGGCCTGAGCATCCAACTTCTCAGCCAACTGGGACAAACTTTGGGAGAGCTCCTTCAGCAGAGCCTGGAAGCTCTCGCTGGTGCCCTGAGCACGCTCGATCTGGTCGGAACGTCCGGACAGGCGAGAAGTCAGGTCCTCCCACTGCTGGGTGATGGACGCCAACTCCTGCTTCACCTCTGCTACATCCTGGCTGTCCCCAGAGCCCTGCTCCCCAACAGGTGAGAGGATGCCCTCTGCTGCCTGGGTCAGCTGGTCAAACTGGACACGCCGTGTCTCAAATTCACGCAGCATAAACTGGGGGAGAGAGAGAGAATGAGAATCATTCGTTCAAAAATAGGCCTTAAGGTTTTTTATATTATTAATAGTATACAAGTCTATCTAATAATACCACATAATATAATCCATAAAATATATACCATATATCATAATATTTCTGAATAACAAAGGTCAAATTGGATTTGGACACTGAAGGTAAAAGATATTCTTCTAAAAAATACTATTTATAAAGTACTGTATAGGTTTTACACAACCAAAAAATTTAAATCCACATTGCCATATGTTGTTATATAATGCCTATATAATTCTGCTCCTTTCTAGTCTTAGTCATTTCCACACAGGAAAGAGAAGAACAGTTAGAAAACAGGAAATTGCATAACTGGAAAGCAGGAAAAATGTACAGTTGAGTACAAAGGTTTGCATACCCTTATTAAAAAAAAAGAACTTTTAATTCATCACAACAAGACACAGTGTGTTAGGCTTTAATGATGTAATAGACATTTTACAGAAGTAGCAAAAATGTTCATTAAGATTATATCAGATCAAATGTTTGCGCCGCCCTTTCTCTTTCGAGCCTGTTTTGTTTTGGATCCTCTCAGTTGTAATATTTGCTTCCTAATTCTTCCTAATATGCCATGCTGGCAGATTTCTTCAAATCAGTTCTGGAGTCTGAGAAACTCATGGGAAAAAATGTACCTCCTTTCAAATGATCTTGAGCTTGCCTTGTTTTAGATTGTTGTCTTTTTGCAGTTTTTTAAGTGCAAACATCTGCACTTAAGTGTATACCCTTGTATATACCTGCACTTGTTGCTTCTGAGTGTTAAGCATGTTAGGGTCGATGCTCAGGGGACCTAGCACGCTCATCATTAGCTCTTTCTCTCGCAGCCAGGGCCCAAGCTGATTGGCTGCTGAAGCAAAGTTGCCCAGTCTGTCAGCACACGTCTCCAGTTCTGTCTGTCTCTGTGCTGCAGTTTGATTGGCTTTCTCCCATCGAAATTCTAAGAAAAGAAGAAATGGTAAATGTGGTTGTGTAAAATAAACATAACAACTAATCACGATGTCTCTTGAAACCATAACAACAGAAGCTGGGTGCACAGGTTGCCATAGTAACGCAAAGGTTCTGGGAAGCAGTGAAACCACGAATAATAATAATTTTAGCAGGAAATACAGGGAATTAAGATAAAAGAGTCACAAACAATAAGTTCTGATTTAGTCTAATTTTATGTACTGGCATCACAGAAGCAGAAACATGGACACAGGCAATCCTAGCAGCAATACATTCTTGCCCTCATACTTTTGGAGTCATTGGAAGAGCTAGTCTGACACCCACATGTGGTTTCAATAAAGCACAAATTTTGCTTTGAGAATAATTTTAATGCTTTGAGTCATACAAGAAACATAAAATATCATGGAGGACTAAAAGCTCTTCCTGGAGCTCACGCCATTCTCTTGCCTCCTCCAGTTCCTCCAACCTACGCACCACACCAAGCTTTTGTGTGATTTACCAGAGGCGCTCTCCACCTTTTAGAAAAACTAAGTCCCCTACAAAAGTATTTTTAGCTTTAGTGCTGAACAAATATGCACATAAAACACCAAATGTATCTGAGGAATTTAATGTAGTCCTGTTTAAAAAAAAAAAAATAGTGACCCTTTACAATATAGCTGTTATAAAACAGTGTGCTCTCAATAATATCATGGTAATCTTCAACACAACTGTATTTTTCCCCTATTGCTCCATTCTGGGTAGTTTGATCTACTGACCTATGTCTTTTAGTTGTTGTTTCCAGGTCTCTGCTTCAGGGGAGTCAGGATTTTCTTGTATCAGCTGCTTTAGAGTTTTCTTCAGGTCCTCCACTTTCCCAGAATGTTCTGCAAGTTCAGACAGCAAGGCCTGCATGGCATGCATGAAGATGTCATAGTCATTATATTGATTACGCAACATTTGAAGTGATACCAGGCTGCTAAAAATGCTGTGTTCTGACCAATAATATTAACATCATCTTTTAGGTGATCTAAAAGATGATCACCTTGTTCTCCCGGGCCTGGGCACGCACAACCTCAGGCCGTGAGGGTGATGCAGTCTGCCCCTGTGCCAGGCTCTGTTCCCGAGGACCTAGCCACCGGTGCAGAGCCTCAGAGTCCTGTCTGGCCTTCTGGCACAGCTCCAGAGAAGCCTGCTGCCTGCTCTGCCTCTCCTGAAGATCCCCACCCAGCTGCTCATACCTGCTGTTCACATCTGCCACCACCACCTGGATCTCAGTCAGGTCTGCCGGGAAGGGGTGGGACAGTTTCAAGATAAGATCAGTGATAACTGTATTAAATGGAGTGTAGCCTGTTGAGTTTTCATGTTTCACGTTCATGAGGTTTTTTCATTTTCTTCTTGTTTATGGTGACGACGCTATTAGTTCTACAGTTATTGTTTTGTAATCTAACAAGCCAAACAGACACAGACAAAAGCTGACACATGGCAATTCAAATTTATGGAAGCACAATGACTGAGTGGTTGCAGTGTTGGGTTGTTGTCCAGTTGCAATGAGAGTCTGATGCATTTTGTTGGGTGTCAAAATTGTTTTTACACACAAGTATCGTCCAGAAGTCTGATCTCTGGGATTCACTTTAACTGAACACTTGAACTGAAGTGTGGTCCGCTCCTAAGTTTTGGTGCCAAATAATAGTTTCACTAATGGAGCCCAGAATCAATCCTGGGTCTGTACTTGGTATGATGGGTAATAGGCTGGGGACAGAGTTAAACAATGGTGTCTGATGGCATATAATGGGATGTGGATGGAGATAACGTGACCCGCAGCACAGTGCACTCAGTAGAGGGGGCTCACCTCTGCAGGTGTGGATGCCATTGAGACTGCTGGAGCCACCGGCACCATTGAGCGTGGGGACACCTGGGAGAAAGACACACACTCAGACACTGGTGCAACACACACACATGCACGAACACTACAAAGACATAAGCACTTGCACACATAAGGCAAAGACCACTGTACAGGTATAAGCTCACAAAGGTTAAACACAGAGCAGGACACAAATCTCTCAATTTCTAGAGAAGAAGCTTTTTCGTGTGAGAATTAGTAATCCATACCACCATCTAATTACGTATTAAACAGGGATTTAATCCGGCTTTCCAAAACTCCTTTTATGCACCTGTCAATTTCCAATTTCTTACTTTGTGATTTTTAAACACATGGAAGATATCCTTAAGCAACTATTTTTAGCGTTACGCAAAAGTTGCACATTTTTGCATTTTTACGCAAAAATGATGCACATCCAATTGAACAGTAAACACCTGAAAGTATGTGATAATTTTCACAAGCTGTTTATAAGATGCTTTACCCATTTTTGCAAATGTATGCTCATCTCAAAAATGACTTTTATAAGACAGACATGATGGAAATCCCTTGCCGTGATGAAGATGGTTATTTAAGGTGTATATATAATGTGTAAGGCAAAAATCTGAATGCCTCTCCTACCAGTCTTGCTTTGTGGAGCAGTGATGCTGATGATCAGACTCTCCAGCTCTGAGCTGCTCTTGTTTAGCTCCTGAACTTGATTGCCCTGGGACTCCCACTCACTCAGCAGGTCCTGACAGCAAATCAAGAAACAGTTTATAAAATCTGGAATGTTCAGAACACAACTTGGTGTCATTTTCTCTAATGCACACCCACCTTGAGCTGCTGTACTCTCCTCTGCAGGCCCTCTGTGCTGAGGTTGGGTTCTTTAGCAGGAAGCTGCTCTTGTGCCATCTGCAGCCACCTGAGGAGGGAGCCAGAAAGCGAGCGGAACTGCACCAGCTGCTGGTCACAGCTCTGGATGGCATTCAGCCTGTAGACACATTGAATATTAAAATCAGACAAGTAAATTGAGGTATTGACTGGCAAATGGGAAATTATTTGCTTAGGTTAGTGGAGAGGTCACCTTTCATTCTAAATGTCTTACAGGTTTTTTGCATGATATTGTTTTTTTAAAGATATGTCATTCAAACCACAGCTTTAAAACCTCTCGATGAACTCATGCAGCTGGCTGTGCTTCAGCAGTCTTTTATTCCGCTATTACAGAATGGCCACTCACATTACATTTAGTTATAGGAATATTGAAAAGGCCCTGGCTCATTCGCTCCCAATAACACACAGTTTGGCAGAGTATAACACTATTCACCGGCAATAAATTAATCAGACAGGGTTTATTTTCACCATGTGGTGACCGGCATGACTTCAGTCTATGCTGGAATCTGGCTATGCAGTGCCAATACTAGTTTTCCCATGAGTAAATTTCTGTATGTCTGTAATATCTGTTATATATTACAGTAATATCTGGGTGCATTTTGATAGCATGGTTTGGGCACAAGTCACTGCAAAGCAGTACAACGCTATTCTGACCGATTTATCCTATATCCTATAATGAATAATTTTTAACCTGATGGGAGTTATCTCTTTGAGGATGACCCTGCCACAGAATAAAAGGTCTCACTGAATGATATAATGAGGATGAAAATGATATAAAATATATGCTATGACCTTCAGAGCCACCAGATTTCAAACCAGTTAAACATTTGTGGGAGATTTTGGAGAGAAGTGTTAGACACTGCTCTATACCACCATCATCAAAACCCTAGCTAAGGGAATATATTTTGGAAAAAGGATGTACATTCCTTCAGTACAGTTACCAATGCGCACTGAAACTGTTCTAGTAGCTAAGACTTGTTTTTCCCTTTTAATTTGTCACCCATCTGTACATCATCCACCACACCACACCCTTGTAAAAGAATTTAGCATACTAGGTTGCAGTTTTATTGAACTAACACAAAGGTACCACCTTATCTACCAAACGTGTGGAAGCCACCACCAAAGTGCCAACACACTATGCATCCATGTGAATTTAAACATTGCATCTGAAATCAAATGTTTAAATTAGCAAATTTTACTTCTTGTGAATTAATGAAGTTATATTTTGTTGCAGCTATAAGTGTGTGCTCAGGTTCCTCGCTATACTGATAGCTTGTGGCTTAGCTTATTTACTGAGATGGAAAGAGAATCTGATCTACAGAGTCCACATGAGATGACCCATGACCCACTCAGCCCAATAATACACGAGGTGAAAGGAAATTTACTGAGGCTCTGATTTGCATAGTTTGTGCACAAAATGAACCAGTTTCATTCAAGATTAATGGACTTTATCATTCCAGAGGACAGGTGGGTTTTCTTTTTTAGTGCCCAGAACTCACCTGTCACTGACGCTGGATTCTAGTCGAGCAAACTCTTCAGACACTTCTTTGGTTGAATCCACAAGGCTGTGTGCACTGGCAAATAGCCCTGACTTGCTCAGGTCTGTACCAAGCTCCACAAATGACTTCAACCGACTTGTTTCTTGGACAAGATCTGATTTTACCTCCTAAAACCAAAGCATGATAAGTTAAATAGCGACTTTACCCTTTATAAGGTAACATTAGTGCCCATAAAAAGTGTCTAAATACAGCACCATGGCTGCTGTTGGTGGATGATCTCCATTACCTCTATGGTGTGTTTATAATCCTCAACACTGTGGTCCGGCAGGCCCCCGAGGCTCAGAACTCTCTCGTGGCTCTGTGTGAAGTCTCGAAGGTCCGAGCTCAGGCGCTCGAATCCCTCCAGCTTGGACAGAACTACCCGCAGTTCGGCTTCTTTTTCAGCCTGCTTGGTCTGGGCTGTGGTGTAGCGCTGACTCAGGTCCTGCAATGCCCCCTGCAGACCAGAGACTGTTGATGCATCTGCTGATTTCAGCAGCTTGGACACAGAGTCACGAGTGGCCTCCACACTGCCCTGCCGTGACAATAATTCCTGCCGCAGCTTCTGTTATATATACAAAAAAAAAAAAAAAAAAAGACAAGACAAAGGATCAGGAAAAACTATTTACACACAACATTTATTCTTCAAATTCACACATCATTAACATTAGATGCTTCATTAGGAGAGGTTCTTCTGACTATTTAAACCTTAAAATCTTTTGAGACTTTACCACTGCTATGAGATGAGTAGGCAGGTTTATAATAGTTCATAGATCTAGTGGTGGCTACATCTTCTATTTTGGCTCGAGTGTCATATTACATACGACAAAGTTAGATAAATGTGATACCTGATTTTGGGTGAGGGCCTCCTGCACTGCTTGGGCAGTAGGTTGGACTGGTCCAGGGTCTAATGCTAAACCATCCAGCCAGGACAGCAGTGCTTTGAGCCCCTCCTGTACACTGACAGACTGAGCGACAGCAGTCTGGAGTTGCTCAGCTCTCTGAGACACACACTCTGACAGAGTTTCAAACCGCTTCTCTAGTGTTTCTGAAATGGATTATATAACAAAATTAATATTTAAAAACATAGTTAATCTGAATCTAGTAAATCAATGTAATGAACAGAAAATGGTTACATAGTTACCTGTGGTGGTGTTGATATCTGCTGTTTTGAGTTTGGGGGATTCCTGGGTGCTGGTGAGCACTTTCCCAGCTTTCCTCACCTTCTCCAATTGTACTGAGTGCTCACTGAGCTCATCCTGCAGATGCTGAAAGAAAACAATTTTAAAAAAAAAACATTAGAGACATAAGAGGTTTTATTCATGTCACTCAATGATTCAAGCGGAAACCTCTTCAATTTGGAAGTGTAGCCACTCTTACCTGTACAGTATTCAGAGTATTTTGTAGTGTCTGTGTATCTGTCTGCTCTCCACTGGGTTTCAATATGCTCTGGTTCTGCTCCTGAGCATTGAGCCAAGAACCCAGAGCTGTAGCCTCATCCTGGTACTGCTGGTACTGATCCAGTAGACTGGACAGATGGGTACCAAGATCGACAGACTGCAACAAGCACAAAAGAGTCCAATAAATTAGTCACCCAAAAATAATTTCTGAATGAATAATACATTACCTGATGTGACTGCTCCATACAAAATGTCTACAGAGGCACAGAAACACCTACAATTTTATGTTTAACTCAGTATTTTTTTTTTTAATTTCCCTAAAGAGATATCATCCATAAACACATTTCAGAACATTTCGGATGACTTGGATAAGTGGATTTATACCCTGAAAAGATCAGAGAATTATGCAGATAGGAACTCTTTTCCGTACCTTGTTTTGTAGAGAACTGTAGCGATGCGTTGCATCTTGTAGCTTATCACTGACAAGCTGCCTTGTGTCCTGTAGAGCTTGGTCAATAGCACCCACCCTTTCCTGAGTCCCTTGTATCGAATCCAGTACCTTCTGTCCAGAAATGGACACGAAGCGCAAATCTGCCTTGTGGCAGATCACATCATCTGCCAGCTAGAAAACATTGACAAGCAGCAAGTAGTCATTTTTATGCATGAAACTCTTATAGAATAAAATTGCTAAAATTATACTCAATAATTATGAAATATTGAACATTTAGACATAATGGATACCTTTTTGTGCTCCTCCAGCCTGTCTTTCAGTCCCTGTGCATCAGCTTCTCCTTCCCTTAAGGAACTCAGCTCCCTCTCGCTCTGTTCCAGCCATGCTCCCAGGTGGCCATGTTCTACCATGAATTTGGAGAGGTCATCCTGAAGTGCTTCAGTCCGTCTTAGTCTCTCCTGGCAGCTCTGTAGACGTTCTTGGTGCTGGCTCTGGAGGTGGTCTAGTCTAGCGCGCAGGCGCTGCTTCTCCTCTGGGGGCACACTCGAGTCTGGCTGCTCCAGGAGAGAGCGTGTGGACTGGGCCACCTGTAGGACGTGGGCCTGCAGGGCTTGTAACTGCTGTAATTCAGCCTGTAATAGTCAACACAAATGTGAATGAATTAATCCTGAAAACAGGATTCAGAATAACTACACATTTTAATTTGGAGAGTTCAGTTCTGACCTTTAGCATGTCATTGTGCGAGTTCAGTGACTCCCCTGGCACGTTGGCATCTGGAACAGTCTCTCCAAGTGATTTCCCCCTAGAGGTGTCCAGCGATGATAACTCTTTAAGCAGCACGTCTATTTTTCCCTGAGTCTCCTGCAGCTGCTCCTCTGCTTTAGCCTTGCAAGAGCACAGGAAAAAAAAAAAAAAAAAAAAACAGCGTCAGGAAGCACTGAAGAAGGAAATGCAATGCTGATATATTTACACAAGATCTTTACCCTTTGTGTGTTTTGCTGGAGTGTTGTGTTGATGGTCGAGTCCAGCTGAGCCAGTGAGGACTGGGCAGTGTCTGTGAGGGTGTGGTATTGCTCTTTCATATGCGTCAGTGCTGCTTGTAGGTTAGCCCTTTCCTCTGGACTCAGATCCTCACCACGCTCAGCCAGGAACTCCTCCACTGACCGAATTGCCTCCATCATGCCATCACCTTTGGTCTGAAGATCTTTCTGCACCTCCTGAAATTTATGACCCAATGTATTGGATGTACATTAAGACACAAGGATAATCTATATTCCTATATATAATATAATCATACAACTCATTATTAAATCACCTTGAGCTCACTGTGCTTTTGCTGAAGTACATTCACATCATCTGACTCAGCTCCCGTTCTCTGACTGGCCAGCAGACTCGCTGCACCAGCCAACCACATACTGAGGCCTTCAAGCTTCTGTGAGCACTCTGCTTTCTGCTGCTGCACTACCTAAAACCCAGCAGGAAAAAAAATGTAATTTGTCCTTTGTATAATACTCAAAACTACATTTATCAGCACCACTTGTGTTCCAATGTTAGGGCTCACATGGTTTTAAAATGTTTTCAATACCACTCTTCACAAAACTGACTAATCACACTTCACATATTACTCAAAAATATGCATTGTTTGAGCAAGATGTATCCAGACTGAACACACAGGCAGACAACACAAATCTTTCACAAGGTCAGTCAAGCAGGAAAAATGATTTTGGATTATCACAATGACATTGCATCAATCTATTATTTTCCTTTTCTTTAAAACAGATAGAAAGTGGAAAAAAGCCTGTTATTATAAACTGGCTGATTTTAAATCTCTAGCCTTTTCAAGTTGGCATAAGCGCTTGTCCTCTGTGGCAATCTGTAACAGCAAGGCAGAGAGGTTAATACATATGTTATATCCACACACATGCACAAAGCACAATAGTATCTAGCAGCAAAGTGAGCTGTAAAATAAGCCATAGAAGCATAATGGAGCATAGCAACATTATCATTGTAAAACTGATGTCTTAAAATTAAAACTAGCTTCTATGCTTGTCTTGCTTAGTGGCAACAGTCAGTAACAAATAAAAAAGCATCAGATTTGATCTACAGAATATAATCATCATGTTGGTTATGTAGTTACTGCCTAGGTGTTAATTAAAATCCGAAGTAAAATCATGTTTCTGTTATTGGGGCTGTAAAGGCATAAGCATTCAACTAGGTATTTGCAAACCTCTCTCTCCCTAGCAGTCAGTCTCTCTTTTTCTCTTTCTCTTTCCTCCTGTTCCCTCTCTCGTTCCTTCTGCTCTCGCTCCTCTTCTCTGACTCGTTGGACTGAGAGGGCCTCAGCCCTGGCGTGGCTGCGGCCGGAGGCCTGGTGAAAGGCACTCTGGAGCTGCTGCAGCTGTCCCAGCAGATGCCTGCTTTGCTCAGGTGCCAGATCCTGTGCGTGCTCTGAGATGAACACCTGGATGTCTAACGCCACAGCATTTACATCATTGGAGCGGGTTGAGAGACACTCCTGTAGATCCTAAAACAGAAAAGCACGTGATATGTAAGAAACAAAACATGATTTCAACTACGCGGTGCGCACGTCCCAAAGTGTTTTAAACCTCGTATAGCCGAACCGATTTGCAAATGACTTTTAATTTATTAAACAACACCACGTTGTTCATTTTATCCATTCATAGTTATATTTAATGTTATACCTTATGTTAGAGCAACTATAAAGTAATTTCTTCACCAACCTATTTTTAATCTTCCTTGAAGTTAAGAAACTGACACTGGGTCTCTTTCCATAAATGCTAAATAAAAGTCTCTTCACAGAAAGCTTCACTTAAAATCAACAATTACCCAATTTTGAAATCACTTTATGTGGAGCATCTGTCATACAAATCCCTGTCTAAGTTGATACTACAGAAATCAATAACATATTAGAACAAACACATTAATATAAACCTGTGATTAATCTTCTAGTCTGGACTACTGCTGTCATAGAAATGTAATCAACACCTTCTGACCAACCAGAATTAAAAATTCAACAGGACTGTGGTATAAATAATAGTGAGAGATTATTACTAAAACAACAATTTCATTTAGAATTCGTAAGTGTGAGTAAAATTTACCTTGACTTGTTGCAGTTTTTGAGTGAGCCACACTAATGTTCTTCTCTCATTCTCTTTAATCTTTCCATCCTCAGATAAAGCTGCTTCTTGCTCCATCTGAGCTTCGGTGTCTTTAAGCCAGCCAAGAAGACTCTCCACTCGCCCAGTCAGAGACTCCAACTCACTACGCACTGCCTCCTAGGAAGCAGTAGTTATTTTCACATTTTTACAGTAACTGGTGACACTTTGGTGTACTTTAAAACGAAAGCTCATAGATGATATTTTTGTCTTACTTTCTGTGCATCACGATGTGATTGCATCCCTTGCAGAGCACTCTCGGCAAGTTTTCTCGCAGCATTAAACATACGGGACAAACTCCGCTGGTCCTTATCTAGGGCTGTGACTAACTGGGGTGGGACATCCTCACTGTGTGACTCCAGGAGCTGCTTGGCTGCTTCGACCTCCCTGTTTACTTGGGGCTCCAAATCAGTGAGTTCTAGAGCAAGAGCCTAGTTTTCGAGCAAAAGGGAAACAAAAGAATTTTAAGTAACACAAAATAATCAATAACTTTAGCATATTTTCTTTTAGCTTGCACGAAAAGGATTGTAGACGTAAAGACGTAAAATGCAGAGTACCACTGGGGTGCGTGTGTGTGTGTGTGTGTGTGTGTGTGTGTGTGTGTGTGTGTGTGTGTGTGTGAGGGACAAAAACACAAAGCATTTGCAATATGGTCTTTAACATAAAACCCCTTATACATGCACACAGTTTCAGCTGAAATAGGCTTGACTGGCACCGGGGAACAAACAGCTTTGGGAGTATCAGTTAATACCAGAGAATCCTGATTCATACATCCACCTAACTCTGCAATAATCTGAGCCTGTGTTAACCACCCAAAGAACCCTTAAAGAACCATTTTTTCCCCCAAGAATGTAGAAACAATATTTTAGCAGTGCTCACCTCTGTCTGTTTAATGATGTCATCAAGTGTGGCAAGACTCCTCCCCATGAACTGTTGCTGCTGTTGCTTAAGACGGACTTCAGTGTGTCGCACCATGGAGAGCAGTGCTACAATTTGTTGATCGTGTTCTAGGCATTCTTGGCGGACCAAAGAGGACTAAGAAGACAAAAAAAAAAAAAGAATAAATTAGCAACAGAATTCCCAGTCCAAGAGGACTACAAAAGATTACAACACAAGAAAAAAGCAAAAAAGGAAATTGCAAAATAATTGCAGAATTAACATAAACACAGCATCTTACCTTGCTTATCTGTGGGGTTGTCCTCTGTTTTTTGACTAGGGCTTCAGCCTGTTTTTCATCGACACCCTCTCGATATTCTTCAAAGTCCTCCTCTTCCCAGCAGTCTGTAGTATCAGACTCAGGGACTTCTTCTAAATTAGACAGTCTTGACTCTGAAGACTCTTCAATGGATGATTCATCTTTGAATTCATTGTCAGTATAAGAGTATTCCTTAGTCATGGCTTGCAGTGGCTCTTTGCTACCTGTATCCTCCAGCTCTGTTTTGGAGGTATGTTCACACGTATTTACTTCACTCTGTGGTACAGCATCCAAACTGTAGGCTAAGGTTATAGCAGGCACAGATTTTTGGTGGTCTTTATCATCCCTAGTAAGAGTAGTATATGACTCCTTGGGGACTGCAGAGTCTCCCAGCTTTTCACTTTTCGGATGTTCACTTTCTTTTGTTCTTGTCTCACCGACTTGCCTGTCTAAACCAATAACGGGCTTTGATATTTGCTTACTGGGGTCCATAGCAACATCTGAGCTCTCGGTACAGCTTATGTCCTGCTTTTTGTAAAAGTTATCATTATTCTGGTCTGCCTGAGTGAAATGAGTTTGTGTAGCGTCTGTCCCAGTTAAAACATCTCCTGGCAGCAGGTTTTTATTTTTGTCTATCTGCTCTGTCTGTATTACATCAGTCTCATTTTCCTTTGCATGGAGTGAATAACTTTTCTCCTCTATCTTGGCTTTCTCCTGAGCGGTCACATGCCGTTCTTTGGCTGACCCTTGACGTAATGCTTCTAACTCTTCAGCAGCTTGTTTCTCACTCACACCTTTCTCAAAGACTTTCCTAAGAATGCTTTCCTTGGCTTTCATCAGAAGTGCTTCTTTCTCCAGCTGTGCCTGGTTAGGTTTTTGAGGTCGTTCCATTCCATCTTTTCTTACTGTACTGAATGTCTGACTTTGAGATGAGACATCAACTGGTGGTCTGTTCACTGGCTCATCAGCTTTGCTCTCCTCTGGTTCCTTTTCAGTATTTACCATCTTGGTTTTTTTGCTTTTTCTTTTCTTCTTCTTCTTCTTGTCTGACTGATCTGAAGCTTGATCCTCAGAGTAATATATTTCATGGTCAACCTGTGTTTTTGACATATCATTTATGACTGTGGACTGCATTTGACTCTGCAGTTCATCTGTCACTTTTCTATGGTCATCAACCAAACTTGCATCATCATGTTTTGGTGTTTCAACTTCCAGACTTATATTTTCCATACGTTGCCTCTGTTGCATCACGACTACACACTTCTCAACCTCTATTCTCTGGTGTAGACTCTCTGGGATAGACTCAATACTATCACTTGTATCTGGTACTCCTGACATCTCTGCTTTGACCAATCTCTCTATTTTCACATCTTTATCAATGGATTTTTGGCCAATGTCGACAAATTCCTTTGTAAATCTGTTCTCCATGTGCTTTGCAGGTGAACCCTCTGTTTTATCTGGTGTTTTTAAAACTTCCAAATCTCTCAAGATTGCATCTTTCTGATCAGTGACTATAACAATGTTTTCATACTTCTTGGTGCCCTCTGTAGGTGAAGTTGCGCTCATGCATGGAGATTTTAGAGCTTCCAAATCCATTTTAACCTCTCTCTGTTCTTCCACATACTTTTGATCACCAGCTTCTTTTCCAGACATGCCCTTGGTGTCTTTGACACCTTTAATAAACTTCAAATCTACTTTGGCCTCTCTCTTCATCTTCTTGTCTACAGACTTCTGATCAGTGACTACAATGTCCTTTCCAAAGTTGGTTTCCATGCCTTCTGTAGGTGAAGTCACGCCCATATATATAGGCTTTAGAACTTTCATATCCACTTTGACTTCTTTCTGTTCTTTCACATTTTCAACACATTTTTGATCAGGCACAACTTCTTTTCTAAACTTGTCCTCAATGTCCTCTACAAGAGAAGCTTCTGTCACATCTGAAGTTTTTATAACCTCCAAATCTATTTTGACCTCTTCCTCAGGTGAAGCTACATTCACAATTTTTGAACAATGTTGAGATTTTTGAACAATGCTTACTTCTATCATGTGGCTGCCTTTAGCATCCTCTGTAGGTGTAACAGCACTAACTTCTCTGATATCTAGATCTACTTTGACCTCTTTGACCTCTTTTAGGTCAAAATCTAAAACCTCACTTCCAAACTGTTTTGCAGTGGTGTCTTCAGATGATGATGCTATCACACTGGGTTCACCAGATTTTTCTTCTGGGTAAACTTTTATTCCATTTTTGTCCTCAGTACCTTGCAACCGTGATGTCACATTTGTATCTAGTTGTTGTACCTCTGACCTTTCATCACTTTTGGTACATATTTTGGTTTGCTTTTTATGTTTTGCCTTTCCTCTTTTTTTCCCAGGCACCTTCTGCCCCTCAGTAAGTGTTGATATAGGTGTGTCATTTCTATTGTCAGTGCTCTCTTCACTTTTACAGATTGTCTTTGTATCAGATACTGACTGCAGTTCTGCTGCCTTGGTAATCTCATTTGTTTCTTTGTCAAATGGGCCTTGTGCATCGTGCACCTTGTGAGTGGTTTCTGGGTCAACGCTGAAACTACTCTTCTCATAGTTTTCCAGGTTTATGTCCATTTTAGTGCCCGCTAATTCAACTGCTGGCTGTATTTGCATATCTGACTTTGTGGTTTGGGGTATAACGTCATAGCCTTTTCTAACTTCAGATTCAATCGCAGATATTTGTGGAATCTGAACAAGTCTGTCTCTTGACTCTTGTTGGGGTTCTATAGCTTTATGTTGTCTAGGACTACACTCTTCAATGGCCTCCTGTAGCCTTCTTTCTGCTTTTAAAGCAAACTGACTTAGAACCTCCAATGTTACATCAGCGTCTTTCCCAACTCCACTTGGTGAAACATCCACATGTATTTGTTCCACCAATTCAGATGGTGGGTAATGTTGAAGGACCTGTATCTGTTCATCTGTATCAGCCTCCAATTTATCTTCAAGATGATCTGTAGTCCTGGAGAGTGGCTTTTCGATGTTGGCAAAATGCACTGTGCTCACTTCTATGTTTTCGCAACTCCTCACTGTAGGACTGTCTTGATATGAAACACTCTGTGATGCAAGAGGATCCACAAGTGCAAAGTTATCACAAAGTTCTGCAGCCATTTCTTCTGAGATTAGCCCATCCTGAACAGCCTCCTTAAGATTAGACACCCTCTGACCATTGACAGGGCTAACCAACCTACCTTTTAAAAATAAATTTTTAGCAATAATCATGGCAAGATCTTTTTGAACAAGGCCTTTATCAACAGCATCCAGAAGAGTTAGTTTTTCCCCACTTGAAATATCGATGATACCTCCAGAATCTGCCTGACTCTGCAATAATCTGAGTGCTGGAATGGGATCAATTTGACCAGTCTTCACTGCGTCTGGCACAGTCATCAGGACACTATTTTCTTTGTTTGGAATACCTCTGAATGGTCTTACTTCAAGGAATCTCCAACCTGTCTCAATGTCAATCTTTCCCTGTTTTATTAGCTCTGAGTATGGTACTACACAAGCATTTTGAGGATCCAAAACACCACTTTTTACAGTCGGAGAGCCCATAGCTTTATTTGCAGTGCCTTGATCAATTACACCACAGGAAACAGCTTCAGTCAATGTAAGGTTGCTCTTTGAAGCACCATCATAAATGAAGCCTACAGCTGCCTGAAGAAAAGCAGCATTTGGATCTGAACTAAACTGGTTTTGTCTCGACTTCTCAAACCGTTTGAGTTTTGGAGCAAGTGAATTGTCAATGAGGCCTTGATGTACTGCATCAGTAACACTGAGGCGAACGCCAGACCCATGCTGCACAATTCCACCTTCAGCTACCTGTTGCAGTAGGATCTGCTCAGTTTCCTCATGACCAATAAGACCTTTTTGAAGAGCTTGTTGAAGAGGTACAGGCTGTTTTGTTTTGGGGTCTATTATTCCATTCATCTGTAGTTGTAGTTTTAACTTCGTTCGTATTATATGTGGATCAGAACTCTTTCCATGACATGACTTCTCTAATAAGAGTAGTTCATCTTTTTGTTCTTCCTCTATTAGTCCAAGTTTCGCTGCAAGGTTAACTGAAACTTTTTTGCCTTTTTCAAGATCAATAATTCCCCCAGAGACAATCTGGGCCTCAAGAAGGCGAGATACTGTATCTGTATCTAAAAACCCTTCTTTAGCAGCTTCCCTTAGCGAGCATATTCGACCATGTTCCACATCAAACACACCAACCACAGTCTTTTCTGATTGGATAACCTTGTTCATTAAGTCTTTATCCAGGAGACCTTCCTGTATAACATCATCAAGGCTCAGTGGTTGACAAGCATTTGCATCCAGGAAACCACCAAAAAGCTCTGCTTTAGACATTACTTTTACAGCAGTGTTATCTGGGAGCAGACCCTGGTATACAGCCTCATCAAGGAGCAACCTCTGGGTCCCAACAGTCAAAAGACCCCCCTGCAGCAACTCCTTTGCCATGCGATCAAGCTCTGCATCTTCAGAAATATCCACTGATGTGTGCCTTTTTATTTTTGATGAGGCTGCATTTTCCATATTTCTGCTGGTATCTGTTTGAGCTGAGATTTGTTTTTTTACATCTGATACTTCGGTGTTCCTCACTTGTAGGCCTTCTCTGGCATATATATGAAGTTGATCAGGCTGACTTTCTTCTACAGTATCTTTACTTGTGGTTTTAACAGCAGTGTCCTCTCTTTTCCTATCTAACAATTTCTTCACAGATGGTGTACATTCCACTTGATTTTCATCAAGCATATTCTTAACTGAGGCAGGCATCTCAACCTCAGGGCAAGAGCCTGGTTTCATCAGTCCCAGAAATTGTTCTCCCCTATTCGTTTCTTCTATGTCTGGACTCAGTGACTGAAATGAGGAATCAGTAGACAAAATTTTCACCTCTTTTACAAATAGGGGTGATGTCTCAGGTTCTGTCTCTGATACTTTGGAGGCTGTATCTGAGAGCTTTACTAACATTCTATCAGTGCTTGTTTCTTTTAAAGAAATGCCTGCAACTCTTTGTGCAGCATTCTTAAGTGCAGTCTTACAAATATTACCAGTTATATCTGTTCCATCTTCTTCGAAAAGAATGTGTTTTCCTTGTTCATCATCTCTAGAGATATTTAAAGTTGAGCTTTCCTTCTCATCTATAAGAATTTGAATGTTTTCTTGTTTTGTTTCACTTAATGACCTCATAAACTCAGGTTCTCCTGCTGTGTCTCTGTCAGAGGGCTCTTTCAAATCTGGTTTATGTCTGTTTTGATCTTTTGTTGTTCCAGTTACATTAATGAGCTCCATCAGTTCAGGGTCCAGCAGCACCAGACGCTCTCCTGAGTGGGCATTTATGTAGCTGTGTGTCATAAGGTAAGAGAGGAGGTAGTGGAGATCTTGCTCCTGGGCCCTGGACACCTCCAAAAAGGAAGTATCAGACTGAAGGCGTGGCAGTGAAGCAGGGGCAGAAGAGGACAGTGGTGTTGAAAACGAAGAGCCCCAGCGCTGCAGGGACCCAGTTTGAGTAATGGCAGGCAGAATGTCTGGAATCTGTGTCTGTTGAAGAACCTCTGCTGCTTCTGGTCCCAAAACGTTCTCAGCATGGCTCAGATGAATCAACTGACCACTTTCTGGAGAGTAAATTGCACCAATAGAATGTCGTTTGTTTAGGACTTTCCGAGCTAGGTGACCTGAAATGACACCCTGCTGTAGAGCTTCAGTGATAGGAAGCAGCTCCCCTGACTCTGGCCATAACATGCCCATAAAAGCCCAGAGAGATTCCAGCACCCTTAAAGCCATGCGAGGAGAGAGAAGGTTTCTTTGGATAGATTCATCTAATTCCAGGCGCTCTCCACTGACTGGATCTATGATTCCCCCTGATTGTAACTGGTGAGTCAGTAAGGCACAGGCCAGGTCCTGGTCCATAAGGCCATGCCTCACAGCTTCTTCTACTGTCAGTCGGTGACCAGTACGGGGATCGGTGATACCACCTGCAAACAGCTGAGCCTCCAGAAGTCTAATAGTGACTTGCCGGTCAATCAGTCCCTCTCGGACTGCCCGGAAAATGCCGACCTTTATACCAGATCGTAAGCAGATTGTTCCCCTTGACTGCTGACTGACTGGCAGTAGACGCAGGCCAGTCTCCTGATTCAAAATACATCGCTGATAAAACTCTAATAGATTGAGTTTTTCAGCTGTATTAGGATCAATAAGTTCTTGCCTATCAAGACGGGAACGTAACTTATCGTAAACAGCAGCTGAGATGAGACCTTTTTCTTTAGCATTTTCAAGACTAAGAACTTCACCACTGGGGTCATCCCAAAAGCCTCCTGTGCTCACCTGCAGCTCCAAGATACGAAGCCCAATTTGTTCTTTTATGTAGCCCACCTCCATAGCAACAGCAACTGGTATCGTGTGACTCTTTGTTAATTTTGACCCTTGGGCAAGATGAAGGGCGGCTTCTATTTCTGATAGTGACTGGTAAATGCGATTATCAATCAGACCAGAGGTGAGACTCTTTTTTAATGAAAGACCATGAGGGGAATCAGGATGTAATAGACCACCCCTAACAAGCTGTGCCTCCAGCAGCACATTGCATGTGTCCTGGTCTATAAGGCCTCGCTGTGCTGACTGGAAAACTGGGAAGGTTTCCACAGTACCAAGATCAATTACTCCAGCGATGATCTCATATCCCTGGAAAAGGAGATACACTGTTTAAGTACCCTTCTATTATAAACCTATGTTTATCAGCTTTAGTATTTATACTGAAACCAGGCCAGTAAAGAGTTTTAGAAAAGACCCACAAACCAAGCATGCAAATCTAACATAAGTCGACATTCAGTACTAATTAACTAATGTATGACCCTGTGAATGGCAAATTTGCCTGCATGGATTGTCACTGAAATTAAAAAGGCAAATAAAACATCAAGATCTGGTTAACAGCAACAAAGCATAAGCTTCCTAAAGCAAAAAAACAAGACAAATACTGTAGCATTTTTACAAGAGTATTCTTTAAGTACAGCAAAAAGAGAGAAGAAAAAAGGGCAGCTCAGAAACTAAGCCAACGGTAAGAGAGAAAGCAAGCACTACTTACCGTATGGAGGGGGTCCATAAACGCACACACACAGATAGGCCGACGGCTCGGCAGTTTGAGGTGCAACAAGGTGAGAAGCTGGATGTTAGCATTCTGCATGCCATACTCCATCTGCCTGAGACACTGCCAGGACTGACTATCTACTACCTGACATCCCTATCAGTTTGTAATCTTAGACTATTGTCCTATCAACTTATCTCCAAGATAATCTGGCTAATAATGGGACCTATATAGAATTTCTTGATCACTAGCTAAATACAGTATTTGTTTTGGGACTTACCTCTAAGTAAACAGTAAACTATAAATGTGGGTGCTATGTGAAATTTCTGAGACTGAAAAAGGATGTGACTAAAATGAATACACTACATACTGACTGATGTTTGTCTTAAAACATTTTCTATTCTGACTCAGATGTTTTCTGGCAGCTGTTAGTGATTTTAAAGCAAAATGCTGATTAAGTCACACAGTATTACTGTTTTTAAGGACATAGACACAGACAATATCACACATATACAAACACACACACGCACATAAATGCTCTGTGATCTGGACACATCATGCTCAAACAGGCAGAAGTATGCATAGCTGGCCTCTACATTAATCACTATGAAATGTCTGCTTTATAGGAAACCATTTTAAAAGTTGTGTTCAAAACCTCACTCCTATTCACACCATACTCCATTACCTCACTCTTTTGGATACACACACACACACAGATCACTGCATACACACAATGTAACTATGTTGTAATATACAGTAAGTAATATATGACTACACAATTTACATTCTAATCATAGCTACAGATGAATGTTTAAAATGTATGTGTGTACCTATGAATTTCACAGTGAAAAACTGAAAATGTTCACATCTATAGTGCAAAAATCATCATGAATAATTGTGTGTGGAATGAAAACTAGATGGGAATGACCTTTGAAGGTGTTTATGTAAAACTACTAAACTATTAATTGCTACTTCTTTAAAACTCATGGCCAGTAAGTAGCAATAAGCAGATGTATTTGATGAAGATGGTAAATGATGATGGTGGTGACATGATTACAGGCATGTTGTGAATTGTATGTTAGGACTTCACTCCATGCTATTAAAAAAACGTTATGTTGAAGCAACCCTGTGAGACTTATGGAGGTGGGGATGGATGTCAAAAACACAAGTGACAGGCAACACACAACATGCAGCACTCACACAGTCGCACACAATGCTCTGTATAATTCCCTTAGAAAATGTAAAACTTATCATAAGGCAACCATTTAAAGCAATGCATCAAAAGCACTTTTTCAACGCAAGCATTTTGGCTTTTTAGAGCTCGCTCTGGCAGAGTGGAACACTCGCCTTAAACCTTCAATTCTACCTTTCGTTTCTCCTCTTTGGCCAGCTGTTCTTCGAGCTGTTGAAGCTGAGCAACAGAGCGGTCACACAGCTGGCTGTAGGTAGATTTCAGTTCATCTAGCTGTGATGTAACTTGGGCACGCTCTTCAGGGGACAATCTAAGGATAGTGGGCCAAGTCAGTATAAAATGTGTGATTGTGTGAATGTATTTTAGAGTAGGGGTCCTCAGTCTTATCCACAAAGGGCCATTATGGCTGCAGGTTTTTATTCTAACCAAACATGTCACATTTGATTCCACATTTTTAATTTTTGTTCTTGGTCTTCAAACTATTATTAGGTTTGTCTCCTAATGGCTGGGAAGAAAACCTGCAGCCACGCTGGTTCTGTGCTGACTGGATAAGCTCACCTGGATACTACAGGTTTGTACCTAAGAATCTATTGTGCTCATTCCAGGATTCTTATTCACAATATGCTCATAGTGAATATCCTTTCAACTCAGCACATTCAGTACTGCCTGCCTTTACTCTTCCACACCTGTATACTGTAATTATTTATAATCCTGCTATTTATAAGTCCGGTATCATCCAGAAGAGGATGTGTTCCTTTTGAGTCTGATTCCTCTCAAGGTTTCTTCTGCATGTCATCTCAGGCAGGTTCTTCATTTCAATTTTATTTGTATAGTGCTTTTAATAATGGACACTGTCACAAAGCAGCTTTACAGAAATAAATGGATTAAAAAAATATATTGAAAATATGTGAATTTATCCCTAATGAGCAAGCCAGAGACAACGTTGGCAAGGAAAAACTCCCTGAGTCAATATGAGGAAGAAACCTTGAGAGGAACCAGGCTCAAAAGGGAACCCATCCTCATCTGGGTGCAACGGATAGTGCAATTATAAATAATTCCCTTCTATTACTGTGTACTATGGACAAATAGTGCAAACGTGCAACCAGTAAACTCATCACAGATTTCGCAAGAAGTCCGGTTGGTTAAAATCTATCCACTGTCCACTGATGGAGTCCTGACTACGAAGGTGCTCGTGCCAACCGCAGCCCCAAAGCCACTACAGCAATCGCAGTCCCAAGCCATTGCAGTACAGCTCCCCATATGTGATCCCCAAGCCATCTCCCCAGCCCCAGGTCTTATGTTCTTATCATTGCCACCTCTGGTTTGCTCATTCAGGAACTAAATCTGCATCTGTTTTTCTGGACAGCTGCTCTGTGACAATATGTATTGTTAAAAGAGCTCATAAAACACATAAAACTGAATTTAACTGAAAACTCAGGACCCCTGTTTTAAAAGAGTATACGATAATATGTGTATCTGTAAATGTTGATACTGCACTCACTTGCTGGCCTGTTTTGAACGGAGGAAGACTTGTGTGCTTCTGATTGCTTCAGCAACTTCTTCTCTTTTCGAAGCTAACTGCTCACTGATTGCCTGAAGAAGAGAAAAGCAAATCAAAATCTTTACCTATAAAATCACCATTTCATTTGAAGTGTGTCAATTCCACGGTAAAAGTGAGTGATCTCTTCATACTTGCTGTGCAGCAAGTGACGTCTCAGCTGGTCCAGCAGCTCTCTCCTGAAAGCCCTTAACCCAGCCTAGCAGGTCTGAGACCTGACCCACACAGGCTTGTCTCTCCTCCTCGACTTGTTTCTGCAAGACAAGAGCAAGCATTTAATTATAAAAAGTGAAAATAGCTTGTAGAATACAAATTAACAAATTGTCCAGCTTTAAGTCATACCTCTTCCTCCTCAAGTCTCCGCAGTGCATCACTGATGTACTTGACATGTTGTGTAGTCAGTGTCACCAGAGCAGTGTAGCGAGTGCGAAGATCCATGAACTGCAGAAACAAAAAGATGTAGCATTACACTAGGATGTAAGGGTAGAACAGTTTACCCCATTCAGTTTGGTTTGGTTCTCTGTTTTGGGCCAAATTAGAATAATGAAATGGGAATTACTATTCACAAATATATATAGTTAGGGGCGGTTTAACGTGTTCTTCCTGTCTCCGATGGGTCACCTCTAGGTTTTCTGGTTCCTTCCCACCTCTCAAAATGTCAATACAAGACGGATTCATGTCTTACATCCAGCATTCCTGGAATAAGCTCTGGATTCTTCTGCTTGGAATTTCATACCCCAACAGGAATTTTTCCTTCTCCATAATTCAGTATGGGTGCTTATCACCATGAAATGCACTGGTGTTATTCTTCGTGCACCATTCCAAGTACAGGTTTGGTCCCTAAATTGAAATTTTTTTTCTAACATGCAGGTCAATTTATTAATTGTTACTCAAAAACTGTCATTTAAAGTTTGCTTAAAATTTTTAATTGTTTGCTTATTTGAAAAATTCAGCTCTGTCCACAGTATATTATGAGCACGTTGTAGCATATTCTCTCTCACTGAAAAATAAAAGGAACTGAAGCATGCACCCTTTCAAATTATGATTATTAGCATTATTTGAATGTTAACTTACAGCTATACTATATTATACTAAAAACAGGCTATGTGAAAATAATTATAGTTTGACAACACACAGTTTAAAACACTTGCTCTGTGGACCTAACAGGCTCTAGAGCCATAGATTTTGTGTTCAGTTATAAACCATTACATTGTTTGTACCCACTAAATCCGTACAGAAGGAGAAATCTGCTTTCCCTTCAATGCCTTTTATCCTCTCATACCTCTTGTGTTATGGCATCTGATGAAGAATGCATCCTCCTCCTTTTCACTGGAGACTTCTGAGTCGATTCCACAAAAGCTCTAAATGTCATCAGCTGCAGTTCATAGTCCTGATGGAAAACAGAGAGTCACAGCGCACTGTCAGACAAATACTATTTGAATGTAGCTGTTTACAAAGAGACACATTTTGATGAAAAACTTGTTCCTGGAGTCCTGCCAAAACAAGCTCAGTCCACAGTAGCTCAGTCCAGTCAATCCATTCCGAAAGAGCGCTTACCTTGACAGCAGTGCAGTAGTGTTTAGAGTACGTCTGGCACTCGTCCAGTTTCACTTGGTTCTGTTCAATCTCAGCCACCAAAGCCTGCAGGGGTACACAGAGAAGTCAGCCTTGATGGAATACATTACAGCTGAAAAACATCCCTGAAGCTGTGACCCACCGTCTGCTGTGCGAGCTGCTCAGACAGGACTTTGCTGTCAGTCTGCTCAGGCTGAGTGTTCTCTTGTTTCTCGGTGGTCTCTTCTATCCAGCGGATAAGACCAGAGTGACCGTCTCTGTACTGCTGCAGCACTGAGCCTATCACATCCAGATCAGATTGCCTACAGTAAACACACATTAAAACGTTTATTAGTGGTGTTAACAAACCTCACCCACATTTTTAATCCACAGATATCCCTGAGCACTCTTGCTCTTCCATTTTATAACCTCCCTACAGGGCAAAGAGCTCACCGCGTCTCCATTTGTCTGCGTACTCCATTCCATCTCTCTGTGAGTTGCTGGGCTTTCTCCTGGTAGCGCTCCAGCTCAGGACTGCGCTCAGCATGCAGCTGACTGAGCTGGGTGCCTGCTTCACGTGCCCGCTGCACCTCTGAGCTCAGAGACTGGAAGATGTGGTCCTGCTCTTTCACTTCTGAATGCCATTTCTGAAAAAGCAAGTGAATAGCAGGAAAGACATAGACAGAAAGTTAAGTAAGATAATTTCATTCATATAGAACTTTAACAACCTGTTTTGAATGCAGCCTTAAAATATCAAATCACAAACAAGTGAAACAAATGAATTAACCAGTGAGCATTCCCATTACAGCTGGGACCATTCATCAGTTTATCAAAAATCAGCGATAATGGACAAAAACATCTCATTTATCAAACTGGATACAAACAAATTTACTTGTGAATTGTTCGTAGAAGCATTACACAAGAAATGTCCATATCATACGAGAGCTTTATGCTGTCAAGTTTAAATAGCTTATTTATTTTAATTGCACACACAAATTCAGTGACTTGAAAGAATGCAATCTAAAAGAGATCCATGAATTGAGAAATAAAACTAGCCAATAAAGTCACACAAAAGATAGCACCATGAAAAAGGATGAAGAGTCAGTCTACAACTATAGTAGAAGAAGTGCTGCAAAGGTTGAGCTGCGTTACTGGAAGATTTAGTGCACACTTTAGTGCACAGTGCTTAGGAGGCACTCTTTCAATGTTTGGTCATAAATTTGTCATTTTCCGCTTTCTCTGAACTTTGCCTTTTATGAGGTTTTGTGGGCATCAATAAATGTAACTCAGCAGTGCTGTGAATTCGCTTGTTAATTTGTGGGCAATTGGCATTTATTACCATACGCATGTGAGTATGAAGAAAATCAGAGGATCGAAACTTTCATAAATCTGGCAAGAATTTTATTTTTTTTGCTTTGACCAATGAAATCATTTACACATTTAAATGAAGTCCATGCTGTGCACCAGTCTATTACTGGAAACTTCCTAACCTGGCTTTATGTGATTGACATACAGGGTAGTGAGTTGCCTTGTGGATATTGCCATCTGTGGCAAGTGTGAAAAATTCTGAGAAGTCAGAAACCGGAGATGTGCCATTTGCAAACACTGTGAAAAAGAAACTTCTATTTTCTTGTGATATTTAAGAGGATGGCAGCTTTCTTTTTCCCATCCTCAAGGAACATTGCTCTCTAACATAGTTGACTGAAGTCAGGCAAAAGACATCACAAACAATGCAGTAAATAGGATACCTATTAAGACACTTAGGAGGGTTATTGACTAGCCCCAAGCTAGCAGCTGGCTTCTAAAAAGATGGAAATGCCAAGTAAGAAAACTATCTGATTAGTTTATATATTACAGCCAAAATGACAAAGCTCTTAGGTTTCTCTTTGCACAGCTGTGGTTACTAAGTAAAGACTACTGAATGCTTAGATAACAGTATTACGTGGTATGTAGTTACCAGCTAAATGAATAATTCTCTTCAAGTGAAACAGTCCAGATATACACTATAGGGCCAAACGTTTGTGGACACCTGACCATCACACCTTCTCCAAACTGTTGCCACAAAGCTGGAAGCACACGATTGTCTAGAATTTATTTTTTTTGTATGCTCTAACATTAAGGGTTTTTTTTGTGTTTTGTTTTGTTTTTAACCAAGGGGCCCAAACTTGTTCCAGCATGACAATGCCCCTGTGCACAAAGCGAGGCCCATGAAGATAGGGTTTACCAAGGTTGATGTGGAAGAACTCAAATGTACTGCACATAGCTCTGACCTCAACCCCACTGAACAACTTTGGGATGAACTGGAACACAGACTGTCCTCCAGGCCTCCTCACCCAACATCAGCATCTGACCTCACTAATGCTCTGGTGGCTGAATGATCACAAATCCCCACAGCCACGCTCCAAAATCTAGTGGAAAGCCTTCCCGGAAGAGCAAAGAAGACTGACTCCATATTAATGCCCATGGTTTTGGAATGGGGTGTAATGGCCAGGTGTCCACATACTTTTGGCCATATAGGGTAAATTATTTATTGCACTTATTAGGATATGTTTTCTATTTTCTAATTTCATTTGAACATGTAGCTGTTGAGTCTGAGGCTTTGCTCCATTCAGTGAAAAAAAAAAATCATAGAGCTTTAAAAAAAAAAAAAAAAAAAAAAAGCTAGTCCTAAAGGACGAAAATGTTATATTTTTGTCTGAATTAACAGATTTTTCAAAATTAAGCATGACAGCCCTAGTGCTTATGTGTAGCTGTTTCCAAAAATGGGTCTTGAATTTTACCTTTTAAACCAGTTTTTGGGTGGAAATTGCAAAAGTACAGTGGGTTACTGCTTAAACCAAGACTAGGAAAACAGTTAACAGATTAAGCAATCTGGGATGTAATATGGAACTTATTCATTAAGAGCCTTGTACTGGACTCCAGTAAAGTGATAGTGACTCTTCAAGTATCATTCTGAACAAGCTGCAGATGAATAGGGACACCCTGAGACCCATGTATAGTGAATTACATTTATGTGCATGGGAAAGAGAGCCAGAGAACAAAGGACCAACAGGTGAGCGCTTGTGCATGTTGGTGTGACTCACCCTTATCTGTTCTCTCAAGGCCTGGATGGCAGTGGTATCAGCAGGAACTATGTCCTCCTCGCTCAACCGTCCCTCATACTTCTTCACCTGACTCTCAGCAGCCTGTAAGCTTCTCATCAGCACATCTACGGTTTTCAACCTGACAGAAACAGCAAGACAGTGAGAGGACTGACAGGTAGGGTGTGTATGAGAAATGTAGGTGCCTGTGTATGTACTGACTTGTGCAGGTAGACAGAGGACAGCGAGTTGAGTCGCTCGATTTTCTCCACAGCCAGATTGAGCTCGGAGCGAAGCACAGGCACACTGGAGGAGGAGGGCTTCTCCTCAAAGAAGCTCACACAGCGACGAGACACGTCACC
>CM040997.1:9492189-9527117 GCA_022985145.1 Pangasius djambal
CCAAAAAAAATAAAAAAAAAAAAAAAAAAAAAAAAAAAAAAAAAAAAAAAAAAAAAAAAAAAAAAAAAAAACAGCACAGAATGTCTCAGCCAGAAGGTGGAGCTGTTAAATCTGTTACTGCTTACCTCCTGCTCTGCGATATGAACAGCTGCGCCTGCACCTTCTCCCGACACACCACTAGGGGGCGGAGTTTGCATGCCGATCATCAGCTTCTGCTCTGCCTCCTGCAGATGAGACTTTATGCTCTGCAGCTCTGAGAGGTAAGAGCGTGATACCGACTCATCCTTCTCCACTGAGAGAAAACAGAGAAACAAAATGAGAATTACTGCTAAGAAGTGGTGGCCTTGAGTCATATACTAATGGAGAACTTGTTAAGTAACCACCTAACCGATTAGAGAAATGCTAATGTAATCTAATTTTTTTTTTGTTTTTCATGAAACATGAAACATGAAAAAAGGCCTGCTGCTTATTATATGCACAATGTCATGGACAAATTGGGACTTCTTATGTTAGGACAGGTATAATATACATGTGCACCTGCAAACAGTGAACACGTTAAAATCAGGGTTGGCAGAGTGGATTGACTGTTTACAAACCAATAATTATTTAAAACTTACTCTTTTTTTAAACTCTGGCAACTAAATTATTTTTTATTATTTTTTATTGCAACTAAATTAAATCTAATCAGTAAGGCAATCAGGCAAACAAACAAATAAGTAAAATATAATAATAATAATAATAATAATAATAATAATAACAATAACAAGCATTATCCAGTTTTACTGAATAAATTCTTATTCTTCGATTCAACCACTAAATAGGTCAAAATTTTAAAAATAATAAAATAAAAAAAATAACAAAACCTGATGTAGTGCTTGAAGTACGCTTGCTTGGTTATTATTTTATTCAACTGGCTGTCCCGTTTTTGACATAATAAAGAAAATAAAAGGAAATGGTACGTTACTGTTACTGAATTGGTGCAATTAGTCAGTTCATGTCAGGTTTTTCATTTAAATACTGTAACTTATACTACAGAATTACCTAAAATGTCCATCATTAATCCTGACGAGTGCTTATCCAGATCTATTTTTCGACACCGGCACGTGGCCTGTCTGTTTACCTGTCTCCATGGAGATCAGCAGTGCTTGGCAGTGCTCGTGGCAGTTCTGTGCTCCCTGCTCGAGCTCGCGCCTCTCGGCTGCCGTAAACAAGGCACTCTCACGGCTGTCTGCTAGGAAATCAGCTAGGTGGGCGTCCAGGTGATCCAGGGCCTGCTGTCTGTCAGATGGAGACTGGAAGCGCACCTAAACAAACAGAAATACTCAGAGTCAGGGACATGCTCTGAAGAGTCTCTACAGGGGAGCAGGTTGAGTGTATTGCAGTTTAAAGTAATGACCGTGTCCAAAGTCCAGGAAGAGATGTTGCTGATGTCCTTCTGCAGATAGTGCCAGGACACCACACTCTTCATGTTCATGTGCAGCTGGTGCCATAAAGACATCACGTTCTGGTACAGCTGCTCCATCCTGCATACACAAAACACAAGGCATGCTTCATTAGCACAAACAAAGCCATGCAATTTACTAAACTAAATTTACAGAAATGACCTTTTAGCAAATATTCAAATTGTTTTTGAAAACTATTTCAATAGCCTGGACTGTTGCCATTAGACAGAAATTAATTTGTGATAATCTGAAAACTGGTTCATTTGCACCACTTAATTATCTAATTATTGAGCGCTGGATCATTTGTCAGCAATACTAGCTATTGACCACTAACCAAACTGCATCTCACTCTCTTATGTCATTTAACATGAAAGATGATGACAAAAAATACATGACAAAAAGACAAAAATAAGCAGTATGCCTTTAGTGGTATGCACAGTGGTATTTTATTTGGAACACAGCCCTTATCTGCGAGTGTCTTTACCTGCTGGCAGTGTCAATAGCCTCCTGGTTGGGGGGCGGAACTGAGAAGCACACTGATGGCACCATGGCTTCATTTCCTGTCGGACTGATGATCTTCCATTTCGTCCTCTGCAAGTTATCCTCTAACACGCACTCTTCTCCTTTACTGACCGTGATCTAAGAATGAGATTGAAAGAGACAGAGGAAGAGAAATGGATAGATGGGGGGAAAGAGGAAGGAGGAGGTAGGTAAGGACGTTTTGAAAAATTAAAATAAAAAAAGCATAAATGAAAAATGTGGAGTATAAATTAAAAATGTAAAATAGATCATGTCGCTAACCGAATGAGAAAAGAAATGAAATGTTAATGCTAATGGAAGTCACACGGGTAACTAAACGGTAATATGATGTATGAACGCAGTATTTCTTTTCTGTTTCCCTAATATGGATTCAAACGTTTAAACCTGTAGTGTGTCATCTTTTTTTCTGAAGATTTCTGTCTTCTCTCTAGCAATAGGGAAATTTTTAGCTAAAATTATAAGGAGGTGGGAAAATTCAGGTGCCCTGTCCACCCCAACATCTTGCCCCTTGCACACAGGCGTGAGGTAGCAGAAATCAAAAAGCTACCATCTGTCCGTGACCGTGGCTGACACACACACACACGCTATTCACGGATCACTGAAATGCTGTAGTGCCACAACACTCGCCCCCATTTTGCAGCTGATGTCCCACAATCTGCATGCTAGAGGATGTTTTCAGACTATGATGACTCATAATTACAGACTTGCAATTACAACCAAGACACTGTAATTGCTATGTGAAAAATAAACGAGTGTATAGGAGAGTGGCTCTAATTCTACTGTGTGATCGTGACTGGGAGGCTGGAGGCAAAGCGGGAGTATTAACTGTGCCGGATTTGGAAAGAGTGTACACAGCCAGGGCAAAGAGCACAGGTCAGAGGAAAGAGTGATGAGTAGCAGTAGTACCTGAGAGTTGGCCTTGCCAGCCCCGAAGACACAGAAGAGGAATGAAGGAGGGAAAATATGAAAAAAATAGGCAAAATAGGAGGGAAAGGGGAGGAGGGATAAAGAGAAAGGGAGGTGAAAGGAAGGGAGAGGGAGGACAAAGATTAATTTGGGCATTCTTAAGACCCTGCTTGACTGAAAAATGTGATTATGGGTGGAAAAACAGATGGACTAGCACAACTAAGGGCCTGGTGAATGCCAGTCTGACTGAAATACAATTATGACTGATCAGATTTAAAAATGTAAAATTTGAAATATCATCACATCTCACTCATGAGGCCTAAATGATGCACACACTCAGCTGTGTGTTAAAGTGTGTCTGACGCATGTTGTTGCAGGTGTGTTTACTACGTTAGCTCAGACAGTAATCACTGCACCTCCACCTGCCCGTGTCTCTCTGCTCCTGGCTCAGTGAGTATACACACATGGACGCACACACACATGCATACACACACATAGACACACGTGTAGACACAGACACAATAGTTGCATATTCAAAGGCAAAAAAATCCCCATATGATCCTAAGTTCTCTGTCCCTTTTTTGGCCTCTTGATATAGGAAAAGGTCTAATTAAATCCATGTAATTTAAGGAATACTTTATTCACACATATTTCTTTAATTACATATCAATTTCCCAATTAAATTAACAAACATAATTCTGTCTCAAAAGTAAAATGACATCCAAGGATTTACAGTTGAGTGCAAAAGTTTGTATTCGCCATTGTTTTGTTTTTTTTAAATACACAAAGCAGAATTCCCTGTTCATTTAAAACCTGTTACAGCATGGTACAAAAATATTATAGCAATTGAGTCTAAACTAGCAAGCTCAAGGCTGCAACTCTAGTTAATTTATTTGAAGGTGCTTTATTAAGATATCTAATAATCTAAAATCAATCAACACATGTTTAAAGTCCTTTTAAGGCAAAAACTCACCAGCAGTTTGCTACTGAAAGGCCACATTCAGAATTATGATTTTGATTTTTTTCCATTATTAAATATAAGGAACACCTGAAACACCTGTAGAACCTAAATTATGGTCTTGTTGGTTTCCTTATTTCAAACTAAGGTGATGTAGAACAGAAAAGCATTCGCTCTATCATCAGGAGACTGTGAGTTTGAATCATCAATCAGTGCCACAGCCATGGACGGGAGTCAAGGAAGCAAAACTGGCCGTACTCTCAGGATGGGAAGGACGGTGTGACTGTCTCTCCACTGTCAACTGGAGTGATACTAGACAATCACGGGCATCTGTGAGGTCATATATGCAGAACAGAGCAGATAGCACTGTCCTCCGAGTGTGTTACGCTGCCCTGTGACGCAGCATGAGCAGCAGTTTGAAAAGATGAGGAAGTTGGCTTCATGTGTCTTGGAGAATCCATGTGTTAGCCGTCACACTCCCCAGTTGGTAGTTGTCGTGTGATAGGGGAAATTTTTTTTTTGCACTCAACCGTCATTTCCAACAGGCACCTATTGGAGTCCCTCGTTTCTTGAGCCACAAATGGTATTCTGTTGGGCTTATATTGTACTGTGTAGGTCATACATCACTGTTATACCCTATGTAGTTAGCATGTATACTAAATAAATTTTGGATTCAGCCTAAATGTGTTGGAGGGGCTTAAAGAAGTATTACTGTGTCACTTGTGAAATATAAGTGATAAGATGTGAAATTATTTACGCTCTACCAGTGTTAGTGAAAACAGCTCTGCTTACGCAGCTGCACATTTGCAGATGGTGAAGAGCGTTTCAAAAATCTCGTCACACTACACCTGACAGCAATAAGAACTATTTCACCTATTGCAGAAAACAGAGAGACCTCTATTTTCATCCTGTTTTAGAGCGCTAGTGTAAGACTTAGAGAGGATGGCAAGAAATGTAGGTAAGCAATGAGCTGGGAACAATGTGCTATAATAATTCATCACTGGGTTTGCAATGATGGTTAAAATGCTCAAAAGTTTTGGAGAGACACCATGAGTTTGATTCTACAGAAATGCATTTCATTGAACTGGATAGCAAAAGGGCTTGAGTGCATGGCCTGAGCAGGGCAGAATGGAAATCAGCCATTAAAAAAAAAACTGAGAGAGATCAGTTCTTAGCGATATGAAAGTTCAATAGCTTAGGTAGGTATAAGTGGGTGTGCATCATTTATATGGGTCATACCTCTATTTGTTTGTAGTCACAGATGGCACGGATGGGCGTGGTGGTACCCAGAACGCACTCAGCGCTACGTGGGCGGAGCTGGACCATCGTCTTGGCTCGCCCTACCAGGCTGGCCACTGTACTACGATACTTGATCAGCTGCTCCTTCTCCTCCTGACGAAAACAATCACGTGTCACTCAATCTGCATAACTCATTACTCAGATCATATGACACTGCTGAAGACTACATTTAAACCAATGATTCTATTCAGATAGATCTATTCAGATACAATCAACTTATGGATACAAGTATTATAATTATGATACCTATTAAATTTGATGCTCATTTGATGCAATGCAATAAGACATACGTGTAAATTAACATACTGTTTACACTGTATCTTGATTACAATATGTAAAATACTTTGATATTGAATTTTCTACTATAACTGTGACATGCTACAGCATTATGCCAAGCCCTTTAAGAGAGAACTCAAAACTTCACTATTTATATATAATCATTTACACAATTTTTGTTTCTTAAGATTCTATCACTTGTTAGGTATCTCCTATTCAAACGTAAAAGACACAAAATTTGAATGTCAGACCGCTAGTAGAATAGAACATAAAAATGGAGTCACACATAAAAATGGAGTCACATACACAATCCCATCTTCCAGTACAATGAAAGACAACATTTAAGATCAACATTTAGCATAAGGCTTTGGCAAAACACAGCTATCTGGCTAATCATGTAACATTATGCTAGTTTATAATTTGTCTTATTTTATTTCAAAATGTTCTAAAGTTCCTGGGGGATATTTGGCAGAAATTCTAAATTATGAACACAAAGATTTCTTTCTAGTTTTTTTGTACTAATCATACTGGCAGCTAGCCCAGGAAGGTGCAGTGGATAGCACTGTCACCTCACAGCTTCAGGGTCCCTCATTTAATCCTAAGTTTGGGTTACTGTCTGTGTGGAGTTTCACATGTTCATGTGTCTGTGTGGGTTTCCTTCTGGTTCTCAGGTTTCCTCCCACCTTCCAAAAGCATTCAAGTATCTGGACTGGTGGCTCTAAATTGCCCCTAGGTGTTGATGAGTGTGTAAGTGTGTCCTTGCATGGCAACCTGTGACCAGGATGCCCTGTGATCCTGTATTCCTGCCTTGTGTCCACTGTTGCTGGGACACGCTCCGGATCCATGACAAGCTCATTTCTTCTTACAGACAAAACCTACCACCTGCTAATATGCCTTATGTCCAGTGCTAAGATCAAAATAAATATGTTAACTGATAACATTACAATTTACTCCACTGAGAGAAGCATACATACTTTGCTCTTCAAGAATTCTCCAGTTTTCGACTCAAAATTAAGCATAATTGAAATCAGAAAATTCAGCATTTTAAGATGTCTAAGCCTCTCTACAAACTGTGATAATCAGTATCCCCAAAATAATAAAAAGCCACATTAATTTTCTAAACCAAGGATCTAGATTAATGGCTGCCACCACCAAAGAGGTCAAAGTCAACGAGTGATCCCTGTGCTAACATTAGTGTAGGATTTTGTCTCTGCAATTAGCATCTCAGCTGGGCACCGGTATAAATAATGAACAAAATTCTAACCTTTTCTCTGGCCTCCATGAGTTTGGAGGCTCATTAGGGATTCATTACAGCGCTGGCTGGAGACAAATTGTGGCAGTGCTAATGGCATTACACTCCGGTCTGGAATTTTACAAGTGGTTTTGAGAGTGCTGGGAATTAATGCTGGGTTAGGGCTGGTGCTGTTGAGTGGTGATCAAATGCCAAGGTGTGTTTTTACCAAAACTGAGGTGGAAATTACAACCACGCAGATGTGAGAGTCATGGAGCAAAATGGAACTGTGTCAAGAAATCAGTCAGAAGGAGCAAATGTGTTATTTTCCAAAGAGCAAATTAAAAACAGCTGCGCAGAGGCATCTGTCGAACGCATGTTGAATTAGATGAATCTGTGCCCCCAGTGAGAACAGCTCTCAGAAAGGGAGACTCAAGATGTCTCAACAACATGCTTTTTATTCTAATAGCAACAAGTCCAAACAAGCGTGTATACCTTCCCAATACATCAAAGTCAACACAATTAATAAACATCTCAGACATTTTGTTTCTGGTCCCTAGCTAGAGTCTGGATGAGGACAACCTCAGAGGCAGTACGCTGGTGTGTTTGCTGAAGGATTTTAGAAAATATTTCTCCATAGTTGGCAAACAAGCACAACATTTAATCCTGAGAGTTTCCTTCTATGACTGTCTAAGAGACCATCGGACTAAGAAGTGAACAGCCACCCACAACCGAGGACGAAATCCAGAGATGAAAGTTGTAATGATTTGGAGATGACTAACCCTCCAGACTTCTCTGGGGGAAGTGGTTCACAGAGTAGAAAGTGCAGCGATCAGCACCAAATGTGGATGTGGACCAAGCAAGTTGAAAACAACCTGAGGGATCGGAGGCTCAAACTCAAAGAAGCCAGGAATGTCTTGATCACATCTCAGTCCGTATTATGTTAATGTATTTAATCTGAATGTATATACCACTAGATTGTACAGAAAGAACAGAACAGGTGTGTCTGTAAACAGATACAGATACAAATAGGAGGTGCACTATTCAGTTTAAAAAAAAAAAAAGCTGGCCAGAAAGTCTTGTATCTAATCACAAGCTGAGACTAGTGAACTAGTGTGATGTAGAGCTGTAGAGCTGTAGAGCAGAGCCAGAATTCAGACCATGCTGACAGTGCTTGCATTTCTACCTCTGTTCAAGGGGTTTATTGATAGGATTAATACTTAATTTAATTTTTTTTAAAAAACCCTTTCAGTTTTAGGCCACCCCTACTTTGGTTTTAAATCCAAATACATATAAAGACTATTTGGAACACCAAATAGATACGGATAGTGTCACTATGTTGCACCCCTTCACTACAGCGATTCATCCAGCATCCTCTGCCAGCTCAGTCTCTTCTCCTGATGGTCATGGAGGAAATATACACTGCTCATGCCCGCTCTGTGTGCCCCCCCTTTCTCACTGTGCCATCTGCTGAGTGCTATTCAGGTCAATAGATCTCTGTATGTGTGTGCATGTGTAATCAGAGAAAATAGCCTTACCATGGAGTCCTGCAGCAGGTCCTCCAGTTTGCCTAGTCTGCTGTTTTGGTCACATGTGTACTGCCGCTTGATGGTGTCCTGAAGCTGTCGCAGGTACGTCTCACATTCTCGTGCATCACTCATGAACTAAGAATGGCATCGCCATGGTTACAACACCATTTCATTCAGACAAATGTGCATTTCAGAGATTTTTTTTTTGTTGACACAATACCTGAAAGTAGGCAGTGTTGTCCTTGAGATGTTGCTCCACACATACACACAGCTGTCCAACCCACTGCCATTGTGTCTGTAAGGCAGCTCTGTAGGCCTGTGGTCAGGGAGCATAATTAGAGAGTCAAGACTAATAATAGTAAAGCCAGTAATACTCCCGATTAAATAATTATTAGGCACTTGGCCCAGTGTGTATGAGAAAGATTCGAAAAATGGCAAAGATGGATTTTTTTCCCTTAAAAAGAAATACCCTTCAGCATTTCTAATTCCATCAATATTCATTTAATGCACAGTGATATGGATGTGAAGGTTCTTTCACTAATATAATTACATTTTGAGTAATGCTCACCTCTACAGTCTGTTTGGCTGGGTGGTTCTCCCGGCACAGCTGATCAGCTGTTTCTTGTAGGGAGTGCATCACTTCTTGTTTTTCCTCCAGCTCTGCCCTCAATTCCTGTGAAATAAGAACAGAAATCAAATGAACTAGCAATCTACTAATAACGCCCTAGATCAGGCTTATTTCTTTAGCATTAATAACAGAGAGACATGCACTTATCCAGTGATTTTCAACCGAATCTCTATCTACAGTATTTGTAGTGCATGTGTGATCACCATGAATAATAATTTCAACACTTTTCCCTTTACTGAGAACAGATCAGAAAACCTAGTTACTTAAAATTCATGCAGAGTGGAAGTCTAATGGCAACTGTTGGGGCATCAGTAAACATTTATGTAAGACACTTTTTTGTGTAGGCTCCCAAGTGCTGCAACAGAGTTCATCCTATCAAAAATCCTATCAGCAAAGTGTTCATCATATCATCAGGAGATCACAAGTTTGAATCCCGAGCCATGCACTCTAGGAGGGAGAGATGGTGTTACTCGCACTCCTTTATTGATCAGACATCCACTAGCCAATCATGGGCATCTGTGAGCTCATGCATGCAGAAGAGGGCAGATAGCACATTCCTCAGGGTGTGTTATGCTGCGCTGTGATATATGAGTCGCAATTGGCTGGTTGGTGGGCATGGAGGTTGATCAAATTGGGAGAAAATGAGTTTTAAAAAAAAATACTTTCATGGATTCTTCATCTCAGTGGTATTTCAGAGTTGGTACTACTTTTTGGCTATTTAGGTCTTTAAATGCATAATCTGATCACCCATGGATGGATTTCCTCAGGGAAAGCGTAAATAACTTGAAAGCTTGAAAGCTGTACAGACCAATGGCAAGGCTTAAATATATTTCACATAATATAGGATGTAGATGTTCCGTGTTCCACATTATGTAGCTCTGCAGTTTAAGTCTTTATTTGTGGTATTCTACATTACAGACTTCCACTGTAAGTGCATGGCACGTAAACAGGTTTTTATTTATTAATCAGTACAGGGAAACATTTTTGCATTTTTGTTGATGGTTACTGCACATAGACTCCAGATATGGTAGATGGAGATCAAAGAAATATTGGAGTATTCCTTTAAGGTTATTATACAGAATATGATGTGTGATGTGCAATGTTGGTCTTGCCTGGATATATGATATACTTATTCTGTTACGGTCACTCACAGCATACTGTTCTCTCTTTGCAGCCATGTTGGTGTTGTTCTCACTCCAGTCGAAGGCCAGCTCCTCCTCCTCTTTCTCATTGAGCCAGATGAGCTCTTCAGTGCAATGTGACACAAACGCTCGCAAGCTCTCCAGGCAACGCAGTCGCGATGAAGAATGCTCCTGCGGCAACAGAAACCATTCACAAACTCTAGTGTCATCCTTCACCCCTGACTACACACAGACACAGACACAGAGACACACACACACACACACACCCCTACATGCACACACCTTTACTCCCTCGAAAGATTGTGCCCTCCCTTAACCCTCTCAACCTTTAAATACTTGACTCTAGAGACTTCACTGAGCTGAAAGAAGGAGATGAGAACTGTGTGTGTGTGTGTGTGTGTGTGTGTGTGTGTGTGTGTGTGTGTGTGTGTGTTTGTGTAGGTGTCATGGGCAGGTGCTGTGCATTTGCTTGTCTGTGTCATATGCAGACTCTCTGTACCTTGTATCTTTGTCATGAGATGAACTCTGTCACACCCAGATGAGGACTAATGTACGCTGCACACACACAAGCCTTAAAATACAAACACACACTCACGAGAAGTTTGCAGTACTGGTTCTCCAGCTTGGCCAAGGTTTCAGAATAATTGCTTCGGAAATTGGAAGAGACACGTGGCTGAAGAGAAAAAAGAGCGCACAGATGAGTCAATCAATACAGGGGTCAGAGAGGTGTGATAAACACGATGTGTGTGTGTACACAGTACCTCATAACTACGAGCCTCCTTCAGGCTGTGCAGCAGGTCTTCCACGGCACTGTGGATGGTGTGGTGATCCTGCAAGTGCTGATCTACAGACGGCAAGTCGGAGCCCCACTCAGCCCGCTCCAGCAGCTCCTACCACACAAACAACCATATGAACCTAATGCAGAGGTTCTAGTCTTACATATACTTTTATCCTTATCCTTTCATGTTCTTTAGGTATGTGCTGATAAGTTATACGGCATACAGTATATAAAAAAAGCTGTTCCTATTTTCACTTACAGGAAGTCCTGAATGTACTGCATGAAAAGATACTTTTTTATTTTGTGCCTAATGATTATACAATACAATCGTACCTGCGTTGCCTCCACCCATCCCAGAAGCTCGTAAATGAAGCGCAAACTCCCTTCGTCCTCCGATGAGGACATGGCCACCAGTTCGGAGCGAGACATGGGCCGTCTGAGCAGGTTTGCCATGACGCCTGCTGCCCCCAGCAATGTCTGGGCTCCAAGCGTGGCCAAGCTCCCCGAGGTGAGCATCTGATTCTGATCTCCCATCATTCCTCCTGACAGGAAGTGGCCTTTTCTGTAAACACTGGAGCACTGCAGTCGCAGGGAGACCAGCTCCTCCTGCAGACGTGTCACTCTACAGCAAATCGGAGGACACAGAAAGATCAGAAAATTAAAAAAGAGCACGGCAGCATTCTGAGAGAAAAATATGAGAAAATTTTATTCATTATTCTCTCTGTGCCACTTTCCTGTAACACTGACACCCTCTCACAAACCTGAAGGCCAGCTGTTCTACTTGGTAGTACTTCTCATCTCGGAGGATTTGCAGGTCCAGCTGCATTTGGCGGACCAGAGCCTCACAGTCCTGCAGGTACGCACCCAACTCCTGCTCACAGCGAGCTTGCTCTCCTCTCTCCAGCTGAGACATATCCTGCAATCAAACACACATGGTGGACACTTAGGGTATTTTTCCACTGCACTTTCAAAAACAAGAACTAACCCAAACAAGAACCAACAGAATTCTGGGACTGTAAAAGTGACTGCATCAAACTGATGCACAATGATTCCACTGTTAACATAAGTTTTGACAAAAGGTTTGGCTTAACATTGTAATTTTTTCAGCTTGCTAGTTGTCCATCTTATAGTAGCTACTGACAAAGCTATGATTACTGACATTACTGACATTAATGACAAAAAGGCTCATTGTCTGAGAGTATTTAAATTGTAAATGATGAAAAAAACCAGAAATCTTCACTGCACCTTTGTTGTTAGAAATAAGACAAAATGAAAACAACATATAGAATGCATAGCCACAGCCAAGAAATGTGTAAGGAATAAAACACTCCGGGATGTACTGCTCTAAGAAAATGATCTTTGACAGTGTTGTGTGATGTTTTTACATATCAGGATGCATTAAGATAAACCTGTCTTGCAGCCAACACTACAGTCTGAGCTGTGCTGTTACAAAAATTTAAACACCACCAAATTATATTTGAGAATTTATTTGAGCTCTTTTGTATGAAATGGCTTAATGTAGATTCTGATGGTACAAACACAGCATCAACAAAACAAGCGAGTGTGTTTTTTCTGCCTTTGTGTACATGCTGCTGATTGGTTATACCTACCATGTTACATGCAACATCAAGCATTGATGCTAGTCCCACCCACAGGTGCGATTAATTTGATATGCACTTCCTAAAAGCAATTTATGTCTCCGATTTACAATATGCTCATACTGAATATTCTTTGAAGAGGCAGAGGATGGGTTCTCTTTTGAGTCTGGTTACACTCAAAGTTTCTTCCTCATGTTGTCTCAATGTTTTTCCTTGTTGTTGCCACTGGCTTGCTCTAAATCTACATCTGCATTTCTGTAAAGCTGCTTAAAGCAATACAACTAGAACCTATCGTGCTGGAACTGTGGCCGAAAAAAAAAAAAAAAAAAAAAAAAAAAAAAAGAATAATCCTGTTAGAAACTATTCTTACTGAAAGAAACAGAAAAGAACCTACAACTCTGTTACTCTCTCATTTAAAGCTCTATGTGATTATTTCTCAGACTGAGTGCCGTGATATCGTCCTTCACCTTTCCACAGCAGGCCGCAGTGCCTTCTCTCTCTCCAGCATCTCCAGGATCAGTTTCCCCCACTGCTCCTCCAGGTCGTTAGGGTGCAATCCCTGTGGGAGTTTGAGGCGCCCGAACTCGATCCATACCTAAAGAGGAACACAGAACCACACACACACTCAGAACCGAAAATACTTTAAAAATCTTTTCACTGGGACGCTGATAATAGATCATTTTTCTTCTCTATCCCCGTCTTTCATTTCTATGAATAAAGCATTCATATCTCCATTTTCCCGGGAGTCATGTTCCTGCAGAGCTTCGCTGGACCATACGATAAACAGTGTGCTGCATTCCACAGCAGAATCAAGGTCAACTTCTTTTTCAACCATTCCATCCCTCTCTGTTTATTCTTTTCCTTTCTCTCCTCTCCCTCACCTCCAGCAGCTTGTAAAGGTGTTCGATGTGCCCTTTCTCTGTCTCCTTAGCAGGAATCTCCGTTTCTTTGAAGTGGACGTATTCATTATAAAGTGCCTGAGGGGTGAAAAGATGAATAAAAAAAAAACAAATGTCCATTAGAATATTTTACCTTCAAGCGAGTCACTGTTTACACTCACGCAAAAATGAATCTCATCTGGCCTGTCCTGAGCCACTATATCTGAGTAGTGTTTTATTTTATTGATATGCACTCCAGTCTGTAAGGTAACCACTGTAATTTAATTGTGACTACAAAACCTTCATTTGGCATTTTGCTTGTCTGAAATCCATCTGTTGTTTAACCCTATAAAAAAAAAAAAATTAAAAAAAAAAGAACATACCTTGAGCTCCACAGGGTTCTGGGGGAAGTTCTTGTTGGCCATGAGGGCCGTGTGCTGCCTCGTCCACTGCAGCAACGAGGAGAAATGAGACTGGTACTCTGCCCATCGCTGGTCAACCTCCTGAGAAAAAGAAGAAGGGAATAAATGTGAGAGAGTAGCAAAGAACTGTGCGTGTGTTGAAAGTTGCGTGTGGAAGATCACTGCACATACTTGTGGCGTGATGCCTTCTACTCCCTCTGGGATCTTGGGAAAGGCATCATAGATTGAGGACACATAGGTGATAACCGATTTCTCATCTGGTGATGGCACATCCACATCTAGTGTGAGAAGAACAGAAAGTAGAGAGAGTGTGAATCATTAAGCACGGGCTGCATAACTGCAAACGCAAAAACAGGCTATAATCACATGATCTATAGTTAAAATGACTGCTGACTGGTTTAGTATGTTTGTGCCAGAATATGAGGAGCTTTAGCATACAAACATAAAGACTACAATAATAATAATAATGTGAATACAAACATATGGTAAGAAGCCAAGTGTTTATCCTTTTTCTCCATTAAATAACACAACAGTTAAATAAATAAGCTTTAAAGACTAATGAAAAAGAAAGGTGAAAATTTGCAAACCAGTAATAAAATTTGTTTGTGTGTCCATAAAGACAAAACCATAAAATGTAAAGTCAGACGAAACAAACTGAACGCTACCTTCAGCATCCAGAAGTCGTGTCACCCCTAGCGACTCTGCGATCTCAAACGCTTGCTCCAGGTTGTCACGGTTACTCTGGCGTGCCACCAGCTCCATGTCAATCAGGTCTGGCCTGAATTTTACGATGAAAAGAAGAGAGTTGTGAATACTGAGAGTTCTGTGAGAGTGTGTGCATTTCTTAGTAACCTAGACAGTATTATGGCTTCTCTTTGGTACTCGCTGTAACAAAATCAAGAATTCCTAATTACAAAGTTCAGTTTATTGTTATTAATCTTTAGTCAGTATGTTATAGTCAGCATCGTAGGCGGTGTAGAGTCAGTCACACAACTATGAGTGAGTGAGTGACTGTCTGTGAGGGTGTCGTTATTGATTTTGTGCACATGTATGCACCTGTATCTGTGCAGGAGGGCATTGAACATGCGGCCATCGCTCCAGCTGGAGGAGAAGTTGACGCAGCGAATGCCAGGGTAGCCCTCGGTGGCCTTTTGAGTCCATAGCAAAAGCTTCTCCTTGGCTGTCAAGTCACCTGACTCACCACTCACATAGATCTCAGAGATCTGTTGGAAAGAAAGGAAGATTGATCTCTCAAACATGGTAGGCTGAGAATGTCATTTTAATCTGTCGAATTCATTCTTTCAGAGATGGGACTGCTTCATCAGAGAGAAAAATTGTGGTTATGTATTACCGACATAACTGAAATAGCTTTTTCCTGTATAGCTCTAGTAGTGAAAAGTCAGATAAAACTAAAGAAGAACAGAGTAGGAAGGAGAGAGAAAGTCTTAACAAAGACATCCGTTGTTGATTGTTGAGTGCAGCACAGTTCTGAATGTGTGTTTTATATATATATATATATATATATATATATATATATATATATATATATATATATATATATATATATATATATATATATATATATATATATATATATATATATAGTCATGTATTTTAGGCGTTCGACAGAATTCTACAACTGCCCTTAGACACTCATTCTCAGTGAGTTTTGAGTCTTTTTGTTGCCTTTTTTTTCTCAGCACAGGAAAATGTGTTGAAATTGTTTGTGGTAATCACACATATGCTACAGACTGAGATTAGGTTAAAAACACTGGAGTATTACTTTAACATTCATTTTAAATACTCAGCACAAGTAATGACATATCTGCACACAAAATAAGAAACTGAACTTAGGCCCATTTAGGGACACACACAGACACACACAGACACACACAGACACACACAGACAGAGTGGGAGCTTTCAGTTCTTTCAGCATTAATCAGTACCTTCTATCTATCCAGTGTAACAGTGTACAGCCCAAATGCTTTTTCCAATCAGATCTATTAAAGCCTGTCCATCTCTTTAGATACATTTTCATGAAAGTACATCCATAACTTTCTCTTTCTCTTTCATCTCTTCTGTGGCAATGCCATCACTTGCATTCTGTTTTCCCTCATGGCAGTCTTTTCCTTTTTAATCTCTCTCTTTCTCTCTCTGCTGCCTCCCACAAAGCCACAAGCATTCAACTGCATTCCTGTTTTCTACTTTTTCTAATCATTCTCCATTTGGACAAAAGGAGGTGGAATGTAGTATCATCCTGTGCCTGGTGCACTTCATCTGTATTCCTTCGTCATCCCTCTCCCTCACGCTCTACACACGTCTCCAGTGCCAGCACAAAGCAAACCGAAACTCAGAACAGAAGATAGCTAGCGACTCTGGGGAATCAGAGCAAGGGAGAGAGAAAGCACACACAGATAAATCACAGACTCCATACAATCTCCATACTCAGCCTTTTACGGTTAAGTTGATGAGGCCAACCTTCATTTGAAGTATTTTACACAGGATTTTCAGTACTGCATATAAGGCATTCCCTATATAATCATCTGCATTACTACAAATATCACACATTGCTTGAATCCTTGAATCCAAAAATAAGTACATGGCGCAAAAAAAAAAAAAAAAAAAAAAAAAAAAAAAAAACCAAAGCCTTCTTACTTACAAAGTCTCAGCTCATTATATGCTAGAGCCCTAGAGAAGTGAAGCTGCTCTATTTAGCAGAGCGCAGTTCCTGCAGGGAAGAAACACCAGGCTTTTTGGTAGAGTATACTTCTGTTTAACTCAGGCCATCTACTGACTCAAACAGTGTGCCATAACTAACTCATAAGACATTTTGATGGATTCCAGAAAATAAATTATTTTATCTTCCATACAGATGAAGTGAGCAATCTTAAAAAATACACTGGCATTTATTTTTATTCTGTAACATATAAGCAGTTTCTAGAGACAAGAATTTGTACTTCATGTACTAAGAAAAAAAAAAGGAACATAAGTTGACTTACAATGGAAGACTAAGGGCATCTGCTGAATTCTGTCTTTAAAATGCTGGACCATATAATGCATTCATTGTTATGCTCTAACAATAAAGGAATCGTAGGATGCAACCTTTGGGAAAAGACCATGTTACCAAAGCTTTGTGTACTTTAGTACAGTTTCAAGCACATTTTCAAGAAATCATAAAAGCTATTTCATTTTTTGCCTCACTCTATGCCTTTCCTTATTTGACATCGTCAGTTTCTCCTGTCAAGTCCAGTGTCTTGTACATTTTATTTTTCAGCCATCTCTACAAATGTATATTGATTTTTTTTTTCATCACGCTTCACTGTGTATTAGCTTTCTGAAAATGCATATAATTGTTTTTTCACAGACAGTTTTATAAGATAGTAAGAGAGAGATATTCAAACACTGGATATTCAAACTCTTGTACAGAGTATCAAGACGGACAGAGAAGACTCTGGGTGGTGTGAGACAGGATGAATAATGAGGGATGGAGACAGAGTGGGAAAGCAGCAAAAGAGTAAAGAACATGGGGGGAAAAAGGGAAAAAAGCTACATATATGCATGTGTTTCCCATAAATGTTTATTGACTGTTGTAAGCAAGTTTTAATTAAAGGTTTTCTGTTTTCTCAGAATGGGCAAATGTGCTAAAATTATCCTCAGCGGTAATCACATACACTACACATACAGTAGTTAGAAGATAGAAGTTACTGATTTATCCTTTAAATTAACTAACATATAGTGTGTGCGTTATCTATGAAACTATAACTATGTGTGGGGCAGTGAGGCTAAAGCTAAAGATCAGTGTGGAAAAAGCTGTTTCTAGCACGTTCCACAATGCTTGCATCACATATTTCACACTAAGCCAGTTATATATGATTATGCAGCCAAGTTAAAGGTAGCAAGATCCTCTGTGCATCCTCGTTCATACTGCTAGAGGTTCTGAGACAGCTTTTAAAAAAAAAAAAAAGAAAAGAAAAAAAAAAGTGTCTGATGAAGAAAATGAATATACATTTCTAACGACGGCAAGGAAATAAAATATACAAAGAGACACTGGACCTATCAAGAGAAATAAGAGTCAAAAACGAGATATGGAGTGAGGCAAAAAATTAAAATAGCCTAGTCCCCCTGAGATGGCCTGCTTGCAGTTGTCCTGATTAATCCAGGTTTAGATGTGGAGAAATGTGATATACAGAGAGTGAGGACAAGGACTAGTCAGAATGTGGTGTACTGATCTGCTCCACACATCTGCACTGTTAGGGTCAAAGCAAAGCAGTCAAGATCACGTGTTTCTATCCACACAGCAATGTCCAAAAAAAAGTAATGTGAACCCATCTAGCAGGTGGCATGCCATAAAAATGATCACCACCTAATGCTAGGTTATTACTGCCCCAGAAATAATTAAGGAGCAGTCATCTGATAAACAGTAGACACACATTGTCAATCCAGCTGTAACAAAGGCCATAACTACATCTCCTGAGTGCTCCTGATAAGGAGAGAAGAATGGGTCACATGCACTATGCATAACCCTGCGTCACTGAACTGAACAGAAGAAAAAAAAAAAAGAAAAAAAGATTGCACATAAAGCAACTGATGACGTATCAGCATGTCAGCAATGCTCACATTGATGGCCATATCAGTAGCATGGGACAAACAGATTTTGAACCATGGCTGTTAGGTGTTTTATTTATTGTTGCATAGCAAATACAAAGGTTTAACAACCAGAAGAAGACAAAAAAAAAATAAAACTACTACTTCCACAAAACCAAGGTTCTCCTTTGTAAGTAGGCTATGTTTTAACTTAACGTACTTTGCAGTATAACTACAGCGAAGGTGTACCTATAGTTACACCCACTGCTTGCTGCACTACACAACCAAGGCATGATCTAGTTGATGGCAGAACATTTTTTCGAGTCAGCTATATTAGCATACAGGGTTGACTGTTGATATTTTTAGAATCAGGCAATGCACTTAACTAGCAAACTAGCGAGCCATGACATAAAACATTACAATAGTTACCACTCCTTTGCCTAGTCATTAATAAGTTTATAATCTGTCCACCTCAGGAGAGGTAATACCAGATCGTCAATCTCTTGTATTGAGTATCAAGATTGAGAGAGAAGGCTGTGGATGGTGTGATAACAGATGGGCAGAGTGGGGAAAAGAGCAAAAGAGAAAAAAAAAATAGGGGGAAAAAGGAAAAAAAAAACTATGTTGTTCAGTGATGATTAGGCTCAGGGGAAGTGGTCAGGAAAGAGGTGGCGATGTCTGCTTCATGATATGCACACTAAGTAAAACATACAGTTCTGAGTCTGGGAATTCAAGCAGACAAATACAATTAACACACAAAATGTGGTGCTCATAAAACTCCTTTCAACCATCCATTTAAAATTGTCTATATATATATAATGACTATGATCAGTACCAGCCAAGAAAGACAAAGGAATTAGCAATTGTGTCTGACCTGAGAGAGGGGTTGTGATGGTTTCTCTGGCGGGGAGATGGGACTCTCCAATATTGAAGTGTTCAGCACTTCAGAAGAGCTTCCCCAATCTGTCTGAGCAGTACCCGCTATGTCTGGAGAGGTAATAGGCACATCACTGGCATAACCTGAAGACTGAGGATCCTGCAAGGGACCAGTACCTTCTGCACCCTGAGTATGACTGCCCAACATGAATCCTTTCTCTGGTTGACCAACAGAAATTGCTGGATTGGTGACACCGGTATCTGTGGAGGGTTGTCTCTCTCCTTCCAGCACGCGTACTTTCTGAATGCCACCAATAATAGGAGATGCAACAGGTGGCTCCGAGTGTACTTCCACTCCCCGGTTATGCCACAAAGGTGATCCGTAATCTCTTGGGTAGACAGTACGGACTACACAGAGCCTGCCATCAACCTCGCGAATGTGAACTATTCCCTTCTGGTCCATTTCTGAGGCATCATCTACAAACAGTTCGCATGACCTACCTTCATCTTTGTCCTCTGGCTCTAGTTCCCCACTTTTGGCACTTAAAATACAGGGTCTCTCAAGTATACCCTGAACACGGCCTTGAACTCGGCAGACTCTACCTCCTCCAGGTGTCACGGTGCCCAGGTTTGCCTTAGTTTGAGATTGCTCAGTCAGCTTTTCGTCTGACCCTTGATGGAATGTCCCCATCCATGCTGGGCTTGGAGCAGGAGAAAGAATAGCCACTCTGCTCCCTCGCAATGTCCCTGTGCTGCCTAAGATAGGTGCTACACCAGGAACTAGGACCACCTGGGTAGGAGTTTCAGTCACTGTTTTGCTAGATCCTAGTTTGTTTGAAGCATCATCTGTGATACTTACTATGGCCTCCCTTGTAAGGCTAACCTTTCCAAATGCATCCTTCTTCTCAGCCTCTGCTTCAACACCTTTCTGCGCCTTTTTCACTTTGCGCTTTCGCCTGAAGCGGAGTTTCCTCTTGGGTGACAGAGGAGGGGCGCCACCTGGTCCTGTTTCTCTAGGCTGCTTTACACAACCAAGAGAGTTCCCCATTTCCAGCAGAGTACAAAAAGAAGGTGAGATACAACAGTAACCAGGAACAAAAAAACTCTGTTAGATTGATGTCATTTAATCATTTCTTAAAGGTGAATTCTTAAAGGAGGACATAGAGATATGAAGGTAAAATCATGTAAGATGATTTATGTTGAACCTCTGGAGGTAAGTTCTGTACACCTGCAGCTGCTCCGCCTGTTCATGCTCAGCAGATAGTCAATGCTGTGGTCAACCCTTCACTCATACACCAACATTACTGTGGCACGTCAAGGATATCAGCACTAGATGTCAGCCCCTCTCCTTATGAAATACTCTGGTCCACCAGTATGTATTTTTAGCCTCAACCCCATTGTCCACGTAGATCAGATGCAGTGATTTTTCAGGTAGAAGTCAAGGTCCTTCTAGACCAGGACCCTTTTGGCCCATTTCATAAGCTGTGTGTTGAAGACCAGGTATTTCTGTACAACAATTTTGGCTCATACACTCAACATCCTCCTGCTGATATTCCTCAGTAAGAACAAGGCATGAGCTGCAGTGCAGACATACACACAAGCTATCTCTCAAGAGTGTGTACACACAGCCACTAAGACTTAGTCAGGACACATGACTGCCAGCTTGGCAAAAGTGTCCCATTATTTGCTTTCAAATAAACACAAACCAGTATGAATTTTGAGATGTCCCGGGGGTAATAAAAGTGTTCTTCTGTTTCAGATTCCACTAGAATCTATTATTGATAGTCCTACTTGTGGACTGTTGTAACAATAGTAGTTGTGATAGTAGTTGTAATAGTACTCCAACATAAAATGTTTAGGGAGCATTGCACTAGGTCACAGATCAGCTGGTAGTCGGCAGAAAGGATGAGTTAGCTAAGCCTTTAAATTTAGATGATCAGTCACTCAGAGCCAATGACAGCACAGCATTTTAATTCCCAGAGTCCCTTGTTTGTATGTGTGAGGCTCCAAAGGCGTGCAATGTAAGATCAATCTCCAGACATTAAAGAGCAGCAAGGGGAGGAGGGAGAACAGTGTGTCTTGCCTCCACTGCCACGGTAACTGATGTCACATGCATTGAGGGAAGACATTTATGTCAATAAAGAGGGCAGAGAGCGCTATGAGTCTAGAGACTACACAACCATGCATGCACTGCACACACAAAAACGGCAAAGGTATATACACACACAACTCACTATCCCCCAACGCTGGTAACTGTGGCCATGACTAATCCCATGATACACCTAACTGTCGACTTTAGTTTGGGGCACTCATCTCCTCTTTGTCTCTCCATTGAAGATGTTCTCCTCCGCAGGCAGATTGCCACTCCCTTGTGCCGTTGGCCTCACTGGCTGAGGAATCTAATTAGAGCAGCTGTACTCGCTGCCTCTACCTGCTCTGGATGAAGTGCTGTGCAGGGAAACACCAGGAAATCTATCCAGTTCCTGCATGTGTGTGATGACTGTAGACAGCTGCAGATGCTCCGGTCAGAGAGAAAGCAGTAAGAGCTCCATCGCTTGAGCAGTAGACGATGAATCTGATTGATCTGGGGCTCCAACAGAATCAGACAATATAGGTGTCTGTAAGTATAAGAGAAGCAGTGTGTCTGCCTCCTGTGATCCCAAGAATGTGTCTCAGTGGTGATCCTCCAAAGGCCTGAGGTGAAGAGAAGCCAGGGGCTCCAGTAGCAGTGTGCTGCCTGCCTCCTCGCTCTGTCGCTGGGCAACTTGGCTGCTCTGGCTCCCTTGCCGGCAAACAGAAGTCTTATCTCCAGTCTGCTGCAGCCTCACACAACACACTGCTGCTGCTGTAGCTCCCTCCCTCCCTCTCTCCTCTCTCTCCTCCTATCTGCTTCCTTGTCCCTCCCTCTCTCTTGCTTCTCACTTGCTCTCGCTGTTGCGAGCTCAGAGCTTTGCATGTACACGCGCACACAGTCCCACATGCACACAAAATAAATAAATAAGTAAACAAGAAAGCCTTAATATTTGGCAGACTCTGAAAAGGAAATATATTTTAAATCTAAAAACTCTCTCTAAGGCAGACACTTCACTGGACCTGAGAAACCAATTTTTAATATGGCAAAAGAAAGCGGAATAAGGAAACAGTAAGTCATGGAGGAAAAATACACTCAGGCGTGTCAGCTGCTGAGTAATCTGGAAGATCACTTGCTTATCAATTAACACAAACATGGCATTAACCCCCTGTGCAATGGTATGGTTAATATAATGCAGAAATGCAGCCTGATTTAAGACCCACTGATATAGACATAGTGGCGTGATTGATGAATTAATGAGTATCTACAACTGTAGACTAAATTAACAATGTGAACAGGCGTTTAATTCAATGCCCCCCTCCCACCCCCGCACTCACAAACATCCATGCCTCTCATGTGGTACACAGATGAGATCATTATGTCAACCTTTTAGCAATGGCAAGGGAAGTTCCTCAGCATTCAGCCCTGCTGGGAACCATCTGATGATTGACCCTCTTGCAGCGTCATTACTTCGGTTTGAGTAGACAGTTTTCTTCCTTCCATCAACCACCTAATGTAAACAGCTCCGTTGGGAGAGCTGCACTCCCGCCACCTCAGCTGTAGAAAAAATACTCCATTACGCACATTAGCAACCCCAAGACTGAGATGAAAATACACAAGAGCAATACGAGGACAAACTGAGGACAATTCAGTCCAGAGTTAGCCTAAATTGCAGTGGTAGTTTCCAGGGGACGTGTCCCCAATTGAGTGAGAGAGACAGGATGATTAGTCTCCCGTGGCAGCGGAGAATGCCTACAGGTTTTAAGCGTCAAAAAGAAGGATGGTGGTGTTCATTTAAGGTGACAGTACTGATACTGTCAGATGATGGTACTGGATCTTATGAATACATGAATGACATTTTTGATGCATATCCAACAGGGGTACAGACTAATAAAAGGGCTCTGTTTTGATACAATCCAGCTCTTTCTTCACACATTTCATCTCAGAAAACTTTAGCACACTGAGTTGCACAGTCTTTCAAAACTGCCCACCATCCACTGTAACACTGCTCATTCCCAACATGCCCAGGGACTTTCCTTTCATCCCTCCTTCCAATGTCCTCCTCCCCTCCCCCCTCTGCTGCATCATGTCTGCAGAGTCACATAAAACACAGTCTCCATAGCAACCGGCTCCCTATGTCACCTTATGACATCATCCCGACTTTGAAATCCACAGCACCCTCTAGTGGACTGTGCTTAAAAAAGCAGCCTTTTCCTTAAAATCACATGATTAGCACATAATCTAAATCTCACGCAGCATACTGAAGATAAAAAGAATCAAATCATTAGACACACAGAAAAAGCTTTTATGTTTTCAGGCCAACGAGGTTCTGGATTTCACAAAGGAGCTATGGAACAAAAGAACATACTAATGGAGACACAACGTCCTACATTCTCCTTCTCTTTTCTTAGCACAGAAAGCGTGTCACTGCTCCTAATGTCAAAAGATGTAAATCGATAACTCATTTCTGTTGAATCAACAGAAATCTGTTGACCAACTTTTGTAACAAAAAAAAAAAAAAAAACAAACATCCATGTGTTGATGTGACCCTCACTTATAATTTCTAACAACCACAAGGCCCCCACCCCCCCCGCCCCCAAACACACACACACTTCCAGAAACAGACAGACAGACAGATAGATACAGACATACACAAGTAAACACACAGACAGACAGACAGATATATACAAAGAGAAACAGAAAGAGACAACACATGCCAAAAGATGCAGACAGACAGGCAGACTCAGACAGATGCACAGCCAGACATAGACATACACATAGGCAGACAAAGCGACAGAGATTCTTCTGGCACTAACGCTCCCTCTCACTCATTCTCTCCTAATTTAGCCCCTTTACTCCGCTTTTTATTGGCATCACATCCCTGCAGCTCTCACTGAGAAACGAGGACATAGCTGGCTATCATACAGCAACTATTAGAGCTCTAAGCACTGCCATACATAAACAACTCTAGTATCTCCACACTTCTGATAAAGCAAGCAGTCAGTGGTTCTGTAACTGGAGTAGAAAACAAGAACACTTACCTGGAAATGGAGGATGATGGTCCAGATCAGGCCTAGAGTTAACTTTGGGTTTCCGTCTGTAATGTCATCATTTCTGATATTGACCAGTTTGACCTGCAATGAACAACCTGATGGTTATTTAAAGAGTACAGCAAAAACCTACATTAATAGTATTTTGCATATTACGATGATAAATAATTTGTATGATTATAAAAGTATTGTGTTTATTGTTCTTTTTGTATGTAATCTCCAGATACACCACTGTTCCTAAAGTATACCGCCAAAAGCATTTGCCACTAACTTCATCGACTGTTAATCGCCCTATAGCTTTTCTTTAAAGGAGCAGTTTGTAATTTTCAGACACGTCTGCTGCCTGTGAGGTGAGCTGTGATTTCTGTTCACATAACTTTTATAAGCAAATGAAATGTAATGACCTATTTAAACAGATAGAACAATCAAGGACATGGAGTGCATGTGCTGTGTGGTTCTCCCATACCTGTCTCTGTTTGAGGAACTCCAAGGCAATCTGCACGTTCTGCAGTCGATGGAATCGCATACGGCCCTTTTCTCTGGGCTGAAAAAAGAGCGAGATGGAGAGAAAATAAAAATGTGCCATTTACAGTTCACGGCTTATAGGCAATAGGAGAAAGGAGGGTGTCGCTTGCAAGCCAAAAGCAGTGAAGAAAAAGTAGCGTAGCGGAGAGATTAAGAGCAAAGGTCTAGGAATATTGGTAGTCATTTAAAAAAAGAAAAGCTTCTCTCAAAGTGTCAGGAATGGTTTACGCTTATTTGGTGTAAAATCTCCCACACAGAAAACCTGCATTCATCATCACTCCATGCACCAACACACACCGTGACAGTCTCTAGTTACCTCAGTTCCTCTTTCACAAAAAACACACAAAAGCTCACACTCTTCCTGCTTAAATCACATCAGACACACTAGAAGGAGGCAAGGAAGCCACACACACACACACACAGAGAGAGAGAGGGTTGCAGTGGCCTGTGTGCAGAATGCAGGTGATGTTAGTCATCACTGCAGCAGTGGGAACAGGAGCAGCTCTACTCTGATCTCACGGAGCACATGGACAGGATCAGCTCCTTGATTTGGGCAGAAGAGGCACATTACCGTGTGCCCTACTGCCTCAGAGTCGACACAGAGAGCTGATAACATAGCTCGTGATTACTGATCCATCCTGCCTGGCTTTAGGTCCTTACATGCGATTAGGCTTGTGGAAGATGTATGAGCCACTCAGAAAAATGAAAACTAGATGTGAAGGTTATTTTTCGCTGCATGGATACAATCATTTGTGATGGACACCATGACAGCAGTTGAAAAATGAAGTAAAAAATGTCTCCACCTCGTGGCTGGCTGCAGTACACTTTTTAATCTCGCACACTTGGTGAAAGGAGAAGAGTCAAACTGTTAGTTTAATTTACACTTCCACGTAAATTAAAATTGTGCATCACTCACTTTTTGTGTTAACATCCGTCCAAAGTAAATTTCAAGAAATGTATTTTACTGCAAGCTACCAGAGATGAGAAGTAATAAAGTATAACTGCTCTGTTCGTGTGCTTACGGCTGGTTTGTATCTGTACTTTAGCTGAGGTTTTCTTCCACCTAATATTTTTGACATTTCTTTACTACATTTCAAAGGAAAAATCAGTTTTCAAACATCACTACATTTCTCTATAATCAGATATTTCTGAAGTCATAAGGTGACTTTTTAACATCAGACACCTTCAAGGAATAGTCTTTAAAAAAAAAAACTATTAAACTGGAACTACAGCAAGAATGAGATCCTCAACTAAAGTACAGATACTTACAAACCAGCCATAAGTACACTAACAAATTAGTTATACTTTATTACTTCTCATCTCTGGCAGCTTGCAGTAAAGTACATTTCTTGAAATATATTTTGGATTGATGTTAACACAAAGGAGTGAGTGATGCACAATTTTAATACCCATCACTGTTACTGTAGGAAGTTTATATTGTGACAGCTAGTTATTAGCATTTAGCTAGTTTGTATCATCAGACTTATCATCATGCTAGGACTTAGGAATAAAACTGTTGTTAGTTAGCCTTAGTTAAAGTCTTCACATGTTCCTTGGTGAAAGCGACACTAATTTACCATCAGTAACTAAAATCAGTGAGTGATTTGAGGTAGATGTCTTTTGTGAACCTTGTTCTTTTACGTTCAGAATTTAAGTAAATATAAGAGTTTATACTTTTCTACTTTAACTTGTGTGAATAATTTGAAGCTGTACTTCAACTTTTACAAACGTATTGTATTTATTTAGAAGAGCAATTGCACTTTTACTTGAGCAGGGAAACCTGACAGCTATAAGCACAGACTACAGCACAGCATTCCTCTCCATCATGTGGCAGTTAATTAAATGAAAAAAATTCCAATACAATTGCGTGCAGAAGTTTGCATCTCCCTTGGTTTCTGGGCTGAGTGTGTGACTAATGCTGCCTTCATATGCTATCGGAATTATCGTCCTTCCCACTACTGAAGTGGTAGTTATGAGTATGTCGTGTTCACATGCTTTTCTTGTCAAAAAGAACATGAAATATGGATAACGCCAGGTTCATTCGTACATATTTTCTTTTTTATTTTACTTTTATGTTGACATCATAGCACATATTACTCAGCTAGCTAGCTTTCTGACAATAATGACATTTTGGTCAAATACAAGCTATTTTCACAGTGTAAAAATGTACAACATGCATAGAATGGTTGCTGATATAGTACATAAATGAATATGACTAGAACAGCAAGCGCCAACTATTAGATGCATGTCGAAAAAGGAACAAAACCTGTCATTGAGCACAGAAACTCTCCTCCACCATGCTGAAAGTTTAGGACTCCTCCCATCTTAGAAACTCGGCTATCAAAATCATCTCCGAGTTTCCCAGTCATAATTACGACTCGAGAGGTCATTCATGTGTGACATCCTAATGGGAAACTCGTATTTACCATAATTCCGATAGCACGTGAAGGCAGCATAAGAGGTGACCGAGTAATTTTTTTTTTCCTTTTTAGTTTTTCTGTATTCTAACCATACACAGTTTGGCGGAACATCTGTAAACCTAAACAAACTAAAAGGGTTGAAAAGTTTAAATCTGCCTACTTCATTTTATCCTAAGTGTATGCAAACCATTGCACACAACTGTATATGACACAGGTTATCCTCAAGGCCAGTGTAAACTTGCGAGGATAAAAATGCAAGTTTAAAGTGTGTGCTGTTGTATGAATGCAATCCTGTGGGTGTGGCAACTTCTCTGTCACTGGCCACAGTAGTTCTTATAGGTTTACAGTACACAGCATTTACCTAAATTCCTGGTTTATGGCTACATATAAACCACCATTAATGTATATATGCATAGATTGTGATTCTAAATTTGGCCATAATTATTAACTATTAATTAATTAATTAAAAATGAGAATCATGGAGTCATATTTGTCCACTCTATATACACTGATTTACCTGAAATCCTTAAAAAGTGCAATTAGAATGTAAAGTATGCGACACAAAAAAAAAAAAAATAAATACCAGAACAAAAACAGATTAAATGTAAAATCTGCTTTATAGGATCATATAAGAATGCTTTTCTAAAGTGTTTTGATATTTCATGGGGTTAAGTGCACATCACTCGCATGCAGCTTCAGGATTGTGTGTGGTGTTTAGGTGTGTGTGGGGGGGTATGAAAGGATTTGTGGGGGGGGGGGGGGGGGGGGGGGGGGGTCACACATACTCCCTGATCTCCATCCTCTTCATCCTCCCCACCCAGCAAGATGAGTGGAGGGGCGCGAGACACACACGGCCTCTGCAGAGTTGACCCGCCCTTGTGCTGATCATACAACAGAGAGGGATGAAAAATGAAATGCTGAACAAAAGCAACGAGAGGAAGGTAAGACAGCAGTGGAGAGATAGAGTAATGCAAATTAAAATGCAACTCAGCAAGAAGTAAACCGAAAACATTTAAGACAGACAAGCAATTTGCTTTTGCTTTCCGTGTGTATTAAAGAGAAGGGAATGATCAAGCCAGAGAGGAGGAAAGGGGGTGAAAATGAGAGAGAGAGAGAGAGAGAGAGAGGGAGAGAGGGAGAGAGGGAGAGAGAGGAGCAGGGATTGAGCATGTGCAGTACAGAAAGATGGTGATTCAGAGTGAGCAGTCACTCTATTAAGCCATCCATCGCCCCACAGACCTCACTGCATTGTGCTTTCTGCAGTCAGTCTTTAGGGTGAAGAAGAAAAGTGATGCTGAGATCATCAACCATTGCACTGTGCATGCGGTCACTCTGAATCTGTGCTGTCATGCCTGACTGCGAGCGCATTTATGGGAAGAGGATGCTGAAGTCATGTGATAGGCCAGCACAAGTAACCTTATCCGAAAAGCCAGCTAATCATGCTCTCCAGCAGTGAGTTTAACATCATGTAGTCTGCTGCATCCGATATCTGAGAGACAGCAGTATCAAGCACATACAGACGTGTAATGGTCCAGTAAAATGAATCTGGAACTGGTTTTGAGTGCATGTTTGTGTGTGTGTGGTGATTCCATTTGTGCTTCCTCACCAGTGTGACTCCAGACAGCACCTCCAGCAGAGAGATGAGGTTGTGTCCATCTCGCAGATCCTCGTACAGGTCTGTAATGTGCTTCCGCACCTATAGGGAGAGCGAGAGGAAATGAGACAGGAAGTTCATTTTCACCTGATAGATTAAAATAGGATTTTCCTATACTCACACCTAACTCACCCCAAGATCCTCACACTGCCATGGAAACATCAGTAATTGTATATCTACATGATTTAATATGTAGAGCAAATTGGCTGCTGTACCATCTCTATCCAGCAGAGGACAGCAGACGCATCGACTTGTGAATTAAATACAATCGTCTTTAAGAGCTAGCAGTAATGCATAGACTAACATTAGACGTAGATGTCCTGACTTCTGACAGTTTGCGTCTTAGAGCTGTAAACTTGAAATGTATATGGATTTTTAATTAGCCTATAACGTTATAACGCCACAGATCACAGCATCGTTTAGTGTTTTTTTTTCCATCTTCAGTTTGTAAAAATGTGCTACTTTATTTGAGCAAAGAGTATCCAGAAGGAAATGGTCAATAAGAAACTCCTAAAGGGTTTTCTTGTCATTAATTTATATCCAAATTTTTCATTTCTCTGATTACCTAAGATCTATGTAGAAATCTGTGACATGTCAACCCAGTAAAGTGTAAACAAACAAGACACAACAGCAGCAACGGCCAAAAAGGAAAAAGGGTGACCAAAAAAACTGTTAGTTAAAGATGCACTGATACAAGAATTCAATCAAAAGTCCGAAGTTTAAATTAAGGAATACAATAAATGCATCATCAATACCAGTATGAACTATCTGTCAAATCCACACAGCAGGTGGAAACTGATCACACAGCTATGCTTTAGCCACAGCAGTTATGATTCTGACCTCTTACTACAGTGATACAGGAGACATCAGGAAACTGCACTTTCCTGCTTTTTCAGTGAAAGTAGTGGTCAGACCAAGCATGAATAAAATTCATCCAGTGGAAAAGCAAATTTACTGGAGGGAAAGGGACCCATGATGTTAAGGACGTGCTTACTTTTGTTTGGCTCTGACTTTATCTGGATGAACTTTGACCTGTAAATTCATGAGGCTCGGGTTTGTGAGCTAATAGAAAACAAGACTGTTCTCTGGTTGATTTAAAAACATGAAAAATTGTTAAGTAGCACACACATGACAGCTGACTCCCTGTTTTCTTACTGTTGCTTGGCACACATCTAAGAAAAATTGCTGTCTCGTCCACCAAGATTGCATGACAATCCATCCTACTCCTTCAGTTTCCTGTCAGTAACTCTTTACAGAGTGCACATACTGTACTTTGATATAGCGTGATATAATATTACATGTGAGAGAAGGACCTTCCTAGTTACATGTAGGTTGAGCCTAGTTATAATGCAAAGAAAACCCATGAGATTTGCATTCAGGCATAATGTGTTATGCTACACCTGATCAGCCATGCCTGTACTTCCTCCACTGAAGCAACTTTCACCACACCTACCAGCGTGGCAGTCAGGAGACTAGGGACGTTTGGTGATATCAAAAATATCATACTTGAAGATACCTGAAGACATTTCTGTTATAAACTACTGTATATGTATTGTGATGTATAGGTATGCTAACAAACTGCCAGAAAAACAGTAGGGCTGAATTGAAAAAAGAACTATTGCTAAGCTCATTTTGATTAACCATTTATTTAACAAAAAGGGGAAATGACCAGGTTTATGTTGAGGGCACAATAAGGGTGTATTAACTTTGCGAACAAAATGTGGTGCATTTAAGCTGGAACAAAAAAGTCTGCTCTTTTTTTCCTTAACTCTTAGCACTCATATCAAACAGGTTCCACATTACAATCCTCAGGTTTCTTCAGAATGAGGTTAAATGTTGTACATGTGTACAGAACAAACACACACACAATGTCTTCAGTCAGCAGAGACTAACATACAGGTAACTATACAGGTAACTAAACACACATGCGCGCGCACACACAAACACACACGCGCACACAGAGATCACCGGGCTCAGGTGCAAATTTCAACACGCTGCCAAGCACGTGACATCACCTGCTCAGTCCTGACCGCCATGTGAACCTGCCGTGAACATTTCCCCAGACACCGCGTCTGATCTGCTGCCACTGTAGAAGACGACTACACTGTCGATCATCACAGTATTTGTTTTGTACCCTTAAGGTTCTTGGGTTCCTTTTTCACTGCATTTGAAACCGGAATGTAACCACAGTGGTGACGCTGTGTTGGGATTTGGACTCCGCGTTTTTCTTTTTAATGGCTGCTTGTCAAATAGATGCGGTCGTTAGCTAGCAATTAAACTTAAAATAGATTATGTGCATGTTTTGCAGAAAGGATTCACCTCTGCTGCACATGTGCTGAATTTAATTATCTTAAGATGTTTAAGACGGTGAATTATTGCCAAAGGATGCTTGGTTTAAATTTCTTACAGTTTTCAAAAGTTAATATGCAACAAATCATATCATGAAAACTACAAATACAAATTATCTACAACATTTCACGAAACTTACACAATAGGACTAAAAAGATTTTTGTGGGAAACATGCTTGCCAAAAGAATAATAATGTTAGGAATACTACGGATTACACTACAGAGCAGGTGTGTATTAACGTTCTATTACAGCAGCTCTGACAAGAGTTGTAACGTAAGTGATAGGTTTACATTAATGCGCTAATTTTATTACATTATCATTTCTGTAGTAACAGCACATTCACAGGGACTTCTATGATGGATGCTCCACATAATATAAGGCTAATAATAAAAAACAGTTAAAAAATAAATAAATTAATTAATTAAAAAATAATAATAATAATAATAATGTGTTGCTGTTTAACAATGAAAAACAGTCATTGATATGGTGAAGTTTTGTTTGGAGAGTTGAATTCAACATTTATGGAAAGAGTTTGAATGTCAGCACTTTAACAGCTAGTAAGATTTCTGACATGGGAGAGACTTCAGGACAGAGGAGTTTATGCTTTTCTGGTTTCTCAGTCACATGAGGAGGTGATGGAACAGCTGTTTACAGTAAGCGATAACAGGAACTGACTTCTCACAGATGTTCCATAACATTAAATGTAACTATAAAGAGAGAAAAAGTGTGATGTGTAGTTCATTAAAAATTGTAATCCTGAGAGAGAGAGAAAAAAAAAAAATCACCGTGGTATAAGAGGAGTAACACACTTCAGGCTTTGGGGTGGATTATTTTTGTATAACAGCAGGGTCTGTTGTGTGTAATTCCTTACAAATTAAAGACCTTGTGTAGTGTTTATCTCCCCCAAACCAAATTTGTTGTGTAGCAAAAATTACTGTGGCTGCTGAAAATGACCACAGTCATCACAAACCATTTGAAAAGCCAATTAAGCAATAATCCCAACAGTAATTACTACCAGTTGATCCATTACATGGTAGGAAAAGTGGTTGGTTTAGTAATCAGTCTGCTATTACTCAAGACAACATTGCTGCATCACACTTTGCCACATGTGGGCAGCAGGTCCCTCACGGCCACCGAGCAAAGCGCTCATCTCTTTCCACTTGTGGAGTAATAACACTGCTCATGAGCCTTTCAGTGCTTCATACGACAGTGCAACATGGCACTGAGCTCAAACGACACATCCAAAACCCCACCTTAAACAAACACGTTGCAGAATTACTCAGTCAATAGCTGAACAGCTGATATCATGATTTTATATTATATTTTATATTATTGATATAGACTAACATGGTAGGAAACTGGATTATCTCACAACACCCCAATTCCTGACACTGTATTCCTGAATCTATTATCGACCTCGCTGTTCTTTTCAAAATGCACTCTTTCCTCTTCCTTCCTGACTTATGACTTTGTCCTCCATTACAGCCAGCCAGAAGGTCACACAACTCCTCAGTAAATATAACTCACAATGTCCAGCGTTTGTGTAACGTTATAGCAGCGCCGTGCCAAGGTTTGCGCTCGCCGCCTGCAGTCTGACCCACATTACAGTAATGCAGCTTAAGTTATGAGGTCACCAGCTCCATTACTCTGTGCCCTGACTGGTCCCTGATCCTGCTCTTAGAATACCCAGCATTCCTCATATCCATGCCTTGGTGTGATTAGTGAGGCTGGCCAGACTAACGCCAAATTATAACCGCTGCATAAACGGCGCTTCTGCCTGCCATCACGCCACACAGCAAACCAAAAAGAACATACAGTATATACACTCATAAATCACAATCATATACAGTAAAGGTAATTCATCCTCAAATAATCATCCTTAATTATACAAAGTACTGGTCAAAAAACAATTTCTAAAACTCTGAGTAAACAATCAGCAGAAAAGCACAATGCTTTCAAATCATACGGATATAAAACCTATCATAGCTCAAATAAAACGTCTCTTTTGCTGGTACTGAGTGTCGTGGGTCTGTATTATGCAGGTTATTATATTTTGAGGTGTGTGTTCCTTTTCCCCACCACCCACCGAGTGTGCAGAGCTGTGACTGCACACACCACTCGCTGCCTGCTTCAGTGACATGGCAGACTGCCATAAATAACTAAGTCATGGGAAACTGCATTCTGTGCATCTGATGGATTAACATTCTGAACGTTCTTATCTTTTCTAATTTCAATAATACACTGATAATCTGTTACACGATGCCACTGCAGTCTCTTACAAAGTGTTCCATGGCTGAATGATGCAAGGTCACAGAGTTGCAACAGAAATACAGCAGTTTTAAACTGCCTCCAAATTGCACTCATTGGGCTTAAATATCTGTTATGGTCTACTGATAAACATCTGTAAGCTTGTGCTCAGGCAGGCAGCTCAAATCTGACTCGCTGCCATGTCTAACAGAGAAGCTTCTGTGGCTGAACAGCAGCCACATTTGTAAGTTTTCACATTTTTGGATGTGACTCATCTGCCACATCTATCCGTCACATCTAACCAGGATTTATATTTTCCCTCTTTCTTTCTTTCATATCCGTTTTACATCTACTGTCGCATCTGCGCTGTGTCTACTGTCATAGCTGTTACCCCCTACACCCACCACTCACCTAAATTAACCTTGAGACAGGGAGGCGGGTCCCAAAAGAAAAAGAAAACAACAACAAGCTTTCATGTGGGTATTTTTGTTATTTAGTTTATGGTGCCATGTGATCTCTGAGTTTTGCAACGAGAACAACTTGGACATAAGCCAAAACACTACATTTGCTGTATCTGTAACATTATCATCAAGTTCTACTTGTTAATTTAGTAAGGAACAGTATATACTTTTAAATCATTTATAGTTATATTTAACATCGTGGAAACACAAGTTAGCTCCCTTTATCACTTACGACAGCTATAAACAGCTGTTTCCTCTACAACCTCTCTGTTTTCCTCTCTCTTGAAGCTAATAAAACAAAAAAAATACAAAAAAGTCCCCTGATAATTACGGATTAATGTTACAGCTTTTCCTCTGACCGTTAGAAAGTGCTGACACTGGAGACTCCTTCCATAAAAGTCTCCACATAGAAAAGCACATCACTGGCTGATTACACATGCCTAACATATTTTTACTGTAGAAATGATAACATATTAGAAAGAGCACATTAATCTAACCATGTGAGTCGCGTGGCAGTCGGAACTAACTCAGAGCTGCTCTTATACAGAATGAATTAAATCAACACCTTCTAACCAATCAGATTTGAGAATTCAACAGCAACGTGATATAAGAACTGATGACTTAAATCAGATGCAGCACCTGAGCAAGCTGAAGAGACGTTTCCTGCTCTAATTGTTCTCTATGGGTTTAGTTTTAGTCATGGATGGAATTATCAGGTGTATTTAGTTACCATTAAAAAAAAAATTTTTAAAAATCAATCAATACACAAGATTACTGTGTTACTTTGTTAACATTTGCTTTGGTTTATTAATGCTTGCCTTCATGAAGTTTATGGTTTGTTATACGTTAACAAAAAGAGTAATTAATGTTAGATTATAGAATCCCAATGTACACTAATAGTTGGAAGTCTTGAAAGCTTATCCTACACATGTAGCATTGTTTGGCTGAATGCTAATTGTGCTACTTTTTTATTCTAGCTGATCTCCATTTGATACTGCAGGCTTTACCAGATTCAAGTCATTAGCTCACTGGACACTATAGGCCCCCTTGGAATATTTTCTGA
>CM040997.1:9540667-9551303 GCA_022985145.1 Pangasius djambal
AAAAAAAAAAAAAAAAAAAAAAAAAAAAAAAAAAAAAAAAAAAAAAAAAAAAAAAAAAAAGAGAGTCTGAATTTGATCATTTAACTAACACAGGCCTGTTGAAAGCCATGCTTCATAAACCTACAGGCCCAGCGACTCCTGCGGTGCTTGATATGAGCAAAAAATTAAAAGAAAAAAGACATTTTCTGAAAAATTTAAAGAAAAACAAGTTGCTTTGTAATTTAGAAAAATGCTTAAATGATTTTTAATAGGCAAAAATGATTTTATAATCAATCTAGGGAACAGTAGAAAGCTAGTATGACCTCTAGTGTTAACAGAGTTAATGGATAAGTCTTTGCAACTTTGTGCTAGCTGTACTATCACAACTGAGAAAAAAAAAAAAAAAACATTTCTCACAAGACATGAAATACACTGGAAGCAATTCTAAACTCAGTGGTGTTGCAAGTCATCTGAGAATTTTTATAATATTCAGACAGAAATATGCAATGTTTTAAAGTGACTATTTTTGTTAGGAACATCTGGGAAACTTTGCACACTTCTTCATTTTGTCCTAAGGGTATGCAAACATTTGCAGTCAACTGCGAAAAACAAACGATGTCTCCTTGAAATCATATTACACGCAAGCGAGTCATTTCTAATAGACACTGGTTTTGGGTGAGTGACTCTTAATGGGTGTTCTGCCGGGAATTATAGTGCATGTTGTAGGTTATATGTTACCACTGAAAACATTATTGTGGGTAAACAAATAAAAATCATCACATTTGATGATAAAATTCCGATAATGCTTACGTGTGATGTTCTTTCACCAGCTGTGCTACAATACGTCTTTACCCTAGGACGAGCTAATGAAATTCTTGAATAATTAATGAGTGTGTGGCTTCATCCAATCAGAGAACAGCTAGGCCTGTGTCCTAGGCTGATGTTTGCACTCTCTATGGAGGTATAAATTTACGTATACGGCTAATTAATATTCATTTGGATACTAAATCTTTTCTGTCTTTAATGTTTTAAGGGATGTTCATGTAAGCTGTGAACAAACACGTAATCGAGGATATGAACAGAATGTAAAGCCGCAGTCTCAGTGCTTGTGCTGTGACAGCCAGAGACATAACCGTCGCTTTACTCACTGAAGTCTTCATCAGGGGACTTCCAGTGTCAACTTACCCACAATCCTCATCGCCACACCTAGTCATCTCTAGATCTCTGCCACACCATCCCCTCTTTTAGAAGGAGGACCAGAGTAAGATTTAGAGATATGATCGTGACAAGAACGTAGCAGAAAAAAGGACAGTGTCGTGACAAGTACAGCCAAAAAAAGAAAGGGTGTGTAAAGACAAACAGCCACAAATCTGCGGTCGGCTGTGTGATCTCACTGTGGAGGACAGGCTCCACTCTGGGTTTTCATGTGAAAGAAGAAAAAAAGAAGAAGAAATAAAGAAAAAGAAGAAGAAGAAGAAGAAGAAGAAGAAGAAGAAGAAGAAGAGTGCATGCATCATATCAGAATCATATCAGAATTTTGAGCTTTGGGCTTCACAGCTGAGTATAACATGCCCCGATTTCACTTCTGTGAAACAGAAGCATCTAAAATAGGGGTTTCCCCAGCTAGAGAACTATACACATGAACCCACACACACACACACACACACACACACACACACACGCCTATACAGACACAAACATCTGAAACAGATGGATATGAACAAAATGAGGAAAATTATTCTTTTTTTTTTTTCTTCAATGCCAAGGAGAGGAAATACATGATAATAAATGATGCAAGCCTTTAGAAAAACTACCCACACACTATTTTTTTTTTTCTCCCCAAAACAAAACTACGGTTTGCAAACCATAGTTACTATGTTACGCGTGTCCCAGTTTCACGACTATGGTTACTATGCCATCCATCTAAACACAACTGACACTTACTAAACGCTAAAGAAAATATGAGGGGAGCTGCGGTCATATTTGTATGAAGCTTGAATTATAGTGTGGTGTACTAAAGCTGCATAAGCCCCATTCAGTAAGCTTTTACAATTCATGCCATCATTTCATCCAGGAGCAGACTAACTTCACATAAATGAACACGTCACTGAGACGGGATCATCTGTTAGCCATATACACGTCCACCATGTTGCTTGTGCATGCGCAGGGTGGGAGGTGGGCGTGCAGTGGTCGAAACATTTAACCCGTCTTCCACTTATAACCCTCAAAATCATTCGGAGATGGACAGCAATACCTCAAAGCATATTGGACGTTGGACTTGTCATTTTTGCTACTCCGTATCGTTCACAGCATGTTTTGTTTTTTATAAAAATATTATCTATCTATCTATCTATCTATCTATCTATCTATCATTATTGTTGTTGCTGCTGATGTTGTTGTTACTGTTATTGTTATTAATTAACGTGCATATTCACATGTGCACATTCTCTTCTCTATTTTATTTATTTATTTAAGGCCCCCCCCCCCCCTTAGAAATGGATTTAATAGTCCTTAAAAATATAACTTAAGGTGGAAACATGATCACTCAGAGAACAACCTATAACCAAACATATTTCTAAATATGTTCCATTAAATTTCATTAAAGATAATAAACATTTCCTGTATTTTAGTGTTTAGGGAAATCAAGAGACCCTCTAAAATGTGCATTACGCAGATAACTTCATAAGATTCATTTTGATTTAAACGGATTTCGCTAAAAGGTTACAACGGTTGAGGCATTTACCACTACAAGTGATTTCAGCATTCTTTTAGCTATTAACAACCACTTTTCCCCCGTGTGCTGACTGAATACTTGTCCATTTCCCACCCTGAGCATGGTCAGTTCAGCAAGCCTTGGTAAAGGTACGCTGGGAAAGAATGAAACCATGTCTCCTTCTTTCACATGATATATCAAACCACACTGAAAAGCAAACCACACACACACATGTGCATAAGATTATTACAGCAGCTAATGTATCACAGACACACCATGGTAATGCCATGGTTAGGAGTGGAACAAAAATCTGGGTGATATAGTAATGATTAATGCAATACATTATGTGACAATATGCTTTTCTGCGATATATTGTGAATATCATCCGATATCTTTTTTTTAATGTTAAAATTTTCTATGTAAAATGAAAAGTTAACATTTTTACAGATTGTTACATTTTTCCATTTTCAGTGTTAATTAAAAATATGTTTAAAAATTTGTAGACATTAAATATATACACACATATACATACACATCAAGATATCACATCATGTGCTGTAGAAATTGCCTTTGAATCGTTATATAATACTTTTGTCATATCACCCAGTAACAACAGCCGTAATGCCCATTAGACATGAAAGTAAACCTGCAGTATCGTGAGTAAGTGTGTAATAAACACTTATCCTACAGCGCTGTAACAGATCCATATGAATATCACGACTTAACCATGAAGCAACCATGACACACAGGCCAGACACAGACAGACACAACCTTACACAGGGACCAAGCAAAAAAAAAAAAAATTCAGAAGATAAGGTGAGAATAAAATTAAGAGAGTGTTTTTGATTGATATATTTTTGGCCGGGCAATAAAGTGTAGTGACAGAGGGACAAAAACCCAGGAAGCGAACAAAGGAAATGAGACTGCAGTGTTATTGCACAGCCCTAAGCCTTAATGGGCGCTTGTGTAGGACTGTGAATGTATCCATTCATGAACTGAGAAAAAAATCCAGCACCATCCGCACCCACACACACCCACATACATCCCCACACAAGTCACTCCAGTACCAAATTCCACTCCCCTTCTGTAAAATTAGCACAGTAAACTCTCAAACCTGCTCGCTATTTCGTGTCATCTTTCATTTACTAGCTGTTTGTTTCAGTATGTTGATTCAGCACATAATCAATCCTCTGAGCTAGCTGGTAAAGTCACACTGACCTTCACACTTCTCCCTCCCTGATATACGATCCTTTCACTCAACATTCTTCCTCTAGCACTTATACGACAATCTGTAGCCGAAAGCACACATAAATAACCTTAGATACATAACCTTCATGCAGGCATTATAGCAGTATTTCATCTATTTAAAAAAAAAAAACAATTAAAAAAACTTTGTAAACAGAGCTCAAGGCACAAAGTGATTTCCTTGATTGGACTCACTCCATTTGTAAAATTGTTTTAATACATTGTCATTGTATCTGCATTTCCAGATGCAATAAAAAGTCAATAAAAAGTCAATAAAAAAAAGTCAATAAAAAACAGAAATGCAGATACATTCATTCACTCAATCTTTTTCAGTAAACGCTTTATCGCGGTAGATCCAGATCCTAACAGATCCATCGCAGCGCACCACACACACATTCACGCACTCGTTCACACCAAAGGGTAATGTAGAGTCTCCAATCCACCTACCGAAATGTTTCTGGAAGGAGGGAGGAAACCAGAGAAAGCCACATGGGCATGGGGAGAACATGCGACAGTTCACACAGAGAGAAACTCAAGCTCAGGATCGAAGCAGGGACCCTGGAGCGCTTGAGTGAACCCTGTGAGGCAGCAACGCTACCCTGTGCACCGCCATGATGGTCATAGAAATCACTATGTTCCTCAGTAAACCTCTTCCACTTCAAAATGCTTCGAATATTAATAAGCCTATCATTTTATACTGCCACGAACGGAACGCATTGCTGTGTGTATTTATCGTGTAACGCAGGTAGGCTAAAAATTGTGTCGCTTTCATAAATAAATTCAAATCACAATTTCATCATAAACTTAAATTTTGCAGGTTGGTTTTTATTCGTTTACCACAGTAATGGTTTCTTAGTGCTAAAATGTATCTAAATTTTAAGATTAAAAAAAATCCACCAACTTCAACTTGCCTTTACACAGGAATAGATCTTCCCTTTTCCAATACACGAAAAGTGGCTTCCTATGCATTACATATGCTCACTACAGTGTACAGTTGATACAGTATTTTAAAAAAAAAAGAAACGGAAAGAAAGAAAGAAAAGAAAATGTTATAAATGGCATGCATGTATTTAGGCCATTTTTCCAACATCATTTGTACAAAAAGTTCAGACAGCAAGACTAAAAGTAGAACACAGGAACAAACACATTCAAATGTGATCATTCAAATAGCACATGAACAGTGAACTTCATTGTGGCAGTCCTGAGTCTGTTGATGTTTTAGATTATATAACCGTGTATGTAAAGAGCATTGAGATGGATGAAAAGAGCTGAGGGGACGGAAGCAGAGCGAAAGGGCACATTAGGACACTATGAAGGACACGAACAGATAAACTGGCAGCATGGCCTCCCTCTCTTCAGCACAGAGCAAAGCACACGTCTGGTTTTATCGCTCCATCTACGTTATTAAATAACTTTATCCCTCTCTGCATCTGTTCTTACCAACAATGTCATTGTTCCAACGTTTTAAGACATTCTGACATGGTTAAAGAATTCTTTGGTCAAAAGTCGAGATCGGTGGTCTCTTAGAACCACCTGCTTACCAAAGCTGACCAGAAACAGGTAACAGTGGCTCTGGCAGTGTCAGATTCTTTTTTACTAAGAAGGGTGTGACTGCTGCTACAATGCTTGTCAAAACGCCACCGATAGGAGGCCGCCATATGATGGGGGATGATGCAGAACTCATAGGACAGCTACACACACAGGGGTGGCAGAGGCGAAACCTGAACAAAGCAAGCTAATAAACAAAATCAAAATATCCTTTTTATCAAAAGCTCACTCTGCAGAACGCTTTGTTTATTCAACCTCATTTACGCCTAAGCCTGAATCGTTCTGACTGATGACATCGGCGGAATCATTTTTAACCTTGGGTCTATCTATACTATCTTCATAGTATAATCTGACGTGGAGAAGTCATGTTCTCAAAGTCTGTTATAGAATTTGTTCAAGATTTTACTGGGATCATCTCATACAGTGCGACAAGTAAAAATCGTAAAAGACCACCGAAATCGGATCAAGTCTAAAGACCAGACAGAGATGATGAAAGCGTTGACCTAATCAATTCCATATGAAAGCAAACACACACACACACACACACTCCAATCACTGCTTTCCTGACCCTGCACAAAAACAAACTGCATTTCTAAGACACTATGTTCCCCAAAACAGGATGTCAGTCCTGGCACGACAGTTTCCAAACTAATAACCATGCGAAATGAGCGGCTTCCTCAGCTCTTTTCCCAACACACCCACTGAATATTCCCTGCAACACTTCACCTATCAGAAAGGGGGCAGCCTGGTATCGTGTACGACATTATCCCGAGAGTGTCACATGCACATACACACATGGTCCTACATTCCCATAATTAAGAAAACCGGCAGCTGTACACATGCCACTGGTCACACCTCACAGGAAGTGACTGGTGAAAATAGGTGTGATGCCATACGGTGACTCAGCACAGGGATCTGGCTCAGATCTGCTGACAATGACACAGTTGTCTGCCCGCCTGTTCTTCCTTAATGGTTCCTGACATGCATCCGTGTACACGTTACGCTAATTACCACCTACGCTGGGCAATAATGTTTAAGATTATGGAAACAGAGCAATCGGGAAGGGAGTGCAGGAATAGACAGAGCACTCAGAGGAGTGTGTGTGTGTTTGTGTATTGACATGGTCAGTGGACAGAAAATGAGCACGTCTGCCTCTGCCCTGTTTGAATATGCGCGTAGGTGCCATCAGGAGATTACAGAAGACTGAGCTGCAGACTGACTTAACATGCAGACTGAGCTGAAAATGCCACCAAACAAACCGCATCCTGGAAACAGCCTGCCTGAAATACACATACATAACCTGGCGCAGGGTTAAACTGGGCCTGGGCCTGGGCTAATTCTGCCACGAACCATCCATCTCTGTTAACAGGGTGAATGTTTGTAGGTTAATCTAATGTTTTGAGAAACACAGAAAAATTCACAGGAAAAAGAAAAAAAAAAAAAAAAAACACCGTACCAAATTTATAAGCTGGAGCAATCACTCCTACACCCTAGACGTCTTTCTTTACTGTAATTATGGCTTTTTATGTTCAATGCCACTGCAGACTGTAAAAAGCAGTATATCAAGAGCCATTAAAGGTCAAAATAAAGACCCTCTAACAAGCAAGCCATCTGCAAGCACTATAAATACATCAACAGTTCAACCAGCTCCTAGCTCTAAAATACCTCAGAACCTGTCACCATTAAAATAAACTAGGTACAATAATAACGCTTTAATGCCCATGGAACCACTCCACTTTCAATAAAATGGCAAAACCAATAAAAATAAATTAATATACAGTTTGGAAACACCCTCCTATTCTCCTACCATCCAACTAACTAGCTAGATAGCTAGCTAATTAACCGCTAGTAAGCTAACTCACGTTTGTCACAGATTGACATGAATATTTCAGAGTCTCAGTTCTCACATACTTATTAACAGCAGCCAAACCTGTCGATATATACCATAACAACCTTTTTTTTTAGTCATCACTAATATTAGTCAAGGTATCTTGCTAGCTTAGCATACAAATTCTAGTTTTTAGCTACCATAAAGTGTGGTTAAAGTGTTAAGCTGTTGAAGTTGTGCATATCCTGATATCACCAACAGCGCTCTAGGGTTGTTACGGTTAGCCATGATTTCTATAGGACAGTTTTACATAAGTTCAACCTCACCGTTGACTCTTTTTTTTTTTTTTTTTTTAAATTACTTAGTAAAACCCTTTACTGTGTATTAGCATCTGCCCATTTAGTTCCTCATTCCATTGGTTCTCATCACTTTTGTGTCTGATCTTACTCCCCAAAGATTTCACAACCCCATCCTGCTGGACTCGCCCTAAGTCATACTACAGCTACCTGCGCTTCTCTGGGCAGGGGACTTGGACTGCGCTGAAACCCCTTTGGCTGTGTGTAAACCGCTACTGGTGCACACGTGTGACATTGCTACCTCTGCTGCCACTCCTAGCATGTTCAGAACTTTATCATACACAGCAGCTATCAAACACACAGACCAGCATGACCACAGTCCATAACTTAAACAACAATCTATTTATGACTAATCCTGTGATACCGTGATATTTTTAGCCTAAGTTATCGTACCTTGAAGATTCCAAACCAAAACACCCCTATTGAGCTCATATGTAATGCTCCCTGTTTTCTGTTTGTCTTTTTCCCCAGAATTAGAAAAATGTGAAAAATGGAAACTTAGCACTGTAAGCAGAAACAATCTTTCCTTCTTTATCTGGGAAGGTGCTTTACTCTTAAAACCAGCTAAAGATATAGCTTAAGGTCCAATTATATATCTTAATTTCCTCTTACAGTTACACTTTATTCACATTTGTAGGTTAAAAGATACTAAAGGCACAATAAATACACCAGCAAGGTGGAAAGGTACAGTTTAGAGCCTTTTTTTTTTTTTTTTTTTTTAAAGAATGTACCAAATGACATGATCTGAATCCAAGAGGTTTTAACCAAACACAAAAAGAATTAGGTTTTTGAGTGCAGGGATCCGTTAAACTGCTAAGAAACTGAGGAAATCCCTGTTTTTGAGTCTAAAACAGTCAAGCTAATGCCAATCCCAGATCTCCCCTCCAAAACTTCACCTCGTTAACTTTAACGACTGCAAAGACAGAGATAGAGATTTATCTGACCACAATGGTGAGAACGCCGTCTTTGTGTGTGAGAGAGCAGCCACCGGCACGACAGTTACATCACAGGTGATGGCTTGAGCTTTGGGGTTTGGACTGGGTTCAAAACGCAGGCTGATTTAAAAGGAGAGATTTATCGAAGCCCTTTGCTAATGCCGTAACTCTACGAGGAGGGGACGAGGCTTTGACTGTGATGGCACAGAAAGTCACTGTATACGGCAGGAATGAGAGACAAAGCAAGATTTACTCTTACACCTCCGCTGAGAAGGAGTGTCTCTTTTCCCTCTCTTTCAGCTACAGAGATGAATGAAGAAAGATTTCCTCAATCACAGTTAAAAGTGGGTGGAGTGGAAAGGGGTCGTGAGAGAGGCAAATTTAGGAGCAGGTCAGGGGCTGGGAAAGGACAAGAAGAGAAAAGAAAGAAAGCAGAAAGAAGGGGTGGAATGAGCTGAGGCTACACAAACACAGGACAGACAGAAAGTCGGCTCGCTGATCACTGGCGCTACCATTTTCCTTCAGCTGTCGTCGTCACCAAGGCGACCTATCAATTAGACCCTGACCTCAGCTTCTTGACCTCAAGCTCCCAAATCAGCATTAAGCCTTATCATCATTTGGACTTTTCACACAGCAGGTCCAATCTAATTCATTTCTTAAATAGGCCTTTAAGGCCAAGTGTCTGCAGTGCAAATTACAAGTCATCAAATGATTTGTTTTTTTTAAACTATAGTTGGATTTTCTCCCATATTCACGATGGTTGTTATGGTAACGATGCAAGCATGCACATTCTAAGTAGTGCCTCCCTACTGGTTTTTGTCTATGTTGTTGTTCTTGTTGCAAATTTCTGACATTAAAAGAGCTTTCACAGGTGCAGCATGTAGTCCGTTTAAATAAAACCCTGCTGCATTTTCCCTCTTGATGTTAGTTTAGGCAGGTGAGAACACAAGGATCGTACTCGGATGAGGACCAAAATCTGAACCAAAACCAATCTGAGAGTGCCGGGGCAAGGTCATCTCGGTCAAGCGAATTCTGGTATGGTTTAATCGCAGTGAGAAAGCGATTCAGCTCTGAATTGAAACAAATGCAGAAAATGAACCAAATATGGCATGTATATTGTGTTGCATGCAACAGTCAGGGCTGCACAGTCCTTTACTGTGCCTATTGTCCTGTTTTAGGAAATCTGTACTTGTCTTGCTCTGTTTGCACTGTATGTAGTCCTGTGTATGTGTGTGTAGTCTTAGTTAGCTCTGTGTAGTCTCATGCAGCTCTAGGTTGTTTTACGTAGCACCATGGTCCTGGAGGAACGTTGTTTCATTTCACTGTATACTGTACCAGCTGTAAATGGGTGAAATGACAAGAAAAGCCACTCGACTTGACATTTGTTTTGAAGACGCGAGCTGCTAAACTAAACCTCGAGAAACAAGGGACAGAGCCCATGGACAGAGCTGTAGTGCTGCAGAAATGCGATGTGCTCTGGATATCTGGACCGATGAACAAAAACAGAAAATAAAACCCGGGTGCATACACAAAATGTTTTAAACTAGTTATGGAATTACCTCATCATACATTTAGCACCAGTGTTCTCCGTGCCTGGAGCACACACACTACACACACACTTGGCAGAGGTTTGCTGACCTTTTTTCATTGCTGTATTACTGACCAATAAACAAAATAGTTTTACAAGGACATTTCCAGCCCTACAGGCCCCTCAGCCAAAGTTTTTGTTGGTCATTTAATTATGTGCAGTGTGAAACCAAACCCAACCAAAAAGCAAACCCGAAGTATCAAATTCATTCTGATTCAGACTCAGCAAACTGAATAATAGGTGTGAGAACGCCCTAAAACACCACATACTAAATGACTAAACAAACAAACAAACAAACAAACAAATGTCATATGTCCAGATCTCACAATGGGCAGATTTAAAACAATGCAGAATCCAGAAACTGTGCCCAAAAAAAAAAAAAAAAAAAAACCTGGCTGGATTATGTTCATTGTGCAAAAAGTCTTCCTTGTTTATCATATATGC
>CM040997.1:9553149-9573335 GCA_022985145.1 Pangasius djambal
AAAAAAAAAAAAAAAAAGCTATTTCACAACCAACATTTTTTTTCCTCCTTTCTTTTTTAGATTTATGCATCACACTTCTACAATGAAAAACGTTTATTAAAAGATGTCCAGAATTCATGTGGCAGTAAATTTAAATTTATAGTATTCATTCATTCATTCATCTTCAATAACCACCTGTCAGAGCCACAGTGGATCTAGAGCCTATCCCAGGAACACTGGGCTTGAGGCATGTGTGTGTGTGTGTGAGAGTGAGAGAGTGTGAGTGTGTTTGTATACACCCTGGATGGGATGGCAGAAACAGAAACTCCACACAGGCAGAAACCCAAGCTCGAGATCAAACCGGGCACCCTGAAGCTGTCAGGCATCACCCTGCTGCCCCGTTTATAGTTGTATAGTATTATAGTGTAAGATTTCATTTAGGCCATTACATTATTAGCCTGGATAGCTCACTATCTTTCTGATTCATATGTTTTTTTTTTTCCTGGATAGACAGAGGTTTGTTTGTTTTTTCCCCCCTATCAGGTTAAGAATGCTGGATTACTCCCCCATTGTTTCACCCCACCACCTCCATATATATAAACAACTGATTATAAAACAATAAAACTATAAAACAAAATCTAAACATGCTTTCACTTTTTATTTGAGTCTGCTTATGAAATGGATAAAGGGCTCACTTTGATTGTTTATATCTACTCCCAGTTCACATTTGCTTGATACAGATTGCAAACTCCTACAGGTTACAGAGGTGGTAAATACTCTTCGATATGCAATCCATTTCACGGGTATATCATTAACTAAATCAGTTACAGCATGTGACATATTCAGGTCAGCAAGGTTTCACATTAAACTGGAGCTTGAACTTTAAATCTTAAATATAGTGCAGTGTCATTTAAACCTACTCAGTAGCACCAAGATTAATGACCTTGCCAAAAAAAAGACAGAAGGTTAAAAACTAGAAGTCTTCAAGATAAGGAGCAAGTGTTAGCATGACTGAACGATGAGATGAAAGTGAGTCACAGCTGCAACTGACAACTGACATCATGGCTGTGTCTTCTGAATCAGCAGAGAGAGAACAGACTTTCGCCATCTTAGGCGAAGCTCCGGGGGCCAAGCACTGAGTTCTTACTCACACCCACACACATAAAATACACTGCCAGAGCTAGAACAATACATCGCTCCACCACACTGCACAGCGCATAATTACACCATAACGGCTCTCTGTCATTAGCGAGATAGCGCCCTGTCAAGCCGGGAGCAGAGCAGCTTTTAGGCCAGGCTTAGAAAAGATCAGGAAACAGAGCTGCACAGTATCAGTATAGATTTACACTAGAAGAGGTATACAAGACCCACTCTCAACTCAACTGTATTGCCAGTTACCAACAACCAAATCTGAACTGTTTGTTCAGTCTGTAGAAAGAAACATATACAATCATCACAGTCATTGAATCTGAGCTGCCTGTTTGATTAGAGCCTGTATCCCCTTTCACACATGCACTTTTACATGGGAATTTAATGGCAATTCATTAGGAAGAGCTTTATGAGTGTACACAAGCCAGGACTGAATTCCTAGGAAGACGGCAATCTACTGTGACGACGCTTAGTGCAATTCCCAAGAAATGATCCCAAGGGCTCATGTGTGAACAGAAGAGATACCAAGATACCAGATTACCAAGAATCAGAACCACATCTTGGGGGATATTTATCCTACGACATGCTGACATCTTTATTTAAAACAATAGCACAGTAAAGAGACACCATGAGGAAAAGCCTAACACGAGCAAAGAAGAAGAACAGAAGTAATGTCAGGAAATTGGAGCAACAGACAAAATCCTCTGTCAGATGCATCAGTCCAGGATGCAGGATGTATCATTTCTGACTGAATCACGAGCATATACCGAGAGCACCGTGTAAGTGTTCAGTGGTGCAGTGGGTAGCGTTGTTGCCTCACAGCTCCAGGGTTCTGGGTTGAGCTCATGTTACTGTCTGTGTGACGTTTCGCATGTTCAGCCATGTTTCGCTGGTTTCCTCCCCCTGCCCACCCCCTACCTGGTATGCAGGTAGGTGGAATGTCTGCGCTGGACGGCCCCTAGTTGTGAACGAGTGTGTATAAGTGCATGGTGGACTGGCATACCAGTGGGGTGAAATCTCCCACCTTGCGCACAGTGTTACGGGGATGGGCTCCGGGTCCATTCTCCAACCGCCTGGATGGAGCAGTTACTGAAGATGGATGAACGAAGGGTGAAATTTACATCATATCCTGTATAACAAGAGTTATATGGCAAGTGATCCTATGCATCCTGGTAAAATACTGTTCAAAGGCTGCAAGAGCAAATAACAATAAAAAGGTATGCTGATGATGTCCTGAGTGTGAAAACTGATTATCCAGATTAAGTTAACTTTCCTCTGCTCTGCAGTAGCAGTGACAGGCTCAGGGCGGGGCATGCTCGGAGTGAATGCCACATCATGACGCCATCAGCTTGGTTTCCGTATCCAAATTAACTTGGGCTAAACTCATCACTGACTCCATCCCTAGGGAGCGCAACAGAGCTGTCGAACTATTTTGCCTTGTTTGTTTCTCTCTTCAGAAGCAGCCACACCCTGCTGGCACTATCGTGATACGCTGGCCTCGGCTCTTATCTCTAACACTACATATGTGCTTTCGCTACACTGTCACACTGAGCTTCAGTGTGTCCGTCTCACTCTCTCTACTCCCACTACTCCCTCTACACATATCTGTTTGCCTTGCTGCCGTATCCTTATCAGTTAGTCAAACGCCACACCAGGCTAAGACTCATAACAGCCCAAAGAAATGGGCAATGCACTTAGAATGTGACAGACATCCAAGGATATGTGCTGTTATTCTTTTAATATACCGGTTATGTGGAGTACATGAAGAGCACATCCATGAGGTCCACGAAGGGCAATGCCCCAGCTAAAGGCACAGCCTAGACAGACAGATTTGACCACTGGATTGTTATAATAACCCTGATAACAAGCGAGAACAATGTGAATAAAAGAGCTGGAGCACATAGTGTGTATGAAGAATGGTGGTGAGCAGCTGTCTAACGGCAAGCCTGCGAGCAGAAAGTTGCAACTGTAGTGCAAACTACAGCACAGTCAAATCCCCTACAACATCAAATTCCATGTCTAATTTAAGAGCAAAGCTGTAGTTGCGTCTTTGTAAAAGTATGCTGCCTCTTTCAGAGCCACTGCAACTGGCCTTGAAAAACCAGAGGCCAAGGCGGCAAAGAATCGTGAGATCGTGAGGAATGTGTGTGAGGAACAGATGCACATGTGTGTATGTGTATCTCTGAGCAGATTTAGGATCCTACTGCAAGTCATGTTATAGAAGGAGAACGAGTGGTGTTTTCCATGTCACTGTTCTTTATGTCAAGCTTAAACTCCAGCATCTCCACCTGCCATCTGTCTTCTTACACCATGCAGGTGGACCTAGCTGTAATTTCATCCTCAACTGCTCAAAGCTTGCAACACCACATGTCTTCCCTGCATACACCACTGCTGTGGTCAATTGATGAAACGTATGCAAGGTGCTTCAGAGGAGAGAAACGCCCGTGGCAGCCATTTGTAGTGATGAAAAGCATTTACTTCAAAGGGCCTTTAAAAACAGTCATTTTGACACTTTGCTCCTGAGACTCTTGGTGCTATCTTTATGCTGAATGAAAAAAGTGGCTGTGGCAACAGTGTCGTTTACCAAAATGTAGATCAAATCTAAGTAAGAAACATTGTATACAGCAATATTAAAGTGTAACTAGATTTAATAAAACAGCTGAAAGTATTTCTGTGCCAAATAATCTCTTCGATGTAGGTCTCATAGTTTTATCGCTACTTCAGAGTTCTCACTGTGAAGAGTGTAGGTTTATAGGGAGTAGGGTACAGTTATGATCACCTCAGAATGGACCGCAGGCTATAAGCCAACAGACACATACACTACATGGACAAAAGTATGTAGACACCTGACCATCACACCCATAAGTGGGCCTTCTCCAAAATGCTGCCACAAAGTTAGAAATACACAAAAAAATGTCTTTTTACAATTTCCCTTCACTGGAACTAAGGGGCCCAAACATGTTCCAGCATGAACAATGCCCCTGTGCACAAAGCGGGGTCCATGAAGACATGTTCTGCCAAGGTTGGCGTGGAAGAACTTTAGTGGCCTGCACAGAGACCTGACCTCAGCCCCACTGAACACCTTTGGAATGAACCGGAATGCCAAGTACACACCAGGCCTCCTCGCCCAACATCAGTGCCTGACCTCACTAATCCTCTTGTGGCTGAATGAACACAAATTCCCTCAGCCACACTCCAAAATCTAGTGGAAAGCCTTCCCAGAAGAGTGGTGGTTATTATAACAGCAAAGGGGGACCAACTTTTATTAAAGCCCATGGTTTTGGAGGTTCAACAAGCACATATGAGTGTGATGATCAAGTGTCCACACACTTTTGGCCATACAGTGCATCACAGACTGACACACAGGTACAAATCTTGAGCATATTTTTACCAAAAACCACACAAACCCAATACACCACCCTCAAACCTATTAAACTTTAAACTCCTACAGTTCGAAGTTTTTTTGAGAAAGCCGCTTTGGCCTGGACAATAGGCTCAGTGTGTGGATATTAGTGAGGTATTAAAACACCCCTCCTCCTTTCTTATCCATATGGTCAGCACACACGCCTGGTGCCATCCACTATCCAAATGTTTGTCCCATGATCCAGGATTGAATTACAACACCCAAAACACATGCCACACCATTTCATTTAAGATGATAAAAGCGAATGTAGGCAGATAGCAAACAAATAAAATTAGACAAATTTTGAAACAGAAGACCACACACGGCACACAGGAGAGAAGAATGCACAGCCTCCTCAGAGCAGAAAGAGAAAGAAAAGGCTACGCCCATTAAACAAACCATAGCTATTCACCACAGTCATAGCAGCGGTACACCCTGCACACTTTATGCACACTTTATACACACACACACACACACACACACACACACACACACACACACACACACACACACACACACCACTCCCCATCACTCAGTCTTGCCTTTTGGCATGATTATATGATTCTGTGACTTAAGAGTAAACGCATATACTATTACCTCTTCAAACATTTTCATTATAGCTTCATGCTCAATTAACAAACAATAGTGAGGATGCATTAGCATGACTTCACTCTCCAAAAGTGTGCCCAGAAGAAAGGATTTTTCCAAGACAGTTGGCACCTTGATTCAGACTTAGTAAATGTGAGGACCTGCGGGGAGGAATTTACAGAAACGCAGCTGACCATGGCCTAGGTCTGCTACAACAACAGGTGACAGCTGCCCCAAACGAGCATCAACACCCCACCCAGTGGGTTACAGCAAAGCAGAACTCTCCAAAGCGACCACGGTTACAAAGCTATGATGCACTGTGTTCACTCCAAAGTTCAAGATTTCTCTGTTCTAATCCTAACATCCACTGAGTGCCAGTCGAACGTTTACCAAACACTGGATTCAAGCAAGTTCATCTGAACCATCACTATGAATATTAATTCATACTGACTCAGTGTAGTCAAATGTGAGAGTAAACTGATTCTCTATCTATCTTAATGCATCTCAAGTTTTGATTTCTATAGCCTATTCCTTTGCATTTTAAACTATTACTATACTATAACTATACCTCTCTTGCAGGTATCACAACCACAAGTAAATTACAGTATAAAATCTGGTTACCCCCAAAGGTGAAAAGGGAGGAATTTGCATTCAAAGATTCCACTCCTGCTTGTTTTGATATTTTGCCAGTATCTTAGAAAGCAAGGATTTACACCACCACATTTAACCAGCTCTTTACTGGAAGATAGCCAAGGCACGATTAAAAAGTAAATAAACCCTTCCACACTTCCAAAATTAAAAACTTCCACTTCCAAATTTCCACATATTTTTGGTGAACTATATTACGGGTTTCTTAACCCTTATGTCCTGTTATAAACTATATAAACTATATAATGTTATAAATTATATAATTTTTCCTACCATGAAACTATGCTTGGCTCATTTTCTCTACTGAACATGAAAAAGTGTGGGGGGAAAAAAGTGTAAAATAAATTAATTTACATTTTTGTACTGACCCCCATTCATAACTCCAATACATCTGCTATAACCCCAATTCATACTTATGACCAACACCTAGTGTTACGAGCATCACCAGGCATGAGAACATCTTTACTGCTCCCCAAAAACACAGATGTATTCAAGGCTGGTCATTTCAAATACTATCTCTCTGTCTCCGCTACCCAAAGTCAATACGGCTCGTGAACAGTACAGCCATTCCTAAGCAGTGAATGGAACACAAAGGGTTAAAGCGGAGGTGTCAAAGTATGTTGTAGGGAGGAAATGCAATTTTGGTCCAAAACTATTTTTTGTCTTGTTTGGCTATTTGCCCGAATTCAGCCACAGTGAAATCTAACAGGTAAAAGATACAAATTACAGGTAAAAAGTACGTCCCTTTGCAGGTACCACAGGCACAACCACAACTGAGATGCGTCTAAAACTATTCTTTTACCCATCCCTGATTAGTGAGGCTTCTTATTTATTTATTTATTTATTTATTTATTTAAGAAAAGCTAGCCATACAGTAACTATGAAAGAATAGAACCAACCTCTTTTGACTTCAAGGTCCTGAAGATATTGTCTGTATGATGCTGCGGCGCTCATATCACCTTAGCCATATAAACACCACAAGTAATAAAAAGATAAGAAAGGAACTACAAACTGTGAGAGAGTTAAAAAGGAAGGAAGGCGATAATGTGAAAGTAATAAGAAACGACTTTCAGAGAACAAGAAAAAAAGAAGAGGCCGCAGTTCATCTGTAGGCTCTATGGAATCCAAGAGGTCAAAGATCCAGGGTCATTATGGAAATCCAGGTGTCTTCCATATCAGTTTTCTCTTTTTGGCTGCTTTAGCGCTGTCGGTTATAGACCAGCAAAAGCCCGCGGATGTGTGTGTGTGTGCGCCAGTCAGCAGCCTGGTAGCTGTGAGGGAGCAGCGCGTTCTGAGCCGGAACTGTACTTTGACCACAAGGCAGGTGATGTCACTGCTCGAGCCACAGCATGTGCTTTACTCCCGCCATGAGTCAGACGTATACGAGCATGCGTCTGTGGGTGTGTGTGTATGCGCAATTCAGAAGTTGCCTGATAACGTACATATATTTTCAGTGTGTGAGAGGAAAGAACGGAGAAAGTGTTCAAACAACTTGACCTTGCCTAACACTAACACCCTTTTCCATCAAACTTTGTGCGCTGTGTGAATGAGCCATATGTTTATGTGCACATGACGGTTGCTTAGTGCTTACATATAACATGTCACACCAGGGTATTCGCTGTGAATCCTCTCCTGATTCCTCAACACTCAGGATGGAGCAACAGATTAAAGCAAGAAGAGAAATCCTTATTGAACTGCTCTATAAACACTGGAGATATTAACACTACCTTCATTAAACAAAGTAGCAGTGGTGTTCCTATTTATTTACTCACATTCCTATTTCCTATTTTCCTATTTAGTGGTGTTCCTATTTATTATTTTACATTAATATTTTCCTGTCACTACCAGATTAGATTTTCCTTTTTATACACTACCCGGGCTCCATCCGCCATCTTTATCTCGTCTCCTCAAGGAAATAATTCACACGTAGGCTGAATCCCAAACGGTTTCTTATTCACTAACTACACAGGATACAAGAAAAGGGTAAAACATGACAGGACATGCAGTTATAGAAAAATAATCAGCAGCGGGCTAGTGTGCTGAGTGTAAGCCATTAATACCCATAAGTTGATTATTTCCCTATAACGGCACGTGTGTTTTATTTCTTATACCATAGCAATTTTCCAACAATTACAATTTTCCATACAATTACAATTACTATAAACATAATACTTTCGACCTGTTTATAGTTACACTTAATGTTGTGGAACATCTGCGAAACAAGTTAGTTCCTGTTATAACTCACGTAATAACAGCTATAAACAATCGTTTCCTCACTAGCCCATCCTTTTTCTCTAGCAACTTGTAATTTTACAGAGAAGCCAGAAAGTCCTCTGTGCTGAAGATTTTCCCACGGCAGAAAACTAGACCGTTACAAAGTGCTGACACAGAAGACTCCTTCCATAAAAGTAAAATAAACATCTCCTTACAGACACCTTCACCATATTAACAATTCTAGGTTTTTCTTCATTACATTCCAGCACCCTTTTAATCTGATTCTTATTAGTCGTAGGCGTCCAGCACACAAATCCCATGTATTACAGCAAGCACATTAATGTAAACCTGCCAGAACTACAGTCAGAGCTGCTGTCACTGAAAATGAATAAACACCTCCTGACCAATCAGGTTTGAGAATTCAACAGAACCACCTAGTGGCAGAAGCATAAAATATGAAAATAAAGTATGGCATAAATTATATGCATTTTATTCAGAGCCCTATTCCAACATCAAGTGGTTCAAAGAACCATTTGGCAAGACACATTTGCGAGCGTTATTTCAACAGACTTCTGCTAGATGACTAAAAGTAGAACATTAAAATGTAGATTTTCTTTCTCTCTTCAATATGTAAAAATTACATATCCGAGTGGGCATTTATTCTACCAGCCCTAAGGCATCCATTTTCATGATGGATGAACATTATAATACTGTGTTTTATAACCAGAGAGTGGCCATACCACAGAAAGATCATAATAAAGGATACAGAACTCTAAGATACATCAAGACGCATCTTGTATTGATTTTATATTGTATGGTACCCCAAATCAAAATCTAATCAAATTGTGTAATCTCTGGAGATTCCTACCCTTTCACTGCAGCAGCTAATTTCATCATCTTTACTCAGTGCTAGATCAAGAGAGCCACGCCCAATTCTCAATCCCCAACTATTATTTGCACCTTCACTTTATGGCACAATATCATCTGACTAGACTTGGTTTATTTATCCAGCTCATTATGCTGCTACATTCATAAGTGTTTAATAATGACAGCATCGTTTGCACAGTTTTGCTTAGCTTTTGCATATTATGCAACCGACTTCATCCTCATGATGCTCCTGCTCTGTGCTGGTAGTGTGTGCCATGGCGTGTCTTATGTGTTTACCTCAGTGGTTCTCAAAGCGGGGTTCAGCGGGGGGCATAACCAAGGAGATGATTTTTTTTTTTTTTTAATCTTCAGATCCCAAGTTATTGTATTTCATTACTGAGCTCTTTAGAGTTACTAGCCTAGTGGACCATCATTTGACTGGTCCCTTGAATTGAATGGTCTTAAATCCAACTCAAAAACAAGTCACCTATAAACAGCATGTCAACCTGGTTCTGTTTGCAGAAATTTCAGGAATAAAGAGCTCCAGAACATTATTGTGCATGTACAATTACATAATGAGCCTAATAGTTGCATAGTTGGATTATGTTCAGAGGGTGTGTGTGTAATATATTTTACAGTTAAAGGGGGTTCTTGGGTTAGCTTACAGGTTTCACCACTGCTGAAGTAAAGATATGTTGTCACACTGTACATGAATGATGTAATCATAAAACCTACTTTACCCAATTCAAAACCTCACACTGTTTGGAAGCTACAAACGCACTGTATGCCACTAATAGCCGTTTAACAAGGATACTAAATCCTCACAACAAACTTTGAGGCAACATAAACACAGTAACCCCTCATCCACAACATTTCCTCAAACCGTTTAACATGCACGGTTTTTGGCGTCACACAGACGCACGACACACAAACACATTTCCCGTGAGAACATGAACTACACGCGGTGCTTGGGTAACAGGCTGTAATTAGCAGCCATCACCAAGAGGATTGAGAAGAGAACTGTTTTCGAGAAGGGCATACGAATGAGCCAGGAAGAAGAGTGAGCCTGTGGTGCAGTCATGCTGGCCAGCGAGTCCTCTGGGGCACAGCCGGAGGTGCCACGGACGCCTAGACATTGATCTTCCTTACAGAATAAACCATATTACCTGTTTAATCCAGTCATGAGGCTCTTGTAATGTTATTCATAGCAATCTGTTGCTAAGACTAATGGTACGTCGCTCTACAGCGGTACCACAGCACACTTTTAGTCCGAGTCTAGGTTTAAGACTGCCTGACTGCACGCACACACTCAGAGCACAAAAGGAGGCAGACAGAAGCCGCCAGCTCCTACTGACAATTACATGAATCACATTTAAATATAAAGCCGAGAGAGACTGAACATCTAAATGATGGTAGAAAAGAAACTGTCAGGTCACAACTGTTCATTCAACATCACAAGGAAAAAAAAAAAAACATTAAATATTGCATAAGATATTAATAGTGATTTGTTTTTTATTTTTAATTTGGTATTTATGTTTTGGATTACCTTACTACAGGATGCATGGGCATTTCACTGTATTTTAATATACCAAAACTATTTTTTTTTGTAGATAACTTAAATAAAATTAAAATAACTTTAATAGATTTTCCTATTTTTCCATTAAAAACATGGGCAAAGCAAACCTTCCCCCTGACTGTTTATCACTACTTTACACTGTACTGAATTAATTTCCATTATGTTTTTTCTTTAAATATGAAAGGCAAAGAGAGGCAATTTAGATTTTTTCTAGCATTTTCCCTAATCTCCTTTGAAAATGAGATGTAAATAGACTACAGCTGCCTGTGTGAGCTGCAGTTGAGGTGCTGAGGTGTAAACCTAATACAAGCAAGCAGCAAAATGTTGATGAGTCATGAGTCATTCATTATATTTTTATTGTTAGTTGTAGGATTCTGTGAATGCTAATCTGGTGGGATTTTAACCCGACAATTCATCACACTTTGTCATTTCCAGCAGTATTTTCTAACTCTAGCCTAGCAGCTAGCAACATCGCCTCAGGCGCAATATGTCCAATAGCTCCTTTAGAGCAAGCTCATTGTCTAATCACTGATCCTTCTGCTTCACGTGACGTCACACTGTGTAACTGCTGTCATTTTGAGGACTGACTGCATCAGTGTCTGTGCTTCAGTAATGAGATTCATTTCCATTTATACTGATAATCGACAGCCCTAACACACTTCATTTCATACACCTTCTACAAGCAGCAGTGCAGCGAATCGTCCCGGTCACGCTGCCTCGTAGCTATATCAGCTAGCTGGTTATGTTATAGGACAGCTGGGAAGTTTATCTCGGCAGCGAATATTGCTAACATTAGCAGAGGTTAGTCAGTTAGCTGATAACATGTTTCTTTTTTTCCTCCTCCTGATGAAACACCCTGGAATCCTTTATCCAGCCAGACAGTCTATTTTATTGACCGTCAATGTACCTGGTATCCTCTTCTGAAGTAAGTGAGGAATTTATTGTAGCCATCTTTCACCTCTAGTAACATTCACACTGTGAAGCAGAGCAAGAAATTCTGGCCCTAATTATAGCGACCGCAAGAGAACAATCATGTGACTTGATACATTTGGATAGCAAACATCAGGGGATACAAAAAGCTGGCTAGTTAAAGTTACAGGGTATCCTCAAAACAACGCTAACTTATACTGTAACACTGGCTTGTACAGCTAGAACAACAGGGCTTTTTCACCAGGATCTAATAAAACTTTTATTTATTTATTTATTTATTTGTTTATTTATTTATTTATTTAAAAACAGATCCAGTAAAAGAGTTGCTGTTAAAACAGCAGTACTGGGCGCAAGTCAAAATAACAGAAAACCTAAGTGATTGAAAATGTGTTAATTACCTGCAAAACAGTGCCAGAATATTCCAGAATAGCAGCAGAAGTGACGTTGACATGGAAGAGAAAGAGAACAAAAATCTGTTAGGTTGCAGTCTGAGAGCTTTTCTACAAGACAAGAAAAAAGTAATTTCATGGGAAAGTGCACCAAGTCCATACAGAGACATGAATAGGGATTTAATGTGGGAAAAACGCACGAGACCAGAGCTTTTTACATGAATAACAGCACCATAATTTGATGAAGATGTAAATCATAGAGTGGCGTAATGATTATAACAATCATGATGTAAATACATTTTTACACTGCTTTATGTTATTTCAAATGTGCAATTTGACTTCTTCAGTCAATTTGTGCGTGCTACGTTACTACTACTACTACTTTAGTAGTAGTAAAATATATTGAGTTTTATTTGATTAATTTTACTTCATAATGCAACTTTGCCAGAAAAGAACACAAAGGATATTTTGGATTCATTTTGATGCCAGAACTGACAAACAAAAATACTGAAGGTTAAATTCTGACCAGCAAAATGTACCCCGGGACATGAGCAGACCCTCGCACACTAATGTCTTAATGATGGATTATCATTTTGAGGAAGGAGGAAGGAAAAAAAAAAAAAAAAAAAAAAACACCACAAACCCCTACATTTGAAGCAGTGTTTCTTAAATCTGCTCCTGAAATACCACCGTCCTGCACATATTGGTTTCCTTCCTCTAACTCGGGGGTTCTCAAACTTTTTGGACCGTTTAAACTTAATTAATTAATTAACTCCAGTGACCCCTCAGATTTGCAGATTTATTTCATGAATATTATTTAAACGTGTATGATAATATTTTGTCTATTTATCCGCACCATATTTTGTCTGTTTGTACAACAGATCACATTAGGTCCGAGATGACATTATTTATAGGCTGCTAGTTTCTGAGTCACTGAGGTTTGGATTAATATTCAACTCTACTTAGCAGTCAAATCAGCTGATAGCTATAAGAACTCAATAATAAACAGAAAATCTTTCATCACTGGAACAAAATTTTTTAAACAACCACGGACCCCCGGCTATGTTTCACCAACCCCACTTTAAAATATCGCTGCTGAAACTCTTCCAGTTTAACTTCAGTCTTGAGAATTAGATGATGAGCTGAATCAGATGAACTAAGAGCAGGAGAAACACCAGGACCAGGACAGAGAAACACTTTTTAGTATGTCTGTTTAACGGTAAACAACATGAAAATTGATATCAGGCGGTATTCCTGGCAGCAGTATGGCTCTTTTTTTTTTTGCATCAAGATGTCCATCAAAAGCTCATTTAGTGCCTGAATATTGTACAAAAATAAAGAAATCAGGTTACAGCACACAGGAAGGAATGTTTGGATTCAGGTGTGGTACTCAAGAGGACTGTACAGAGTCCAAGCAGTGTATAACTTTGCTGATGCGTTGAAATTTTCACCTCCACACCACCCCCTCTCTCTCCAGCAGCCTCTGCTACTGATGCTGCATGCAGCGCTGCAGAGAAACACTAACGCAGCGGTGCAGCAGCCGGGCCACAAGTCCACATGTAATCAGAAGTATACCATTATAAACGCAAGCTGGCTTCTTTCCACTGAGACCACACACACACACACACACACACACACACACACACACACACGACTTACGTACAAACTGGCAGGAAGCCATGAAGGAGAGCAGCTAGACTGAGCTTAATGCATTCAGATAATCTAATGCTTTAAATGAAATGCGTAATCAAAGTCAAATCAAAGTCAAATCAGGATCTGAGGTATCCCTGAATACCTGTAAGTCCAACAAAGACACACACACACACACACACACACACACACACACACACACACACACACACACACGTCTATCTGATCTGAATGATCTCTACCTACTGTTCTGTTTCTCGATCTGTGCACGTCCATAGCTAACAATAAAACATACAGTGTACACAGCACTGAGCACTATGGGTGGGCCATCTCATGATACCTGAAGGCATTTCTCACTACATGATATGTATCAAGATAAATGGGTTTGCTAACAAAGCGTCAGCCAAAAAAATATATATATGCTGCTTCCAGTCAGAGTTTGGACTTGGTACTTTACAAATGCCAGAAAAAGATATCACGGTATCTGCAATATATCAGAAAAATGTGACATTATTTATCATAATATCAAGATTATACGGTCATATTATCCAGCCCTAATAACAAAAGTGGGTCTGGGTCATGAGGTTAAAAACACATGCATAAATAGAAGCATACACCAACACACACTCTTCAACAATAAGGCATTCATCTATGGAGCTAGGGACAGTCAGCTCCAAACAAACACAGTCATGCAGGAAACCAAAAAGAAGCAGAAAGAAGAGGGGAAAACCACTGGCTGCTGAACAGACCTCACGTTGAGGAGATTACGAAAGGACAGCACATCAAAGCTGATTTCTCCCCAATGATTCAAAAGAGCGGAGAGAAAGACGGACTGCAAACACACCACTATGTAGGTCACACACAGCACCAAGATGAAGGGTCAGAAGATACTGATTAAGGGCGACAGGGGGGAGAAAAAAAAGAAAAAAAAAAAAAAAAAAAAAAAAAAAAAAAAAAAAAAAAAAAAAAAAAAAAAAAAAAAAAAAAAAAAAAAAAAAAAAAAAAAAGTGTGAGACTAAAGATAAAAATGAGGCCAGGAAGTTCTTACATTTTCACCTGCACAGACCTTTACACAACCAAGCAGGAAGTCATATTCACACTGCAGAGTTGTATGAAAGTGATCAACTGACGCTGCAATATTCATTTGTTGTACATATGTTTGGACAGAAGATGTTGTGATAAAGTTGGCATACATGTTTAGCACCCCAGTTAGTGGCCTAAAGTCATTTTTTTCTTCTTTTTTGAAATAGCAATCCTGACCAGGCATTTATAAGGATGAATGAATGAACATTGTAACGGCACTGCTGTAAATGCATTGTTCACATTGACGTTAAAGAATGTGGTATTTCTTTGTCCAAATCATATATGACTGCTCACCTGCACGAAAGTAAAAACCTCTAGAATCAACCAGATATCTGACAAGCTTTCTTAAAACAAAAAAAACTAAAACACATATAGTGTACCCCCTATCGTATCTGGATTTGTATCTGTTTAGGGCCTACACACAACCCTCCAGTGGCAAATACGGTTTAGTACTCAGGATCAGAAAAAAGCTACCGTTGCATCCTTATTATAGTTCCATATTACTGGATATATACTGGTCACATTGGCTTGGCATGGCATGAGAACGTGAAGTAAGCTAGGTTTGAAATTTCAGACGCCATCACCATGACACATTCATCACCAGTACCCAGTAGCACTTATGAGCTTTTGTAGCAGAGACAGGAGCAACAAGAGAGAAATACATCTCCATTTCCAGCCAATGGCATACTGCAGGTTTAGACTATAACTTACCAGCTGTTATGGAGAAAATACACAAAGGCCATATAGAAAGAGAGGGAGAGATAGGTGATATGGCCCAAAAAAAAAAAAAAAAAAACTGATCACGCCACTTGGAAGATATTCTCACAATACACAGACCTCCAGATTCTGTACACTGATGTTTGGGTGTAATTCAATAAGTATTGCAATATTTTAAGTACAGTGATTCAATATTCTGTTTTTTCCCCTTTTTTCTAAAAAAACAATTGTTGAATTTGTTAATTTATTAATAACAGGTCACGTAGAAGGCATACAGATATTTGAGTCCATAGTATACTCCCTGTTATAACAAAGCTGTTTATTTCTTTATTTGTTCATCTACAAGTAGATTCATAAACATAGCGCTATAATTATCAAGCCTATGATCAAACAGGTTTAATTTTATTTATTGTTTTGAACAAAAACTATTTAATAAAGAGCTTTAATTGGTCAATAAGAACACAAGAAAGCTGTTATAGCTTGATGTCAATCACTGGATTCCACAGTTGGGTGTGAAAGTAAAAAAAAATTACGAAACCCATTCGTCATTTAGTAAAGACACATTTTCACAGAGCTAAAGCAGGCTTGCAACAACAGCGGCAGCTTAATTATGATTTCTGTCTTCACTCTGTTTGCTACAGTACTTAAGCAGGCTAAAGATACTCAGAAATGAACTTCACGTAACACACGTAACACACTGTACTGCCACAGTAGCAATGACATTTTTCAGGCTAGTCACAAAGCAGTCGGGGCATTCCTGCAGTCCTTCTCTGAACACACTAATACACTGTGTTCAATAGTACTGACAAGAAACAAAACTGAATTTGTGCTGAACATTTCCCGCTTGCTCTACGACAAAAGCGCTCGAATATCCGCTGATCTACACAAACCACGACAGCCAACATCTGACGAACTGAGCAGTGTCTGAATCTCAATACCTGCAGCACACGAGAGCAAAAACGTGTAAATGTGTAATACAAAGAAAAAACAATATGCCAAGTAACATCCCCATACCCAATAGAAAAGACAGACAGACAGACAGACAGACAGAAAGAGAGACAAACAGACAGACAGAGACAGGCACACAGAGAAACAGAGTTAAAGAAAGACAGAAAGACAAAGAAGTCAGATGACAGAGAGATAGAGACAAAGAGACAGAGACAGAGACAGGGACAAAGAGCTGGACAGACAGAGAGAGGTAGTCAGAGACAGGCACAAAGAGAAACAGATTTAAACAAAGACAGAAAGACAAAGAAGTCAGAGAAGACAACAGAGAGATAGACAGAGACAAAGAGACAGAGATAGACAGAGAAAGACAGAGAGACAGAGACAGTGACAGAGATAGACACAGAGACAGACACAGAGACAGACTGACAGGCACATGTTTAGCTGTAGGGCTCCAGCCAAGGTGAGTGAGACATATCTACAGCTCGCTCAGACAGAGGGGCTGACAGGGTGGCCTTCTGTTCTGTAGCATTTTGAAAAATCCATTTCGATTCAAGCATCAGGTCCCATTCCAAATCCCCTACAGCTGACTGCTAAGAATTAGGAGTCCTGTGGAGAACTTTCAGAGAGAAAATGAAACACAACCCAGCTGCAAGCATTTGTATTTGAGCAAAAAGTCATGGTGTTCTCGATCCAGATCATTTACCGGTGAGCCAAAACACGGCCTCCTGTCGAGCGCAGATTAAAGGGGAAAATGTCACTGTACACTGCAATTAAATCCCACATGAGGGAGCATCAGTAGTTATGTGTCCGACGCCATTTTGACTGTTTTATTTTGCTCACCTGTACTGGCGTAAGCAAACACAAACAGGAAACATACCCAGACCATCCTCACACACACACACACACACACACACACACACACACACACACACAGTATTCAACATCACTGTAAGGGTGGACAAATGATAAATCCATTAGCTAGCCCACTAGGAAAGTCAAAGCTGCTCAGTCCCATGTTTCAGTTGCCTGGAAGCCTGAATGAATCGGCCAACAAGTGGTGGTGAACGTAGTGTAATACTGAAAGGCAAGCTAGTTAACTAGTTAAGTGCATTAACACAGACTAAGGAACAAAGGAGTATATGATCATGACTAATGTTTCTGATGTAGCATACTGATGAGCTGGAGAAACTAATAGCTTGGTGCCAGGCTAACTGTCTCTCTCTGAACATCAGCAAAAACAAGGAGCTGGTTGTGGACATGGAGGAAGAGACAGCAGCAGAACTACACCTCACTCGAGATCGGTGGGACGCCTGTGGAAAGAGTGAGCAGCTTCAGGTACCTTGGAGGAGTACACATCTCTGAGGACCTGACCTGGACTCGTCACATCCAGACAACAGTTCCATCAGTACCATCTGAGACTGTTGATTAAATTCAGGGTCTCCCTAGTGATCCCAGGGCTACAGAAAGTTTACTGCCTCAGTGCATCTCAGTGTGGTAGGGTAACTGCTCAACCCAGGACCGCAAAGCCCTGCACAGAGTGGGGCGCTTAGCTGAGCACACCACTGGGTCTGCTTTCCACTCCTTGCACGACATCTACACCAGGCGATGCAGTACCAGAGCTGCTCAAACCTTCAGAGACTCCACCCACCCCGGTAACTGTCTGCTGCAATCAGGCAAGCGCTTCCGATGTCTGATGTCTAAAACTGAGAGGCTCAGGAGGAGCTTCTTCCCTCAGGCCATCAGACTCCTCAACACGAATATGTCCACCACACAGATCCCTTACGACTCCATAAAGACTCTCGTCACTCTGCACTCTGTACTGTTACTACACATAACATAACTGTATATTTTGTACATTACTATTTTTTACACATTCCTGTACAAATATTTCTTATTTCATATTATTTCTTATTCTTTTCTTATTTTTATTTTAGGTATTTCAATGCACAGTCTAAGGAGGAGTATGCCATGTTCTCATTCCACTGCAAGTTATATACTGTGTATGTTCCAAATAAAAATCTTGAATCTTGAAACATTGTGTTTGCGCCTCCAAGCCACCGGCCAGTGTTTCGACTACGAGCTGTGGTGTTCTCGCGTCACACCGCAAATAAAAGATTATCTGAGTCTGCCTAGCGTCTTTATTTTCTCTTGAAATGTTTAATTGCAGGATGTATTAAGCAGGAGAGCTACACAGAGGCTTTGATCTGGATTTTATTTCACAGTGTTTCCACATACATGTGTGCTCCTGATTCTGAAAAAAATAAATAAATAAATCATCTGTTATGTGAGCACTGAGCTACAAGAAGTGCATTACATTTAGAAAGTCATTAAAGAGTAGCCGTTTTCCTATTTCTGCTTGTCTGCCAGACAGCTATAGATAAAGACTAAAAGCCTGGATGGAAAATGTAGTCCCAGGTGCCCAGGCTAGTGATCTGTCCATCCCTGCTACAGTACAGAAGTAAAGAACATTCTAGTGGAAGACTTGCAGACTTTATGAAGTAGGGTATATAGCGAAATGATGAGAAAAAGAGTAGGTAGAAATAATAAAAAAAATAAAAAAAGCTTCAGAACTCAATCACCTTGAGTTACAACACACCCAACACTAGCAGACCGTATTCATCACATAACATAAAAAAAAAAACGCAATGCAGCCTTGAGTTTCTTTAACCAAAAAAAAAAAAAAAAAAAAGAAAGAAAAAAGGCATCTGTCCAAAGTGAAGGTTTCAAACAAATGTCAGAGATGCCAGCGAGTTCTTGAGCGAAAGCTGACCCATTTCCACACACAGCGGGGGAGTGAACCAACGCCCCGGCGGTCAGGACACACCAAAAGCTCAGCACAGGCCTAAACAAGTAATAAAAGCCTCAGGCAGGAGACGTCCTACACGGAGACAGAGCTATGTCTCCAGGCTCACATAATGTCATGACTGTGGCACATTCCAGGTGGAGACACTGGAGCGGCAGCTGTTGAGGGGAATGCACAACAGTCATGTACACGCATACACACCTGCTTTTGTCATGGTTTCCTGTCCATCACTGGGCTCCACAGCTGCGTGAGATAAGTAACGGGATTCTGAAGACTGTTCGTCACTCACAGTTTACACAAAGCTGAAGTCTAATGCTGTAATGTCAATATGAAAAATGAATGGTAAATTGGTGGCTTCACATTTTCTTGAATTAAAGTGTAATTCAGCAGAGGGTTAGCTTTTTTTTTTTCTTTTCTTTTACAAGAGGAATTGATTAGAGTTATGTCCTTGCTAATTGGTGTTTTCTTAAAGCAGACATATCAAAGAATATTACTGGCAGAAAACTGAATTTTTGATCATTTCTTTTTTCAGAATTTTTGAATATATAGAGTATAGAATATATAGAGTTCAGCCATAGCAACATCTGACAGGTTGATAAATGCCTACATACATTAATCTCGAGAATTATTGGCACCCGTGGGATTAAAATATGCCAGTAATTCTGGAGCTCACTGAATGTGCGTAATTACACTCCCCTTATGTATGATTTATGAGTAAATTCTGAATAAAGTTAAAAGAAAAGACCATTTGTTAATTGCAATTATGTGTATGGCAATCGATCATCAGCCAAAGTATTATAATCAAGACAGGGCTTTTCTTTTACGTTATGAGCCCTCTACCCCTTTTTAACTCTTAGTGTAGACAGCGGCATCCTCGATACATCACTCCATCTCATGCATCTCACACGCATCAGCAACATTTTAACTACAACCCTGCCCTGAAATTCCATTTCCCTCCATCACACTGTATCATATTCATTCTCTGGAGCAGCTGTCGTTTTGTCCGCAGCTCGGAACCCCATGGTCAGTGTGTGTGTGTGTTCCTTCAGTGAGTCCTGATCCAAGGGCACACTTAAAGAACAGACACGCCCTTGAATTCAAGCACACACAGGACAACTGTGAAAGCAGCTGAGAAAAAAAAAAAAAGAGAGAACTGTATTGAATTGCGACCCACCTTGCATATGCATATGCACAGACACACACACACACACACACACACACACACACACACACACACACACA
>CM040997.1:9580488-9639591 GCA_022985145.1 Pangasius djambal
TTCTGCATCCTCAACACTTGCACCCACTAGCTTCATATCCTCATTTATTACCTCCATATACCTCCTCTTTGGCCTTCCTCTTCGCCTCCTGCCTGGCAGCTCCATGTCCAACATTCTCCTACCAATATACTCCCTCTCCCTCCTCTGAACATGTCCAAACCATCTTAATCTGGCCTCCCTAACTTTGTCCCCCAAACGTTCAGCATGAGCTGTCCCTCTGATGTACTCGTTCCTAATCCAGCCATGGGGGTCACAGTCCAGTGACTTCTGTGCCGGTCCCAAGCCCGGATAAATAGAGAGGGTTGCGTCAGGAAGGGCATCCGGCGTAAAACACTGCCAAATTTAATCATGCGAATCGTCAGCTAACAGGACAAACTCAACAAACTCAAACTAGTTTACTAGCGGTTAACTAGCCAGCCAGCTATTTGGGACAGCAGGAGGACTTTTCCCAATATATTCTGACATTTTTAATTAAGATAAGTGTAAAAATGTTCCTATGTCTTACTTGTAGTGTCTAGGGCATTATTTCACAATTTAATGAGCTAAAATGACTCATTCGGGGATATTTTACCTTCTGCCCTGCCCTATCCTGAGGCCCAAACAAGCACAATAATCATTTGTTCTCCATTAAACGTTCTTAGATGTCTCTCTGGTTTAAAAAAAAATTCTCAGTGACTTCAAGGCAGAAGGAATGTAATGCGTTTTTTTTTCGTTTCAGAAGAGTTCCACTTTTCAGAAGAGTGCCAAAGTGATGTCAAGCGCTTTTTATCACCTGACCAATCAGGACACAGCTTGGGGGGGCCAAGCACAAAAAACCCACATGGTGGACAGAGTGCTAGTAGAAAAAATGTGCCTTGTTAGAGCTTGTTAGAGATTTATGATATGTGAAAATGAAGATATTTCAACACAGACGCACACAAAGCCTCCTCCTCACTGCAGTTAGCCTTAATATTGAGAACTCAATCTAATAAATCTAGATAGATAAGCTAGCTAATTAGCCAGTACAATCAGAAGGCAGAAGTATTAACGGCGTTGTTATGGTTACAGTGTGCACACTGGGTAAGCCCACAAGGAGCAAGTCATTTTTCTGTAGAAAAAAAAAATGCTTAGTGTGAAAGCAGCTTTATCTGTCGAAACGAGAGAGAAGAGAGAGCTGTGCTAGCATAAAGCACCTGCTCACATACACAACTGCACTTCCTCTGTAATCTCCCAAACAAAAGATCCCGCTGCACTGTCTACAGGAACATCACGTGTCAGGAGTCTGGCTCATGCATGATTTACCACACCAAACACCTCACTTTAGACTTGGCAAGGCAAACACACACGCACCCATGTGCACACATGCCCACACACGCTTTCTCGAAAATCCCATCTTAACCAATAATCATTACAGTGTCTCCAATCCTAACAATAACAAAACCTAACCCTGAATCTTGATCTAACCTTAAACTCTGTAATCCAATAAAAGTTCTGCGTTCTCTTAATTTACAGCTACATAATGAGCCACGGGGAAGAGGATACAAGTCTTTCCCTAAAGGAAATCAAAGCACCACGTGGTTGCAGCCAATCGGTACTCGTCTCCCTGTTCCACACTGAAACTCCACTGAGTTCAGACGCCACGGTGGGGCGCACGCCACCTCCGACTTGTCCAGACATGATCCTGTGAAGCAGCCGGAACGGGCTGTGCGCGCATGCTTCTGAAGATTGAAAAGCATTTTCATAAAAATAGACCGATGACCTGAATGACCTAAGATTCTGTGTGACAGTTATTAGCAGGAGACCAGCATCAATGAGTAAACAGGGCACATGAAGCAAAGAGAAAAACACACTCCTATATGAAACTGGGACAGCACTAGGCTGCTTTATATAACTATTACTCCAACTATAGTGTGGTTTTTATACACCTGGAGTAAACATCTCGGACACTATAGCGAGATGCCAGATGTTGCTCTGGTCACATATCTCATCACAAATAGTGGCGCTAGCTAACGCTGGCTAAACAAAACCTTTACGCAGTTCTCTAATGCAGAGGACCAAACATGGCTAAATGAGAAAAACGCTGCAACATAGAGGAAAAAACTGAAAAATTTTCACAAAAGCCATATCGCATGCCATTGGACAAGATAACTCCATACTAAAGGAATAAATAATAAACAGCACAGAGAAAACTGAGGTTCGTAAATTCAGAGGTTCATCTACAGAAAGTCGGCACAAAGCAAAAGCTAACTCAGTGAACTGTTTTTTTTCCTCCTGTGTGAATTTGACGGATTGATGCGTGATTTGAACTGACTGATGCGTTAGCCAAAAAGAGCAAAAACGTAGTTTTCAGATGGCATGTTTTTATTACCCAACCAATCAGGTCACAGCTCCGGAGTCTAGCGAGAAAAACAATATAGAGGACAGACTCTGTCGCAAATCTACATATATTTTCTCTCTAACGACAAAACGCAAATCCTCCACCATGGCTAGGCTAAATATTGAGAACTCAGTCTAATCTAATCTAAACCCTAGCACGTCATGTTTACTCAACAGATGCTGCCTCCTTTGAGGTTTGTGTGTACGGGTTTGAAGGTGGGGATTATGGCGTGGTGTGTATTCAAGTGGTATTGTTCTTAATTGTTCTTCGTATAATCAATGACAAGATGTTTATTTAGTCTTACTGAAAGAAAAGGAAGAACTGAACAGTTAACATGTAAAATTACCACTTAATTCTCACTGTCTGCTGTAAGCGTCACATTCACACTGGCGGTCGCCATGTGACTCGCTGTTACTGACATGCTCCAACTCGGAAAGCTGTAGCTCACAGAGGAAAAAATATTTTTTTCTGAGCTGTAATTACAACATGGTGGAGTTGTTCAAGTGCGCCCACCTCGTAATTATGATATTTCCGATAGGACCTGAAAGCAAAAGCTCCGGCCTCTCTTTTTCTATTGGTTCACCACACCAAGGTTTGCGAATTCACACGTTAAATTCACGTTATATTCAGTGTGAAGTGAAAATACCCACTACCGGAAGGTAATGTGTCTTTCTTCTGCTGTTATTTTATTAGCATTAAATGTTACGGCTAAAGCACACACGTTGTAATCTCTGCTAATACGCATATCTGTAAGCCTGTTTTATCACAATAGTCCATTGCATTAGCTAGCCACTGTAAAACAAAGTGATATAACAAAACAGCATTTTATTATCAATACATTTTATGTGTGTTATTTCCAATGAAGCTTACAGTGCCCGAAGGCATTTACTGACAAAATAAAGCACTTTTGGTCCATAAACTTATACAAGGCCACTATGTCTGCAGTGTCAGAGTGTGGGAGAAGTGGAGCGATGCTCGCCGCTCTAAAGCATCAGCAGAGAAAAGGTCAGAGCTGAAAGTGGGGCAGAATGATGAGGAGGAACAGCGCGCTTGGCGAGGCTCCATTAAACAGCTCTATCAAACGCAGGGCATGCCACAGCCAGTGACTGCAGTTTTCATCAGCTGAGTATACGATGGAAATATCGGATTTGGGCGGGGCTGCCCTGCCAGTTAGGTTTTCGTTTCACTGACTTTATTGTCCGTTAGGGAAACATGACACAACCTCAAAGCAGCATTGTGTGTGTGTGTGTCGAGTGAGACCAGCTTTCAGTTCTTGCATTTCCTGCTTTTTGAATAGAGTCTGGCTGCATGTTGTGTTACTTCCTCTTTCCCGACTCCTCCCTGAACTCTCCCTGCTATTTCAGGAATGCAATTCTGACGCACTCTCACTTTCTCGGTCTCTCATGCAGACACACACAAGCAAAGCCACACTTTTAGTCACACAGCTCACTTACTGCACTTTACCTTGTACCATTTATATATTATTCATTTATACATTAAATAAAAAACGTTCACTTTTCAGACCACTGCCGGCCAAATGGTGCCGAACCAAGTTCCTGTTTACTGCCAATCACAGCACTTTAAACCGCTTCAGACAGATTTGATTGGGGGTGAAAACAGTACTTTATTACGTGATACACAATTATATTACACTGACTTTGATACCAATACTAATTACAGTATCGCAATACCTCATACCAAAACAATACAATGGCAAACCATATGCTTCATGTCAAATTACTATTTTGCTAAAAGCTAACACTGGAAGGAGGGAAAAGAAAAAAAAAAAAAAAAAAACCTTAGTAAGCCCGGCATGAAACAAACTATTTTCAGTTTTGTGCAGCTCTGACCATCAGAAGTGTTCTCATTCATAATCAAAAGTGACACAAATTGCCAAAACTCCATTGCCTAGTCCACAGTTACCCATGTAATTTTTATGACACATCTTGTGTTTAATCTATTTTGCCTTTCTATTCAGCATTTCCATTAGTCAATAGTGTGGATAAGGGACATTAAACATTATTTAAAAAACAAAAAACAAACACTAGCGTATAACTGTTATGTGACCTCTACAATTCCAAGATGGCCGAAGACCCAGTGTGATGCTCTTTTCTGTATTAGGTACTGTAATTTCATGTTTGACTGCTTTGTAAAATATATACACGCTTTAGCATGCAAGAATGTGTTTTATGTTCATAGTTGCAGTCTAGCTATTCACATGCCATGCAACTACAGCAAACAAAAATGGCGGCTGGTCATGGGTTCTGTTTTCTTTTGTTTTCATGCTGCTTCATGAACGACAAACATTTGGGAAGTGGACAAAAGTGGAAAAAGATAGTATGACCAAACATAAAAACAGCTAGAGACTAGAGATTGTGGGTTGGAGCCACTTCTATAGTCACGGAGTCAGAATTAGCCACTTCAGTCATACGAATAACTCCAAGAAGCACGCAAAGCTCTGTTTGGACGGATAAGACGGTGCATGCACAGATCCCACCCTGTAAATCTGCTTGCTAAAATCTATCACTAATAGACTTGACTTTAAAACCTCACCCACAGTAGTAATAACGAATTAACATTTTCATCCTCTTTTTTTCTCTCATTTTATGAACAGAATCAATTCCTTTAACAATCTCTAACGGTTTTCGCTCTGCTAGTTTTTGCATTTACTGTATATCCATCCATGTTACCCATCATTAACATAATGGAGGGATTAGAGGAATTACAGGGTTAGCAAACAGCAGATTAGGACTGGGCTAGATTACCGCACGAGGTGACAAGTGTTGCTACACCAAGAAAAATGTGACGCTTCTAAGAGACTGAATTTTTTAAACAATTTTAACAGCAAAACACAGAGCAAGACAATTTTCATGTACTCTTAGGTGATGAATACACAGCTTTGGGACAAACATGACAAGCTTAGCACCAAGATCCGAGAGCCGAGAGCCACCCTCGTCCCCAAGTCCATATTTGGCCTTGGCCACTCGTCTGAAGAGTGAATGGCATGATTAAGACAGATTGCCCTCCTCACACAGGGGGTCACATGGTCTAGCAAAAAAAGGTTATAATGCCTCAGGGTCTATGCCTCAACCTGGAATATTAAAGACTGCAAAGGCTGAAATAAATGGACCTAGTCGCCATCATGCCTAAAGGGCCTGCCATGTTCAAATAAGATCACCACTCAAGTACACAAAAAAAAAACCCAGGATGTTACAGTAGTGCCACTCCTGTTTACGAAAGAAGAAACTGGCCGCATAAACATCACCATTCATATACGATTTAATTTTCCTAATATTAACGTATTAAGTCAGTAAAAAGAGACACTGTTAAATCTTTAAGATCACAAGTTCTACTTTTAGTTGCTAGTTGCCTAAAGGACGTCAAACACACATTTCCTAAATTGTATAACCCAACGACCCATGAGTGGCTTGATTTAGGAAAAGAGCTCGAGGAAAATCACACAAAACGGCTCGCACATATTATTCCCAATACACTTATCAGAGTCACTCTTTTCCCATGATTAAATCACAGCTGGTTTATTTTTTATCTTATAGTGAACCAGCATGCGATACCCTCTGCAGTGAACATACGTAGTGAAAAGGATTTGGGATTCAACATAACCTTAAAACTTAAATGATTATTATTTAAGGCATGAAGACAACTCGAAGATGGCGGATTTTTACCTGGCTCTCACGTAGTGTAAAAATGTAAAGTCGAGCTAAAATTAACGTGGTCCTTTATTGGTGATTTATTTTGCCTAGAAAAGCGACAGCTTCCACCTTCTGTTATGCTGCACAGTGCAGCTTCTGTACGATGTACATTTCTCCGTTTGCATGCAAAATATCAAATCCATCAAGTAGTTAAAATTCAATTTGCAATTTGAAAAGAATTTGACCCCACCTTTATAATTAACTTGAAACCTCTGTAATTATGTAAAAATCTTGGCTGTTCAAATAATAAGAAAAAGTAGTCATGCTTTTTGGCTTCTTTTAGTCGCACTGATCTGAATATAAATATTAATACTTCAGAACTACTGATGAAAAGTGCACAGTTGCCCAAGTCCCCAGCCCTAGGCCTCTTCTCTCTGGGTTTATTTTCTCTGTCCTCGGCCAGAGAATATCTGACAAAAGGAACGGAAAAGTGACCAGCTGGACGCTGAGCATGCATAAAGACCACTTGATTGCTATTCCTTTCACACAGCTTGAAGAACTGAACTGGAAAGTGCAGTAGGGCTGTGGAGAAAGACAAGGAGAAATATGACCAAGATGTATGAAACATGAAGCACGCAGGACGTTTTTAACAAGTTTCAGTCCTGCAACGCATTATTAGGCAAATAATAAAAAATAAAAAAAACTTAATGGTGTCACTTCCTTTTGCAAACAGGTCTCCTGATCTGACAATTTCAGGCACCGCAATTAGGCATGAAGCTTGTTAACGATGTTCCAGATTTCCACCCCTGGAAACTACTGACCTACTAAAATCCAGAGAAAGAGGGAATGTGTGGGAAGAGAGAGGGAGTGGAGCAGCAGGGACATGCGTAGACTGCCAGACACAACAACAGTAGCAGTAGCAGAATCGTTATCAGGCCAACGTGGTGTTTCCCTCATATGCTCAAGCACTCCAATACACACACACACACACACACACACACACACACACACAAACACAAGAAATAGCGGGTGGCTGTAACATTAAACGATTTAACGTGAAAATTCCTGAAGGTGAAGACACAAGTCTCGGCACTAGGTCACTAATTCACAGAGCTGCGCTACAGTGCTGAAACATCAGCAGCAGATACTGCAGTGCAGCCTGAAAACATCTGTCTTGCAAAGAGAGAGAGAGAGAGAGAGAGAGAGAGAGAGAGAGAGAGACATAAAAGCAGGAAAAACCCAGAGGAAGCACTCATCACAGCTCTTCACCAGAGCGTTACCGCCAGAAAGCACAAACAGCAGCACAACGCTGTGCTGAGTGGGTCAGTCGATTCTGCGGGCTGAGGAAGATCTCTGATTTCGAACACAGAAATAACGAGGCATACTCTCGCCAGGTGAATGAGATGGTCCGACATGGTTTACGCAAGATCTAAGCCACTTTCTAAATACATACCAAAACAAAACTGTTAACAGCCAACAGCGTTATGCTTCACAAAAGCCCGGCACGAGTAAAGGTCAAGCGACGGCCCAAAACAGTGATGGGTGTGGGATCTAATTGTGAAACTGTAGATCCTGTTGTGTTCAGTAAGTGAGTGAGATCAGATAACACCTCAATCACGGATCTACGTCACTCCTCCTTTCATCTGAGAATCACATGCTGCTTTATCCCTGGAAATACCGTGTCAAGGGACTTTGACTCATTAAAGGAACAGGGAATACAGTCTAATTACTCACAATTGCTTTGTCCGAGTCTTCCAGGCTGCAATTTTGTTCTACACTGTACAATTTTTTCGGCCTGATTTTGCTGTCGCAGACTAAAACTACACCTCATAAAAGGACTATTTGGTCTTGAGTTGAGTACTCTTAATGCACGTAACATGACATGCTCGCTGGCACCCAATTTAGTGCCACTGTGACCGAAGTCAGCTGACGACAAACTCCGGCAGTGTGAGAGTTGCCGCTGCTCTCGTCTAAAAGCCATCAATAAGAGTATGGCATAGGATGAAACAAAACTTTTTACAAAAATGTTTATGATTCAGCTAGCAATCATTTAAATATTTTACTTGTCATTAATTGTCCCTCATATTTCCCCTCAGGGATCAATAAAGTACATCCATCCATCCATCCATCTATCTATCTAATTAATAACGTTACCAGCATACATGAGCATGCATTGCTCCTCATACAGGGAGCTCTCATGCATGCAATTCAACAGAAAAAAAATGGCCATTCCAAGATGTCCTCTTTCACTCAGCCATGAACGACTTTAAACTTCTCTTCTTCACCTTTAAAAAGACAGAACATTGCTATTATTATACCAAGAGCTTGTTTCTGTTTATATGACCCCATTGTCTTTATCATGCTGACTGATGATGTAAAGCAGGACATTTTCTTTACTCACAGGTCTATCATTAGAGGCTCTTCATCATATAATTTGACATGAACATGTTATCCTGTTAGAATTCAGAAACGATTTTATTGGGATCATCTCATACAGAGTGACAAACAATAACCTTAAAATACTGTTGAAATCAGTTTAAAACTGGTTTTTAACCAGTTAAATAGACTTAAAAGAGATCATTTAAGTGTGAACGCATAGAACGCATAAAAGTCAGTTGAGAAGGACAAGCAGAATCAAGTTTATAATTGCAAACCTGTAATTACACAAAATTTCCCAAGATTATAAATGCCCAGCCCATCAAAAGGAAAGGATTTCTGGTGAAATAGCCTACATGTAGTCACCAGCTATTCATACTTTATAGATGCATACTGATTCCCTGGTGCTTTAAGGGGACAGTTAGTGATTTTGATGGAGGTTAACTGCCTGAAACTAGCGGTTTTGGACTCTCAAACTCAACCAATCACAGCGCTGCGTAGACCATGGCCTACTCCTCACTAACATGGTACATCTGCAAACACATTGTTTGTTTTATATGTTTTGCCTTTCCATCCATGCTAAAACTGTTCAACCAATGAAAAGACATCTTTATGAACTCACTCTCCAGAGTGGATAAATCGTGTGAAAAGGTGAAAATGTAGCTTTTTGGAAAACGCTAATCTATGATTGTCATGTGATCTCCACAATTTCAAGATGGCTGAACCCACCGTGATGCCGTTCGTTTTGTCTCTTAAAAGTAGCACAAGCACAGTTTTGCCTGGAAAGACAAAGAAGTTGTCTACTTTCTTTCATGCCAACTTTCTTTACAGATTCACATTCCATGTAACTCCAATGGCAAAACGAAAAAATAGTGGAAATGACAAAGGTCATGGTTGAATTGTTTTTGCATTTCACTGTAGATGAGAAACTTCTGTGAAACGGATCGCAACGCTACTGTGGCCAAAACATAACGTCATTTTTAATCTGACCTTGACTAGGCCTAAAACATCTGATCACTTGTGAAAATAGAGAAACGCTCACCGAATTGACACATATTCCTCCTTTTCCTGATTGGCTTGATGTTGCTCCACATCCTTTTTTTTTTTTTTTTTTTTTTTAATATATAGTGCCACAGAGACCAGAGTTTCTCCTCGAGACAGATATTTTACAGACAGCTGACCCAGTGTATGAGGAAAACTTCACCAAATATTACAAAAATGAATGTCAGATTTATCATGCATGTTTACACTAGCGTTAGATGTAAATGTCTGAAATCAGGCGAGATTGTGAAATTGCTGACTTATTGCTGGATGGATGATGCACATGCTCTTTACAACAGCAACGCAAATCATTTGAAAAGGTACCTGACCCTCATTCATGGTTGAGCCAAAACACTGAACATAACCATTTCAGTTTTATAAAGCAGATTACACAATATATTAAATGAGTGCATTATGTACTGATTAAAACTTACGTAGTTGGTGGGGAATGTTTATATAATTTTACAATATTCTGTCCTGCTGAAAGCCACTTTCACGGGGCAAATTACACAATATAATCAAACCCAATCCTAACAGCCCAGCCATACTCCTCACACCCTATTCCAGGGTACTTCCTCACAACACTCTGCACACATGGAGGCAATAGATGAGTTCTGGTATCTCCACACCCTACTTCCGCGCTCTATCAACAGCGATCTCTAAATCAGTCAATTCCCCGAGAACAGAGATGGATGGATGAGTTGTCGGAACGACAGCTGGATGGCTTTGTCCCCAGCTTTCACAAACACAACCAATTCCAACACAAACAGACACAAAGACTGTCTTTCATCAGTAGAGAATGAACTGGCTCGCGCTGATTTCCATCCTGAAACACACAGGTGCTTCCCAAAACCTGACTGCACAAAGGATAAGGAAATGTCATCATATAAACTTGGTATTTCAGCCGGGAAATGCCATGTGACGCCATGATCCATGGTACAAGCACACCTTCTCCTTCATTAATTCTCTGCATTGTGGATAAGAAAGAATTAGTAGAGGAATCAGAGAATATTACAGGCCAGCTGAGAACTCGTCTCCATGGTACAGAAAGTGAAGTGGGAATGCTGAGATGGTGGTGTGTGTGTGTGTGTATAGATTGGATGAGGTTTCCGGTGCATTTAAAATCAATGCCCCTCTGAGCTGCAGTGTCCCAATGCCTTTAACACACACTACATGATTTATTCATTAACAGTTTGCATGCTTCTCTCCGTCTGTCCTCTCCAGCCCTCCTCCATTCAACCCCCACTGTCTCCACACTCCTTCATTTAAGGCCACATAGAGCTCATCTTGTTTTCCATACCTTCTGATGTAGCTATCCAGTACAGACAGCAAACTGACAGAGGAGCTAGGGGTGTGTGTGTGTGTGTGTGTGTGTAAAAGAGCTTGCTACTGCAGTGTGAGTGGGGAGCACTGAGGTCACCCTCTCTCCAATCTGGAGCCTCACTATTGATTCTTCTCAGGGTATACACTGAGGTGTTGTACGGCAGAGTCCACAGAGCTCTCACAAATGTATAATTAAAAACTCAGAATACTTCCATATTTTCAATCCACGCATTTGTAGCGCATGTTTGATTTACCAAGGACTAGAGTTCCGACATATTTCCTTGTACACACACAAAAAAAGGGAAAACCCACTGACTTGAAACTCATAGGTAATAGAAGGAAATGTTGAATTTCATCAATAAATGTATAAAGTACGTAAAGAATTAATGTGAACTTAAAAACTAGAACGGTTTTAGATTAAGACAGACATGAGAGAACGTCCTACCAAAGCTATTCTTTCATTCACTCTTCAGTGCTTTACCCCAGTCAGGGTCGTGGTGGATCCAGAGTCCATCCCGGAAACACAGGGCATGAGGTGAGAACACATCCTGGATGGGATGCCACCTGAGGGCACCACACACATTCACACCAAGGGACAATTTAGACTAGCCAACCTACTGATGAAAACCTGGGAGTTTGGAGGAAACCAGAGAATCCAGAACATACCAGACATACAGAAAATCAAACTCATACTCGAATCAGGGACACTGGAGCTGTGACCACTGTGCCTCCTGGAGAAATACAGAGGCAGTCTTTTTTTTTTTTTCCTTTCTCAGTACAGGAAAATGTGTCGAAAGTCTTGTTTGTGGTACTCACACATACGCCACAGATTCTGGAAATAGTAGTTAAGAAAAAATTTAGCTAAAGCAGCACTTACATATGTTCTGTAACAAACAGCAGGGGATTTGTTATGCAAGTTCTCCCAGCACGCCAGGCCCATCAGGACTGGAGCTACAGCTGTGCAGAGGGAGTGCGTCCTCCCTACACACTCGGGGGGCCAAACATTCAGAAACAGGGAGATATATATATATATATTATATATATATATATATAAAGCACAAATACACACACACACCATCCACTTTAATAGCCTGTACACCTGTACAAACTCACTCAAACTGGACACTTGAAGACTGGAAAAATACCAGGAGATTTTTTTTTTTTTTTCTCTCTCTAATCTTCAACTGTCCAGGTTTGATGAGCTCGTGCCCGTGATAGCCTCAGATTCCCGTTCTTGGCTGACAGGAGTGGACTCTGATGTGGTCTTCTGCTGTTGTAGCCCATTCCAAGGAGATCAGCAGGTTCTGGAATACTCAAACCAGTCCATCTGGTACCAACTGAAGCTCTTGACCTGTATCTGCATGATTTTATGCACTGTGCTGCTGCCACATGATTCTGTTTCTCTTAAACACAGCATGGAGAAGTGACCACAGGTACACCAAAAAAGGTTTTTCTAGCAGAGAGAAGGCTAACAAGGATGATTGGAGAAAAATCTGTTCTGCTCTGTGAGTGTTTTCTCTTCCTGCTGGAACAGTCACATGCTGCAGGAATATGTATACCAAACAGGAAGTGAGGGCAGAAATGCTATGACGCTGTGGCAGGACAGAGAGAGCATGAGAGGGGAAACAGAGAAAAGGTCAAGGTAAACGGAACATGCAGCCATGTTCGCTGAATTCTGTCATGGGAGAGGCAAGTGGAATGGATTGGACGAAAGGAGGCCACGTTGAGAGGAAAAAAAAAAAAAGAAAATGCAGCCATGATGGCTTGTCTCCCTCGGCACTCCAGCTCAAGTTTCCGCTCCAAACCAGAGCTGCATTCAAGAACACAAAACGTTTGGGACTTTCCACATGAGCAGTCAAAACTGTACCAAACAGTAAGAGCTGCTTCAAAAGCAGACATATTTGTAAAGTAAGTACAGCAAGATGCTTGCTAAAGGAACCTGAAGCAGTGTTTCCTGAAGGAGAATACAATGATGGACAACAGTGTTCATCAGGACGTCAGGATGCTCACAGGATGCTAAAATCCTTTCCTTCCTCCCTTTCTAACCCTCCCTCATGTGTGTTTGCATATGTGGTGTTGGTTTTAGGGCAAAGAACACCTAAACAGTATGAGGAAAATAGTTTACCATTAACCAGCATGTGAAACTCAGCTGTAGTGTCCACAGCTACAATACGAGGCAAAGGCCGTGCACACGCTGAATGAAAACCAGACCACAAAGGTCTACCAAATATATATTTATTATTTTAAACGTGCATAGTGAAAAAAGCACAAAGATCAGTGAGATAAAAAGCAGACCAGTGAGCAAAAGTTTCAGCCCATAGCTTTCTTCACTGCTCACCTAACAAACAACAGGTCATCCCTTTTACAGAAACGTAACTGAAGATTGAGAGCTGAGCTTGATCAAGAGGAACTCCTAGATACTGAGCTCTGTTCCAGAAAATATAAAACAGAAATACACCACAAAAACATAAAACCTACACCACAAAGTTGCAAAAACTACACAAGACAGTTACAGGCAGGTTTTATCCCCACTGACACACAACCTTCCAGAGTAATTTTGCTGAAGTTTCCAAAGGTTTAGACGTTCACCTAAACCCTGGTATGACAATATCGAACCAACGATGAAAATGTTTCAGTTACATATATAGTATAACACCAAAATCAGGTTGACAGTAAACATGCTTGAATGCAAACCTGATTGGCTGATCAGAAATGTTTTGGCAAAAACAAATCAGATTTGGTGTTTGACGTTTGCTTCTTTAATTCGGTACTGAAGCAACAAGACTCATGTATTTAACAAGTTACGGAAGTCTCTTACCTATAATGTTTTCCATAAATTCATGCCCAAATATTCACATACATGCTTTCATGGACATCAGGGATAACACAGCTCACAAGTAATGGTCTAACTTTTTTCATGAACACATAACTGACATTGTTTTAAACAGCACCACTAACATACCTAGTCTCCTTTCCAAATAAGCTTTTTTTTTAATAGAATAGAGCTGGTCTGCAATTACGAGCCCAAAACAGAGCTATATTATTCACATAACTTCCACCTTTCCATCTTCAGACTTTGGCAGACAGGGTCTGTCGAGGCATATTAAAAGTTTAGCTAAACAGCGAGGTTTCCTTTGTTTTTAGGGATTACATTAGCTCACAGTGTGTCCTAAACTAATGGGCAAGTCTGTATGATGCACGGCGTATGAACCATATGCGGTCTGATGCATATATTTACAGAAAATATATTTATATTTTGGGTAGTATGGCTTTCATTAGCAACTCCAGTGTAAACCTAAAGAAGCAAACTTCAAACTATAAAGCATGTCTTGTCTGACTGACGACATTTTTTAGTGTACATTTGGAAGTGTAAACCTGTTATTTTTTATCATTTACTGTAGATAAATGTGCATCCGTTATATCCAACTGAATGACATTGTAGATTCTAGATCTGATGCATTACGTTGTTGTTGTTGTTGTTAAACCCTGAGTCATTCTACACCAGCAGGTCTGCGGGATATTAGGGTATCTTGTTCAGAAACACTAAGATCTTTCTTGGTCTCTATCTGAAGGCCATTTTGGTTTATGCATCAATGTTTCCTCTGTGAATGTGTGTCTCTTTCTGAATCTCATGACTGTCTCTTTTCCTTTTCGGGCACTCGGACTCTTTTAGATATCCTGCTATTGTTCTAAACTCACGCCAGCTCCCTGCATTTTGGAAAACAACTCAAGGCCTTGAATTATTTAAACCTGTATCACATGTTTCCTCCTATTTGCACCAAGTGATGCCTCAGCACTCTGCTAAGTTCACATTTCTCTTCCCCACGAAGCAATACAGGTAACAGGGTCTTAAAAAGGCATCCAAGGATACACCCTGCCCCCAAACCGACGGCGAAGGGGATCCAGTGTTTAGATGCTGGAATTCACTCCAAACACAGGACACAAGTAGTGTAAACAGGACAGGACGGGTTGGGAGGGGAGGGCCAGGTAAACCACACCACTCCGTCGGTGTGGATTAAAGCGACAGCTTCAGTGTTAAGCCCTTAGTCATGAGAAGGTCGATTGCATAACTCGGGTAGGTTACACGTGCAGATTGGGTGGTTTGGAAAAGTCAAGTCAAGTAAATGAATTACAACTTGAATGTCAACATGTAAAGGTAAAACATTACAATGTGAGTGTGACTATGTAACACAAAGCACTGTACAAAGATTAGTTTATGAACCTTCTATCCTAAAGCCAGAAATCCATTCATCCATCAAAGCAAAAATGCCCCTGGCAGCCATATTAAAAGTACTTTTGGAAATGTGGTAATACTAGCCAATTTGCATCTGTTGTCCCTGGAGGTTAATAAAGTATGTGAGCGAGCAGAGGAGAAGAGATATTACTGTTGTTCATACATGGCCTTCATTCAGCACAGTATGATTTTATGATCACAATAAGTGCCCGGTAATTTGATGGAGATTAAATGTAAGCCATATATTCACTGAGAGAGATTTACAGGCAAAGACAAAGCAGCAAGCTTGAGTGGGCTATCCGGCCAACAGCAGCTTTAAAGTACAGACCTTCGAAATGATTTTATTATTATTATTATTATTATTATTATTATTATTATATCCCTGATTCGCATTCACATGTGACATTTAAAACTCACAGATATACCTATATTTCACTTGTCCCAGACAACTAGCTGCCCCTCTCACATCCACTCAGATTTCATTGAGATCAATCAATAATTAAAAGAGCCCCTTTTCATCAGGGCTGGATTACAGATGCTCTGCTGCCTCTCCCTCCCTCAGTTTCTCCAAAGCTATTCATTGCACTATAGCTATTCATTTTTAAAGCCCTACTCCTATTTAACAAACACATGGACTCTAGAGCTCAACAGCCCACCACTGAATCCAGTCACAAAGAACCAATATGAGACCTGAGACAGACAGGCTACTGAGGCGAGAAAATGCAACACCACCAAACACAAACACCTTGCAATATATTTCAGTATATTTGTGCCTGTTTTACTCTTCTGTGAACAGTTATCCTAAGTGAAAATGAAGGCTAAGACTCTTCAAGTGCTTTATTTATTGCATATGAAGTTAATAAATAATGTAAAGTGACACAAATTGACATTTTTGAGATGCTAACTGTTTATGGCGCGCCACCTTAAAATGTAAACAATCCGGCTTTTGACATAATGACGGATTTGTGTCTGTATATACACATGTACAGTATATTCAGTCTATTTGCGTGTGTGTGTGTGTGTGTGTGTGTGTATGTGTGTGAAATATTACACTTTTTTACCTTTATATCTCTCCAGGACGTCCTCGTAGGCTTTAGCGAACTCTTTCTCCTGTGAATGAGTAGTGGGCAATAAGCCCGGGATGAAGCCGGCCATGGTGTCCTGGATCCCCGCTATGGCAGTAACGTTAATCCGGCACAGAGGAGCCGGCGCTCCGGGAGCAGCTGTCAGTCCGGAGCGGCTTTAAATCCAGCCTGGGCTTCAACTCTGTTTCAAATGTCGGACAATAAACTCGCCGGGTGTGTTTTAACCCAAAACGCTAATTCCTAGAAATATTTTTTTATTTAAAAAAGGTAATATTGCTGTAATTCGCTTACATGTTCTAAAGTCCACTAAGAAACAAATCCTCATATAAAGGTGCGGTTGCGGAAATCCATCTTTTGATGCGGCAACCAGCGGCGTCTGGCTGCTCGAGTCTCTCCTCCTGCGTCCTAACCGGCGAATGGGATTTGTGTGTATATATATATATATATATATATGTGTGTGTGTGGGGGGGGTGTGTGTGTGTGTGTGTGTTAGAGGAGATTCTCAAGTGTGTGTGTGTGTGTGTGTGTGTGTGTGTGTGAGAGAGAGAGAGAGAGAGAGAGAGAGAGATTGGGGAGGTGCTCGCAGTGGGCTGTCCTTTTTTCTGCTTCACAGTATAATCACATCCCGCTCCTTATATTCCTCACACCGGTGTGTTCCCGGCTGCCCGGTGCGTGTTCACTGTCATGGCCGCTTCTGCTCTGTTCTGTTCGGTTCTTGCTTGCGTCCAGCCATCCTCTTGTCCTCCTCCCTCTCCTTCCACCAGTGCAAACAGGACTCGTCTTTCTCTATTCTTCCCGCAGTTCCTGCTTGTCATCCACGCCTCCATAACCCTTACAGCAGCGCAGATCCTGAGCGAGTTAAAGCCCAGCCTGTGTCGCCCCTCGCCGGTACAAATAGAGCGGCGCAGCTGAACGCACAAACCCTTTCCACTTCCGGTGACGTGTCCTGGTCTGACAGAACCATGTCCTAAACCGCACCCTAGCAACCAACCAGAGTGCTTCCCATTCCTTTTCCTCATTTCCGGTTCCTCATTTCCTTTTCCTCGCTTCTTAGCTCCTCCCTCCGAGGAACAGAGACAGGATGCAAGAAAAGGAAAGGAGGGATTCTTGTTTAACAAAGCGACTTAGTGTATGACGCATCTGCCTGTACACAGCAGTGATTACACACTGAATTATTCTTAATAAAAACATTATTGCATTTGGAGCTAAATCACACACTTAAATGTTGATGTTTTTAGCCAAACAAGTTTAATCTCACACTTCTGTTTTAACGCAAGACATATTAACTGGCTATTGGTATCCATAGTTTATTTAATTAAGATTATTAATTTAGCATAATTCAGCAACCACTTCATTATAATCAGAGTCACAGTGGATGCTAAGCCTACACTGAGAAAACTGAGCATGAGAGCCCTGAAGGGGTCAATTGCAGGACAACACACACACACACACACACACACACACACACACACACACACACACTTATTTCATAAGATCTTTGGATAAGCCCCACTACGATTCCGGCAAAAACTTCGCACTAGATAGCAAATAGGGTGTGGGTCAGATATTCAGCTTGTTTTTTCCCCCATAATCTTTTGCCCTTTCTGAATTTTGATCATGTCACCATTCACCAATAACTCACTCACTCACTCATTTTCAGTAACCATCTTATCCTGATCAGGGTTACTGTGGATCCCAGGAATAATCAGTTACAGAGCACAATGCACACACACATTCACATACTCATTCACCTCTTGCCATGTTTTTGGGAGGTGGAGGAAACTGGAGAACCCAGCGGAAACCCGCATGGACACAGAGTGAGCATGCACAAAAACTCTGCACAGACAGTAATCCGAGCTCAAGATCAACCCATGGACCCATACTCCAGCCATACCTCAATTCCCAACTAAATATCCTGTTTCAATTAGAAGTATTTTATATTGTGGAATGTTTCCTTTTTCACATTGTCTTTAAGGAAAATCCACTTGAAAGCACACGATATGAAATATGTAGTTTAGTCACGGACCTTACTCTACACCAAAAATTATGTTCCTCTGCTATGAGATAAAAATTGTATCATGGGTGATCACAGTCACATCTGCTTTAAAATAATCCACTGAACTGCACAGACCATTCAAACATTCTCTTAATAGGAATGTAAATATCTGCTCTCACACAGAATTCAGTTCAACTGCATGTAGTTTGTGATGCAGCCAGAGCTTTTGTTCCAGTAATCCACAGATTGTGCCATCTAGTGGCCAAAGAAAGGCCATGTATAGATAAGGAAGTAGACATACATACACTGTATCTGTATAAAAGGAAGAATATTTTAATCTGTTTTAATAAACTGTTGTCTTATATTCTAGAAAATACTAGTATAATTGTAAGCTTTATATTTATAATGTGGTGAAAGGTTATATGGCAAGTTTTGAATGTGGTATGAATAAAAAAGGTGGGTATTCTGACTGAGGAAGCAGAAATTAGATTAGATTAAAGAGCTCAAATTCACCAGTCATGATACAATAAAACTTCTTTCCTCATGGCACAACCACACAATTCTTAGCCACTAGGGTTTCCTCAGAATGTGTATTTCTTACACTTTTGTGTGATAAGTAGGACAACTTAGAAAAGCACTGTAACTAAGGGCAAAACACACAGCTATGGTGAAAAATACAACAGCCACTACTGCAACACACCTCTTTTCTTCTAATACAGGAAAAACTAGGCTACTATTTGCTCATTCGCTGACACAACAGAATGTAATATACTGGTGAATCCTGATAATCTCTAGTGCAGCTACAAAATGAGTATAGATATTTTCAGAAACATTTTGTATGTTTAATTTCATTCCTTCTCCACAGTTGAGAGACAATGCAATGACCTAAAACACACTTAAAACACAGGAGTTAATAGCATAGAGGACATTCGCCCTTTACTAACAGAGACGAAGGCTCTTATCAGAAATGTCAAACACGAACAAGTACTTACATGAATACTCCAGCATTTTTCATCCTAACCTCTATCTAACATCTCTATAGTGAATGTGTGATTTCTATGGAAAAAACAGGGATTGTTTAATTCCATATGTAAGGAATAACACATAACGGGCTGTGATGTTACAGGAAAATAATCCATGCTGGAGTGATGTGACATGGCCTGACGTGGAACAGGCGAGTTTATTTCTTATAACAGCATGCCCCGAAGTGTGTTATTCTTCTTATACCCCAGCGATTATACCAGCAATTACCATTTTTAATTCATTAATGAATGACACAGTGCACTTTTTAACCATTTAATGTTGTTTAAAGTCCATGAGAAAAGTTGGTTCCTGTTATCACTTATAAGCGGTGACACCCGAGACTCCTTCCATAAATTGTAAATAAACTTCTCCTTCACTATATCAACAATTGTAAGTTTTTGATTGTTAAATAACAATGTGTTTTAACAAAGTGCGTGAAGTTAGGAGTTTAAAAACTGCCCTTAGATTTCTGTTATAAGAAAGTTAAATGTTTTCCGTTCTCTCCTTAATACAAGTCACAATTCTGGTTTCTCTTAATCACACAGATGCTAAAAGATAAGGCTGAAAAAACACTGGCGTATTCCGTTAAAATGGCTGTTGGCCATGCAGAAAAGAAAAGGTCCCATATGTTTTTGTCTTCTCGTTTTAATCTAATCTACTAGAACATACAGAAAAGCTAACAATTTCAATTTCAACATTTAAACACTTATTGAAGTCAGCCATAAGTATTAAAACAGATTTGAAACAGTCTCCAGCAGTGTCGGATAAGGACAGCATGCTCTGCCAGCGGATATTACTTCTGGCCCACTGTTCCTCTGCATCCATCAGCCAGAGACACATTACACACAACGGGGTGAGACAGAATAGAGCAGATGATGATTAAACATGAATGGTGACTTAACCACAGACCCAGCACCCCTCTGCTCTTTCACTACTAGTGCTAGTCAAAATTTCCTTAATGTTTACCATGTCTCCATTCTTTGGTCATGATGTTGACCACAGTGACATCGAAAGAATACCACAGCGAACTGGTGTAATGGATAGAAAAATGCAATAAATAAACCCAGATTTGCTGCTCACAGGATGGCTGAAGAGTTTCTCTGATAATAATGACATAGCGGTCTGCATTAAAATCCACCAGCCGGGTGTCGGACGGTAATAATTCAGAGCTGTTCGAAAGTTGCCAATTTATCATGAAACCCCAGTTATGCTGGTCTGGCAATACACACAGCCAATGTGATCCTGACTTATAGTGAAACCTAATCACAGCTGTAAATCATCATCATTATCATCATCATCATGCTCTTCTTGGCAGCCTTTCAGATTTATACATGGTCCACAGTCTGCCCATAGACATTAGTAGGAAACTGCCAAAACAGCAACCACTTATTCACTTGTAATAGTAATATCTGAGACAGGACAGAGAGACAGATAAGAGATGTTCTCATCTCTTCATCACATTTCAGCAGCTGTCAATAAAACATCTACTGAGATGAAAAAGTCAGGTCTCTATCGAGGCTATAAACGAAAGAAAGAACAAATGTGGCCAACTAACTTCCATTCAGGACAAAGTACAGGCGTCTTTACTTTCCTGTCAACATTGTTACTTGTCCATTCAGAAAGCCCAACCTCTTGCTGAAACTCTTGCTGTAAGTGCATTCACTGTTACAACCAATCATTCTGTCTAGTACCATAACGGCTTCTTCGATTAAGTCCTTTTGGGCAAAGTCTACCAGGACGCGGTCTGTGAATCTGTACTCTGAGGGAACCAATAAAGGTTCTATGTATGACCCTACACAGGGGGCTTTCTCTGTGGGAAAAAGTTCTACATTCCCTTTATAAGCTGAAACTGGTAACTATCCAAAGGACTCTTGAGAAACCTGATGATGAGGGGGTGGCTTATCTAATTTATCCAAGCTATGCTAAAAAAAACATCAGCTGAAATCATTAAGCAAAACCATGACACTAAGAAGAACGAGTAATCTAAAGCCACTACACCCAGTATTTGGAGAACATGTCTGAGCTGGATATAATAGAAATGACCTAATTTACTAACTTAATTACTCCACAGCAATCACTTTTCTCATCACATCTAGCTGTTTCTCCCTCTTTGCCTCTGTGTCATCATTACTCTTCTCTTCAACGCCCCCTACTTTGAACCCTAGCCTTTATCTGAGGCCCTGCTACCTCTCATGCTTTCTCCTCTCCTTTTTATTTCCCCATTTTGTTTCACTTGATTGCACTCCAGTCCTTCGTTTCTGCACCCCCCACATCAGCTCTGTCCTTTTCAAGCTCAAATTAAAATTCAAATGCTCACCCTCTCTGTATTTCCCTGTTTGTTTTGGGCCTTTCTTGCCATTTTTACTTCCCAGTGTGCTTTCTTTTTCTCCATAGCCTCAGAAACTAAAAGACTGGGAGAGTTTACGTGTCCCTATGGCAACAGGGGAACACAGGGAGTCAGGCTGAGGCGCCTTTAAGTTTCATGCAAAAAAAAAAAATTTATAACGAATGTAGACAAGCCCGGGGAGACAGTCACGTCTGAGATGCTAATAAGTATACTGCCTATCTTGCCTAGTCATCAATTTTCCTACTCTGTGGCAACTTGTATTAATCCCATTCCTAATGATATTATTGCATTTCCATATGTAATGAAGAAGCACACCATGCCAGAGCTTCAATAATCTCTGGATTTGCTTTTCATGGCTGGGGGATTTTCATCATTATGAGCTCAGAAAGGAAATGAAAGTCTACTAGAGATAATACACAAAACTGCACAGAATGCACACCTAGAAGACAAACTGCGATTTACAAACTAAATATGGCTGCAATGTGCAAAGCATTTACACCATGTAGCAAGTATGTGCAAATCTGTTTTCACTTGTAAACTGTGACTGAATCCTTTTCTCACACTCCTTTCTAACTTTATCACCAGGCTCGACGCTACAGTAACTCGTTCTCCTTCCTCTTCTCTGCCTTCTTGCAGTTGCTCATATAACACAGTCCAATTCTTTGTCTCATTCCTGGCTATTTTGCATTCAACCCAACACACTTAATCAGCAGTAATGAAATAAAGTGGAAGAGCAATATAACTAAGACAGAAGGAGGGAAAAAAAGTCTGAAATTAGCTCAGCTTCCCCTCTTTTCTCTCCAACTAGACAACCTCCTAGTCACTCCAGAAGAGCCCAATCCTTTCACACAGTTGCATTATGTGTCAGGATTTACAAGCTTTACAAAACCTAAAACACTAGAACACAGTTTGCTTCAAAATAGCATATATCAGCCAATGGATAAACAAGTATACTGCTATTCTCTATTATACCACAACACTGTTGAATTCATGTTGATTAATTTTGTATAACAGCACAACTCTGACAATATCACGGGTTTATTTATTTATTAATGTGCTCATTCTAATAAGTTATTGTTTCTATAGTAACTACTTACACAGGGATTTGTATGGTGAATGCTCCGCATAATCTTAGTCTAAAAATAAACCGATTTTAAAGTGTTGTTGTTTAACAAATTTAAAACTATCATTGTTGATATGGTGAATGTATCTAGAAGATGTTTGTCTAACATTTATGGAAGGAGTCTCCAGTGTCTGCGATTTCTAAAAGTCAGGTAAAGCTGTAAATTTTTGTAAGTTTTCCACCATGGGAAAGTCTAAGAAATGAGAATGCTGCCTGTTTTTTGTCTCATTAAATTCAAGAGAAGGTTTATTGCTGCTATAATGTAATTGATAACAGTAACTAATTTGTTTTGCAGACTTACAACATTAAATGTAACTATAAACAGTAAAAAGTGTGATGTATCATTCTTAAATAAATGTAGAAATGTAATCCTTGGCAAATTGTTGTGGTATAAGAGGAATAAAACACTACGGGATATGCTTTTACAGGAAAATAATTATTCCCTATTTATCAAATCACATTATATTTCATGAATGTAGTTTAGTCTAGTTCTGAGAAACACTGAGTCAAACACCTTTGTTGTTGCGTCTTTTCTCTAATTCCCCCTAAACACATGATCTGAAGTGATTGTGAACTCCTGCTCTAACTCACTTTAATTCAAGTCCTGTGATGCTACTCAAAAACAACCTTAAATCAGTCTCTCAGACATCCCCTTAAGGTGTCCTTAATCACAGATGCAGAGACAGATGGGTTTCCTACCTGCTACTCGCACCACAGCTCTCTCCGCAGGATCCAGCACAGAGTCCTGGCTCTTCCGCTTGCGTCTCTCATGTTTGGACAGATTCCAAGGCAGAGTGTCCCCTTTCGGCCCAGTGGTGCTGTGAGGGCATGGAGACAGGGATCCCCCCGAACGCTCACTACGAAACGAATGCTCGCTCACACATGAGCGCTCACTCAGGCTCTCCTCGTCAGAAGAAGACATGTCGCCGTGGGGCTGGAAGAAAGCATGAGGAGAAGGTTGGTTAGAACTTAAGTGTGGTGTGAGAAATAAACATAAAAATACACATTTGGGCAACACAACAAAGTTGTTTGTATTGTCAGTTAATTACAGAGTATCAGCTGCACATTTCTTACACTCAGAGTAACAGAGACCATAATGAGCATGAGGAGGTTGGGTGATCACTAGTGACTCAAGGAATGATGACAGAGAGAAAAAGGAAAGGGAGATTGATCACCCTTGTCAATGAACTATTAATATAAGCTTAAGTCCAGATCAATATAGGACTTTCTGGTGATGGCCCAGAGCAGCAATCTCTCGTCCTCTGTGATGATGGAAGGAATGGGGCCCGTGGGAGCAAGATTAGACATCTGTCCATCTCCGAGCTCCACAGCTGCCAGATCAATACTACTGACCTAAGTGCAAGGTAGCTGCACATGTTCCCTTCTGCCTCTCATCACCTTTAATAAAATATGAAACAAAATCTGACAAAGCCCTTATGGCCTACAGTTCTTCTGAAACTTTCATGAGTTAACTTTGTATCCTTGATTGACCACATCTGTAAATGTATGTACAGTTAACTATGTGTTAAGTACAGCCTAAATGGAAGACAATGGATTTTTTCTAGATCAATGAGCAGTATCAATGTCCAATAGATGTGCAGGTATTTCCTGTGCATGTCTGGTTCTGTTTCATTTTTTCTGCAAAAAGCACGAAAGTGCGCAAAGAAGGCTTAGAGAGGCTAAAGCTCGATCAACATTCCGGCCTTTGCTGCCATGTTTTCCTTCTGTGGCAGCCAGCATTTATAAATAGCCGTGGTTCGAAGCCACACTGTCTCATTATGCTTGTGAGGCACAATGTAAAGGGAAAAGGCAGGGGTTTTTTGTAAGTGTCTAAAAACACGATTGAATCATTTCAGTCTCACCATACACTCTGATCACGGCAGCTGCAGGAGCACTGTGTGCTGACACAGAGTTGTTGTGTTGATTTGACGTCTCAGTCCAATTGGCACAGCATTTCCAAATACTGTGAAAAAAACCCCTGCATGCCTCAGCATCATGCATAATCACGCCACGGTAAGGATGAGAGAATAGGGAACAGATAGCCAGATACACTTCACCTCACATGGCTGTCACAAGAACAGTGTCACTTAGCACTACTAGCACCCTGTATAGGCAACAAGGCCTCTTAACGTTAGCACTCAGTAAAGAGGAAATGGCAAGAATACACTGACCAATGGACTCACATTCTTCAATGTACTGCACTCATTCAAGGATTATTGTTCACTGAATGAATAGACTTTGATCTCACTATAATGGAGATGTCTATCTGCTATACTACACTGAGAACAATAATCAAGTTAGATTGACAGTGGACATCATTCAGTATCAGGATATGAAATAGGTTCTTAGGAGAACATAAAATTACTGATCTGTGGCTATCCACAATGTGTCAGCCCCCCACATACCTCATCCATCAATCCAAAGAGACTACCATAGCACCACCACCAAACTCATATATTACTTAGCAAGAGGAGTATTCTCAGAAAAGTGGTTACACTGACATAGAAATAACTTGGTACTGTATGTGGCACTAGTACAATTGTATCAGATATCTCAGTGTTCCCTCAATACCACTGTTGGTTTAGGAAACAGTCCACCAACCAAAAGTATCCATTCAGAAGCAGTCCTGTGGTCAGGAACTGACATTAATGAAGACCAATTAACATAAACTGTGCATAGAAAAAAATGAGCTACATTCTCTAACACCTACAGCTTGGACCTACAAGTTACATGTGTCCAGTATACAAGTATACATAGACAAGTGTACATAGTGTTTAAAAAAAAAACAAATATGGCTGCTGCACCTGATATACTCTTACCAACAACACACATAACACAATCACAGCATCACTTCTATGTTATAAATGGTCCACTAATCAAATAATATATCTTGTGGTGGTCCATTGCCACTGGTGGATGGGGTAGAGGGAGGCTGATAGAATGTGCATAGAAGATGTGTAGAAGAGCTACAGTCAATGCACCTGTATGTTAGATGATAAAATGACCAGAATGAAGCTACATAAAAGGAGAACCTAATAAATTGGATGAGTGTGTATGCACTAAAAACTAAAAAGCAAATGGTATTTCAGTGCAGAATGCAGAGATGTTTGATGTACTGAGTGTCACATGGATCACTGGATCAGTATCAGATCAGATTTGACATATTGCAGGAATCGATCCACTGATGTGTTTTATGCCATGATTGTATGTGAAGTTACTTAACACAAGACAGATCGTGAACCTGATCAGAGAACACAAACTGTTATAGCATGTTGGTACCAAAGGTACCAAACTGTACTTTTCCTCGACACTGACATGGTACCATCAAGGGTGCATCCTTTGTGCATTTAGTATTTATCTTTTACCTAGTAAGGTACAGGTGGTGTACTTTTAATTCGTTTTTAGAGTAAAGCTTTATATTAAGGTGGTCCTTCAGGTGTTCCTGAGTGGCACAACAGAAAAGCGTTCACGCTGTCATCAGGTAAAGTGAGTTTAAATCCAGACGATGCCACAGCCATCTGCAGGAGCCAAAAGAGCTAAATTGGCCGTGCTCTCTGAGTGGGAAGGATGGCACACCTCTCTATCTTGTCAATCACAAAGACACTAGTCAATCGTCTGCAACTATGAGCTCAGGTATGTGAAAGATGGTAGATAGCACTTTCCTCTGAGTGTGTTACGCTGCCATGTGATGTAGCAAGCGAAGCAGTTCAAAAACATACGGTTGGCCAGCTTCATGTGTCTCAGATGACGCATACATTAGTCTTGGGAGCAAACTATTTTTTTTAAGGTATACTACATTCCCATTTCCAGGTAAATGATACCTTTTAAAGATACAAAAGCTGCACTATTGATGGCAGTGATGGCTGAACGGTTGAGGCTCTGGGTTATTGATCGGAAGGTTCAAGCCCCAGCACTGTCAAGCTGCTGCTGTTGGGCACTTGAGCAAGGCCCTTAACCGCATCTGCTCTGGGGCAGACCCTTCGCTCTGACGCCAGCTTCCTAGCAAGCTGGGAGATGCGAAATACTGCATTTCATTTGCTCTGTACTCGTTCTCTGCACAATGACAATAAAGTTGAATCCAATCTAATCAAAGAAAAGTTCAGTTTGGTAAAATGCCTATCAGTGCAGTTACTGTGAAGATGTCAATTTCAGCCAATACTCAGAGATCTGATATGATTGGTATCATTAAAAATAAAATAGATCTATACATGCTTGGTAAATGTGCTATAGAGAGTATAGGCTATAAAGCCATGGACTATTCAGGGCATGGAGCATTTGATATAGCCTACTACTCCTCTCACCTCGACATGGAAACCTAGAACTCCTTCTATTTGCTTCTGTTAAACTCAATTATGTATCATATGGCTTTCAGATGCCTAGGGCGTGTGCAGGATTGTTAGTCTGGGTAAGACACTGGACTGGACTGAATAAGGGGCTGTTAGAGGAGGGAACTGTGTCGGCATCTCTGGCTGCTCTCTGGCTCATGGGAATCAATAAAAGGCTCTTTATGAAGGGTCTTACTCACTGCTTGCAGCAGACATCTGCTACAGTGGCTACTGTAACATGTCAAAGTCAAACGTTATTAAAAATAAATGTAATGTAAAATCTGGGCTTGGCTCGTGCTGTGATCGGTCAGTGAGCAAGCCTTTGTCCATACAGCACACCGGATCTCCTTATGATGATGGCCGAGATCACAGTGCTGGTGCGCCACCAAAAAAAAAAAAAAAAAAAAGCTCCTTAATGAAATAGCGGCCGTTAATAAGAGCCAAAGGGATCTACTGGTTTTAGATCGCATGGATTCAATTGCCGGCTCTAACAGCATCAGAGTAATTGAATATACCGCAGTGAATGAGGATGAGAAGCCATCACACAAGCAGACAGCTTGAGGATCTACATTTCTAAAGCGTCTTACCGGAGATCGCCGGAGTCCCCGAGCCCCGGACAGAGCCACGCGGGCAGGGATGCGAGGAGATCCCGGCTACGATCCTGTGATCCAGCGGCTTTACTGCAATCCGCTGTGGACTGTTGGGAAGTCTTTCCTCCAGCGATCACACCGAGCCGGGTAACGGAAGAGCAGGACTACAGAGCCCGAGTGGCGCGGTAATGGCTGTCTGTTCCCCTCCTTTCATATCCCTCCTTCTCTCCCGCTTTCACTCCTTCTCTCCCCCCTCCTCCTCTTCCTCATAGTCGCTTTCTCTCCCTCCTCCTCCTCCTCTTCAGCCCCCCTCCACCACCACAATCACTATCACATTCCCCAATCTCCATCCACACACCTCGATGAGCTGATGAGCTGTGATGACAGTGTAAGAATCACAGGACACTAAAACATGGCTTATAGCCAAACTGCATGATTTTTGTTTTTCGAGTTAGACAGAGCACAGGTTAGACAGTGCTGCCTTTCAGTCGAGCCTGTGATTTTGGCCTAGGACTACATGCACACTAAATGGTCAAATGTATATGAAAACCTGAGCATCACACCCATATGTGTTCCTGCCCCAGAATCTGTGCCACAAAGGTGGAAGTGCACAGTTGTGTACAATGTCTCTGTATGCTGTAGCATTACTTCCCCTCACTGGAACTAAGAGGCCCAAACCTGTTCCAGCATGACAATGCTCCTGTACACAAAGCGAGCTCCATGAAGACATGGTTTGTCAAGGTTGGAGTGGAAGAACTCAAGTGATCCGTTCTTTCAGTTCGTCCATTTCTTTCCACACAGGCCACACAGGTGCTTGTTCAGTCCCTTGTCATTTCAAGACTGGACTACTGCAACTCACTCCTGGCAGGTCTGCCTCTGAGCGCCATTCATCCTCTGCAACTGATCCAAAATGCAGCTGCACGATTGGTTTTCAACCTTCCTAAATTTTCCCACACCACCCCATTGCTACGCTCCCTCCACTGGCTTCCTGTAGCTGCCCGCATCAGATTTAAAACACTGATGCTTGCCTACAAAGCCAAAAACGGACCAGCACCCACTTATCTCAAAGCACTCATCACACCTCGCACGGCACCACGCTCCCTCTGATCCTCTAGCACTGCTCGACTGGTCCCACCATCTCTCAGGGTACAAGGAAGACATGCATCGGGACTCTTCTCTGTTCTGGCACCAAAGTGGTGGAATGAACTTCCCTTAGATATCCGAACAGCTGAGTCACTGGCAGTCTTCAAACAACGTCTAAAGACTTACCTCTTCATAAAGTACTTAAGTTAGCACTTACCAAAAAACAAAAAAACAAAAAATAAAAACAAATGTATTGTCTGAGCGCTTGTCTATTACCTCCCAACAGAGTTTTGGACTGATGGTATTCCTAGTTTGTGACCTAGTGAGCCAGTATCAGAATGTATTTTTGATAGACTTCAAAGCACTATTGTAAGTCGCTCTGGATAAGGGCGTCTGCCAAATGCCATAAATATAAATGGAAGTGTAAGTGGTTTGCACAGAACTGGGATGGGATGAGATGAACTGGAACGTTGATTGGGCCCAGGCCTCCTCACCCAACCTCAGGGCCTGACCTCAATAATGCGCTTGTGGTTGATGGGCAAATCCCCACAGCCGTCTAAAGTTTAAAGTCTAAAGTTCACAGTTTCACAACACAAAATATGTCAGTGAAACAGAACTAAAAGTATGTCAGATCCATTCTGCTACTGCGTCAGTATTTCAGTGTCTGAAAACAACACTCAGTATCAAAATCAGTGCATCCCTATCTAATTATTATCAGAATGATGTCCACTTTCCCAAATCTCACCGCAAAAAGCTATTAAACACACATGGTGTTCACCAGTATCTTCTTCCACACAGACAAAAGCATGTACATATCACATCCAGGTTTTTAGATGTGGGGTGACAGGGGACTCTAAAGAGTGCAGTTTATAATCATGTACAGGACCAGACTGCATTTAGAGAATATCCGTTTTGTATCTTGGCGCAAAAGAGGTTAAATGGCTACATAATGACATCACTGTATTGGTTTTATGGATGTTCTGTAGCCCCTACAATTTGGCCAAAATACTCACAAAGTTGTAATGATTAATATGAGCTACATATGATTCACTAAGTTGGAGTAATAGGCTGGAGTTGGAGCAATGTAATCTGAGGTCAGACATGGGGGTACACATGGATGGATTCCTGTGTGAGTAGGTGGTAGTCAGAGCTACTGAAGTGTGACTAAAAGCACAGGAATTTAGTTCAACAGCAGAGGATTAACTGAGCCAAACACTGATGGTCTAATCAAACACAACTGTATCAGCCTACAACACTAATAGCCTAACATGTGAAACGTTTTGTGTCTTCTGTGCAGATGAGAGCCAGCAGGAAACACTGAAAATAGTGTCTCCTCATAAGTCATGCTAAGCGTATGAATGGGAGCTCTAAAACTCATAAGTTTCATCATATTTTGTAGCTGATTGTGCTAGGCCTGTTATATGGAAAAATTTACTTCATACCCCAAACGCCCCAAGCAACATTTGGAGAAAGTTAAGAAGAAAAAGAAATGTATTTTATCAAGATATTTAATGTGTAAGGTTTCACAGATGTTCATTTAGAATGGTGTAGCCTTCTATCATTTCAATTTTTTTCCACTATAGATATATTAACATGCACTAATGTAGCATTCTGTTAGATGTAGTTATAAAGGTGAATCGCTTTCTGTCTGCTATCACTTGTCTTTATAACTGTGTCTGACTTTTTCCCTTTCCACTGAACAACTTTTGGATCCTGTAAGTTGTAAATTCACACACACCTTGTAAGGACATTCCACTGACATAATTATAAATACAGCTAATGTAATGCTAATGGAATGCTATGCCTACACCTAAAAGGAAACCTTTGGCCGTTACCTTTTTTAAAATAAAAGCTGCAGTTTTTGTTATTAAAAAAGAAGCAGTTTTCCTCATGGGATCCAGTCAAATGTCCCCACAAAGTCAAAATGGTCAGATATTTCTATCCACGAAGATACAGAAGGTATTCCCACACCCACACACAGATCCCACCTGCCCTTGTAACTGTGCCAGATGTCACTGAGTATCTTCTTCAAATCAAGTATGAAGACTGGGAACGTCTTGACAAATCTATTCTGAGGTCTTTTTTGTTTTCTTTTTTTTTTGCACCTTATGTTTTGGATTGTTACAGGGTACACTCACAATTTACTGCTTCTAGCATACCCCTTTCTCAAACAGAAAAACTTTTGCACTCAAATGGAGTTAAATTTTGCTTATTAATCATTTTTCAATATATTAACATAAATAAGCCCATTTCATAAATGTGTAATGTGTGACTACAGTGACATTTTGTCCTCAGACTAAACAGTAGTTATTATTTTAAAAGGATTGACCCAGTAGACATCATTTGCACTTCATTGTATGAAACTGATGGTTTTCTACCACCATCTAGTGGACCAAAGCAATATTCCTTAATAGCAGATTGTGGGAACTGAACAAATGAAGTGAAGTGACATGTGGTGACCCATACTTGGAAATCGTGCTCTGCATTTAACCCATCCAAGTGCACACACAGTAGTGAACACACACCCAGAGCAGTGGGCAGCCTTTTTTTTTGCTGCGGTGCCTGGGGAGCAGTTGGGAGTTCAGTGCCTTGCTCAGTAGTGGTATTGAGAGTGGAAGAGAGCGCTGGTCATTCACTCCCCCCACCTACAATCCCTGCCGGACCTAAGACTCAAACCCACAACCTTCAGGTTACAAGTCTGACTCTCTAACCATTAGGCCATGACTGCACCCTAAAGGGGTTGTTCCCAGCTGCTGAAACCTGGGATGTCATGGATGTCAACAAATGTCATGGATACAACTGTCTAGCTTTTATATGGACAATCCGTCTTTTGAATTGTGACTAATTCATGCATTACTTTGGTTTTATAGATTACATGAAGCTCACTAAATAATTTAGAAAACTTAATCCAACTATTTGTAAAATTGCTCTGAAATACTGCTCAATTGCACCCAAGTGCACATCTAGTGCACATCAAGTGCACCCTGATGCACAGAGTCAGGTTTATTGCAGGATTTAATGTAAAATGCTCTCCAGAAGAAAACAACAACAGCTTCCAACACAGGCAGGTATAAGGCTGAGCATCACAGCTCTGCAGCAGAGCAGCTGGATTTTACCCCTTTATCTTTCATTTTACATGGATTTTCCAGTGACAAAATCACACACAGCACATACCTGCATCCGTGCCCTTTAGTTACACAGTATACTGGATATATACATGATATAAACAAATATAAATCTATATATTTTAAAAAACTAACAACTTTGCTGGAACTGAAAACTTTAATACATTAACAAACTATAGCACAGTTATACCACGGTTTTGCAGAATTCCTGAATCAGATTGGTGTTGATTCATTTTCTATAACAGCAGTTCTGACAGTAGTGTGTGTTTAATTAAAATCCCAGGATTATATCAATGCGCTCCTTCTAATACGTTATCAGTTCTATAGTAACTCATATGCAGGGAGTTATATGGTGGGCACTCTACCTAATCTAAGGCTAAGTAGTGGATTTAAAAATATGTTAACAAAAAAAAAGTGTATAATTGTTGATGTGGTGAATCTTTCTGTAGAGATGTTTATTTAATATTTATGGGAAACACAGGTCTCAGAACTTTGTAACAGTGCTTTCCTCTACAGGGAAGTCTTCAGGTCTGAATGACTTTTATAGCAGCATACATACTGTATGTGATAACAGGAACTATGTTTTGCATAACTATAACCAGAAAGAAATGAGACATGTCATTGTTTAATTAATAAAAATTGCAATTGTTGGCAAATTGCTGTGGTACAAGAGAAATAAACACTTGCTGTTATAGGAAAATAATCCACTTTTGGGTAGTTAGAGGACACCCAGTTATGTTTAATTCTGTACTTATTATCTGATTTACTTAATATTACAATAATCAGAGCAACAAAAAATTTAAATAGTTAGAGTTAGTCCTCTTTATTAATTTGATGTTTGTGTGGTTTCGAAGCTTTCGAACTTTTACAAATAACAATGATGATCCTGTCTGTGAGACTGTGTGTGCAAAATAACTTATAAAGAGACATGAACTGATGAATATTATTTATTACATTTCGAGTAGAACAGATAAACAATGTTGTTAGAATCATAATTATAATACATGAGCGAGTCAGCACACTGAGTGTCTAACAGCATGAGCTCAGAGCTCAGGGCTCAGGGCCGATGTTCTTCATTGCCAGTGTGATGTGCAGGAGGTGTGTATGAACCTTCTTTAATCAGCTTGTCCTTCTGCTTCCGGATCTCATGCAAGCGCTTGTTCTAGAGAACACAGTGCGAAATAATACATTTAAAGAAAATGTAGGGTCATGTACTGAACTCTTCACTGAATAATTAAGCCTTATCTCTGTCCAGCTCAGCATGGTGAAAGCTCGACACATTTCTCTGCATAGAGAAAAGAACAGAAAAGCTGTTGACTTGGAAGTCACTTCTAATGGAAGCCTCGGGGCAACTTCATCAATAAAAGTGTAAAATGTTTGATTATATAACACAAATTCAAATCTACAATCTAATAAAAAAAAAACTTAAGTAATTTTATCTCACTTTCAAAAGCTTACAACTTACACTTTCCCTGAGGTTATGAGGTACCAATGCACATTTGTGCAGAAGCAGAGACACTTCTATGACTATGTAAGCAACACGCAACACAAATTGTTCTATCTGAAAACACTGTGTTAGTGGTTTACTCACAAATACATTTTGACTGAAGAACACAGGAAAGCGTCTACACAGAATGTTTACTGACTGCCCGAGCAACTGCCCTTAGACTTCCAGTCACAAATCAACACATTTCCCTTCTTTCTCAGTGCAAACAAATGTGTTGAAATTGTTGTTCTATGCAAATGCACCTGTCCTACAAATGCAGTATTTAGAGATTCAGAGAAAAAAAAAAACACATTTGCTTAAATGTACTAACCGTCTTTTGTCGGTGCATACACTCATAGAAATCTTCAAACTCGAGTTTGCATTCTTTCTTGGCACGGGTTTGACCGATGCCATGGCCACACTCGATCCACTCCTTCTCAAAGGCGTGGCAGCGTGTGGCTCGCTTGTAAGGCTGCTCCCCGCTCTGGGCCAGGATCCAGTGGTCCAAGTTGATTCCCAGCCTAGACTGAAGGTCAACGAACGGCATGGTTCTAGAAAATAAATATATATGTATAATGAGTAAAAATACATGAACATTAAAGGAAAAATACACTGTATATTATATGTGTATTAATCTTTATAATTACCATCTGATCAATGGCATAAAAGGTATTCAATTTGAGTAATGCTGTCTGACTATCCCCTGACAGAGTCACCAAGTGTAATTTAGCACTTGCGTCATCTCAGCCTACAGAGAGTGATGCAGCAGCGCTTTAGTCCTTTACTCTGTGCAGCTCTCTCACCTCCTCATCTGTACACTCTGCTCAAACAAACCTGCTTCTGTATAAAGTTTACATCATGTCATGACACCAGCCAGTAATCAGCTCCCTCGACTAATATTTTAACCTACTAGATACTGTTATATGTATACTAGATAGTATTAAATAAACAGACCATTATATCTTTAAAGAGTGTACCACTACAACATTCCCGACTCCAATCCTACATGACAGCGTTAGCATCTAGCTAACTAGCCACAATAGCAATGCTAGCTTATACAGCGCTCGAGCTAGACTTTCCCAGCAGTAAACATGTTTATACGGCAGTATGCGGCTGTGAAAGCTTTTTATTCCAACATTAATATTATCTCCATCTATAAAGCAAAGGCTATTATTTTTAAAAGACAAAAGAGTCACCGTACTCTTCGGGTTCACTTTAACCTTTTCCAGACCCACCACAGTTCACTGACGCTTTGCCGTAAATCAGTTCCGGAGATGCAATGTTTGCGACACTGCTGCAAAGCTCATGGTCATGACGTCACCAGGGAGCGGTGACGGGAGATGGCGCTGTGGGAATAATTAGTGTTGTGTAGTTTTTGCCGTGACGTTTTACATGAGAAAGATTCTTTTGCAAGCTCAACATGAACCAGCTGTTTTTTTTCTTTATTTTTAATATTGTTTCCATTTTTTTAATTAAATAAAAAAAGAGTAGTAAAAGAACAGGTGAAATAGTCAGTAGGAAGTAGAAATAAGTACAAAATGAAATAAAAATGTTCTTTTACTGCATGCATGTACTAGAGTAATTTCTCTAATAGTTATTCTTTTTTAAACCAGTCAGTCTTTTTTGGATTTTTTTCACCAGTTTTTATAATCTGTTTTATTCCCAGGTCAGAATATCCATACCATAATATATATATGAAGGGGATTGCAGATGCACCAGATAGTACGTTTGAATGAGTCCTTTTTCTGTTCAGTAGAGAAAATGAACATAAAATTTTATGTTGTTAAAAAAAAAATAAAAAATTTAAACAGGACATTTTGACCTGAACAGAACACGAGGGTTAATAGTATGTTGTTAAGTACGTACTGTATGATGTTACTTCGTAAAGTTTGTAATACATTATAATGTGTAGGGCACTGGCAGACTCAGGGGTCCCCCCTTCCCTGGGTGAAAACGCCACATAAGCGTCTTGGGTGCCCCTACGGTAGATAAAACATGATACTGTGCCCTCTAGAGTGCCCTTACAGTACAGAATACATGGTGCAATGCTCTATAGTTCCCTTAGGAGCAAGGAAACATGATGAAGTGCCCGAATGGTGCCTTTCCAGTGGAGAAAATGAGATGAAGTGCCCTCTAGGTGCTCCTACTTGTGAGAAAACATATCCTCTAGGGTGCCTCTGTAGTAGAAACATTAGTAAGCCATAATGTGATTTAATGCACTCCAGGTGCCCTCTTTTCCCCGCTGTGTGTAGGAGGTGACCTTTTTATTATCCCCCCAGCGCAACCCCCCGCCCCTCAGACAGCCTGTGCCCACCCCTGGTATACAGTTTGGGATTTTGCAATTTTGTCATGATGTTGAGTATTAAAATCAATGTACTTGGTTTTTGCGAGAGCTGATTATTATTATTATTATTATTATTATTATTATTATGGTATTGGGTAGTTTTTGGGTTACTTTAGTCTGAAAACAACGGCTAACTCTTCACATACACAATATTATGCCACATAATGTGGAATATGTGTTTATTACACAATATCATCTGTCTGTATCTGGGGAATTTAGACTTTCGGAGAATTTAAGCTTTGGTTTCCTGGTCACCAAACTCTGAACTCAACAAACTTCTCTAACACATCTAACACAGTACAGCTCAGTTAGCCAACTTAATTCCATTTTAGGCTGGAACTAACTGTTATGCTAGCCTAAGAAATCTGCAGGAAATGACTGATCTCTTTAGACTGTAAACAGAAAATACAAAACTAGCTGTTGCAACACAAAATGTTTATTCTCATGATCCTTTTGTCTTTGCCAAGTGCACTGCGTTGAGGCATGAACAGTGCAAGATAGATGTGTTCTTTTAATACTGTTTTTCATATCATTATTAATTAGGTTGTATTTATTATTCAAGCATTTCCTTTAAGTTCAGCACATTATCTCAATATAGCATAAATGCTGTCTTGATTGGATCATATTTCCAGGGCTGGTATTTTAAGAAAGACCCCATTTTTTACAATTATGACATAATAACATTCATTAGTTTATGATTAAGGTTTTATAATTGAAGACATAAGAAGCAAAAATGCAGCATATGAAAAAAAGTATAATATTCAATTACATTCCACAATAATATAACAAACAAATAGTATACAATCAAATGGTTTGTCATTTCTGGGGGGTACAATTAAAAGAAAATCAATCAGATGGATACTAAGTATACAGGTTAAAACTAGCTTTCAGGGCAATGACAAATACTGGGATAAAGTGCAAGAAGCTGATGATTTGATTAAATTTATTATTCAGAAAAGCTCAACACATCGCAGGGAGTCCATGATAATACAAGGCTTTATTAGAAAAAAAAAAAGTGCATCAGGTGGTCTGTCTGACTGTCGATGCTTAAAATCTTTGCTATTTAATACAAGCTCACAAACACCACACACACACACACACACACACACACACACACACACACACACACACACACACACACACACAAACACACACACAAACACACACACAAACACACACACACACACACAAGCAGACATGTGCACATATAGTGTTGTCAGTGGAAAGGGACTGAGAGCATGATGGACAGCGTGATGTCTCTAAGGCAGGCAGACAATGATTAAGGTGAAACTGTCTGCTTGTGAAGTGATTAGTCTTCTTTAAACCACAGCACTGCTAACGTCTTAAATCTGATTGGTTAGAAGGAGCTCATTCTAATATGGTACTGTATCCCAGCAGCTTGTATGACAGGTGCGCCACATCAACGGATTAAAAAAAAATACTAATAATTGTTGACATAGTAAAGTTCAGAACAAACTAACTTGTTTCAGAGATGTTCCATAACATTAAATGTAATTATAAAGGGATAAAAAGTATGTCACTCTTTAATAAATGAAAAATTGTAATTGTTGGCAACTTGCTGTGGTATAAGAGGAATACAACACTTCAGGAGGTCTTTTATAGGAAAATAATCAGCTTTGGGGTGGTAACAGCCTGATGCCCCAGCCATTGCTTATTTCCCATAATTGTGTTTTCTTCTTTACATAACAGTGCCTCTCCTCCATCACTGAACTTCGTTCTCTGTGCAGGTGAGACTCACGTGCAGGCCCATTTACGTCTTATCACTGTGCAAACTTGGTCAGTGCAACTACTACATACTATACTTGTATCCTCATATACAAGTGCGGGTCATGCATACTGTATATACACATGCAGACAGCAAATGATACAATTTCCAGGTTGCTTTGTTATAAATAAAAAAAAAAAAAAAATGACATACACACACTCCCAACATACATAAAAAACATTACAGTCCATATAGACCCTTTCCAGAGTCCCTCACAAATTGTACACGTGTGCTTAATAGTATTTTCAGTATTACTTGTCTGGCATTATTTTTCTTTTGTCTCTTCTGACAGGAAATCTTGGTTTATTTATTTACTTATTTTTGCTTCAATAGCCAAGGCATTTTTTTTGCACCAGTTGGTACATTAATTACTAACAGTATGAATCGTAGAGGTAGAGCCCTGTCAGTAATTTAGGCAAAACGGACAGAGCAACAGGCAGACCATGCCACCAAATTCCCCCAGAGAGCATGTACGCTGTCTTACTTATTATATTAAAAAAAGCAAAATAATACGAAAAAGCAGTCAAAGCTCTCTGGTCCTTTCAGACAGAAAGGATGACGTTATCGGGGCAGTGCAGGCCGTCGGTGGAGTTCTGGGCTCGGCATGTGGGCTGAGGGGGAGGGTTAGGAGAGTCGCAGTCTTCTGATGTGAGCTCGGCGATGTCGTCTGACTGCGTATCGGACGTCTCCAGGTCGCTCCGGATGCTCTCAGGCTGAGCCAGCGTCACATCACCGAGGCCCTCTCTGAGCGAGCCTCCTGATGACAGCCCCAGAGACGAGCGGGATAAAACCCTCCCTCGGCGAGAGCTGCAGTCCTGAGGCTCCTCCGCCGAAGCAGCGGCCATGGCACAAGCACGGGGAGCCAGATCCTCCTCACTGGTTAAACACAGATGGCTGGGTTTGGTTTCAATGTCCACCTGAATCTCCAGGTTTGTGCCTTCTCTGAAACACATCAAAAATCCAGTAGAAATTACACAAATAAGAATGGTCTGTCTTTGACAGATCTGCAGTCACTGGAACGTCAAGAATAATTTACATTATTAATCGACATCAGTTAAAATTCACTGATCTCATAGTCTTTTACAATTTCTTCAAATGCAGCAGTGATATGCTGAGTGCAAAAGTTAGCATCCTCCATAGTTTTTGGTTGACAAAAAGAAACAAATACCACTATTTTACAATCTATTTACAAAAACTGAGATGTTAAGCCTGAAATGCGGGTGTATCCTTCAACGAGACAATAATGGAAGGTGATGTCAACTTAAAAAAAAAAAAAAAGTTTATTTGTCATGACCTCCCTGGTCTCCAGACCTAATGACCCAAATGCAGTGGATTATTTACTCTATCATTCTTTTTGCCCAAAATGTCCTTGGAGGAGAAACTAAAAGTAAATAGACTAAGCACACATCGTCCTAACAAAGCACACACTACAAAAAAGGACACGTTTAGTGAGTTTAGTTAAGTTTTTTTGTTTGAACGAACTTTCCTGTTTACCATGTTTGGTAGCCAGTGAAACACTTAAAAAATGTGAAATTATGCCATCAATGAGACCTTTGATATGATGCATTGCTCAACCCTAATAGTTTCATTGCCCTTGCATTATAAGGTTCTCTAAGGTTGGAGGCAATTATAAAGGCAAATAATAATAATAATAATAATAATAATAATAATAACAACAATAATAACATTTGATAGTATAATATTTATATCTTTCATTACATTCAGAAAGAGAGATGCCAACATTTAAACTGATAATTCTGTTTGTTCTAGGACTACACTAAACTTTGCAAAATGCAAATATGACACACAGTACTGTGCAAAAGTCTTAGTCACATGCAAAGAAATGCTGTAGGGCGAAGATGCCTTCAAAAATAATGAAAGTAAATGTTTCTACATTAAAAAAAAAATACTATAAAGAGCAGTAAACAGTAATAAATGAAACAAAGTCAATATCTGGTGTGACGATCCTTCGCTTTAAAAAAAGATAGTAGTGTCAGGTACAATGTGTGAGGTTTTATAAGGAAATGAGCTGTAAGTGTTACTGAGCATCATGCAGAAGCTGCCACAGCTCTTCTGGAGACTTTGACTGTCACACTTGCTTCTTATTTTTGCAGCTAAACCCAGCAGCCTTCATTATGTATTTTTGTCTGAAAAGTGGTCTTTTATGTAATATTCTGCTTTCTTTACTGACATACAAACATTTCTCAGTAACATTTAATTTTGCTCTGGAAAACTAATGTTTGGAAATCTAAAATGTTTTTGTACTGAATCAATAATGTAGAAGTCATAAAATAAGAATCTATAACAAAGTTTGTACTTAAAAAAAAAAAAAAAGGGGGTGCCTAAGACTTTTGCATAGTACTGTATATTGTAGAAAAAAGTATCACAATCTGAGCATTGTCTCTATTGTCCAAGCCTATTGGAAATGTTTTGATCCAACACTAGATATGTTTCATCAGTACAGAAGTGGTATCTTATCAAGATCTTGGCTTGACTGCACATTAAATCCAGACCAGACAATGCTGCGACAGACTGATGAGCAGCAGTGAATCACACATACCTATCAGGTATTGTGTATGAGGAGGTAATGGATCCTGCCATGCCTCGAGTGCTTGCACAGTCACTGGCTGCTCCCAAGCTTCCTGTCTCTCTGTGTACATTTTCCTTTCCAATCTCAGTGCCTTGAACCTCCAGCCTGAAACAGCAACACAGTTAAATTACTGTAAACTGACCTGAAAGTTATGAGGGCTCCTCATGTCCACACTTGAATCGAATCACAAATTTTGGCTTGATAATGTTAACAGTGGGGACTCTGTCACACCTGCTGTATTTTCCTGTCCGGGCTCCGAGAGCTCCTCCAGCTAGTGTGTTGAAATGGGGCGTGTCGACGAGACCCCCGGGGGCCACAGACAGGCCTTCACTAGGCGAGGTGGTGCTAAGGCCACTGGCTGCTCCCTCTAGGCTGCTCTCACCAAGGCTGGGGGACTTTAGCGCTCGCCATGCGTCGGCAACTAGATGAGCAAAGATGGGGAGCAGAGATGTGTTAAACATTAAAATGCACAACTAAAAGCATTATTCATAAATAACATAAGCAAAATATTATCATCATTATTATTATTATTATTATTATTATATGTCGTGTTACAACAAATGCTGTTACCTGTAATGGGTCCATCGTCTTCATCAAAGTCAATCCTGACGCCTCTTCCCTTCCCTCTGCTAACCCCACAGCCCCCACCGCGACACAGCGATATTGGCACCACACCATACACGTATGCCAACATGATCGGTACGCCAATACCTAAGAGCATGACAAGTGATTAATCACTGACATGTCTTTACTGGTAACTGTACAAATAATTCTTAGGAACAAGTTCAAAAAACAGACAATATTTGTTTAAGGAACTACAAATATTCAGTATACAACAGTTAGTTTCGGTCCACTAATTTGACAGGATGAGTGGTGTTTACAAGAGAGCTGATATTTAGTATAAGTGCACTGGGATGTTTCACTGGGTGTATCACTCTGCTCGCCTGTGCGCACCACATAAAATTCCACTTCCTAGTTCGAAACGTTTACTACCGTAGTGTTAGCGACATCATCAGTGGACACGGCAAACAATACTTTTATCATGAATACGATTTGGACTTGAAATATGAAAGCTTGTTAGATGAAGATGAAAAGGAAGAAGGGAAGCCAGTTTCAGCCTGCTGCGTCGTGCCTACGCCGAATCACAGCTGTGCCGATATTCAGTATGATCGCACTCTTGCTTGTGCGATATTGCTTAATTGACTTTACTTTTCCAATTCATTACTTTTCATACTTTTCCACGAAAACTTACCAACACTGACAGCTGCAATAACCGGGGCTGTGATGATTGACAAGGCTACACCTCCAGTAATGGCCAGGTTTCTCCTATGCTGAGAGTTCTTCTTCCCCTCATAATGGGCATATATCTGTGCCAGGAAAGGAAAGTAAAAATAGCATTACAATGTGCTGCCAAAAGGATACACACTGTGCTTTTAAATGTGCACATTCACACTGACTTAAACATGAAGACATAACTTCCTTTACATAGCATCTGATTTAATAGAAAATGAACTGCAGTTCAGGAAGTTCCCTTTCAGGAAGCTGAGTTGTTATAACAAGAAATGTGCATTTTGCTTAAAGCTCCTGGTGAATTCCTGTTTATTCAGTTTCACATTTTCGCTGCTGTGGGTGTGGTACATTTCATAATTGAAGTACATGTGGAAAATTCAGGGGAAGTGAGACTTCTTATTTTTGGTGTACTCTGCTGGTCATTTGGGGGAAAAAGTCTAGGGATTTTTCTATCTTTAGAGATGAAACAATGAAGATTACGGTAAATGCCATAAAGAGTAAATGCTTGTTTCAGTAAGTTTAAACAGACTCACTACAAAAAATGATATCTTAGCAAGTACAAATATCTTGAAAATAGGCAAATTCAATTAATATCTTTTAATTAGACTTTTGAAAACAAAGATCAGCTTATTAATCCTATTTCTAGATATCTTTACTCATTTCATTTCAAGCTTGAAACTGTCTTATTCTATTGGAAGATACTTGTGCTCATTTAAAGCGTTTATTTCTGCCAAGAAGCAAAATTATCTGCCAATAGAATAAGACCATTTTAAACATGAGATTAGTAAATATGTTTAAAAACCATTATTCAATATATCTTCACTTGTTATCTTTTTTTTTTTTTTGCAGCGTAAGCCATTTTTTTAAAGCAGAGAAACAGTGCCTTGCTTTGTAGTAATGTTGGCTAATGTCCTAATAGCTAGTATTACATGGGTAACAGTACTGCAAGGATAATGTGATAAAAATAATTGCTTAAAGGCAATACAAACCACACTGTGAACAAACAAGGAAGTGCTCAGCCGTATCACTGACAAGAAATCATTAATTATTAAATGTAGTTCCTCATAAAGTCCCTGGTATTAGTGTCTAAATTCCCAGAGCTCCACAATGAAGGGAGTTAGTCATGGCACTAGCGTGACAGAGCAGCATCTCACCTTCCTTCCTACGTAAACCGGGATGCCAATGACCATGGCAGGCACCGCAATGCCAGCGATCAGCGTGATGCCAACCGGCGCACCGATCAGAGTGCCGAGCTGCCATAGAATCTTTTTCTTTCGACTCCATGGCTTTTTTCCCCAGAAAGTACAACCTGATGGACTGAAATAGAAAAAAAAACAACAACTTGAATCGAAACCGAACGTAGGCAGAGAAGTAAAATACAACGCATTTTATGGATGTTCTAGGAGTTTATCAGAAACTACAGAACACTGCTCGGAGATTAGGCGATACCTGAGGTAGTGCAGGTCAGAGATTTCCTTCATACACAGCCAGCAGAACTCACAGCCACACACGGCGCAGGTCATGTGATTACAGCTTCCGTCATTCATCTTGATGATGTAGGCGCCACATCGGGGACAGGGCTTGATGTCATCAGCTGAGTGGGGATTAGTGGAGTTAGATTTAGTATAAGCAGAGGCATACAGAGACTCCTGTAACAAGGTATGCTGAGGAAGCGCTTTCCAAATGTCAGCTACTTTAAGAGTTTTAGAGCAATGATCAGGGGTAACAGTTTTAACACACATTCTTACTGTGTGCTGTGAACTCACAGAGTTACTAAAAAGCTTAAATTTGGGTCAGGGGCTGATATATTTTAGAAGGTAAAAACAAAGCATGCACTAGTAAAGCGTGAGTATATTATTATAGAACATTCATGGAATTTCAGACTTTTTTTTTTTTTTTTAGCAGAATCCTAATTACCAGTTGGAAGCTCACTATTTTCAAGAAACTCCAACTTGGAGGTTGCACATCCATAAGCACATTCAACAGTTAACAGTAGCTATGAGTGTAATATATCAGGATTTGCAATCTGCTGCATTTATCACATTGCATCAATAGTCCATTGTAATGTAGGGTTTAACTTGTTAGAATATGGGTAAGAAAACTGCTAGTAATCATATCCATTAGTGCAATAGGCATTGCGATAGAAATGACACATGAGGAGATGAATAACTCCAAGTTGTCATTGTGTATACACAGTCATTACGACATGATGTGAACACACTGTTAAACACTGTTAGTTATTATTTTATATGATTTATCGCCATGAGTTACACTGCATATTGTTTTGAAGAAACGCATCAGGGATACAAAGGCTGAGACTGAAAGATGAAGCTGAGATGGACTCACTGGGCCCTTGCTCGGCTGCGTAACTGGGTGAGTGGTTGCTGTGTGTTCTCAGTGACAGTGCCCTTTGCTGCCGGGCAGAGTCACACGTCTGGTTCGGATGCCAGGCCTGCTTGCAGTGGTAGCAGAACTCGGCACCGCAGCCTTCCCTGCGACATACAAGCCTGGGGCAGCTGGCACAGCCTGATGCAATGACGGCAAACCTGGCACAAGAGACAAGAGCAGGTCAGGAGAGCTTTCTGATAGGCTACAATACACTAGCATTACCTAGAGCACAGTTATTCTTGTATGCTACACACAGGGAGAAAAAAAAAAAAAAGCACAGCTGGTATGGGCACAATTTACAATGCATTTATATGCCATATAATAGTTCTGAAGAATGTTAAAGAGAAAGGCAAGAAGGAAAGAGAGAGAGAGAGAGAGAGAAAGAAGGAGGAAAAAAATAATGAAGAGGAGAGATTGAGGGAGAGAAGCTGGGCCCTACAGTGTGCACCTGTGCTGTGTGTGTGTGTGTGTGTGTGTGGGTGTGTGTGTGTGACTGAGTGAGTGACTTTAAACTAGTGTTGCTGATTGGTGAGCTGTAAAACAAACTGCAGTGTATTTCAATGGGAGAATTTGACACTTTAAACTTACTGTCAGTGTAAAACGTTAGATTTATTTATCCTTGCTGAAAACACGCACTTTAATGCTGTTAAGCTTTATTAAACTCTTATGGATGCAGGTTATGCTGTTTTGGGCTAAATAATAATAATAATAATAATAATAATAATAATAATAATAATAATAATAATAATAACAACAACAACAACAACAACAACAACAACAACAACAACAACAACAACAACAACAACAACAACAACAACAACAACAACAACAACAACAACAACATTAAGCACTGTAATAACAGACTAAGGAGGTAACCCAAAATGCCACACTGGTGTATCTAATTTCATGTTGTAATATCAGCAAACTTGAAAAACAACTCTCTTGACCTGCAAGTTGTTACGTGTTGCTAAAAACACAAGATTAGGGCACTAAGGAAGTTTTTCCCTGTAAAAAATATTCTGTGGAAAGCCTACATATAAACAAACTAGTCTGATCAAGTTCAATACAGAACAACAATAACAATTTAGAAAAATATTATGCCTTCAAAACCCAACATGTTTTTACGGACTCAGTCAGGGAAGTAGAGGAAGCAAGGCCTCACTTTATAGTTGACAGAAACACGCATTATAGAACACACACATGGTCCAGTAAGGAGGTAATGACCGCTTTAATTAAATCCCATCCTGTGTTACCCCTAGCAACGCTGGCTCCGAACTGCATCCCAGTCGCCATGGCAACTGATAGTAAAATGGAAAGAGAAGCCTCAGATTGGGAAAGATTTTCGAGATGAAAATCATACACCGGCCTTAGTTTGACCCTGAGTTAACTCACAAGCGGCATGGAAATTAACCATTACAACTGCTACTGAAATGCATTTCTCTTTCCCTCGAAAAAAAACGTCCCTTTCTGAAAACTCCCGTCTGTAGGCTGGAAAAGGAGTGGTGCTGACTCAAAAGACAGACACAGGCATGTCCCTGATATGTAGGTCACCAACCCACTACTGAGATTGACAAATCTCTTAAATGCCACAATGTCGTGCACAGTAAACATATACTCTCTAAATGACACATCTGTTGAAATAGGCTTCCCACACAGCACTTGGCATCTTATGCTCTCTCTCCGACCTTTAAAAGCACCTCCTACACTTCACAGAAAAGCCAAAAAGCCGGGATACTCACAGTGTCAAACATTTATAAACCAAATTATGTTTAAAAAAAAGTTTCCAATATAGAGATTATATCCTAAGATACTGAACTGCTTACAGTGAATGAAAGCTGGTAGGAACTAATGAGATCTTATAATTTGATCTGATTTTGGTTACTAACATTCTTACTTCATTCTGACATTTCATATTTTTAAAGCTATTCATGTAACCGTTTAAATTCCCAGGACAGGGAATGTCAGGGAATCAGGACTTGTATTCCTCACTTCCATAACTACAGACCTTCCTTATTATTTTAATCCTTACCTACTGTTCAGCCAAACTGATGGTTCTTTTTATCAACATCAAAATGGCAGAACCAAAAAATAATGTTACTAAATGCACCATTTCCTCACTATCTCATATTTCTACTCCCACTTGCCATTAGGAAAAGAAGATGAAGCAGATATTTTCAAATGAATGTTCAAATGAATGACATAACATTACTAAGCAATAAACAGAACATAAAGGTTAAATATTTTTCCCTAAAAAAAAATTAAATTGACTTCAATTTATTAAATCAACATTAAAGGTTATATTTACATGATGTAACAAGGTGTCAAATATGGTTTATATGACTAATATGTGCAATGAAGCCATTGACGTCTCGGAATTGTAAGCATGTAATTGTAAAAATGACTTCATGTTATTTAAACGCCTCTAAATACATGCGAGAAGTGTATGTGCATCTGCTTTAACCTTATTGACAGTCAAAAAGCTTAAAATCACAGAACTGTCAGATATAACCTCATAATTCCACAGTATGGACGTAGCGTATTTTTATAACTGTACAGCTATGACAGAGATAGAATAGATAGAATGGGTTAATGAGATGTCACGTGTTAAGTAGTGAACAGAACATGAGGTTTAGGTGTCCTAGAAGGTCACTCTTACCCGCAGTCTGGAGCCGGACACCAGCGGCAGTCGGGGTCTGAGGCGAGGCACCGCCTTAGCAGAAATTCCTCATACTTTTCCAGCAGGGCGGCATCATCCAGGATGAGCGCCACCTGCCTGGGCGCCAACCTCTCGGCACACTCGGGGCAGCTGAGCTGCACGCGGCTCTCTGTGATCTCAATGCGCAGGTACTGGCGCAGGCAGCAAAGGCAAGAGCGATGACTGCAGCCCTGAAGCTCTGCCAGCTGATCCCGCGGCTGGCGCACCAGACATAGTGGGCACTCGAGGAGCTCCTGTCCTCCCAGAGAGGCCTGGCTGGAGGATAAAGGCTCGGCTGAGTCGGCAGTAAGAGGGTCTGGGGGAGCAGCGGTTGGAGTGGGAGGCTGAAGGAGCTGCTGTTGCTGCTGGTTGTGCTGCTGTGCTAAAGGTGTTCCCGAATTAGCTTTACTCCTCCTGGAACCACGTTTGCTATGAAAGAGGTTGGCAAAGGTGATCCTGCTCTGCTTCTTGCCCGGACCACGACATTTAGGATTGGGAATGCCACTGACAGACGAATGGGGTGATTCAGAGTCTTTTTCTGATCCCATTGCCCAAGAACTATCTGATTTCCTTTAGACTCTTTCCTAATAAGGTTCTACTGACTTTGAACCAAAATCTTTAAATACAAACTCTTGTGTCAGGATTGTTATTGACAGTGGATGAGTACTTCAGACACCAAAAAAAGCTGTATTGTCCCAAACCAAATTTTCAGATATCCAGTTACTGACACTAGTTAAAGATTCCCGGCAAACAGTCACACCTTTTTTTCTGTACTTAACATGAAACAATAGAAACCGAGCTTACCCTCACTGAACAAGGTTGACGCAATGGAAAGAGAAACTAAAAAAAAACAAACAAAAAAAAAACCCTTGGTGTCCTACGGGTTCGTTCTTGTAACACTCAAGCAGGCTGATTACCAAACAATCAAGTAAACATCTTTAATTTTACTACAGAGTCCAAAATGTACTCGTTTTTAGTAAAACTGGGGTTTTTGAGTTAAAAAAAACGTAGATGTCAGCTTCTATAACAATATGAAATATAATATGCACTAGAAAATATGTCCTCCGGCTAAGACCGTCCTCCCGTCCTCAGCTTAATGTCCTCTGATGCTCTGGTTGAATCACACGGCTGTGCTGAGCTGCTCGTCTCCTCTCCTTCTCAATCAGCCTGTCTGTAAGGAAGCGAAATGGCACAGGAAGTTAGCATGAAGAGCCGTGTGTCTGAGAAAAGGAGCATGCTCTGTAGCCCCCACTCCACACACACACACACACACACACACACACACACCTCTTCTCAGACAGGCTGTTTCGATTTCACCATTAACTCTTCCCTCTCAGCAGGAGCGAATGTATCACAGGTAGCACTATCTTAATGACGAGCGATACTGAGATGATGCATTCGGAAAATACCTCTGCAAACAGTAATGTGGAAAACAAACATTTTCAAACACTGAAAAAAAAAAAAAAAAAATCAGTCTAGTGTTCAACTGTAACGGGCCTCTATTTATTTAACTATTTAACATTTTACAGGCATTTATGTACAGTATGTATTCATTATTATATGTTCATACAGTGCTTTTAACCGCTTCTAGTTACATTTAATATTGTGGAATATCTGCAAACCAAGTTATCAGTTACATTAAAACAGCTATAAACAGTGACTCCCTCACCAAACTTCTCCCGTAAATGTTAAATAAACATCATTTTTCTTTGTTAATTAACAGCACATCTTTTATTTGATTTATTATTTGCTTCTGATTATATGGCGCGTCCTCCATAAAAGCCCCTGCTACTATAGAAACAGTGACGTATTAGAAAGAGCACATTAAAATAAACGTGCGATTTGTCTCACAGCCGACGCTACTGTCAGAGCTGCTGGTACAGAAAATGAATCAACATCTTCTGACCAATCAGATTTGAGAATTCAACAGCGCTGTGGTCTAATAGTTATTAAATGCCATTTCGTCAACTGGCTCAAGTGTACGCATAACCATGCTTAATATTTATCATAATAAAAATAATGATAACTAAAGGAGCAGTCAAGGCTTTTTCCTACAAATCATTAATCAGTAAAACACTTAGTGGTGCATGTCTGAACACACACAGAACCCACACATGACACACACGACACACCATTGCACGGTCTATTTGTCCAAACTGTCCTCGTTTTTCTTCAGTCCTTTGTTCATTTATCTCTCTGTTCTTTCTTATCTCACTCTCACTGACACCTTCTGGCTTTCGCTTAAATGCACAAGCACACACTCTTCAGCTCTCTCTCTCCACTTCACACTGCGCTACTAGTGCGGTTACCATGGTGATCCTCACTACCAGTACCACAAACACGGACGCTTGCAGTGACTATGCCGCTTATGAATGCACACAAACACACACATACACACAATATATGTACACATATATGACTACATTATTATGTACTGTATATACAGAGTGACAATATTACAGGGTGGCTTCAGATAATGTGTGTACGATACAGTACTTAAACACACCAGCTATACACACACACACACACACACACACACACACACACACACACAAACACAAACACAAACACACACACAAACACACACAAACACTCAAGGCACATGTAATGTCCTGATTTCCTCTGTTAACCCCTGGCCAACTGCCCTTGCAGTGCAAATTTGTTTTACGGGAACAGAAGTAAAAGAGAGAGGAGGGGGAGCAATACTATACTTGGAGCAACAGCTCTAATCTAAACTCTTATCTTTCACCATGATCAAAGCTAACGTGTAAGGACATGTGCTGTAGACTAGAGCTTAAATCAAGACAGTTTCTTTTTCTCAGTTTAGAGTTAATGAGATTTCTAAACACATTTGCCTCCTTTTCTTCTTCCAAAAAAACTAAAACACTCATTTCCACCAGTTTCAAGATTAGTACACAGATGAGTAGGCTAGAGAATACGCTACTGATTCCTGTTTTCTGATCTTAATGGAAAAGGAGAGCCACAATTGGAGTCAGTGTGACCCACTTCTAGGAATTATTGTGACCTGAAATCTTGGCCCATGCTCACAATCATATGCAATGACCTGCACAACATGTGCCCTAGACCCTAATAATAATCCTATTGTTTAATATAACACACACACACACAAATAACCCTGACCCAGGTCATTTACACACACACACACACACACACACACACACACACACACACACACACACACACACACACAGGCCATAACTCATGGTGCTTTCCTTAGTCAGAAAGGCCGTTCCACTTTAGGCTCTCTTCAGAGGAAGCAACAGGCTCTGCTAATGCACTTGATTACAAATAATAACCATCTGTACTCTCTGAGGTTCGGTGCATGTGGAGTGTGTGGGTAGACAAGCAAGAGTTCGCTAGAAAAATGTGTCACCTTTCAACACAAGAGAACAAGCTTTTGTACGGTGTTAATGTTTATTAAACCATGGAGCAGCAACAATGGCTTCAGTCTACAATAACTCCAATTCAACAGAAATGTAATCAAAGAACACTGGCTGCACATAATACAAACAAAAGCTCAGTCAGGAAAAGGTCTAGTTTTTTTACTGATCCATCTCTGTACCCAAAGTGTTAATCAGGTCTTAGGAGTGTTGGTCACTGGTTGGTGATTTGAGTCGCAAAGACGTCTAGGTACATGCAGACAACATGCAAATCGAAGTCCAACATTCAAACCCTTGTTCCTCATTACAAACATATTCATCAGTCCCGCTTTCTGAGCTTCACGCTAAATCAGCCACTCCCTTCGCTTGAACTGGAATTTTGAAGGAAGTGAGCCCAAGTCTAGTTTCACATCTAATGAAGTGGAAGACTATTAAAATTCAGAACTATTGAATCTATACACTGTATGCTGACGTGCTGCTGCAGACTGCGTTCCAAATGCTGACCCAACACATTGAACCGGCTACTCAAAAAATACTGCATCAGATCTAATCAAGATATGAAAAAAAACATGAACTGCCATGATATTTAAAACATCATGGACTCTGTATGTCAAAAACAGACTGTTTAAAGAGTGGACAGAAGAGTATGTGTTTATTCTCTTCGTGTTCAGAACAAGTATCTTGGCGCTTGTCAAAAATGGTAACACGATGCACCAGTGCAAAACAAACATACCACTTCAAACTGATGTCTTATTTGTAGCCACGAACTAATCATTAATGGTTGCGCATTAAAAGGAAATTGTCGTCAATATACAGTAATGTTAGTTGCTTACCCAGACTTTTATTTAACTGGACTGAATCTAACTGCCAGGGCCTTGTGGCTTTATTATTTCTCCCACCATAATTAAAGTGGTGAAAAATATGGCTATTTAGACAAACTGGGATATAATTTGGCTAATCCGATCTACACGGTCATCTGCTTATCGCTGTGCTGTTTCTTTTTTCTATGTACAGTTGAGTGCAGTAAGTTTGCACCCCCCCCCCCCCTATTTTTAAGTGGAAAAGAGAGGCAAATGTACCTCTGTTTTACTGCTTGTTTACAACTAAGTAAGTTCCATTAAGCCAATAATTAATTGTGGTTATATCAAAGCCAAAACACAAGGCAAACTCAACAGAAAGCTAGAATAAAAAAGACAAGCCAAAAAAAGAAGAACATTTTGCCGTGACCCTTTCTGTCTCCGAACTAGATCAGAAGGCGGCAGTATGACGTTTGGCAGCATTAATAAGATATATGTCACAAACAATGGACATAAATTTGCCAAGCAATCTGGCAGTTATAACAGCTATGGCAGGAAGAACTGGGGTGTCGAATATTACATCTGAGACCCTGCAAAAGCTGCTCAGAAAACACAAGAGGTTGGAGGCAGGCATGTTATAAAAGAATATTTATATCACATGCAGAAAGGGAGAAACTGGAACTATACAGTGGCACCTTTCACAGCTCCTCTGGCACAAGCAGTTCAAATAACCAGACAATTTCATATCAGGTTGATAGAAGCTAATTTTAGCAATACACTGATTAGGAAGTTGAAGTTGAAAGTGAATAAACTCAAATAAAGCAGCTCTAACCTATCAGTTTTCAAAAGCACCCCTGTACCGATAAACAATAGGAAGCTAACGAATGCGACCCGATTTTCAGAACACATTACACACTAAAATATATGCATTATTACACAGACATAGCTACGCTGTGGCAAGGTTTTGAATATGCATTAGTTGCAGAGGAATGAAGTCTAATGATGGAGGTTTCGGTGCCTTCATCCATCAATCACAGACAGAGAACCTAAAATAACACCAGCAACCAGAATGCAGCACCTCTATTTCACTTTAGGAATTCACACACCTTAAAAGGTTAAAAACAAAACATGAGGTTTAATTTAAGTCAAATTAACTCTTTTTTTCCCTTTCCCATCACCACCCCCTTATTTGAAGGACAATAAGGACTCTGTTAACAACATCTAAAATTACATTTATTATTATTATTATTATTATTATTATTATTATTATTATTATTATTATTATTAAAGCCAAGAGAGCGAAACCCACAAAACAGCAAAACAGGGAAGAATACATGGGAGAACAAAAAATATTGGAAAAATTACAAAGAACAGAACAATACAATGGGAACAATACAATGGGTAAAATTCTTGAGAGTCAAAGAGCAGCAAAAAATGACTAAAACTAACATTATTAAGTTATCATATGAAAGTACAGATGATACTTATTTATATGTGCAGAATTTCAAAATGGATGAGACTGATTTTTTTTTCTTTCTCGGCCTAATAGTTTATCTTGAATACAATGCCCTCAGTGATAAATCCCAACCTGCCGCCTTTCAACGGCACAAACACTCTCGTAACAATGCAAATATTCACACACTTAGGTCTATGCCCTCTGTCCTGACTAACCTCCATCACTCTTTTGGAAGATAAGAGCGATCTCATCTCATTCTTTGGGTCTCAGCATTTCCAGCCTGTGCAGACAGACAGAGCATCTCAGCACTTTAGCCTCGGACCCTGCCGCAGTGCCACACTATCCATCAGCAGCTCACTAACAGGGCTCCGTCTCAAGCCCTCTCCGTCTCTTTCAGCCATCCACACACACGCACGCACGCACGCTCAGGTTACATGATCAGCTTTGTGTGAGGTGTGCCTCTGAATCAGCTCTCTGTTACATAATACTTCGAGTCACATTTGCAGCTAAGCAGGTACGTGTGCTCAGTGTCTCACACACACGTTCGGACTTGCTATCAGAACCTCTTCCATGACTACAAGAACAGGAGAAGGCTTGTTACAACTGGATTAGTGTCTCAGTTATACAAATGCATTCCTCTGAAAGCACTTGTTTAACTAATTGACAGTATGCTGAAGGAAAATGTAACTTGAGCTTATTGTACACATACACTAGCTGTGCACCACAAAGTCTAGAGGATGATTGTGTATTACACTTCAGATTAACTACGCAAAACCGGGTTTATCTCTGCAGTCTGACAGAAACTGGCAGCATCAGCAACAGATGGCCTAATGAATTAATTTGATCAATTCTGCGTGCTTAGTATAGGGAGGCTAAATGACTGTGTGTGTGTGTATGTGTGTGTGTGTATATTGCTGATCATTTTCACATTTTTTACAAAACCACCAACCCGACTAACAGTACAGATTATAAATAAATCCTAACCAGCCGCTTATCGATAGCCATCAAAAAAGAGCAGAGTACAAGATGTACTCTCAGTCATGTAAATGGAGGGGTGCCCTACAGAGCATTAAAGGTGCATTAGTCAATTTTTAAAAAAAATTTCTTACTAGTACAGATAACTAGTACAGTAGAACATGGTTAAAAAATAATTGTTTAAGCAATGGAATCAGCACAAGTATATTACGGGCTGAGGAAACTGAGCCCATAAAAGACTGAGACAAAGCCGGGTCAGACTGTTTTGTCTGTTTACGTGGCCCTGCTGTCAGTCTTTTTATAGGCACTCCACAAGACCCTTTCACCCCACGCCCCATCATAGTCTGTCCAGAAAGTTAAACATGGCAGAATCCAGTAAGAGCCCAGCACAGTCAGATACTGTGGGAGTGAGAGGGAAAAAAAAAAAGTCTGTACTTGGAAAAAAAAAGATAAGAAATGTAGTACAACTAGAAAAAACAACGTTAGTGATTTTCCAAGATGGAGAAATTTAATCTGCATAAATCTGTATAAAAGTGGTGAACTGTTTGAATGAACAACAAATCTTAGGTACTTTTCTCATCTATATCTAAATAACAATGTCAGGCAATGTCCTTAATAAACAGCCTACCTCGTCACTTGAAAGTGATGCCATGATCAAACTCTAACTGAACTCCGCTGTAGACTCTAGGGGCGTGGCTTTGTGTACATGGGTGGAATGAGCGGCAGGTTCAAGGATTTAAAAAATAAATAAATAAATAAAATAAAAATTTAAAAAAATCATTCCAGTGTTGTTGCACTTCACCTACTAAAGCTCCAATCTTAACTAATCTTGACTAATGCACCTTTAAGATGCAACATGACTAAAGCTGCTACATTCTTAATCCTCTGATTCAATCTGCTGAAAGGGGTGAACACAGAGGATATCTCCAGCTGAAATAAATTCTCAGTAGCCAAGAGGTTCTTACTGCTTCTGAAACAGGGTAACAACGTAGGTGTAGTCTTTAAATAAAAAAAGTCAACATTCAACTCTAATAATCATTTAATAAACAATAGTAAACAGCAGAATAGATTTATGAATAATCTCACCAGTATACTGTAGACTTGCACCTAAGAACTGCTGCTGTAATTATAAAGACTGTCCTGTTCCCATCCCAGGATTCCTGTTAACAATATGCTCATACCGAACATCCCTTTAGCACATCTGCTACTGTTCGACTTTATAGTATACAGGAGTAGAAAAATAATAGTTTATAATGATTTATAATCCCACTATTCAATGCTTTCCCTTTTCAGCCTGCTTCCTCGGAACATTTCTTCCTCATGTTGTCTCAGGATGTTTTCCCTTCCCATTGTCACCGCTGGCTTGTTCATGAGGGACCTAAATCTACATCCGGATTTCTACAAAGCTGCTTTGTGACATTGTTTGTATTGTTAAATACACAATAAAACTGAATTTAATTGAATGGATGATATCAAATATTTTGGGGTACAAAGAATTTTCTTAAATGCACAGCAGGATAATAAAATTACCAGACGTAGAAGCAAAATACCAAGTATCAAAATAATAATAATAATAATAATAATAATAATAATAATAATAATAATAATAATAATAGCCAATACAAGTATACAGAGTAAAACTTTACTAATGTTTCTATTTTTGTTAATGAGTCTTTAATCTTTGGTATGTTTTTCCTTGTTTTGCTTCTAAGCACTCACCTAAATATCTAATGGTCAACTGGTATTCGGATGATGAGCCACGCCCACTCAACGCCCCATAGCAGAAATAGCCGAACAAGTTAGTATGACTGAACTGAGCGCTCGGCAGCTTATATTTAGTTTAGGTGCATTACAGAAGCACTGCTAACAGAAATATGATTAGCTTTTAATTTAAGTTGATCTACTGCTTTGTTAGCATCTAGCTGTGTAGCACTTCAAATAAGCTAACAAGTAGTCAGCTAACTGCTAAGTTACAGGAATACATCGATAATACTTTTATATATCTATAATAAAATTTTATTGCGTAATCGGGGATGATTAAATGGGTCAAAGTGTGTTTTAGAATCAGGGAAGTTAAAAAATGATTTCCCCTAGTTATGCTTTGATCCAGGAAATGGCCGTGATATATGAACTGTATTTTAGCCACACCCTACTAGCCCCAGTTACCCGTATTCCTACATCAAGTATTATCCACGTGGCTTTGCTTGCTCTTAAATACAAACAAACATTAACGAGGATAAGGCAGAAATGTTTCTGTGAGTAAATCCACATTTATTGGACCCATGTTTACCAATAAAATGTGGGTACAGATTAACTCTGAATACTCAAGATAAGATATGAAAGTAAGTGAAACTGTGGTAAGGTCAAGCAAAGCCTCTGGATATTGAATGGATCTGTTACCAGGAGTGGAACCTCATTCTACAGCTTTCTGAAAGGTTGACAACAGACTAAAAGTAGCTCTGTGCCATTGTTTAACACTGATCACGAGGACTTTTGTGGCCTTATCAACCGTGGCGTACTGACAACAGGGTTTCCCCCCCTCCATTTCCCATTTACATAAAATACATTTGGTAAAAAAAAGAAGTATGCTATTTATCCAATAAAAGGCCTCTGTAGCAAAACTGTCACTGGAAACAAGTCGAATGTAATGCAAACAGTGGTGTGCTTATGTCTCCCTGTAAAAACCCTATGTAGAAAAACAATATCTGGATCGTTGTTTTGGAGTCAAGGAAAAGCTTGCTTCATCATTCTTATACAGTAAAAACAAACAGCACAGTGTTTTATCATTTTGACTTCTCTGTGTTCTGCATTTCATGCGTTCAGCTGTAGGTGAAAGTGAGGACCTACAGATACCCATCACTGATCACAACATTCAGCTGAGCAGCAAGCAGCAAAATAATCCCAGATACGATTTACAAGGGTCCTGTTCTTTATCAAGCCACAACATAAAGACAAACTGTTTACTTTCATGCTGCAAACATTTCCTATATAAGGGATGACTTCTGTCACATTATCGATCTGCAGCTGAATATTACTGAAACTCCAAACCAAAGAAGGAACAATAATTTCATTTTAGTAAATCACTATCCCATTTAGGATGGGTCCCTGGAGGACTAGTAGCTAGGCCAAGGCGCTCTCACCACCGTGGCCCGGGTTCGATTCCCAGCCAGGAAACCGACCCCAGCCACTGAGATTGCACAAGACAGAGCAGTCCCAGTGCCGGGCCCAAGCCCGGATAAAAAAAATTGGGGAAGGTTGCATCAGGAAGGACATTCGGCATAAAAACGTGCCAAATCAAACATGTGGACCAATGATCCGCTTTGGCGGCCCCTAACAGGAGCAGTTGAAAGAAGAAGAGGAACAACACCACCACCTTTATCCCGTTTAGGGTCATGGTGAATCCGGAGTCTATCCCAGGAACACCGGATGTGAGGTGGGAATACACCCTGGATGGGACGCCAGTACATTGCAGGGCACCATGCTCACGCTTTTTATATACTCTTTCTCTTCGTGTCTGCATGGGTTTCCTCTGGGTTCTCTGGTTTCCTCCCACCTTCCAAAACATGCCAGTAGGCGGACTGGCTATACTAAATTGCCACCAGGTGTGACTGAGTGTGTGAATGTAAATGGCCTGAATGAATAAAATAATAAACACAACAGTAAAGACATTAGAAAATCTCAAATATTTATTGATCAATTTGGACATGGTGTTCCAGCTTGACCAGTTAGGTGTGTGTTTGGGGAGCTGGTGGCTGCTCAGACTAAAATAGCTTTTTCAGGAGGAAGTTAAGTGTCAAAATGAGCTCCATATACTGTACAGACGACATGTAAGTGTGAACAAAAGAATATGAGGTATACAGAAACTGTTTTTTCCGCCTCTGCTCAGCAGTTATGCATGGCATTATACAGTGGAACAACTGACTTTCCACTGAATTTAGCCTGAACCCGGCCAGCAGCCAAGCCGTGTGTTAGACTTTCACTGGAACAAGCACACAGGCGGAAAAGCGCTACAGGCCTAGGATTAGATTAGATCAGGAATAAAAACGGAATGCTAAAGGAAATGTGAACAGGAAGGAGGGGTTAGAAATAACACACAGGCTGTGTGTGAAGTGTGTGGGAGCTAAAGCAAAGCCCACCTACACATGACACCGAAACAGCGTTATCTCCCCAAATTATAAGCACATACACTGTCAAGAGCTGTTGTTTCGGATAATATCAGAAGATGATACAGCTGTTGTGGGAAAGGATGTGAGAATAAAGCTAGGATGACGGAGTTTTTTAATAAAAAAAAAATCCTAACCGCATTAATTTGATCATCTCACTGGTTCACACATCGATCATTTGTGGCCATAAAGAAAACATATACATACATATATATACATGTATCATCATTAAGGAACATAATCATCACCATGCATGTTACAGAGCGATCACAAAGGCACGTACCTGAACCCGGATCAGTGCTGGTGGGAACAGGGCGTTACACTGAGAGCTGCTGTGTACTCTGTTTATTCACCCAACTCCCCCATGGAAGCGTTTCCTTCAGCACACTCATGAAGCCCACACAGAGCACCTCAGTCGCCTGGATGAGCTGGCTGGTTTGTTTTCTGGCCCTGCTCCTCTGTATCCACACCTCACACCGCGACGCCGATTAAACCCACAGCTCGCTTCTCTTTTCCATTTACGTCATTGAGGAAAGCCCCTGCTCGCGAGCTGCGAGCTTCTGGAAACCCCGCCCCGTGACATCACACCACTCCCTTCTGATTGGTCAGCGCGCGGATACCGGAAGCGATTTGAACACTCAAGCCGAAACAGAAATCTAACGGGCAGTTCTACATTTACGAAATCAATGTTATTTCCAGGTGAAATCCTAGACGCGCCATAATGAAAGAACATACTGCTTTACTCATTTTAACACCAAACATTCCCCACATAAGGGGGGTGGAAGCAAAAATATTGCTTAGAACTCTTTTGATAATGATCTAATGACAATGAGATGATTTACGTAATAAATAACACACTGGGGGGCGTGCTGTTATAAGAAAACAATAAACAACAGGGCTTTGTGACCTCTCGAAGTGGTTTATTCCTCCTACACCACACCAGTTTGTCTTCGATTAGAATTTTAAACATTTTTGTGTGTTTATAATTAAGAAACATTTGTAACATCCTGATTTATTAATTTTAACAAAACATTCCTCACATATGAAAGCACAAACTCCATAATTAAACTTGAGTTTGATCATATATAAAGATGAGATGATTTATATAAGGAATAAAACATGATAAAACATGCTGTTATAGGGGGAAAAACCCAATGTCTCAAATTGTGTAGTTTCTTTATACCACAGCAATTTTCCAACGATTATGATTTTTATTTATTTAAAATTTATTTAAAATTTACCTGTTTATAATTAAGTGACATTTGGAACCCTGGTAAAATTCTGATTTAATAATTTAACATAATATTCTCCTCCCAAGGGAAAAAAAAAAAACCACACACACACATATATACACACATATACACACACACACACACACACACACACACACACATACACATACACACACAAAGGGAAACTACAACATGATTGAAGACAGCAGAATATTGCCTTTTATTTCAAGTGATGGTCAGGGTCATTGCACTGTCTGTTTTAATGGTAAACTCTACAAAATAAAGCATACCATTGTACCCATGAATTAACTTATGTTATTGACATCCCCCCCTTTGTCTCATCAGGCTCAGACTGGATGGAGGAAGCAGGTTTCAGACAGCTGTAGGAGAAAAAAAAACGGCTTAAGTAAATTAAATATTCTATTCAGCACATGGACGCAAAAAGGGAAAGCAAGGACATCAAATCTTTTCTTTTTTCCACTGCAGGATGCAGCAAACAAAAAAATTATATACACGTACCACCTGGTGGACATGAGCAGAATTACAAGAACAAAGTGCAACTACAAAAAACAATGTTTAAATTTGTTCAATTTGTTTAAACAAACAGTTTAAATTAATTGCAATTAAATGTCAAAAATCAAACAAAAATGAGTAGTTAAATATCAAATTATAGACTGATTAACTGTCATACAGCACTGAATCAGAAAGATTGGGCAAGAAATAGTAGGTGTTAGAAAGAAAATGAGATTGGCCATGCTGACTTAGTGAGAGAGATTTCACAGTAAAAACACTTCCTTGTGGGTTTTTTTTTTTTTTTTTTTTT
>CM040997.1:9678659-9775680 GCA_022985145.1 Pangasius djambal
AAAAAAAAAAAAAAAAAAAAAACACATCAAAATAATCTACAGCTGCATCCGTAACTTACAAGATAAGCAAAGAACGCCACCTTTACCACACTGATCTTTATCAGCCTGGGAAAGGGGGTCATTTTACAAAAAAAAATAATAAAACACGATGGCAACTTGCACATTAGATTACTTGAACACAAAGGTACAAAAATACTGCAGGTCATAAATAAATCTGAAATTAAAAAGAGAAAAAAATGGCAAGGAAAAGTCTTCTGACACTTGTCGGGAGGTTTTAATCTCTAACCTTTTTTCGAAATGGGCACAAAATAAATGACTTGTAACTGACACTCAACAACAATTTTTAGGCAATTACTTGGGGAGTTACAGTATTTTTATACGGTTTATTCAACTGAAAATGGAAACACAAGGCTTATATACATGGGTAATGCTTTTGCTGTATTGACAATATATAGTATCAAGACGCCATCGTTCATATCATATAGAATTTGAATTTTGTGTATTGTTAAACCCCTAGTACTTACCTACTTAACGGTGAAACTCTACTGGTGGAACTATTTGCTGACTACAATATCCCCGGAAGGAAAGTGATTACTGCTAGTGTATAGCTCCAATTATAAAACAGACCAGAGAAAAAAGCAGGAAAATTAAAAATTGCATTACACATCTGAGTATACTGACTGCAGAATACGTGGCTATCACAGGCCATTTCATCACTGACAAGAAGCAATAGCGGTGCATCAACCTGCAGACAACAGCGGGGAATATTTTAATAGAGAAAATGGGCCCAGGGACCTGGAGTGCAAAGTGCTAGCAGGTGTGCATGACAACAGCAACAAGACAGGTGCCATTGCCAAGAGACAGTGACCGGGGAATTGGTGCCTTGTTTTCCCATACACTTCAACAGGCCATTAACGAGGGATTTAAAGCTACCAGAAGGAGCGAGGGAAGGAGACGTTCTGCACACCCTCAAATGAACTCAGAAGCAGTGGATGCTGGAGTTGCTTTTGCTGCAAAATGTGCTGGAATTCAGCTGCCAGTAGGTTTGCAGCTACCGTGCTGTTTTCTGACAGGAGCATAACCCACAGTCAGGTGCCAAATCTCTGGAGTTCATCACTGACCACTGGCTGAGTGAAGAAAACACTGCCTGGTGTGAAGGTCAGTGACACCATTGCAGCGTCTGTGGTATATCCAGTTTTGGCCGGTTTTCTCCTGATCATGCATGGAGGCCATCAAATATAACAAATAAAAAAAATATATAAATATCTGCCTCATTCTGTAGTCACACTAACAAGCGACAAATCTCTCTCAAGTAAACTGCAGTAAAGCGACAATCCTGCGGCACATGCGGTCCAATGTTTCTTCAGTTCCCTCTACTCTAAATCCTAACTGAAACAAGTTCCTATTTACGGTCTGACAAGCAAAAATGGAACAAAAACTTATAACCTTATCTCAGCTTATCCTGTAATACATGCCTTCTTATTAAATACGTCTAGAGACATTATGAAGAAAAATAAAGCGTGGAAGAAAGTAGAAAAGATGATGGCACTGATGGCTCTGGTGAGTGTATGCAGCTAGTACAGTTCGCTTGCTTACTTGCTGGTGTGAATGCAGAGTAAGAACTAAATATTTCATATTAATAAAGTAAATACAGTTTTGTATTGTAGCATCATTACGAGATCATATACTACAAGCAGGAAATGATTCAGCCTGGTTGGGCTTCCTATTTCAATTTCATAATTACGGTAACATGATTAAGGTAACACAACGCAGGCTGCTTGACAATAATTAAACAACTGCGCAATTAATCAATCAGGCTAGGGAGTTGATTTCAAACGTTTCTGCCACCACGCACTTTACGATGAAAAATGGGGACTCTTAAAATAAGCAAATTTAAAAACAGACACAGCATTTCAAATCAAACAAATTCTGATCTTTGTTTTGCAGACTTATAGAAAGTAAAGACAAATCATCTTCTGGTGTGGAAGAAGCATGTAAAGTTTATCTAAAGCGGCATAAACACAAACTGCTGAGTCAACCTCTCTCTGTGTGGAGCTGCTACCGGCATACCCAGAGTTCTCGAAAACAGAAAAGTTTTCCATAACTGACCTCACTGTCAACAAACTGTGAAGCTTACTATGACCACAACACGCCTACAAACTAACAACACTAATGTATGCAGTGTTAAAATATGAAAGGCTCTTTTACTTTGATTACTGTACCTAGACCTTTGGCAAATTAGACCATAAACACAGCATCACTGGTTGTGCATAACTGCATATTTTTATTTAAGCAGTTGTCTAACATCACTTGGCACATAACAAAAAAAAAAAGAAAGAAAGAAAGAAAGAAAGAAAAGAAAAAAAAAAAGAAAAAAAACCCACCACCAACACCAGTGCTGTTTGTTATTAAATTTGTGCTGTGACAGATGACAGCATAAATTGTGTTGGAGCATTACCCAAAAACAAAGACAAACACAGCACCTTACCAACTCACAACCAAAAGCAGACTGTGAGGAGCTCTGCTGCTCAGACGATAACGCTGACCTGCTTTTTGTAAAGGCGCAGACACTTGCAATCGCTGCCACAAGTCGGCCACTTCCTTGCTGTTGCCACTTCTGTGACAGTAAATTTGTAAAACATGAGGCAACATGCAAACACAGGAACCAGCCGTGTTAAGAAGCCAGGTGCTTCCACGTTCACTGTTCCATATATTAAAACCACAAAAATAAATAAATAAATAAAACAAACATCTGCTCTAAACATACTCAAGTCACAATTCTTCCTGAAATTGGATCTGTGTTCTGGTGTACTGCTTATTTTCTCCCCACGCATCTACAGAAACCATACAGATTCGCAAACCGATTTCATGTGAACGCGCAATCTAAACCATCCTGAAAAGCGATAAAATTAAAATCAGGCAATAAAGTGATACTCATGGCAGATTTCACCTACATATTAATGTTCACTCAAAATGCCTAAGCAAACCCAAAAGTTGTAAATCTAAGTTAGAGCCATTTGCGGTAGGCTATATATCTCTCCCCCCCCCTTCCAATCTACTCACTGGCAAAATTTACATTTTACAGCTTCTGGATCAAAGCATACCATCTAGCATGTGCCATCTAGCACAAACAAAAAAAAAAAAAAATGCTGATGTTGATATCCTGAATGAATATAGTGGCAGGAAGGGGATCAAGGTTGAAAGAGGTTAAATAGAGGTCACACGGACCTTCTCGTGGAAATGGTTCCTTTATATGAATCATTCCATGTACACGGAAGACCAAAGTCCTGAAGATGAGCGAGAATTTCCATTGAAAGCAGAGAACAAGTTAATATCACAGTGTGTTCAGAAACACTGCATTTTTAACAGTTAACTTAAAAAAAAAAAAAAAAAAGTGTTCGGTGTACACTCACAGAGGAAATATTTTACAAAACCTATCATCTGAAGTAAATATGTCCAGAAATGTCAAACGGTTCATGCTGGAACCAGGTGCGTACTTGTTTTAGTTAAAAGAAATCTCTTTATCTATGTGGTTTCTGTCCAGTTTCCCCCAAAGCATTCGTTTGACATCAGGCAGAATTTTAAGAGCAGTGCAGTATTTTTAAAAGAAAGTCTATGAAACAACTCAGTAAATGTTATGTTGTTTATGTTGTTTGTGTTATTTGTAGGCTTTTTTACTTTGAGCTATGGGTTTTTGCCATTGGTGTGCAAAGACGTAGAGAATTTAAAACCACAGTTCATCTGGAGGGAAAGGAAACTGCAGAGTAGACACCTTTCCATGTCTAAGACCTGCTTGGCTTCTTTTGCTTCCGTTAATGACGCAGAGCTGAGACAGGTGATCTCTCACAGATGATGTTAAGCAACAGTGATATGGCCTCCAAGTTAAATATTAATTACATGATTGTAAGTCATTATGTTGAAGCCTAAAGACCCGCATTACTAAATAGTAAGGTTGGTCTAAGTTTAATCAGTTATGAAAATGAGTTTTAAAGGTTACTGTAACAAATTCATATAAATACTCAGCCCTGTGGATTTGCTCTAAAAATTAACCATTTAGTGAAAGTGCAATGAGCACGTTGCTAGATTTAATTGAGTAAATGAGACATTTACTGTGCTTTACTCAGCTGTGCCTACTAATTCTCTGCCCACCAACTAAAAATACGCATCATCAGTGCCAATCCCCAGAATGATGGCCACTGTTACAGTTTATTAAATGTCATCAGAAGTCATCAGAATATGTTAACTAGTTCAGAGCACTTCAGTCAACATCATATTGAATCCCTGCAGATCATTCACAGCATATTTAAATTTAAAAAATGGCAATTAGCCTTAACACAAGCTTAGGTTTGTTCCCTTATGATACTCAGAAACCTACCACAAAAGGTGGATCAGTATCGGTATCAATCGGCAGATGATTTTTATGCTGTAAACATATGCAGTGTTCACCGACAGAGACGTTACAAAGTGATCTAGCCATGTCCTTTGAAAACCACTAAAAACAAACCGAATCACATACTGTATCTGTCTATAGTGTACTATTACATCTAATGGTGCCGATTAATTTTCTACAACAGCGACTCTGACACGAGTGCCAGATGTGATTCAAATCACAGGTTTATAGTAATGCGCTATTATTGTCTATAGTAACAACTAACACAGGAACCTGTATGGCGGACGTGCCACATAATCTAAGGTTAATAATAAACAGTTTAAAAATGTGCTGAAGTTTTCCATTCTGGAAGAGTCTTCGGGACTGACGACTTTGCCCTTTCCGGTTTCTCGGTAACATCACAAGCTGCATTTTTTCATCTTATCAACTTCGAGGGAGGGAGGGAGAGAGAGAGAGAGAGAGAGAGAGAGAGAGAGAGAGAGAGAGAGAGAGAGAGAGGGGGGCTGAGGAGGGAGTAACTGTTTATAGTTAATGTAACTATAAACTAAATGTAACTATAAACTGATAAAAAAAAAGTGATGTGCTGTTCAATTTAAAAAAAAAAGAAAAAGAAAAAGAAGAACTAATAAGTGTAATAAAACACTTCAGCAGGTGTGATGAGATACTATCTATAGGTATTCTGGGCTACAATTCCAGTAACCAAGCGCGCGCACACATATACACACACACACACACACACACACACACAATTAACTAACATTTTAAAGTAAGGTACAGAACAATCAACACAGTATTTAATCTCACTCAGTTTACTCAAACGCCATCAGGAAAAGTAGTATCTAAACGTCTGTGATGTGGTATGAGGAAGTGTTAAGGAGGTTCACTATCTACCTCAAAGAAATTGGCGTTTTTGGTCTTTGATCGTTTTTAATAAACCGTTTTGTCAACGGTTTCATTAATTTAAAAAAATGCCCTTGCTCATGTCCAGACATGTCTGCAGCACTTGTTCACACTTGTCACAAATGAATGTGCTGCATGATCAGAGGAGATGATAGCAAACTTAACTAGTTCATCTCACACACAGTACAAGTCCAGAGAGAAGAAGGATCGCTGTTTGACTAACCTGTATTTCGGATTTAAAAGGACCTCAGCTACTAGCAACAGAACAATCTAGATAAAATCTAATGCTAGCAGCAGACTGCCAGCTGAACTCCCTCACTGCACACGAATCCAGAAATTGATGCTATATTTATATACAGCGAAACAGAAACGCTCCTGTTTGAGAAAACACTTTAGGTAAACCACAACTAGACAAGATTGAAGACTGGTTCAGCTAGTTAATGTTGTTATATTGCGTTAGCAGCCGGTTAGAAGCGCGCTCAGCGTCAACCGCGCTAACATGGACACCCAGCAAGATTAACATACATGTCTAACTAGCAGCTGGCAAAAAGCAAACCCAAGAACACCACAATGTTCGAGTTTAACGTTTAGAAATGGCAGACAGGCACTCGATACGCCAGAAGTCTGTAGCTGTAGCTTTCACTGCTAGCCAACTGGCAGTCAGACGGAACGCGTGGCTGGTCCGCTAGTTAACCAGCTAGCTAACCAGGCTGAACTAAACCACAGGTACACAGTGATACTTCTTCGTGACGTATTTGTAAATTATATAATAAAAACTAGTTTATCATACTGTAAATTATTGCACAGAAATGCTAACCAGATAGATGATATGTGCTTCTGATATGTCTCGTGCTCGCAAATGGCTGCCACATTTCCCCGTTAGCCTGCTATGCTAGCTAAGTTGGATGGCCGGCTAGCGGCGACTGAATGCTAGCTAACTACACGGATCCTGAGGCACTGCTGCTGCGGGGGGAAAATGCTTTTTATTTGCTACACCGTTCTCAAACAAAGTGAGAAAGAGAGAAGGGTATATAACTACTTACAACAAACAGGCTGAACATTGAAATCCCGTGACAATGGCTGAGAAGGCGGACAGGAGCGGGTTTTAGCGCTAAGAGCTCTTCTTCCTCTTCACACACTAAACAAGTCACTTCTCTCGACTCAGTAGTATCGGGGGCGAGGCTACTAAAGCTGCGAGTCGATTCACTGGGAGTCGATTCCCAAAAGAGTCGATTCTCCCAAACCCAAGGAATCAAATACCATACAATGAAATTGGCTCGAAATAAAGATAAACGTAAAAATAATTACAACGAAGCTGGCGTCAGCAACTCTAAAGTATTTTAAGGTAATTTGTGTAGCATTTCTCACTTAATTGCTCAATAAGTTGGTAATTAAATGTTCAAAGCTAGCACATTAATCTTGGTAAAAATGCCCAGATCCGTTGTCATTCGTTGTATCAACCAAAATGGTGTATTAAGCACATTATTGTTATGGCAGTGTTTATTTAATAATAATAAGATCTTTCCTATCCTGTGTTGAGAAAAGTGTCGTGTGGAATCGGCTTTTGGGATCAGCCCTGGAATCGGAATCAGAGTCGATTCAAACCTATGCGGAATTGAACAGCCGTAGAGCCAACCGGGGGCGTCGTGACGTCATATTTACGACAAAACGCCCTTTGACAATTTTTTCCAGGGGCGTGACGGTGAGAGTGACTCGGTCATAAGATTTATCTTGAAAGAAGTTGTTCATCAGAACCGTGTGTACTATTCGGTTGCAATGAGGCCTTGATAACTCTTTGCGTAATGTCCTCGACACGTGTTACAACTATAATTTCAGCAAAAAAAAAAAAAAAAAGTACTTGTACGACGGCCAAGATATACCTCACGCCTGAAAGAGTCAGAGAGTCAAGTGATTGGAAAAGTGACTCACACATGACGTAGAATGAAAGATGAAAGAAAATCTTCAGTTCACGCATGACCTACTCACCCTGCTAATTAAATCATCTCACATATTTGGTCCTACGAACATGCCTTTCAAATTTTCATCTTAATTGTGTATCGTGCATATTAAGAAATATATATATATATATATATATACACACACTATAGGGCCAAAAGTTTGTGGACACCTGATCATCACACCAATGTGTTGGCCTTCTCCAAACTGTTGCCACAGATTTGTAAACACACAATTTTACAGGATGTATTTGTATGCTGTAGCATTACAATTTCCCTTCAGTGGAACTAAAAGGCCCAAACCTGTTCCAGCACGACAATGCCCCTGTGCACAAAACGAGCTCCATGAAGACATGGTTTGCCAAAATTGGAGTGATAGAACTTGTGTGTCCTGCACAATGCTCTGACCTCACCCCACTGAACACTTTCGGGATGAACCGAAATGCTGACTGCACTCCAGCCCTCCTTGTTTGATATCACTAATGCTCTGGTGGCTGAATGAGCAAAAATCCCCACATCCACATTCCAAAAACGGAAAGCCTTCCCAGAAGAGTGCAAAGAGGGACTAAATCTGGAAAGGGATGTTCAACAAGCAGATATGACTATAATGGCCAGGTGTCCACAAACCACTTTGGCCATGCAGTGTGTATGTATGCATGTGTGTGTGTGTGTGTGTGTAGAAATTTGTTATTAATATTTCAATGTATATATACTGACTGCCACTCATTTGTCATTTCCTTTTACTTAAAGAACACCAGAGAACGTTGACAGAAATAAAGGTGTCTAACCTATACCATACATGGTGTAGTTTCACATTTATTTTTAGAATTTGTGCATGATATAAAGTGGACACACCTACAGCTGACACTCTGAGAGCATGACCCATCTCTCAGTCATCACAGCACTGACTCATCCTTTAAAGTGTCTGTGATAGTGCCCATGACATGGCATGTGAGTCATGACTTGATTCTGTAGGAAGTCAGGATGAGGGCTTGACTGAATTCCACAACAGCAAATGACATTTAAAATGCGCCACATCCCCACCAAATCTAAACAGACTCAACAATGGCATATTAAACAGGCTAAATAATGCAGCAGAGAGTTTAACAAGAGCTTGTTTTCAGCTGTGATTCTCACTGTCAGTATGCCCTTTCTTGACTCTGTCATTTTTGGTATCCTAGAGAAGAGTGTCTTGGACTGGTACCAGGTGTTCTGACAAAATGGCCTATTTAGGGGTTCCTAACATTTGTTTCTGCATATACACACTTCACTTTTGCATGCCTATAAATTCACATGTCTTCATATATTCAAATGCTGGAGGCTCTTTCTGATCATAAGATAGCCTACCAAAATATGCTGCATGTTGTTCTCCGCTGGAGGCATGAAGGTCACAGTAATAAAATATACAAGATAGCACAAAATACTTGCTGTATTGTTTTATTATTCCCAGGGGAAAGTAGCTCACGCATTCTCAAAAACAATGTTACCAATTCTTTTAATGCATGCACAAAAAGTAACTAGAATCCCCAAATGATGCTAATTCACTAATTTGCATATTCATTGACTGACATGAGCATTTGCATATCAAGAAGAAGGAATAGAATAGAATAGAATAGAATAGAGTTTTATCAGAATAGAAAATAATAGATTATAACATATGTCTCATCGAAAGAAGTTGTCTTTGGTCACGTCACCACAAAATAACTTTTAGTTTACCTATTTACAAAATGTTAAACAATTTCTATGAGGAATGCAGACAAAAAGAAGCAGTGGTAGTAAATATTTGGGAAATAGATATAAAAGAAATAAGTTACAGATAAAGTTACAGTTACAGATAGATTGTGCAGGTGGGGCAACAATGATGATCAGGGATTAGTTGTTGGGAACGTGTTAAAAAGCACAAAAAATGCCATCATCATTTGTACAAGAGAATCTTTATTGATGTTGCATCAATACTATCAAGTATTGCAGATGTATAAACTGACAAAACCTTCAATCAAAGGAGTGCATTCAATAGCTAATGTCTATCGCACAGCATAAATGCAATAGCCATGTATGAGACACAAAATCCTATAGACTGATACATAGTACATTTAAAAAAATAAGTAAAAGAAATAATGGTGAAAAATATTCCTTAAGCAAAAATAGTATGCTAACTACAATGGAACGCATTAATGTTGTTAAATAGGTTAATAATAATAATAATTAATACAAACATACATACAAATAATTATTTGTATGTTTTATTTACGTGGGTGTTCGGAAGGCATTCTTGTCTATTTATCACATATGCTTAAATATACCTTCATTAGGTTCATGTGCAAATGGGACCAACTATTGTATTTATCATGTTCATAACAACAAACATCCCTTACAAACGGAAGCAAAGATTTTCATTATTTTAAAATAAAATAAAATAAAATAAGAAAACAGTTAATAAAATTTTAAAAAAAAACAGTTCTGAAAAAGACAATAAAGGACTCAGTGTCACTTAAGAAGCTGAAACAGAAGCTGTAATTTAAACAGACATTAAGAAGCAGGTGTGACAATATTGAAAACCAAAACTTTACATACATGTTTAAAAATGGTAATTAAATGAAAATAGTTGAAAAAGTCATGTTAAATGTAATTATTCATTTGCCACAAGAAAAGCATCATACTCATCTTATGGGATTAAATATCTGAAAGACAGACATAAGCTGCTGAGAAAATGCTCACAGACCACACTGGTATAATTAGCAGAATATGTAGTAGCCCTAATAAATCATGATGATTTGAATCATATTTTTTCTTTTTTACTTATTTTTTGCTTCTTTTTATTTTTCATTTATTTATTTATTTACTTACTTACTTATTATTGCTCTGCTCTGATTCAGTCTTGACATCCTAGGACTGAAGTATGATAGACAAACTTTGCTTTGATATAGTATGACTCTGCTTTATCAGGAACTCTGCTGTATCTATTTATTTGGAAAAAAGGGAGGTACCACATGCATAAACTTGTTTTGTACAAGCATAAACTTGTTTTGTTCATGCAATGCTTTTAACCAGCAAAGGCAAGTTGTGAGACAGTTACTGTCCTCCACTTTTGCTGTTTCTCTTTGATCTCTTTTTCTCTCTGATCTAAAATTCAGCACAGTAAAATTGAAAATAGCTACTTTTAATTGAAAACATTAATGTATTTTTGACATTATAATTTATATCAATGGCTGTCTTTGCACCACAATTGAAGCACTGTGCAAATCTTATGTATTTCATTACCCTTTGCTGGTTTATATGTATATAATAATAATAATAATAATAATAATAATAATAATAATAATAATAATAATAATAATTGGGTGATTCCTGTATCATCTGCATCATCAACTTTTTTAAAATCCACACAGTCTGATTGCTGGATAAAACATTCTTAATGTTTTATTTTTCTATGTTTATTTTATATATCTTAATGTTTTATTATATTGCTGATCATAGTAATTTATAATACTCCCAATTTTATGAGAACAGAGCAAATACAGGCTGGAGCATCCTGACCCTTTCTTTTGTTGTAAACTTTAGATGCTGATATGGCCCTAACTCTATTGTAAAGCCTATTGTAATGTCTTTTTTCTTTTCACAGTAGTCTAGATAATTTTCCTGTCTGCATAATTCACACTGAACCAGTCAATGCAATAGTATGGCAACAGTTTATTCATGTATTTCATTTAATTTGGTAAATGTGAAAAATGGCATGGCATGACTTAGAGATAAAATGTAATACATTGATCCAAAGAATAGAAATGACAGTCTAGGTGGCTAAACAGCATGTGTGTCTGTTGCAAAAAGATACTCCACTTAATAACACTATGTCTGGTTCCTTGTATACTAGTACATATGAATGACTTAATATTTTAATATATATTAATACATAAACCCAGTGCATTCATTAAATCTGTTCATTTAATATCTGTCTACAAAATTAATGAACTGATTTAAATGTAGTAAGTTTTGTGTGAATTGTTATCATAGTTGGGAAGTTAGAAGTAATTCACAAATGTATCACCTATGGATTACTAGACATATCAAGCACTTAGCTATTTAATACTGAAGATGATTAGTTTTTAGAAAGTACATAATTGATAAATTGGATAATTGCCAATATCATGTTATGCCTTTATCATGGACTGTCTTTAATATCAGAATATTAACAAAGTTAGAGCAAAGACTGATTTACATATGTTATACAAGCAAACATATGTTAACAGGCAAACAATTAACTCTTGGTTATTTGCTGAAATGTTATCATAAAATATATGCTAGCATTATAGGGAGAGATAATACTCATGACGTCATTAGTATTGTTACACATCAGAAGCTCAGTTTGCATTCAAAGTAAACATTTTGAATTGTCAAGTAAAGCCTTCCACTTCAAGGATAAGAAAAATAAACTCCACACAGATACCATCAAATCACAAGGAGTAGCAATGAATTGTATCCTTCATGACTGTAGGCAGATTAAACAAAATATTTTTTAATTTAGTCACTTAAAATTACCAGGCTAGTACAGATAAAATTATATATTTTTTTTATTTTTACAAATAATTTGTGAAATACGACAACGAGTTGGAAGCCTGTTATTTAAAGGGAAAAAAGAAACAATGAGTTCAAACTAAATGTGACTGCAATCAGGGGAACACACTCCCCAGAGTCAAAGAGATGGAGATCAATTAGTCATTTTGGCAGAGTGTGCAGTCACATGGGTAAAACTGTTAGTTACGCATTGGCTGATTCCAATAAACAATAACATCAAGTACATGAATAAAACAATAACAGCAACAACATTAATACAACAGTTATAATAACATACTGTATGCAGAAGATACCAAATACACTTAAAGTAAAACCATAATCAGACCTTTTAATGCGCTAAAACAGATACAGCATAAAGTTTCCATGTCCTAAATTTATCTTGGTTTTTATGATGTTCAGTCTCTCCTGTTTTTGTTGTTACAGGTGTTACGTGTGTGACTGCAGACCACTAGATAATAAATGATGAATAAGATGGCCTGTTATGTAGGGCACAGTAGGAAGCCTGAGAAGGATGAATGAATATACTCAGTGGAATAGAGCCCATTTGCTTGGTCAGATGGCATCTGCACCCAAACCTGGTCATTTTCTTTTAGCTCCAGCACTGCACTACCCGATGCCTGGTCCATATAGCCCTTCTTGTATTCATCATATGTGTATGTGGCAGGGACATTGTTTCTGTATAGTGCCACCCACAGGCTGGTTCCCTTTACATGAACATGGTAAGAAAAGTAGTAAACTCCAGGCATTGGGCTGGTGAAGATGCCAGTGGCAGGGTTATAAGCATTCTGCCCATTGTAGAGAGTCCTGTCAAATTTGATAGGCATACCAGATGGTGGAAAGGGTGTTGTGAGAATGGCAGTGAAAGCAGGAGCTGCAGTAGCAGAAAGCTCAATCCTAAATTGTGGTTTTCCATTTTGACTTGGTATTGTCTCTCCACCAACATCAAGCCCTGACACTGCCACTTTGGCATCTCCATTAGAAGGACCCGGTGGGCCGGGTGGGCCGGGTGGACCTGGAAGACCTCGGGGACCATTTATTCCACCAGGGCCTGGTTTTCCTGGTGGTCCCTGTGGACCTGGTGTTCCCTGATCCCCATTCTTTCCATTTCCTGGGGGTCCTGGTGGGCCTTGCTCTCCTTTCAAGCCTGGAACGCCCTGTGGTCCCATATGACCTGTGGGCCCTGGTAGCCCAGGAATCCCAGCTATACCACGTGACCCTGGGGGCCCTGTAAGGCCATTTTCTCCTTTGGGGCCTTGAGGCCCAGTCAGTCCAGGATTACCAGGCAAACCAATGTGACCAGCATCACCCTTAGGACCTGGTTTTCCAATAGGTCCACCTGGTCCAGGAAGCCCTTTATCCCCTGGGAGGCCAGGCTTACCTGCCAAACCACTGGGACCCTGATCCCCTCTGAGTCCAGGCAAGCCAGGAGGCCCTTGGGGACCAATGTCTCCCTTCAGGCCAGGCAAGCCATGTTTTCCTGGAAGACCCATTGGACCTGGTAAACCTGAAGGTCCTGGCTGCCCAGCTAGCCCCGTATCCCCTGGTAGACCTCCTATTCCAGGTTCCCCTTTATCACCTTGAGCTCCTGGTAATCCAGCAGGGCCTCTGTCTCCTTTCTGTCCGGCAAGACCAGGTTTACCATAACCAGGAGCCCCAGGAAACCCATTAGGTCCCCTTTGACCTGGTTCACCTTTTGGTCCAATTTGACCTGGTCTACCAGGTACACCATCCAACCCAGGTTTTCCCACTCCAGGTGATCCAGATGGCCCTGGCAGTCCTGTAGACCCAGGTTTCCCTGGAAGACCTTGGTCCCCTGGAAGCCCCTGGGTTCCTTTGGGTCCAAAAGGCCCAGGTGGCCCATTCAGTCCAGGTTTCCCCACACCTGGATTACCGGGAGGTCCAGGGGGTCCCTGAAGGCCAGTAGGTCCCCTAAGGCCTGGTGGACCTGGATTGCCATTGCCATTTTCTCCTTTGTCTCCTTTCTCACCAGGCAAACCACGACCACCTTTTGGTCCTGCTTCACCCTTAAATCCTGGTGGGCCCCGAACTCCAGGGAGCCCAGGTTTGCCATTTAATGAGAGACCTGCAGGACCAGGTGATCCTGGTTGCCCTGGTAATCCACGTGGCCCAGGCTCACCTTGAAGTCCCTTGTCACCATCATTTCCTATTGGTCCTTTGGGTCCAACCTTTCCTGGCAGACCAGGTAGTCCTGGTTTTCCAATTCCTGGCAACCCTGGTGGGCCCTGGGGTCCTGGCTGACCATTGAGACCTGGTTTTCCTATTCCAGGTTTCCCAGGTAATCCTGGGGGCCCAGATGGTCCTCTGGGTCCTGGCTTTCCTTGTGGGCCAGGCTCCCCTTTCACGTCTATTGCAGGTGGATACTCTGGGAAAGAAAATGAAAATTATAGTACATTTTTGCAGAAATTGACAGAAACATCGACCTGCAGACCCATTTAATTAATTTTAGTAAAATTTATCGAATTTATTCAACACTAAAAAGTAAAGTTTACATGCACTCCGCTTGTGGCTTTAATGGCTGATGGTGGCAAGCTAGCTGGCTAAATAAACAGCAAAACTGGCATATCTGGCTGCTCCCGGTGTGTGTGTTTTTTCTTACCTAATCTATGGTCTCTGTTCTCTTGTTGCCTGATGTGTATGTGATTATCTGATCTGATTTGTGCTCGTTGATCTGGCTAGTTTGCTATTATCAGCTATGTGTACCAGAAAGTTGGGGTGGGACCTCTGGCTGTGCTTCTAAAAAGCAGTATATACTATTTTAAGTAGCTTTTCACCAACTAAACTATGTCAACTGAAAAAATACAGTGCAGAGTGTCACTAATGCGAAGAATCATTGTTGCATAGCATTACTGGTGCCTTGCCTATGGTAATGCCACAATGAACGAGTCATTGTGGCATTACCATAGGCAAGGCACCCCCCCAACCCACCCCAGCCTGACAGCTTTCTAAATGTAAGAGTATGTTAGTTACAAAACTGGGTGAATTAAGTGCTTTGCCTAAAAAAAAAAAAAAAACAAACTTTTCTTTTATAGATTAAATCCTACTTTTCTTTCGTAGATTTTTTAGATCCTACCATCACCCCCTGCTGCCCTCAAAAAATCTATGATTGTCATATCTTCTTAAAACTTAATAGTTAATGTGACTCACTGCTGCTTATTTACACTGCCCACACCCCTGTGGTGGAAGTTTGTGAACAGATTCACATTTTTTAACAAGCACGTATAGATAAATAGGTTGATTACCAATTGTGATTTTACTGACTAGACTTTTCTTTTTAAGAAGTGTTGTAACAGCTGTTTAACTACAACTATTAACACAATGTCTTGTCAATTGCTTTTACTAGCCTTAACTAAAATGCTAGCTTGGTTTTATCTGAGGGCTTTGGTGTTAGTTTTGGGGCTTACTTTCAAAACTGCTCATCATACTAACTTTTGCTTCTTGCTGAATTACCCAGCTTTTTACATAAACAGTGAAATCACTCCAGCCTTGTGTCCTCTGTGGCAAGATCTCTTCTATCAGAAATATTTAATACACCTAATAAACGCAGGCAGCTAGCAAGTTCTATGCCTGATGGGTTGCTGTTTAAGAAAAAGAGGGCAAAGGTCTGTGGAGCTCAGTCAGAATTAATCTGAGGGATGGAAAATGTTAGTAAAGACTAAGACAAATAAATTATTGTTATCCATTGCATGGCATTACTGTGGATCACAGATTCTCTATGGTGCCTTTGAAAATACACAATAAATAAAGGTCTAGAAGCATTATTTAAAACCTCATCTTTAAATATTTAAATGAAAACTGCATATAGTATGCAACATAAACAGACAAGAATGTAAAAAGATAAGGCAAAGGATATTCCCTTTGTTTCTTGTGTTTTATTTGTATCATCCACTAGATGGTGGTACGTGCATTAGCCTACTACAGTCAGAGCTCCGGCCTTATGGACAAGACTGAATTTGTTCTGCTTTACTGAAGTGGTAGAACATCAAGCCTCTGCCACCTACCGACAAGTATTTGGCTCAAATTAAGACAGATTTAGCTTTAAAGAATTATGAATTACATTTTCTACAGTGATGGGGTGTAGTAGTCTTATTACTATTCCTTCTTTTTAATTGTACTTTCTGTCCCCTGATCTTTGTAATGGTTAATTTCCAGGTAGCATGCTGTGTTTCACAGATGACAATCAAAGACAAGACAAGAAAAAAAACATCAGTGCTTTGTACTTGTTAGACTGTTCTATTTCACAGCCTTAAGTGTACTTAGGTTTGTACCTTGGGGGGGGCAATACCTTAGGGTAGAATGCTACAAGAGAAGGCTTCTCTTTCAGAGATGGTTCTGGGTAGAACTCATTAGAACTGTCCAAGGAACCCTCTAGGAACACTTTATTCTAAGAGTATAGTATTAATTACTTCAATCTTAATTCAAGTTTTATATTCATCAATCTAATAGTGCATTAAGGAATAGTGTCCACACACGCACGCACACACACACACACACACACACACACACACACACACACACACACACACACACACACACACACCAATAACACAGGTAACAGCTACCAGATGCTGAGATGGGCAAGTCTTTTGTAGCTAGGTCAGTCAAAGCTTTATCAGCATTTGCCAAAGTCTGACTGTTCATCAGAACAAACTGCTGCAGGCCACATACTATATTTATACAATGTATTTCTACTCCAGAGTTCATTCACACTTTAATCTTTTCTAAATGACTTTTTAACATTTCCAATAGGTTTTTTTTTCTACCAAACTCACACCGTCTTCTCCTTATTTTATACAATCCTCAAAATATAAGGAAAAATGCATGAATCAAAATTTCAGTAACTTTGATAAATGTATTAAGGTTCATAAGTTACTTTGTCAAGTCAAGTTATAATTTACTTTGTCAAGATCTGGGGTGCCTGAAGTATCTTCTTCATTTATTTATTTGACGTGGGAGAGTAGTATCATGACACAAAATGCTGCTGTCTAATATTATTTCTGTAAGTAAGACTTAAGGAGAAGGAAAGTATAATAATGAGCTACCAGAGAGGCTATTTTTCTGAATAGTCCAGACATTCATATAAAACCTCCATGTCTGTCAAGAGCTCAGGACTGTAAACATCACTCCATTCTCTCACTCTCTTACTACTTGTGAAATAGATACTGCCTAGCTTCAGTAGTTGAGAAAGAAGTGTTCTCATCCTAGTGCCTGCCCTGGCTTTCTCATCATATCCTGGCTCCCTCAGCCTTTCACCATGCTTTCTGACACTATTTCCTTCCCCTCCTTTCCCTTTTGTTACCCTCCCAAGGATTGAAGTATATGCACCTGTGATATACTGCTCCAAAGGGAGTTAACTTGAACCCTCTCAATCCCCCTCTAGCCTTTTCTTTTCTTCTTTATCCCCCTCTGATACTTTCACAATGCTCCTCATAAATCACAGAGGTGAGAGGAGACACTAAACAACAACCTGTTCCTGTCCTCTCATTGTTCATCTTTGCTACTCCCTTAGTCTGACACTCTTTTGGCTCTTCTTCCTGACCACTCACTGCCTGGAGAAAGTCTACTGCTCAGACTAAAGGCACAGAGATTAGGTTGTGTGTCCAAGTGTGACACAGTCATTCAAGGAATTGTCTATGTGGCACTCTTATAGGTACAAAGGAGACACTTTGAAACTGTCAAACTGTTTTTTTGTCTAACAAAAAATCTTACGCTTAAACCTAATTTTATAAGCATAATAACCAATCTATCTGAGTTTATTTGCTTGAATTTATTAGATGTGTTGCTGTGGTGTATTCAAATTTAACTGGCTGAGCCCACCCACTGTTTTACTCAGTTTAGCCAATGAGAAGCACTAAAGGCTCTTGTAATTGGCTAGTATAGCTCAGCTGTGCTGCTTATACGTTAGCTAGCCATAAAAAAAAATGTTTGTTTTTTTTTCCAAGTAAAAGTTTAGTTGTGTGCATTCATATACAATGAAATGGCTAGCTTTATCTCCTGATTATGGATGCATTAATCAAGACAAACTGGAAGCCTACAAATTTGCAAGAAATGTCTCAGCTGTGCTAAACAAGGACAGACAGGTCTCAGAGGTTGCATCAATGCCCCCCCCAACAAACACTCCACGATTACAAGACAAAAAGGGTTTATTTTCACACTTTTTCATTGACTAATTGCAGTGCTTTAGTGCTATAGTGATGTCATTAATGTTAACACATGTTAATCTAATGTATTTCAGATAAATATATTTATATGTGTATGTCAGTGCAATTATTTTTTTGGCAGTTTTGATAGCATTTTTAGTAGTTTTTGAAAATTCTCACACAATGGAATTTTTTGAACTTTTCTGAGAGGTATGCAATTAATGTGCTTTGGTCAGTTACTTAGCAACACTTACCAAGATACTGACCCTTCCCCTCTCTGAAGGGGGGCCCGACTGGACCCTTCATCATAGGCTGCACATACTTCATCTGGGGCATAGGGGCGTAGCCACCACACAGAGCATTACCCCCCAACATCAGCAGCAGCACACATATGGATACCAGTGTCATGGTTGCCTGTCTTCTTTGCTCTGAATCTCCAAACTGTGAAGGGAAAAACAGAATGAATAAGTGACATTCCACTTCTTATGAATTCCTTTAAAGGTCACATTTGCACACACAATTTCACAAGTCTGTTGGTAAAATCCAATTATCATTACTGAAAGCCAGATGTGCCAAAGGGCTTTTAGATGCTAAAACACACAAATCACTCCAGAATAGTTGAGCTATGCTTAATAAAATGAGGTGTTTGATTCTCACAACCTGTCATACTTCTAGTTATAAATGAGGCCTTATTACTTCCTCAGACTTTTCATATGTAAGTGCTAAAAATTCCACTCCAAAATCTTTTCAGATGCCATATTTATATTGGCTTAATTGATATGTTTGGTTAAGTCCTAAGCCCACCAGATGTAGAGCTAGGAGCTGGAGAGATACTCTGCAACGTTGCCAAACATAAACCATTCATGCTACAGGGACTTGAAAGGTGATAGCTACCTTATGACTGAGCACTGACTAAGAAACATTGCATATCGGATAGCATGGAGGCTTCATTCTTCATGGTTGTTTGTGGGCGGATAACTGAGTAGTTCAAGTTTGAGCTAACATGAAAAAGAATGTTTGCCTTGCAAGAGTTGGGCTCAGTGGTCTTGACTGTCTGTTTGTTTAGCTTGTCATTCCTGGTGACAGCTGTACCTGTTTACTTTAATTTGTTCCAGGAACTAATTTTTAATTTTATCCTCATGTTGCTCATCATACCATGCCTACATTTCAGCAGGTGTATGGGACAGGCCATTAGGTGGGAGCAGACAGGCAGTGATGGGAATAAAAAAAATCACCGGGCCCTTAAAGAGTAACGTAACGTGAAGTGAAGTGTGGCCAAGTATGGTGACCCATTCTCGGAATTTGGGCTCTGCATAACTGGGGATGTCCAGGATTTGAGGCTATGTTGAGTCTATGTCTGCTGTACATTTCTCTGGAACATGATACCCTGGTCAACTCTCCACATATGTATAGTTTCTTTAGACACTCAGTCAAGCATTACTATTATCCTTGGACTCATCTTTTCCACTTGTCCCGATGGTTTCCAGACGGTTTCCCTTCTGGTCAAACAAACCTGTACTTTTATTGAATGTGACAAGCACTCCGGAAATCAAAATGTCTCCCAGCTCTCCACATCAGTGCTGCAGAAGTTTCCCAATAAGGAGGTCCTGCTGGACAGAACAAAGGCACTGCTCATAGGAGCATTTCAAGAATCTTGTCTGAAGGAATCATGGACATCCAATCCATGGTTTCAACGGTTTATGGGTTTCAGCTTGCCCATGAACTTAAGTGTGGTTGTATTTGAATCTTGGATAGCCTTGTTTGGACACTTTATTAATCTACTGCATTTCCTCTTTCTTTGTGTGGTTTGACACTGTGAATTATAACCACAATCCTTCATTTAAAATGCACAGAATGCAAACATACAACATGCAACATGCAATCAATACAATATTGACTGATATTGAGTGTTAGGGCATAAATGTAGAACTTTGTTGTCTTCTTTAAGTGATCTTCCTGGTAATTCAGTCTGGGAACTAGTTTATAAACTACCCTTACTGTAATGTTCTTGTGATCAGTGATCACTGCCTCAATGTAGAACAGCTACACATTCTAATATGGTGCCTGGACACATCTAACTAATTTAAAACAGATTCAGAAAATACACTAAACCTTTTTGGGAAGGAAAAGTGCACACTGCAGTGTGCACATGTAAAAGAAATTATTGAATATAAAATTTGTCCTGAATTTAATGCATGTCTGTCTCAAATCAGCGAAACATGGCAAAGAGCAAATCCGTCTAGAGCTACACCTTTCTGGCTCAATGTCCGTCCCCCAGCAAAGCTATAAAGGTCTAACTTCATGGTCTGAACACAGACGGAAGAAGTCTCAGCCATGCCATGTTTTCCCACTCAACACGGCTCCAAACAGGGCATTCTGTGCCTGTTTGCTTTGCCAAACTCACTGCGGTTCACTGGCTTTCTCCTCTTTTATCATTTTCATTTATTATTATTATTATTCCTGGAAGAGGGATGAAGCGTCTGTTTGGCTCCCAGAGGAAATGGTTAGGCTGAAATCTCATGGCAAGGCCTCTTAGTGGTGTGCGATTTTTTTCTGCCATGGTGAGCACATAGTTCTGTGGCTTGCCATCGGGTTTTACTGCCATGTAAAGATGTGAAGTTCAGAAACCATGAGCAATAGTCATGTCTGAGCTTGCATCTGTGTTAGTGCTTGCCAAAAAACATACGCTTCCTCTTAGCTCTCAAATGTAGCTGTTTCCCACTCCAGGAAAAACACAATCATGAGACAGACTGGGAAGGAAAGCACAGAGGCCAGAGACAGAGGGAACAAGAGACACAGAAAGAGGGAGAGTGGCAGTGGCAAATCAGTGTTCGGTGGTTGAATGCTTGGCTGAGGTTGCCTGTTGGGTGGTACTAATCCTAGTGGCTGTGGTTTTGTGGGGAGAGTAATTTAGATGTGTTTAACAGTGTGCCCAACATGGAGCAGGCGTCCTAACACTCTCAGCGATCAGAATCAGACACGACTTTTGTTCCCCGGCCCAGCACAATCTGTTTATCAAATATTTTTCTTGAAAAGGGCTGCAGACACAGTTAAATAGTCTCACGCAATCTGTCTGGCCAAGTGTTCACCCGTGCATCCACATGTATTCACACACTCTCTGTTTACAAGATATACTGAAACTGAGATCTAAAACATCCGTATGCACACGGATGATGGATGATTGCCAAACAACTGGCCTATGAGGAAGATAAAAGCAAAGAACCTCTGAGAAGCCAGAGCCATTCATGACAATTAAAGGTATCCAACCAAGCTTAAAATGGACCAATCTGGCAGATGTCAGTGAATTTATTTAAAACAGATTTCTCAGAAATCTCATACAAGAATATATGGTAACAGCCACCAAAATTAAAAACAGAAGTGCATATTTATTTTAGAAAAGGGTGGAAAATAAGGAAGCTTGCTACCAGTCCTTAATACACCTTGGACTTTATTACACTGAATTAGCTATACTGTAAAATAGTTCGATACATCTTTACGTATTCCCCTAACACCACATAATAAAGTAAATCAATAAAGCAATAATACAGTGAAATGTCTTAACATAAGCCCTTTTCTGAAAGAATACAGTACTTTGGGAGACAGAGAAACAAACTTCAACTTCAAAAGTTTTACCTTTTTCTCTTATATTGACTGTAAAGCACTGTGGCCAAGACCAATAGTGTAATCTCTAAACCCAACATGGCAGCTCAGGTGACAACCAAAACACCAAAACCCCAAGAGCCATAAGTAAATACTCTCAGAAAAAAAGGTAGACCTTCTTTTCAACACCTTCATTCAGCATCAAGTGGCCCTTACCGATGTTTATGGAGTGTGTACTGCACACTAAAACCCACAAAGAGCCTTGTGGACCATTGCCCTTCTCAGGTGGAGACACAGTAAGCACCAAGGGCACTGAAGATATCCATGACAGTGGATACAATCTTCTATTACAAACCACATAAGCAATGCTTTTGTCCTCCAAACTCATACAGTAAAAGCATTTGTAATAAACACAGAATGTGTGAGGTTAAGTAAATGCGTATGTGTGTGTTTTTGAATGGTGTGTTTTGAGGGTACATATCTGGCACTTATTGAGGTTGAGGGAGAGCAGGAAAATGAGCATTAGTTTTTTATATTGAGAATCCTCTTTTCAGCAGAAGGTAAGCCCCAAGAGGGACTGAGTGGCACTTTGCTTAGCAGCCTTCTCTTGCCCACCATCAACATTCAGTTGCTTATTTTTTAAACCTAGTGTTTGTGAACTGCCACTTATAACTCACCCGGAGAGCAAACATAAGCAAGCAATTATGGCTGTGACGCTTGTTTTCAGCACACTATGCAGTCACTTTTTTGATAGCATGCCACATTAGTGGCGGCCCTAACCCAGCCCATGTGTTTCAATTGAAATGGAGGCCTGGCTAAATTGGTTCTCAGAGAGCATTTCTCAGAGACGGTGGCTTGAGAAACAGACCACAAAAGGGGGTCTATACTTTGCAGCCATCTCCCTGCTCGGCTGACATTTAACAGAATCATTAGAAATAAATTATCCGTTTAATGCTGCAGGAGCTTGCTGAGGCATGATGTAAGCTGTTTACACTCCAAGCGCAGGTTTGGCCCTCAGTTTTCCATCCATCTCTCCATCAGCGGGGCTTCCAGCCTTCCCCAGCTCCCGCAGGGGATTATGCAATGATCCTCAGCTAAGGCTCTTGTCAAGTGAAGTGACAGGCATGCTAATTTAATCACCCCTCCTTTGTAGTTCCACCTCATCCAAACAGGACTTCCACACACTGAGAGCAGGGGAGATTTGATAAGTGGTGCACAGGATGTGGAAAATGTTTCCCTGATAATTCAGATGTGTATGTCTTTCTCCTCCCTCTCTATAAATGCTCATTGAACCATAGCGCAGAACAGACATAATTCATCTTGCTTGTATTTTGTTCTTGGCTTCAGGAATGATGCTTGGGCCTGGCATAGATGCAGGAATACAGTTTACAGGAACACACATTCACAAACACACTGCTTACTCTACAGAAGTGTGCACTGATGATAATCGGATGTGTTTCATCAGCATGGGCTTTAGTTAAGGCGGCTTCAAAAGCTGAGGTCATTATGGAGAAGTCAACTAACAAGATATAGGCCACTAGGGTGTCCGGAAAAAGATGTTGGAATATTTGGGAAGCTGGGTAGAACATTCCAGTCTTACAACATGCACTATATATACAAAGTGTGCAGTGCTATGTGTGTGTGTGAGAGTGTGTGTGGCCCAAAAGCCAAGAATGATCCTGATCAGGATAAAGTGGTTACTGAACATGAATGAATGAATATGTGTGCATATACATTGAAAGGCATGTCAGTGAAATGTATATAAATGATTAACTGACATGTTTCAAGGTTCTTCCCTGTATAAGTAAAAAATAGAGATGAAGTAATAAGAAAGAGTGCACACTGCTCTGTTGTTAAACTCGTTTGGTGTCTGTGTAGTGGGAGGCCTGGCCAGAGTCCACTTCAGCTATGACTTTAGCTGTGACTGGACAGCCTGTAACATCTGGTCACTCTCTGTGTTTCTCTCTTTCTCTGTTTCTCTCTCTCTCACACACACACACACACACATACACAGACACACACTTTGTATGGTCCTTTTAGTTTACAAAAAATCTGATTTGTTAAAGAAAATGTTAACTTGGATCACCCTCAATGTCCCACAAGATCAAAATTGTCATTTTGTCAATTGTCACAGATTTGGTCCACATAAAGAGATCAGAACATTCCCTCTCACACCCACACACACATGAGCCACAGTTGAGATACACAGTGATCTTTCTCCAGACATGACTTTTCAACCAAACTATTCCACATTTCACCTTCAGTCATGAGAAAAGACAATAAAAGCATTTTAGTCGAGCCAGTAAACATTTTCAGAGACAGATAAATGACTGTGGAAGGGAAGCTGGTAATCTCCTACTGAGATGAACTTTGTTTCAGTATTTGTGGAGAAACATCATTAAGGCAGATGAAAATACAATCCAGGTGTTACATTAAGACAAGACAGCTTAGCTCACCGGAAAGCACAACCATTCTTTCCTATTTTGCAGGAAAGGAGGGAAAAATTGTTTGTAAAAGAGCATTCACAATCAGAAACTGATGTCTGGGGTTCTTAAGAATCCAGAGGGAACTAGAGAGAATAAAGACAGAAAGAATTTCTAATGATTTAACCGCTTGTGCTGTTACAAACTTTGGCTTTTTATCCACTAGTTACCAGACAATGATTATTATATTATTAAGCTAATATTATAAGAGTCGAGAGTGGAAATGTTGATGTGTTGGAGGTCAATAACACAATAATAGGTCTACCAGGTCAATGGTTTTCATAAACATATTCTTATATTCGTGTGGACATTTGATTATACACTATATGGCCACATAAAAGTATGTGGACACCTGACCATCACGCCGATATGTGGTTCTTCCCCAATCTGTTGCCAGAAAGTTGGAAGCCCACAGTTGTCTAGAAGGTCTTTGTATGCTGTAGCATCAAGATTTCCCTTCACTGGAACTAACCTGTTCCAGCATGACAATGCTCCTGTGCACAAAGCGAGCTCCATGAGCACAATGTTTGTCAATGTTGGAGTAGGAGAAATCAGGTGGCCTGCACAGAGCCCTGACCTCAACCCTACTGAACACATTTGGGATGAACTGGAATGCACCCCAGGCCTCCCTGCCCAACATCAGTGTCTGACCTCACTAATGCTTTTGTGGCTGAATGAGCAAATCCCCACAGCCATGGTCCAAAATCTAGTGGAAAGCCTTCCCATAAGAGTGTAGGTTATCATAGCAGCAAAGGGGGACTAAACCTAGAATGGGATCTTCAAACACTCACATATGGGTGTGATGGTCAGGTGTCCACAAACTTTTGGCCATATAGTGTATCTTGGACCAAAACATGCCCCAAACACACTGCATGCCACGCTACCCTACAAACACACTAGCCCTCCATATCCTGTGGCATAGCCAGCAGATAGAGCTCTAACTCTTACCTTCACCTCACCACATCTATATGTCCCCTCAAAATTCAGTCCCAATGTTAAATCTCAAACAAACAACATCCCATTTCATTTTAATTCAGTGGTCCAGTGTCTAAACTATAGCAAATGCTTGAAATAATCTAATTAGAGGCAAGATATTAAGCAGCTGTTGTAATATGTGAGATTATTGTTTTTTTTTTGTAGCTTTAATGTATAACTATAACAGACTCAGCTGGGTTTTCTTGCATGACCTCAGCACTGGCTGTACCTTGGTCAAGCTGTCTATGGTGTGTGTTGTCTGTCTGTCTTTCCTCAGGCACAGATACAATATGATCCCTCTGTCCTTTTCTGCCTCCCCTATTAACAATCTCTGTTTTTCCCCTTATGTCTCTATCATTTTCTTTTCCTTTTCTTTCACTCCATGATTTTTTGAAATAGAACTGGCTAGATTACCTCTTACCCTTTCTTTTCTTTCTGTTCTCTCTCCTCCAAGCATCCCAATACAGCCCCCCTCCCCATGCCGACCTTACCACAGCAGATTGCCTGTGTGAATGCTCTTATTGTGGGCTGCCAAGGCCTGATGAAGCTGAGGCCCCTTTTCTGCTCATGTCTCTGCCTTTAAACGCTGACACGTGCTGGCTGCTCATCATGCACATTTTCCTCCGGTGTTAAAGGAAGGACAAAGGCAAATGAAGAGTTAGCTGTATAAAAGGATTGATGAGTGGACACAGGAGTGAATGTAAGAAGTATGCAGCTTTGGTACATAGATGTGCTGTTCAAAGAACATCATCAGCTGGGTGTGTATTGTCTCCACAGTTTTGTGCCATGCATTCAATGTGGATGACAAATGGCTAGCCTTACTTGTCCATGTGGGTGGTACTCGTCAGTGAAGTGAGAGTTATATGCATAGGCAAGCTCCCTGGATATTTTAATAGGGAGGAAAACATGTACATACCTCTGTATAATGTAGCTTTGGGGCCCCAGGAATCTGCAGAGCTAAGGTTACTCTGGATCCATGTAGCACAGAGGTGTTAGTTTTTATAAATTAACACTGTATTTTCAACCTGCCATGACTGTAAAAACACAACTAAGCAATGTTTGCTGTAAAAAAAATAGCTGTTGTTACAGTATGTTTGTGTTTTCCTCTATTGGGTGGAACTGGTATCAATTCTTGATTACTTTCAGAATTAAACATGACACCTTGAATTCTGTGAACAAAGATTAGTCTGTTGTGAGGATAGTATGTTTTGTGCATGTTTTTTGTCTTGTGGTTCGCATGAGAACAGACACAACCGTAGCCTTGACCAGGCAGAGAATTTAGGTTGTTTAATCTTGTCAGTAAATTATCAGTTAACTGTATAGTTAACTCTCTAAAATGCTTGTATTATTCATTAATGAAAAGAAACATGAAGAAATTTAACAGAATTCCAATATATCTTTTCTAATGCCAGCTAGTTAGACATAGCTAACGCACTTCTTGCTCTAAAAAATGACATCTCTTAAGTATCTGATTACAGCAGGCCTTTAAGGGTTCAGAATATAATTATATTCATCAACCGAAAAAGCATTTTAACATTTACTCAGTTTTAGCTACATCTGTTCAACATATAATTAGTAGTTATGAGGCAGTTTTGTCTGAATGAGATATTATTAGTTGGGCCAATTTCACTTAATTAGTCACAACAGTGCAGCTTGTTCAGCAAAGTAAGATTTAGTCCCTAGCAGAATGTATCCACAAAAAGAAGTGCTATTTTAATCAGTACCTTTTTGAGAAGAATGGTTTCTTTTTCTTTTTCTTTTTGTTGATTCTACAAAACCTATAAATCTATTAAATTAGAGACAGGATTTTGCCAATTCATGCCAAAGCCTAACCTGATCTATGCATTTCCAGTGAACAATGTAAAATTTTGTGTTACCATATAATTGGCTTCCACGTAGGATATCTTACTTAATCCAAAACTTCATTGATCTTTCCTATAAAAAATAAATACTGGTTATGACCTTCAGTATTTTCAAGAAGGACTTGGTTCATGTATATCACATGATGTTTGATCCATTTTTGACACCTAAATAAATTGTTAGGCTAAGGGTTTATATTGTCAAAACCTGGATGTATTGTCCAACATGGGCCTCAAGACAGAAGTGCTTAGCATGGGCTACTCTTGACCATGGATTCTCAACCCTGATCCATTTCAGACATGTGCCATGACAAACACAGTCCTTTCTCTTCCTCTGTTGAATGGGCCAAGACACAAGGTAATCCTCTGGAATATTTTCACAACCTGGCCTGTCAGCAAAATTTGTCCAAGCTCCTCAATGGGAATGGAGGTGAGTGAGGGGGATTATAATTTAATAAGATCCAGGAAATCTTTGTCAAATCCCCGTGAATGGAATTAAATATCTCAGTATTCAGATTGCAGACTGCAGGCTCAGTGAGAAAGTTGTTCAGCCTAAGCAGAGGATTCAGCCTACAAGCTTGATCAGCCAGGACATCAACCCATTGGCTTAAAAAAGACCAAAATGTCCTCTCATCACTGTCTTCTGATGTGATGAGAAAGAAATTCAACATAATGCATAATGCTAACTTATCCATGCCTGCGGTAACAGTGTAACGGCTTGGCTTAACTTTGTCTACTCCAAAACATCCCTATAATGGAATTCATGCAGGCTGCTAGAAACGTCTCTGTTATATTTACAGAGAGGCTTCTATAAGGTCCCATTACACCTCCAATGAAGATCTTAGAAATACAGAAGCCCAGCTGCTTCACCCCATCTGACAGAAATTAATGTACCGAAAATTATGGCTCCAAACTGTGAAGTTTATTTTTTGAAATCTGTGTGCGCAGTGTGTGCGTGCATGAGTGCATGTGTGTCTTTGTGTATACACTTGTGTGGTTGAGAAAGTGGATGAGAGTATGTCTTGGGTATTTTGGCTATGTGGGAATGTGTTAAGCAAACCTTCAGTGGTCTCCACTGAAAGCACACATTGGCCAATGAATAAAGCGGCATCAGCGTTTCATGTCAATCCATTATATGGTGAAAAGTCTTTTGTTATTTGCCAGGAAAAATGTAAAGAGCCTAATTTGTCAAGGTTTAGTTTAAACAAACATGCAGTAACAATCGTTGGGACAACATTTATTCAATAGGACCCATATGGCCACATACCACTTTACAGGGGTCGAGTAATAAGAAGAGCAGAATCTCTAGAATGAGTCATTATTTTCTCGGTCTCAAGCAGTCATGCCTCTCCTCTGCTGAACCTGAGATTTGTTTTCCCATTTCACTCATGAATAGATGAACCTGAAACAAACAAGTAGGTTTGTCACCTGGACAAAAGTCTCCAGCTGGACCTTGTAACTGGAACAGCTATGCTCCCATGGGGCCAGTGTCCCACACTAGGCCTTACTGTCCAACTTTCAGAAAGCCTCAATAATCAGTCAAAAACCACTTCTCTCTGACTGAATTGAGTATGGCTTTGACTTGGCAGAGAGATTTGCTCTATGGAGAGTGTTTTACCAGTCACCAAATTGTGAAACTTCCTGGAATAACAATACTGGTGAGGACTTTCACCTACTTAGGAACAGGGGGATATAGGGACAGATATATTCAAGGGAAAGGTAGGGGGCAGCACTCGCATCTTTGATTTATGGGAATAGCAAGTGGAGCTCCAGTACTATAATTTGGTGGAAATTTAAGACAAACAAGGGTAATAATAATAATAATAATAATAATAATAATAATAATAATAATAATAATAATAATAGATAATTGCTTTATATATTCTTTCATTTCAAAATTTCAACTATTAACTATTGTGTTTATATATTTAAATATTTGGCTATTTTAAAGACATTATTGTGAAAAGATTCTTTTCCAGAAAAAAGATATTTTGATATTATTTTGAAATGTACGTTCTGGCCACTTGATTAAAGTTATTTAAGTTGACTGAGTGTCTGTACGTGTGTGTGTGCCTGTGTGTGTGTGTGTGTGTGTGAGAGAGAGAGAGAGAGAGAGAGAGAGAACCAGACAGACAAAAGTCCTCCTGTGAGAGTACAAAGCGTCATGGTGTCTGCACAGATCTTGGCCATTTAAAGTGATTTACTGAATATTGTGATTATGACAGGCAGGAAAGAGTTACAGGGAGGGAATATAAAATTTGGATGTTTAGGAATTTGATGGGTTGGAGTTCATGGAGTTTCCATTTCGATAAAATGTGTTTCTTTTTTTCTTGCTTTTCAAGAAGGAATTTATAACATATTTCATACGAATTCAACTAGAAAAATACCGGTGTTGTTTGTTCTACAAAAAAAAAAAAAAAAATCTAAAAGAATGAAACCGTCAGTATGTTTACTGGTGTTTTGTTAAGGTGTATTTAGTGTACTGGTGTATTTAGTTAAGGTGTTACAAGCAGATGGCCATGACAATATTCTGTGTGGTGATAAACTGGAATCATTTTGTTGTTTAGAATGTGCTCTGTCTAGACTTTGCGGGGTATGGGAAAGGTCCTGGACTCACTGGAGTCTCATTAAAGCCTCCAATCTACTCTTGGCTCTCCTAGCATTCTCATTCTATTTGTTTATGCAATGCCTTCAAACCCTTCAGTTTTTTTCTGGCTCCAACTTTACTAGTCCTAGATGACTACAGTGAAATATGTGCATTCAGAGCAAATGGTCTATGCATAGGGAAAATGTGAAATTTATGTCAAGTAAATGAGTTTTCTATACCACTAAAAGAACTACAACCACTAATGAAAATCAAGCAAAGTTATAAATGCGCAATCACTATTGCATTACTCATACAATAATCATATAACATCATTTCCCCAGCACATGTGGCAAACTTACACACCATTAGCTGCATAATGCAATACATGCCTCTCAGACACACACTAAAAAAAGGATAAAGAATGAGATGATAACTCTATCCAACAGTACTAAAGCTCACATGAACAATGAAACCTGCCATAGCCAAATTACTAACAATCAAAGAACATATCAAAAACAGATTGCGAGGCAAATTTCGGTGCTTCTGAAATTGAGGTTAAAGAGACAGAGAGGCTTCACTGTACTGTTTTCATCTCCAGATGTGCTTCAGCAACGAAGTTGTGCAGAAAGAGGTGGAGGGGGAATAAATCTAGTCCAGAGCTGGACACGAGATGTGTGACTTTTTGGAGAGGGGTTAACTCAATAGTTCCTCCCTCAGAGTTATAGAGTAGTTAGAGTTATGGTGCTCTCTTTTATTCTTTTATTGGCTTCTTCTATGTCTCTCCTATCGTCTTACTGGTGTCACTGACCTTTTTTTTTTATTTTTTAAAATTTTTTTTACATTTACCTCATTTAGCTGATACTTTTATTCAATGTGACTTAAAATTGAGACCTCTCATCTTCAACAATGGAGTAGGGGGTCAAGGACCTAACAGTAGCAGCTTGGCAGTGCTGAGATTTGACCTCATGACCTTCTGATCAGTAGCACAATGCCTTAACCATTGAAATAAACTTTAGCATCATAGGTCTATAGACACTAGCTGATACAAATCTTGTGTGCTATTGCGGTAACTGGCACAATGCAGTAAAGGGCAATTGTTATAAAAATAAATTGCATGCAAGGTTGAGGGAAAGATCCCGTCCTAATTGTCACGAAAACCTTAATGCAATTTCATTTCGAAGAGGCAGACTAGGAATCATTTTCACAACTGTTCCAGTCGTAAACACACCAGAATTAAAGCACATTATGGGTAATGGTCTGTTAAAGCGTCTGGGACTCACTGAAACTGTCTGGACTGAAAAACATACAAAATAAAAAAAAATCTGAGTTTAACGACATTGACTATGCACAGATAATTACATCCACCAGAACCCCATTTCCGCCTGTTCACTAGCATTCCTGTATGCATGCCAAACCCCAATAAAAGCCTGAGTGAATTTAGTCATGGCTAGGCTATACACAATAATGCCTGCCCTGATTATTCATTAGCTAAAATGCCCAATTCAAGGCCAAATAATGAAATTTTGTGTACTGTGTACTGTATTTGTAATCAGTTCTCTATAGAAATTGCATTTGTATGTTAGACTCTTAGATGATTGAGGATATCTGCACTCTTAAAAAACATTAAAACTAGAACCTTAAAGCTGTCTTTGGTTTGTTCCTTTGGGGGAACCTTTACAAGTTCTTAGAATAGAGTGTTTACCTATCAGAGAGGGTTCTGAGTAGAGCTAAGGACCACTGAAAAACCCTTTTTCTAAAAGCATTTCCAATGTTTTAACCAAGACCTGTACATGCATCTACATGGATTTAATAAAATTACTGTGGTTTCCTTGGGCCATGCATTTCTTGGCATTCAGCTGGGGACTGGTAAAAGGAGAATATGTGTATTACTCATTAATATTTCCAGTTGGTTCTCAAAACCACATAGACCATAATTTTCAGCAACAAAGATGTAATCAACAGAAAATTTAACTGAATCTGTCAAGGCAGATAAGACAGAAATGTTGGATAAGTTGATAAGTCAAATATGAAAACATCTGGACTGAAATATTGAAAAAAAACAAAAAAACTTGTACTAGACAACTGTTAATGTAGGCTCGGCACATGAACATTTAGTTCAGACCTGACCCTTAAAAAAGCCACTGTTGTGTTGAGTGAGAACGTCTGGCTCAAAGATTGTGAGCCTCTGTAGGGTGGGCAGCTTTACACTGTTATGAGTAAAAACAAGCAGTAGTGAAGGAGAGCTTGCAGGCTGGGCAGAGAGAAAGAGAGAAAGAGAGAGAGAGAGAGAGAGACTGTTCTTTAGGCTGGGACTGTTTGGGCTGCTGTTTCCCAGATTTGTTTTAAAAGGAGTTGTTAAGCAAATGGGCAGTGGGAAGAGTGAGGTGAGGTAGATTTAGTGATCCATGGCCTAACTAGGCACCCCTGTGGGATTATATCATGGGGAGAAAAAAAAAATGTGCGACTGTGTGTGCCTGACACTCGCTCTTTTCCCATAAAGTGACTCATCAATGTCAACAACCTGCAAAGAAATGGTGGTGGCTAAAATAGGCCCTTTGTTTAACTGCTTAAAGTACTACATTGTGCTGTGTTCCATTTGTACTGATGGCCTGATACAACCTCTGTAAGGGAGAGGCAGGGAAAAGGGAGCACCTTATTGAGGGATCCAGTGGACTGCACACTGGATAGTCCTCAGGGGAGAGTGCAGGAAGAGCAGAGCATGCCCACTGGACATGTACATTTCAGCTGCATTTCTGTGAAAATTGACTCAGGTTAATTAGGTTAGATGGCTGAGAGAGAGGAAAAAACGAGAGAGTCAGAAATGAGATGAGACAGAAAGAAACCCAGAAAAACAGTAGAGCAGAAACCAGATATGGTCAAAACTTTGCAGTATTCGCTGTGTGTAGCTTGCCATCAGTATGCTGGTTTGAAAGAAAGCAAAGAAAACTGTATGCTGAAAAATGAGCACTGAAGCTGACACTGTGCAGACGCTGTGCAGGAAACCGAAGCCTGTCAACTGGATTGTGGACAGAAACATTACAGTCATATTGTTTGATCTCAGACTTGAATGCCTCTCACAATTTAGAGGAAAAACTTGGAGCTCTGTTCTTCCACCCCCTTCCACTTCTTTAAAGTTCACTCTTTGATATAGAAGTTCCTCTCGGTGCATTCCTGCTGGGCTTAGACAATAGCTCTGTAGAATGGTAAACCAGGTGCATGGGTTACAGTGAGCGTGCCTTTGCCCAACTGAATGTGTATGGAATTATAGGTCTTGGGAGACTTTAAGGGAAAGTTCTTATTCCTCAGCCAATTTGGGCATTATGAATACCAACCAATTGCAGCAGCATAGTTTGTTAATATGCGGTCAATTTGGTACTTGGCATTTGACATCTGAAAGAATGTAACCCTTAAACTGTGAAACCTAGCCTTGGCAACTACAGATTTATCACTTTATTTCTGTCAGTAAATGAAACCTGTCAAGATCAGATTATCATACTCCTGCACCTACTGGCCACACTCTTTGACTTGGGTTGACCTAGGAAATCCAATTACAGGACACTCCCACAGGTTAGTAGGTCAGCTTTCTCTGGTAGCTCCCTATGGAGGCTCTTTGGTCAGGTAGGATTTGGTTTGTGTTGATCAGCTGATATTTCCAGAATCAGAAACGTGGAGCAGGTATGTGGAAACACTAAGGAAAATAAAAGTACAGTGTAAAGCCATAATATAACTATCCTGTTAGCACAACACTTAAATAGCTAATTACCTCGCCATACATTATTACATTACGATAGCTACCATATTTTAGCCTGGACAATGAGAAAAACCAAAATATGAGGCAAGCATATTGGAGCTTTCATTTGCCCATTGGGCTAGCTAATAAATGTATCAATAGTTGACCAGTGTAGTAGCTGCTTATCACCAAAGGCGATCGCTAGCATTGAGTGTGAAGGCCTCCCTGCCATCATGGGAGGACTACCAGAGAAATTGATACATTATAGACAGTAGGCCTACGTAATCATACTCAACAGATGGTATACGGTATACAAATGCATAATGCAAAACATCTGATGTATGTTAGATTTGGGCCTAAGAATCTGACAAATATATTTTCTTCAGACTTTCTTTTGCAGGTTTGTTCATACATTATGTGTTAATAGACACCTTAGTAACATTTGTGTCTGCAGTCTCAGACACAGTTTTATACCTAGTACATGTATTATAACAATCTCTTTTCTCTTAACCAATTTTATTAGATCTCTGACCAGTCAGCCCAAAATCTAAATTCAAACAAATATTTAAACTCATATTTCTGCAGAGCAACAGTTGATAAGTTTGCAGATAAAAAGCCAAAGACACACTTCCACCCAAACAAGTGCTCCCGCCAAAGTGCATGTCTCACGGGAGGGATGAGAGACGGCTGTTTTTCAGGGCTATGTAAAAACAGGCTGGCTTAAAAAGAGTGGCTCAATCACTATTAATGAGATTATGATCACTATTATTTTCTTCAAAAGAGACTTGGAAGACTGTGTATCAACACAAACATAAGATAGCTGCTCTAATGCTGTCTTAATGATTTCCGTGCCCTGGTTTTTATTTTCATCTGGATGGTGAGCCCCAGTTTGACCTCCATATTTGAAAACCCAGTCAAATCATGAGTCAGAGGCCTGTGCGATTGGAACCACGTGGAACCTGTGCCTCTCCGTCATTATTCCATGATCACACATACACACACACACAAGGCATGAGGCAGACTGCAGATCCAGATGGCTAGAGGGGAGGAGAGGGAGAGTCCAGCCAGCACAGGCAGGCCTAGACACATGGAATGGCTAGACAAACACTTTACTGACCTGAACAAGAATCACCTTCATGTACAAAATCAGCCTAAATCCCTCTCAATACAAAGTCTGGCAAATGGTTTTTTAGAGACTAATGTGGATATTTCTAATGCATGGCTGGCTCTATCCACTAGTGAATGGCTCTCTGTGCAGTTGAAAGTAAATGGCTTATGGAGGTTGAATGATAGGGGGCTCATTTCTGCTATAGCAATTATCTTGTTCCCTAAACCTGCTATTTAATGGAAATGCTTGCTCCATGCCAAACTATGTGCCTGTCCTGGCCAGCCTTGACACAATAATGCATTCCTGTACTCTCCTCCTTTTGTTTTGTTTTCTTTTTTTATTTCATTGGAGACTTTGTCTCACAAGGTTGCCTTGTCAGGACTGGCCATTAGGTTAACAGCTGCAACAAAATACAACTCAACATCGTTCTCTTTTTCTCTCTTTTTCCAGTGAGAGTTTGTCACATTTACTGATCTTCAGGGAGGAATACTGCTGTGTTGTCAAGAGACCATCAAAATCCTTTAAATCCAGTCCTTTTCAACTGCTCAATTGAAAGACACTCATTCAATATAAAGAGCTTATATTCTGTGTTATATACTCTAGCACTAATCTACTTTATTACTGAGGTCTTCAATTCGCTATTTGCTATTTGGTTGGAGGTATCTGGCTATTCATCAAGTCAGGGAACGAAAGAACAATGTTTCAGTGATAGCCAGTCATGATATTAGGTGGGAAAGCTGAAATCTAATATCTGTCAACAGCTCAACTGTTAGGATTGAACAATGCATCATATAATGAGGTCTCACTAATGGTAATAATAATGGTAAAGGCAATGTATTAGAAAACCTATAGTACTTTTGACTGTCTTTTTTGTAATTTGTACTTTGATTGGACAATGTGTGCTTAGTCTAATTACATTTAATTTTCCTTCCAAAGGCATTTTGGGGAAACAAAAGATGACAGACTAAATAATCCACCTCATTCACATTCAGTACACCCGTGACAGTATTTCACATGCCCTTTCATAATCACTCTTGATGATGCGTTATCTATGTGTCCACAACATGGGCTGAAAAATATAAAACCAAATGGAGAGCAAATCTACGCTGTGTTTACACAGAGTGAATCACCTGACATGACTGATAGGCTGCAGGAATCTACAGTCTGGGCTAGACAAAAATCAGCCCCAGCCCCACTCATTCATGCCATTTTGCATATTTTTCTTATGACCATTGGTACTGCTGTTGTGCTTCATTCCACAAAATTATAAAATAATTAAACTTAAAACATTAGAAATGATTTGTTAGCAATTATTTTGCCATTCTATGTGGATGCCAAAAATGAAACTTTATACTAATGTTTTATTTTTAATCTTTAGAAGACAGTGGTTAGCCCTGCTAGTGCATTTATACCAGTCAACCCTGACCAATTTGCACCAATAATTAAGAAGCATAACTTCATGTGATATGGAGTGAAAAAATGAAGAATGCTCCCAAACACTATCACGAGATATGCCATCTATTAACTAGATCCGTACGAGAAATGCTGTATTTTTAAATCCTGTTGCTAAATTGTTTAAAAGAGACACAATATGTAAAATGCTATGGCCATGTAATACACATAACCCTATTATGAGTAGCACAAACTCTGATATAGCAAGAGATAATTACTTTCAGTTCAGGACTGAGCTCTTCTCATGCTTCCATCCATCAGGTACTGACCAAGCACTGTTCTATTTAGTTCAGTTTGGAAGAGAAAGGGCTCAAAGCTCAATACGAAAAACAGCCATGGGAAAACCACTCCCTGACATTGAATATGGTACAGCTCATTTATACATACAGAGGGGAAAAAGTATAAATCTAACTACATGGGACAAATTTATGAGTCTCATACCAAATTGCCAATTTAGAGCATTTTGATAGACATATTTTATGTCATAAAAAAGAGCTTCATATTTTTAAAAAAATGATATCGTAAAACCAAGGTCACTATTAGACCGCAGACCACATTGGACCACAGGACCAGGGTCTTTATTTTTCCATTTTCAAATGAATGTTTGTGACTAAATGGCTGTTACAGACATTATGATAATTACAAATAATCTTTAGTGACTATGTTCAGCCATTTGTGAAAAGCCACCAGTTGGTCATACACTAGGAATTCATTCTTTCTCTCATTTTGTGTGCTTCTTTTCCTTCTTTCTTTCTTTCTTTTTTTTTTTTAAAGAGGGGTAGATTAAGTGCCAAATTAATCCTTGTTGGACTACTGCATTTTTACTAGACAAGATTCTTTGGCACTTTAGGTAAGCTCTGTGGGCCTTTGCATACTGGGCATGTATCCATAGACACCTTGGACCTCTACATATTATTCGATTCAGACCATGGAGAAATAAAATATTTAACAAAAACATGCAGCTGTCTTTATGTCTAGTAAGTCAGTGGACAGTCTGCTACAGACACTATTTAAAGATTGGCTGGAAATTTGGAGTATTTGTGGCACAGATTGATATAACTCACAACTGTTTTTGTAGCAGATTATATCAACTACCATCATTTTCCTGGACAATGCAGATTCTTTGGTACTCTAGCTCTGTTGGTCTTTGCGTACTGGGCATGTGTCCACAAACACTGGAACTTGATATATTCACTGTTGTCAACAACAAACAGATTGGCCAGAAATCTGTAGTACTGGTGACACAGGTCGATAACCCACAACTGTTCTCAAATGGCAAATTTGAGAATGATTGAGATGTAGAATTATCTTCTCCAGTTACCCAGTATTTATTTTATAAGGTTGATATGCAATAAATATTTACCTTGTGCTTTGAAATAATGGCTACAATGGTAATATTTGTGGGATAACAATAGCAATCTACACTGTGAATCTACACTCCAGTACCCTTAGGCTTTCTTTGGTTTGTCTCTCTGGGGGAAACTTTCTATGTACGGCTTTCAGAGAGGATTCGAAGTAGCTCTTAACTACCCAGAGAACCCATGACAAACCCTTTTTTAGTTTGTTATTGCATTATACTTGATGGATATGGTACAACATAAGAAAGTGAATATAAAACACATTTCAATCTATTTTGTATGATATGAGGTGTTGAGAGAGGATAATACTGTCGTGGTCTCCGAAACAATGGGAAAATAATGCAAAAATAATAGTCATGGAATGTTCAGCTGTACAGTGCTGTTATATGGTCTGGATGAGAACTTCAGGCCATAAATCAAATTGATGAGTCCTCATTTGGAAATACTGGCTTGATCTAGATGAGATTTCTGGAAGTAGCCATATTGTCTCTGCTAAAGGAATACACTGAAAAAATATACTTCCCATGAGGGTACGTGCTCATGTTAACATTCTCATTAGAAAAAAAGGAAGAAAAACAATCACACCCATGCAGAATGGCAGGAATAAGAACCTTTCACACCTTGCTTCCTACACAATAAATCCTGTAATGACATTCAGCGCCTCCACAAAACCTGGCAAGAACAAGACAAAAAGAAACACCAAAATAAACATGGTTTGACAGACTTTTTCATTGCTTTTTTTTTTTTTTTTTTTTAAACCTTTCTCAATCTTTTTTGCTGAGACATAGGCTACTTGTGGTTTTTTCTGGAATAAATTAAATAGTGCTTAAAATCCTATGGGAATGGAAATAGTTATATGGGGAGGTATGGTGTATGTTCGTGTGCATCAGTATAAGTGAAACAGAGCAGGAAAATGTGCGCGCGTGTGTGTGTTATGAATGTTTGCATGTATGTACCATGGCTGTACATTTCCATGCAGTCTCATAATTCATATAATGATGACTATAGTGCTGGGTAAATTATGCTAAATTACCCATGATATTGAATAATTGAGGCAATTGTTCAATGCTAAGTGTAGAAGCATTTGAACTGTCCAGTATGAGCAGACAGTCAACATCTTCTCCTCCCTTAGTGTTCTCTCCTGTGTGCAGCCACATATAGGAAAAATGCAGTTTCCAAATGAGCAGTACTACTCTCCTTTATCCTCTCACAGGCAAACCAACTGAAAGCAATTACAGAAACATTCCCGCCATGTGCAGAAGAGTGGGAAAGGGGCAGAGAGGGAAATGGGTGGAATGGATGAAGGCTGGAGTGTATCTGAGGTGACTGGCAGTGCAGAGGGTGAGCACACCACAATCCAGCTCCCCAGATAATGAGATGTGACTTTATTTCCCACAAATGCCCTCTGAGACCGAGATTCTCGCGGCTGAAGCAGGAACATCCTGTGACAAAAATCTGTACAGAGATCTGTTCAGTGTCTGGATCTATCTGAACCCAGTCAAATTGCCCATTCTCAAATTCTTGTGTATTCCTGCAACTCATTTCCAAGTCTCTGACTGCATGCATGAGTGTGTTATTTGTGGGTGAATGGCATTCTAGACCCAAGATTTTGAAAGAACATTTGATGTTTAGAGAACTGAAGCATTTGAAAGTCTTATTAAAAAAGAATTCTTACTGTATTCTTTACCTAGTAAATGGTCTTTAATGCAACTTTACATTATTTAGGATCTATTATAATGTAATAGCATGTCTGAAAGGAAAAAAAGAACTTTTGCCAAGTAAAGCTGGGCAACATGATCTGCACCTTTTTTCAATTTTGTTCTAACAATCTAACAATCTTGCTCATGAAACTACAAGAAGTGGGTGATCATGGAAGGAGGAGCAGAATGCTAGATTAATTACTTTATCCTCTACTAGGCCCATTCTTCTGTACTGTCTCTTTATATCCATGCTAAAAAAACTATGTCAGTAAAAAGAAAATATTTTACTAAAAAAGCTTTTTGTTTCATAAATAACATTATAAACTAGTTGCAAACCTCATGCTTTCACTTCCTATTTTCCTATATATCATGTATGTATTAATCTGTAATATATAACATTTATTAATAAAACAGGCGTGCAAGACAAAATTTATTAAAAAATGCCGAAGACTTCCATCCATCCAATTCTACCGCTTATCCTACACAGGGTCGCAGGGTAGCCTGGAGCCTATGCCAGGGGACTTGGGGTACACCCTGGATTGGGTGCCAGCCCATTGCAGGGCACAGTTGCACACCATGGACAATTTGGAAATGCCAGTCAGCCTCCAACGCATGTCTTTAGACTGGGGGAGGAAACCGGCGTACCCGGAGGAAACCCCCTAAGACTTTTGCATAGTAATGTCCATGACATTATTTGGCCAAAAGTTTGTGGCCACATGACTGATGCCACAAAGTTGGAAGCACATAATTGTCAAGAATTTCTTTGTATGCTGTAGGATTACAATTTCTCTTCACTGGAACCAAGTGGCCCAAACCTGTTCCAGCATGACAATACCCCTGTGCACAAAGCGAGGTCCATGAAGACATGGTTTGCCAAAGTTGGAAGAACTCGAGTGTCCTGCACTGAGCCCTGATCTCAACCCTACTGAACACCTTTGGGATGAACACCAGGCCTCCTCACTCAACATCAGTGCCTGACCTCACCAATGCTCTTGTGGCTGAATGGATACGTGCTCCAGAATCTACTGTACATTCTTCCCAGAAGAGTGAAGATTAATGTAACAGCAAAGGGGAACTAAATATGGAACGGGATGTTCAAACAGCACATATGGGTGTGATGGTCAGGTGTCCACAATCCTTTGGCCATATAGTATTTTATTGTATACTATATTGTATATATTGTGTTGTGATTTTTTACCATATTAAGTAAGAGACCATGTTTCCGATAAAAGTGTCATCAAAGCTGTTTATGATTTTACTTGCAGAGACAGAACAGCTGTTTCTTCCTTTTTGTTTTTATTACATTATTAATACAGGGCACTCTTTTCTGTCAATCCAAACTAGCCGTGATGCAGAAAACCAAGATAAATATCAAGATGCTATCATCACATATTGTTTCAAGCCAAATGTTACCTTTTAAATGCATGATTTTTCTAATAATGTATTAGATAAAATCAATAAGCTCATGCCTGCTAAATCACAGCTATTATCGCTTAATTGCACAATGATTTTATTATAAATTATCCATGGGTGTTATTAATCAGTAGCATCAGCAAAAGTTAGAAGACCATACCTAAAATACAATATCGCAAGACACATGTTGCACAATTGAGCATTACTCTGCACTTGTCCTTTCTTAAGACTACAGTGAAAGAGCCTCATGCATTGGTGGGAAATGACATTTTGCTGCCATTAGTCATCACACTGCAAGCCTTCAGCAATGAAAACTCAAAAATCTGGGCTTCCTGCAATTCTGATTATAAACATGTGCAAATAAGTTCTATAGAAATGTTTTACTGTGGGGAGCACCAATTTGTTGGATTAGTTTCTGTGGACTACAGGGTGGGCTTCTTCTACAAAAGTCTCACTGTGCATGGTTTTAACCAGACCCTCCACGCCGAGATGCAGCATTTACGGGACTACTGAGACTCTGTGTGCAGATATGTTCTCAGTGTGCTCTCCTTACAAAGTTTTTGATTGAGCAAAAACCCATGCCAGGAAAATAGATCTGACAGGGATAATAATGTTTGAATTGAAGGAGATCATACATTCTTTGTGGAAAGGGGTCATCTATCTTCTAACATGCCAGTCTCCACCCAGGAGATGGGACGGGTGACCCTCTGACTTGGATAAGCCTCATTTCATCTTAGGCTCAAAGGTACAATTCAGTCTTTGTCTTCACAGAGGTTCATATTACAGGTGACTTTGAACTCTAGATACCCCACAGCTGACATCTCATCAATTGAACAATATTACCATGATGACATGTGGAGATCAGGCTTGGTCACAGCCCATAATGAGTCAAGTAAAGGGGAACCCAATGCTGACAGTAGATTGTGATTGTTTGAAAAGTTAAGTAGGAATAACAGATTCTTTCCCAGAAATTTTAAAGAGAACATAGAATTGTGAATAAATGTTGTAGGTTCTAATCAGCCACCCTGTTTCTACATGTAGCACTCATAAAAGTCAAGATACATGCTGAAATAGGACTATGACCATTCTGATTTCACAATCAGAGTTAAGACAGAAACAGGTACTATCAAAAGTATGACACCTAATTTATGGCCATTCAGCCACAACAGTATTAGTGAGTCTACATCCCGGTTGAATCCCAAAGTTGTTTATTGGGGTTGAGGTCAGGGCTGTCTGCAGGCCACTCCAACCTCGCTTTGTGCACAGGGGCATTGTCATGCTGGAACATCTTTGGGCCCCTTAGTTCCAGCGAAGTGAAATCCTAATGCTACAGCATACAAAGACATCCTAGACAATTGCATGCTTCAAGCTTTGTGGTAACAGTTTGGGAAAGGCCTACATATGGGTGTCCACATACTTTTTGACATATAGTGTATGTCCTATTCATAATATAGTGTACTATATTGCAGAATGTTCCAGAACATCCATGAAACAAATGGGTTCTTATTATCACTTACATTATAATAGCTATAAATAGTTGTTTAATAAAACAAAAATTGCTGCTTGCATATTGTAGACAAATCACAAAGCCCTCTGTCCTGAAGACTTTCCTGTGTCTACTGTGACAAAGAACTAACACTGGAGACTCCTTCCCAAAATGCATCACAAAACTTCACTGTATCAGCAATTACAGTTTTTTTTTAATCTCTGTGTAAGTTGCTACTATAGAAAGCATAACAAATGAGGGCATTAATATACACCTTGAAGCCTGCACTAATGTCTAGGCGATGAATCAACACATTCTGACCAATAAAAATCGAGCATTCAACAGCTCTGCGGTACAATATGTCATAACACATTGTAGGAAGCAAATTTCTATACAAGAAGTAGACAGAAATTCCCTCTGAATTCTCTTTAGTGAAAAGTGAACATCAGTAAAACAAACTGTTTTGGCAAACACATTATGGATGAGGCAGCATGAGCATTTCATAAAATTTAACATTAGACTGAGATTGCATGCTCATCTGAATTGTTCTGTACATTCGGTGACATGACTAACAAATTACAGGAAGCAAAGGTTTAAGTTGTATAATCAAGTAAAAATATTTACCTCCTAGCAAATATGGCAAGTGAACAATTTGAAACCACTGCCAAACCTCTCACAGATCAAAGTTCCCACATGCTGCTTACAAAATTACTGCACAAGCAGACACTCACATGGTGATGAATATTATAGCTTGTAAGACATGAGAATTTTTCTTTATTCCCATCCACCCAGTGTGTCTACAGGGTAGGAAAGAGTTTTTTGTGCTTAAGAAGAGTTATTGGCACATCACCAATCACCAAATCCCTGGTTTGCATTAGAGCAGCAGCAACAAAATAGAGCTTTGATTGGCTACATTGAGGAAGGAAAAACGGAGAGAGAAAGTGCATGTAACCAGCTGTAGGCCACATGAAACACTTTGGTAATGGATTAGAAGCACACAGTAATTAAATATTGTGTTTATTGGCAAGAGAATATCTCCTTTGAGATGATTACTAAGTAATTGCTGTATCTTTTGGGAATTTGGAAAGTTGAAATAAGGTTAAGTATATTGATCTATAGGTACATTACTTTCAAATGCTCTTCCTGAGGCTTGTTTAAAAAAGTGTAGAAAAATGTTGTTTTTTTCCCCCTTTATTCTCCGCATGTCTCATCTCTATTATCTTTCCAAACAGGGCAAAAGTCCCATCTATTGCTACCATGGACTACACCCTTTCAGAACATAAATGGCCAGTTGTGCTTGGGAGCTGGATGCCATATAGACCATATGGTTGCTCTCATCTTTGTCCATCTTGACAAGCTCATCTGTGCTATGATACAAAATGATTTGGTGGTCTGGAGGTTTGCTGGAAAACTTGAGGATAAAATATGACAAAGGAATCTCAGTACTGCCTGAATGCTTGGGAGGTAAACAACTATAATCTACTTATTATAATGAAGGCATTAACACAGCTACAAGCTACATGACCTTTGGTGGTTTTAATTGAATAAATTAGATACTCCACAGCTGACATCTCATCAATTGAACAATATTACCATGACGACATGTGGAGATCAGGCTTGGTCACAGCCCATAATGAGTCAAGGAAAGGGGAACCCAATGCTGACAGTAGATTGTGGATGTTTGAGCATAGCTACATACGGCACTAAGTTGATAGGAAAAGTGAAGGTCTTACTAAATTTGATGATTGCTACCTACAATGTAAACCCCACTGAGTAAATAAATAATAAAGATAATAATAATAAAGATACAGCATTTCACATAACACCTCGCTGAGGATGAGAATGAACTACTGAGCTACTGTTAGCATTCATCCATTCTAAAAAGCAGCCTAAATGCACTTTGTGAACACATGTAAAACAGAATTCAGTTTTTAAAGTGGAGTTTAAATAGCCACAAAAGCCCTATTATTTATCCCAGTTCTAATAAAATATCAGTTACTACCTCTACTCCTATAGCTAGTATGGAGGGGAAAACCTTGGCTGTAGAGCACAAAGAAAAGTTATAATTTAGGTTTTATTTGAAGGACCTGAACCGTGGAGGAGCTGGCTCTGTTCTGTTTTGCGCTCTAGTCTGGGAATCCCATGTCATGATTTGCTGCCAGACATGGTTCAAGGGAAAAGGGGAGCAAGAGCACTGAATCAAACATTACAGCAAATAATAAAAAAAATAAAAAACCCAAACACACTACATCAGCCTACTATTTAATCTAGTATAAAGCAAGGTCTTTGTTTCAGTTGGGGTCTGATGTTCAGGTATAGAGCTAAACAAAACACAGACTAAGTGCCTCCAGCTGGACTTCAGCTCTTATTAAGGTGGCTCTGACCTCAATGTTTTCCATGGTTTTCTAAGAAATAATAGCACAACATTCAAGCAAAACCTGCATACAAATAAAGGCCTTATCCTGACAAACCACAAGGGAAAGATACACTTCCCTAGACAGTTGATTAAGACATGAGAAACTCATTCTACAGGGGAATACTAAATGTCACACTTAGTTAAATCAGTGCATTGCTTGATCCAGTGCTTAAATTGTACCCTGTGTTTCCCTTCGGTTTCCTGGAAAATTTGACGGAATGTTAGATTAATATTTTCTTCAAGTTAAATCAGGGATGAAAGACATCAGGAATAGTGTAATCTGGGTCAGTACATCCACTATTTCAAAACATCTAACATCTAACAAACTTGAATACACACTATAGGCATACATTTATTCTACCCTACTCTGATGGAACCAGTTAGGACAGTGGTTTGATGTGTGGATAAACATAATAAATTACTCTCCAAAGTAGTAAATTAAATTACGATGTTTTTAACTGAAGTTTGGGAGAAAGGCCAGGCCTGAAGCTCCACCTTCTTCCTAGTGAGCTTCCTATAAATTCCCATCTCTCTTGTTCTCCAATAATGATGAGGTTTTCGCACCCACCACCTCCCCATCTTGCCTTGGTAATGGTAGAAATATAAAACAGACGAAATAATGTATTCAAGAATTTTAGAAAAGAAATGTATTAAAGAATTATCTCTAATTTTGTTTGTGCACAATGGTGCAGGGGGTTGGCTTACAAACCTAACTTGATATGTTAGAAAATACTATGGCTGTGTGGAGTTCAAAAGATGTCTTTCAGCATTTTATACAAGCTTCAAGGTTAAAGAAATTTTAAATCCAAATATTTTAAAATAGAAAATATAATAAAATATTAAATACAAAACATACAGTATACATTATACAAAGATATAGATTAGATATAAAATGTTTAAAAAATAGAAATTATTTTATTTTATAAATTTATTATTTATTTTATTATTTTATTAAATTATTAGGCTCTCAAAAAATGGAACAAATATAAAAGACTCAAAATATTGCACTTTTCATAGCTTTCAAAAAAACCTAAATATTTATATATAAATTGTTTAGATAATATTTAAAAAATATTTTAGAAGCTCTCTAAAGTTTAACATTTTAAGTGTTTTTATTTATTTGTTGAATTAAAAGTATCAAGTTGAATACTATAAGGAGGAAAATGAAAGAAATGCATTATATAATTACAAAAGAGAAATAAAAACCTATATTACAGTAAATAGTATTGTATTTAGATTTTTGCAGAACCGACAGTTAATGTACAAAACCAAGAATTTAAGGGATACGTAGAGAAAAACGATCAATGATGGATACAATTCTAAAAAGGAAAACATGAACACATCCCTTATACCCTCTGTTGGTGAGAGCACAGGTCTACACTCAGTCCCTAAGCAGGAGATGCCATCCACAGAAAGAGTGCTGATAAGCGAGCTTTTATTCTAATGGTAGAGACATTTACAAATGCCCAGCAATGAGAAAGAGGCTGCTGACAGAGCTGATGGTGAGCAAAAGGAAAAATAATAAGAGCTGCCCGACAAGCTTCCCTATTTCCCTCCACTGCCAATGGAACGGAAAAACTAGTTGCCGTCCAGTGCACTTTCAAAAGGCAGAAATGAGAAAGCAAGGAAAATGCAGAAGAGATGAGAATGTGAGAACGAGACTTGGCAGAACTTAGGAGAGTTAAGACAAAATTTGAGAAAAAACACAGCTAAAATGAGGGACAGGAACTCACAGACAGCACCAAATGAGGTACAGAAACTCAGTGTTGTTTTTACCACTATTGCGCAGAGTTTCGTGCTCAAGTGCTCAACAAGAGAGAGCACAGAGCAAAGCCAACACATGTTCTAAGAGTCGGAAGCTATTGATGATACTTATATGAAGCCCCAATGGGGCCATATGACTTTGCAGATTTAATATTGAACAGTGGGTTTCATTCATCAGCCTCTGACTCTTTCAGCTGCAGCTGTACATCAATTTCTAAGAAAGATTGCATTTGTATACATTATGTGTTCTATCAAAGAATATGAGGGAGCTTAAACTTATTCAGCTGTCTTTGTTACATTTCTTTCTGCACTGTTTCTCATTCAGTTATAGATGATGTACAGGATTTTTCATGAGGATTAAGGCTCACATTATAGTGTTACAATAAAAATCTTATTTCAGTTTGTATATACATATTAGATTTATATAGAAGAAATAAAATTAAATGGCAATACAATGTCTAATGTTTGAAAGATTTCCTTATTACATGTCAATACCCAAAGACATTAATAATTTTCTTTCAAACTTGCTCTGTCCATATTTGTGTGATGGCAATATTGTAGTGTGCTTGGATCTAGGGTATTTATAAAATTAAAGATAACGCCCATACTTCATGACATCAGATAATACGCAGCAAGGCTGAGACAACCATCTTTTATGCCATGGCTGCTTACTAGAGTGTAAAAACTGGGGCTTTGTATGTGTTTTGACTGTTCATATCTGAATTTCGTGAACATGATCAAACTCATTTTCATTGTATTTAGCTAATCATCTAGACCTCCAACTACTTTTCAAGAAACTACCCTGTTTGTTATAAGATTGTTGTTATGGCTATATCCCAGAGGATATTATCCCATGCTGTTCTTCTCACTTTTAATGTAAAACACTTTTAATGTAAAACACTTCCATGCCTTGTACTCTATAATTTTCAATGTAAAACCATATCCTATGTAAAAAAAAGTGTACGCAAGTATAGCTTACTATTACTACTACAGCTACTACTACTATTACTACTACTACTGTATCTGGAGTTGTGTTCACCATGTTCAAGAGATGATTCCATTCATCTGCTCTTGTGGTATTCCTGTGCTATCCACAAGTTAGCTTTGCGGTCAATTCTAGTGTATTGTCATACTGCGTCTTCTTTTTAATTTATCAGCACATCTGAGGAACAGGTTGACATGCATGATGGTTTTGTCTCATTTCCAGTGTCATTCACCCTTTACATTGTTCATATAAAAGATGTGACAGCTAAATTGTAAGCCTGGGTCGTTAGCTAGCATATGCTTAGTGTCCATATTTCCTAGCTTAGCCACACTGTTGTTACAACTTTAACCACTTGAATAGTGAGCATATTTTGAGAACTTCTCATGTGTTCCTATATTAAAAGAAAGCCAATATGGCTAACCAGTGCCAGCCAATCTGAAGTGAGTATCTTTCATAGAGTAATGTTTATTTATTTAGAGTAGTGTTAGATTTCAGCAGCCTTGGAGCAGCTCTGGACAAATTTCCTACCAAAGCATATAGTTAAATGTAAGAACATGGTCATAAAATGAATGAAAACAACACAACAATATTTACTGAAAATATATTTTTTTCTAAGAAGAATATGTATAGACAGAAGGCCCAACAAAACAACTAGTGATTGGATTAGCCATCATAAAACCCAAGGCTGCCTCCTTCCCTGTCCAGGTCAGTTTATGTACAACACATGGGAATTCAGCGACAAGATGTTAAACCCTTTGGAAATAATCTTAGTTGACATCTCACCGTGACTTATGAATTGTGCAGACACACACACACACTAGCACACACTATCTAATCGCTAGCGTGGCCTAAGTACTGTGCTGATTGCAGACCAAACTTGTGCCAAAGTGCTGTTTCCGACAGATTTGAGGGTGATTTCTCATCTGCTGTTTTGCTTCAGTCCGCCGTTGCCTAAGTGGAGAGCGGGTGGAATTACAATCGTGTGCAGCAGGAGCGCAGAATACAGAGACTGAGTAAAGGCAGAGTGCCTGAGAAAGGAATGCACTTCTTGCTTTGTAGCACTGAGTGCCTGGACTGTTTTCTCTTCCCTTTCAGGGAGCAAAATGCAGTGAGGAACAAATGGTAATGGTGAAAGACGGGGGTGTGGGTTCCTGGAAGACAAGCAGGCGTTTGCTTTGCTTTTCCTGGAGAATGAGTGGTATTCTCCTTCATTTCCTGTTAGCAGGTATAAAGTCTACCGTTTCTGCCAACATGCAGAAACTCTTAAAAATTTCCCTTTGCTTTCTCTGGGAATGATAAGATTCTAAATACACAGGATTCTCAACTGGTGTGGTTCCCAACTGCTTTAAAAATACACAAACATTTATGTTATAGGATTTATGCGGCCATGGAATTAACTGTTATGCATGTGTTAAACGTGTGTATGAATATTCTCCAATTCCAACCTCCACCAATATCATTTTCATGATATAAACAAAACGAAAAAGCAATACATGCCAGTCTTGCCAAAAAGCTAAAAGAAAGTCATGTCGGAATTTCATAATAACTTATATGGTAATGCTCATGACTGGCACAATTGTTATGTAGTACAAAGACAGGGCTATGCTTTAAAATGTGTTTAAAGTCTTGGCATAATCTGTGTTCCCACATGCGAGGGGTGGGACAGTGTAACATTCCTCTGAAACACATTTCCCTACTGAGGTAACATGTTAAAAAGACTGCCCTCTAGTGGATGTACTTGAAAACAACTTTTGTGCCCACCTTACAGGAGAATTCTGTTTTCTCAAAAAAAAAAAAAAAAAAAGTAAATGAGATCTGTTTTCTCTTTTTTTTTCTTGTTCTCTCTCTCTCTCTTTTTTTTGACAGGGCACAGAATGTCATGACAAGCCTGAAAGAGTGCATAATGTTTAACCTAACCTTATCATATCAAGCCATCATTTAACTGTTTAAATACTATTCTTGTTATACTAGCTTTTCTTTGTTCCTATACACACTGGTCAAATTATTTACACAATACACTTCCAGAACAAGTCTACTCAGTGCCTCACTTCACATAAGTGAAGCAGTAAACTAATCCCAGGTTTGCATTCTTTTCTTTATCAGCAGAGTGAATGGAATATTCATTTATGAGCCATATAACAGCAAAGTGTCTGCCTCATTCTGTGCCTCGTGAAGGATAGTGGAGGTCATTTTACTTTAGAAACTTACATTCACCAAATACATCTAAATCATTTCAAAGCACAGTAAAATGTTTTCAGTTTTGCTTGTTGATGAATAGTTAGAGACTTCCACATGAATAAACATCAGCATGTGCATTAAGCATACTTTCTGATGGATCTGGAGTAGATATATTTGCACATTGTAAGGCATGAGATGGGAGATGGGCAGTTTGTTCTTCCAGTAAAACTCTCCATCCTCATTTTAGTTTTTATCTTTTGGCCCAAATTTTAGGGAGTGCACAAGTTCAACCTGCTAGCCTATCCAGTTGTACTGGGTCTCCGTGGGTCTCATGATTGACTCTTTCAGCATGGAAAAATCTCAACAGGGAAGTAAAATTGCAGTTCTCCATTACAGACTGAATGAAAAAAAAAAAAATCCATAATGGATTGGATACAAGTCTTATTCTTTTCTTTTTCATGTATTCAGCCTCTCCAGAGCAGGCAACCATGCCAAAGAATTTTTGCATCCACTCCTTAGAAGCAAAAGTGTGCTAGAGAAGAGGAGAGGAAAAGACAAGCTGTTTAAAAACCTTCCCAAGATGGATATGGTTTCTGGACTTAAACGCTCATAAAATAGCTTAATTGAGAATATATTGCCTAAATATAACCATGCAGGTGGTTTTTGTAGGAGCAGAAGCTTCTCCGTCAGTCAGTGAGCACTGATTATGACCGGGCCATATATCAAAGCCCGAGTCAAAGGGCTGGGAGTGCAATAAAGAATTACATACTTTTCAAAAGCCCCTGCGTGACAGAGCTAACTAGCATCATAAAAGCAGACAGTGAAGTAACAGGCCACCCCAAAGATGGGCATCCATAGTTACAGCACATTCTTGTCATTACTGTCAGAGAGAGCCAAAGAATCTCTCTCTGTTATTCTGTGATTTCCTAACTACATTGTGAAGGAGGGTTAGGGAGGGGAACTGAGCCACATTGCTGTAAAAGTACTCTGATTGTTTGCAATGGGTCACCATTAGATATGGTTGCTGACATCAAGGTATCTACTACAGTTAAAATCCCATGTGTGTCATGTGCCGTTGGTGCCCAGGGATTCTTGTGAATGCAATTATGGATGTTTACATTCTTACTGTAGAGACTGGAGGGGAAAAAAATACTAGAGCCCTCTTTTTCCTCGATTCAAGGGTTGAGGAATTGCTTTTAGTTTTCTTTTGAAATCATTGAGACATTTGCGTCATTGGTGGTCCAGCCTGGGGCCAACCTGGATATGCATCTGAAGAAATGTTCCCTACACTGCAAAATAATGACATCTTAGCAAGTGGAAATATCTTGAATATAGTCAGATTTATCTAGTATGTCCTATTATAAGTTTACAATAAACCAAGTATATGATTACTAAGCCTGTTTCTAAATATTTTGACTAATTTCAAGCTTGAAATAATCTTATTCTATTTATCAGATAATTATGCTAATTCTAAGCATTTATTTCTACAAAGAAGCAAAATACATTGCTACACCTCTTACTGAATATAGATGAATGGCAAAACCAAAACTGAAAAACAACAAACAAACAAACAAACAAACAAAAAAAAAAATTAAATGATTTTATGGCTACTTAAAATCCATATACTATAGCACTTAAAGGATTAATCCAGTGGTTTTTAAACTCTATACTGTGTGCATCTCTAGTGTATGTGCAATTAGCACAGATCATAAATTCAACACATTTGAATAATCTGGAAAGAACAGAGAATCTATTGATTTGAAAAAAATATATAGTGGAAGTCTAAGGGCAGCTGTTGAAGTTACAAAGTTACAACCATTACAGTCTAACAAAACAGATCTTAGGATGAGACAGACCACTAAAGCTGTGTATATGTCATTTTATGTAATGTCCCATCATTGGATCAATACAGCAAAAAGCAGGCATCAGGAAACAGAGGTATCAGGTGTAAACCAAGATACTTATATTACAGGTACAACTATGTTGACTACTTTCATTCATAACTACAAATATTTCTCTCTGGAAAAAGTAGTCTAATCTCCAAAAGGATGAATTATTAACTTACTGACACATCAACAACTGCCCTTAGACTTCACTTATTAGTTATGTTGTTTTCTCAGCATAGGAAACGTTGTGGACATTCTTGTCCATTGTATTCGCACCCATGCTACAGATGTGGTAGATAGAGATCAATCTGAAAAACACAGGAGCATTCCTTTTCTCCTTCCTATATCAAACGAATGTTACACATTACTCAATATTCTCTACTAAACCTTATAAAAGATAGCAATAGACAATAGACTCTTCTGAGTGCCTTTGACATCCTTCATCAAACTTCTTTTCCAACCAAGAGTTCAGCTGTCAGGGACATAAGTGTCATAAGTACTTTGTTCTGAGTGTACTGCGTCAACAACTAAACACTTGTTGAAATGCCAGTGTTTTTGTTTGAGAACATACTATCTTTTCCAGACTGTTGAAGCAGGGTCCTGCTGCCCAGACAAGAAAAATATGTATTAATGTGTACTGTTCCTCAGCACAAGTGAAGCAGAACGTTTTATGAAAGCACATTGTGTCCATTTCTCTGCCTCTGTCTTTTTCCAAAAACTCAGACTCCCTCATTGATCCCAAGTGAAAAATGACATCTTTTGGTTGGAATGCAATATTTATATTTACTAATGTAAAGCTTAAATCCCATGCCAGCTAATGAAGCACAGTGCACCTGATGGCTGCTCAAACATGCCCTTTCAGGGTCTGAAGGGCAAGCAAGTGTTCATAAGAGAGGCTAGATATGATAGAGTGGACAGGACGCATAGCACATTATAGACCAAACAATCCCAGGTGTCAGTCAGAGTGGCTGTAGAGCAGTTATATAACTCGCTCTCTAAAACAGCTGTGTGACTTCCTCACCCCACTACCTGAAACCTACAACACAGTGACCAGGAAACAAACGCACACATGCATATGAAGGTCTAAGCCTGCCAGAATAGCACAACTCAGTCAATATCATCTTTAATCAAATAGTTTGCAACAAAAATTGGAGAGTTGTCAACGTTAATACCAAAAACTTTGTAGAAATATGGTCAGTAGATTTAAAATGACATTAATTATTAAACCCATGACTGCATTTAGCAATAACAGATTATTAATAAATTATGAATATTCATAAAATTAATGAGAGAGAATGATATAAAATGTTGCATTATTGTTAATCAGCTGAACATTACTAGTGCCTAGTGTTAACAGTGTAATGAGCATTATGCTGGTCTTATGACTGAGAAATAAAGCCGTCTGTTTTCCCCTCTCTTTCTCAGCTGCCCTTGGCTTCAGCCTCACTGGATTACAGCAACGTGATATGAGAAACAATTTCAAAGATGACATGCAGCTGTCTGTGGAAGCAGGCAAAGTAAAGATTCAGATGTGCAATTACCTTGCTCTTCTGCTTGAGGAAGAAGTTCAGGGATATCTCAGGATCTCAGGCAGGTACTTTCTGCAGGTATGTTATGTTCTGCTCATGATCTTCAGAAATACAGCAGATCCGATGAAAGAAATAAATGAAAATATTTGTGGATTATCTCAGAATGTATATTGATTTTTAATATATTAAAAAATCAGCAGAGAAAAAAATCTTTATGGACTTCTTTTTGTTCTTATTTCTGTCTCTGGAGAAAATTTAAGTCCATGCGAGGAGGAAAAATGTCCTTGCAAAGCTGTCTCCCAGTTGACTAGAAGTAGATTTCAGACACACCTTCTGAATGACTGTGCGCTCTCACTCACGGGTGCAAAGGAGGAGGGAAAGAGAGAGTGAGAGGAGGAAAGTGCAGTCGAGAGGAAGCGTGAGGCAGGGTGCTTGGCTTGGCTAGGCTCTGACCGCTCTTGCTACACACACGTACTGGGCTTTTAACTAGGGGCAAAGCACCTGGAAGCTCCACTCTCCTTGGCTCTTGTCTCGGTCCCCCTCTCCCTAACTCTCTGAGTATTTTTTTCCACTGTGAGAGACAGGGTGTTTCTCTGGTTCCTTCCATACAAAAGGCATGTGTCTGTGGCCAGGCAAAAGGGAGGTAGGAGGGGAGACTGGAGAATGGGATGGGGTAGCCTGTGGAGAGGGATGGATTTGAAATTTGGCCCCCTCTCATCCATCAGACACCCCAGTTCTCCCTACTCCCTGTTACTATTTGCCTTGTTTTCCCACCTCCAACAGAAACACATGTAAACCATTTCATAATTGCATCAATAAATATTTTCATTCAAATTATCTGAAAGAATATGGGATAATACCATGTAATTTTTTATCTTGAGGCTCCTTCAACAAACAGCTCAAAGCAGTCTCTCTTTGACATATCTATGTATAAAAGAGTAGTTTGTAAAGCAATTACTATATGAACTTAGATGTTTTTTTTGTAATTAGCAATAGCAACCTTATCATCATATCCTATCATAAACCCTACGATTAGGTCTTAGCTCACATTAAAAATTGAGCTATTTGAAGCCATAGCAAAAGACTGATAGGGCTTTGGATCATGCCAGAGCAGACTTCAGCAACAAGTGGGTTATTGTGCTCAATAGGAGCCACTGCTGGGACCTGCCACTGGATGCCTTCCATCCATGCAGCCACAGTTGGATATCAGATGGTTTATCAGATGCTTATCTGAGTGTGTGTTTCTCGTAAGCACTGGATCAGGCAGTAAAAAGGCATGTGGATAATCTCCATCCTATTTACATGCACTGTTTTGTAGTACTGGACCTTGAAAGCACAAATTGGTGGATTTCAGGTTAAAGAAAAGACCAATTTGTACTTGGTCTGTGTGGGCTGAAATCTGGCAGATTTCTGAATCTCATAGTAGCAGAGCAATTGCCAGAGAAAACGACCAAAAAAAATCTGAGATACGGGGAGATTCCTGTGAAACTGCAAATCCAACATTAAAAGCCACAATATTTAACCTGAATCCAACTATAAAAAGGGGGAAAAAGGAAAAAAAAAATCAATAATGACATTTGTGAAGCACTCGGCTCCATTGCAATTTTTTTACTGTCCACAGTTTGGCCCAATACAGGCCTGTTGTGGACAAAAAAGCAAAGTAAGAATTTAGACTTGATATAGGCTTAAAATCAGAAAGAGTTTAATATAACCTACAAAACCTTGTACACTTAATCATATAAATAATTTGTGTTTGATGTAATATATATATATAAATATATTACATCAAAATATAAAATATAAATACTTGCTTTAGTAAAACCTATATGAAATGGTGGCAGTATTGTATAGCATCACTAGATGTAAAGTAATATTTTCTGTACTGGCTTTATGCAGCAGATTGAGATAATGACAAGAAAAACATTAGAAATTTTGTCCTAATGGGTGAAATAGGGAACAGTGTCGTCTTCATGAAAATATAAGGTAAAGGATGAAGAAAACCAGTGATTTAGAAGTAAAAAATTATAGCTAGATGGTTTATCAGATGCTTATCTGAGTGTGTGTTTCTTGTAAGCACTGGATCAGGCGGTAAACAGGCATGTTGATAATCTCCATCCTACTTACAAGCACTGTTTTGTAGTAGTGGACCTTGAAAGCACAAATTAGTGGATTTCAGGTTAAAGAAAAGACCAATTTGTACTTGGTCTGTGTGGGCAGATTTATGAATCTGATAGTAGCAGAGCAATTGCCAGCGAAAATGACCAAAAAAATCCTAAAATGTACATCTAGACAGTGTGTTAAAACAATTGCAAATGTTAAAACATTGCCGATGCCCAATGACCATAATTTGGTGGCTGGATGAACAATTGCTTTTTGTCACTCAGTTAGCAAAACCACATACAGATGCTTAAAGAAGAAACTGTTAATGTCAGTAAAATGTGGAATGAGACTGTAGGACAGTAAACAAACATAGCAGCATAGGGCTCTTGTTTTTACTTGCGTGTCAAAGAAGCGCACAAAGCTGGTGTGGATTGAAATTAAGCTGAGTAAAACAGAAGCATCTGTTCTATGAGACACATGTAAGAATTTTTTTTTTTTTGTGTGGATTGGCCCCTAATTTGAAAACTGTGAATTTATGACATGTCACCACACGTCAGGCCCATTAAAGTATTTTTTTTGGAGTTTAAGCTGCAGTAGAGACACTATGACCATACTAAAGTCTATACTGTGAACCATAAATGATTTTCCAAAAATAAATTATTTCTTATTAATTCTTATTATTAATTATCCTTATAATTATTATTAATAATTTTTAAACACTGGCTTTTATGTGCTTTGTGTGCTTTGCTGAATTGTATCATCTCTTCTGGCAATTTTCTCAGTGGGACACAAATAATGATTACCTGTACCAAAAAAAAAAAAATGAGAATATGTACTACAAGAGAAAAAGTAGATATAAAACTTAGAGCAAAATAAAATATATGAGCAATAGTTTTCCTTCTTTTAAAAGAAACATGAATAGAGTTTAGCATTCTGAGCATAGCAGTTAAGATTTAAGTAGTCAAGCAGTGTTTACTAAACTACCCCTTGTTAATTAAGAAAAAACTACCCTTGGACTAATTAAAGAAAAAACTGAAAAACACTGAAAAATAGAATGGGAATTGAAACATGCCTTAGAATAAAACCCTTACAGACAGATTTTACAAAAATATGGATAGGTTGAGTTGGCATCATCTGGTGATGTCATCAATAGAGGTCCTGTGTGCAGCTATTTGAGTGCCAACCAGGGTATTTCTTTGCACAACTCATGGAAGTGGCATGGGGTTCAGAAGCAGGGGCAGCCTGCCACCAGACCTTTTTCAGAGACCTCTTGAGACTGCTGCCTACCTCACCCCCTCCACCCCAGCTTTACAAGGTGAAACACTCCCTTAGAAAAACCATCTGGTAATAACATCTACCCTTCCCCCTTATTAACATTCCATGGTCAACGTACAAAAAATAAACAGCAATCACAAATCTGAATGCTATGCCATTGCATCACAGAGCCTGTTTTTCCTTTAGCTGCCTGTCAGGAGCCAAAAATAAGCTCTACCACCTGCATTAGGTGGCACCCCACCCATAGTCCACTTAGTTGACTCAGAACTTGCGTCTGTGCATGTGCGTGAATGACAAAAGGCCTCACTATGTGCTTGTTAATGTGTTCCGGGTGGACCTGTATACAGTCAATAAGAGCTTGATGAGGATCATGCGTAGAACTAAAGAAATGAGAGCTGCCACTGCTATGCCACTAGAGGCGACCAACAACCACGAAATACCTCATAGATATGAGCTGTAGAAAAGCACTATTAAATTTCAAAAGAATAGAAGCTTTTCAGAAGTTTATTTAGTAGAAGTTTTTTTTTATTAGACCTCAGACAAACCTAACTCAATAGTATAGGCAAAATGATCAAATGTACTCATCTTTCTAGTATAGGTCCTGTTTCTTTTCAACTGTTTAATAGTGATATTTTATTGAGCTAATCCAGGACAAACTTTGTCTTCTCTAACCTTCCACTGGAATGTCTGGGGGCAGCACAGCGGCACAGCTGGTAGTGTTGCCACTCATAGCTCCAGGATCCCTGGTTTGATCCTGAGCTTGGGATACTGTCTGTGTGGAGGTTCACATGGGTATTCTCACACTGTCCAAAAATATGCAGGTAGGTGAATTGGCTATGATAAATTGTCTGGAGGTGTGAATGTGTGTACTTGGACTGACGTCCCTTTTGTGGTGAATTCTCCCTATTTACACCCAGTGTTCCTGGGATAGGCTCTGGATGAATTGCAACCCTGACTAGGATAAAACAATTATTGAAAATGAGTGATGCTGATAGTGGTGTCAGTTGTTACTGCTGAAATTTATTATACATTCTCTGTGTGTAACCAGTAGAGCATCCAACCTAGCCTGGCATGGAAAAATGGGGAGAAGACTCTTCTGACATGATCTTCTGGCCTGCATGACTATATTAGCCCTCATCCAATGGCCAGATGGCAACTAATGTAGGAATGTTACTCTGCAAGAATCTTAGAAATGATATGTGTAACGAATCGCCGGAGGCGGGTTGTGTAGGATCCATTAGCAGTTTAATAAGAAACAAATCCAAATCAGAAGGCAGGAAATGTAAACGAGCAACGAGAGCAAAGTCCGAAAGACCAGGAAGTCAAGCAGCGAGGAAATCCAATCCAAAACACAAGGCAAAGGCAGTAATCCGTAAACGTGAACCAGGGTCATACACAAAAGGCAAACAGAACACAATGGCAGAGAGAAAAGGCTTGGTAATGTCCCGAAAACAATACTTCGCGTGGTGAACACGCTGCTTAAATGTCCGTAAAACCCCGGAAGTGTTCCTCGTGAGTGGCGTCAAAACTCGGGCGAGGGCTCCCTCTGGCGGGCAGGTGCTGGTGGTGACGCTACAGAGCCCCCCCCTGTGGGAACACCTCCTGGTGTTCTACGACGTGGACGGCCCTGGGGCCGAGGAGCTGGCCGATTGGGGTGGAGGCGATGGAAATCCTCCACCAAGGAGGGGTCAAGGATGTCGTCTGCATTTACCCAGGATCGCTCCTCTGGTCCATACCCCTCCTAATCCACCAGATACTGTAAACAGTTACCATGGCGGCGAGAGTTGAGGAGCGAGCTCACCCTATAGGCTGGGGCCCTGTCAATATCGAGCGGTGGCGGTGGTTCATTCCTCGTGGTTGTATTGTCCTGGGGGAGCGTGCTGGTTTGAGGAGGGACACGTGGAAGGTGGGGGAGATCCGATACGAGGCAGGGAGTTGCAGTCGGTAAGTCACCGGGTTCACTTGGCATATGATATGGAAGGGGCCAATGAATCGCCGGCTCAGCTTGCGGCAGGGTAGCCTCAGTCTTAGGTTTTGCGTGGATAACCAGACCCTTTGACGCACCTGGAATCTGGGATGTGGGCGTCTGTGACAGTCCTCCTGTATCCTTTGACATCGTATGGCCCGTTGAAGGCGGACATGGGTGCTTTCCCAGACCTCCTGGCTATGGCGGACCCAGTCGTCTACGGCAGGTATGTCGGAAGGTTCTCCTGACCAGGGGAACAGAGGTGGTTTATACCCCAGAATGCACTGGAATGGTGTGAGTCCCGTGGATGAGTGGATGAGGGAGTTCTGGGCATACTCTGCCCACGGGAGAAACTCACTCCAGCGCTGCTGTTCACAGCTGCAGTAGGAGCGGAGGTACCTGCCGATCTCTTGGTTTAAATGTTCGGTCTGTCCATTAGACTTTGGGTGGTATCCAGAACTGAGGCTTACGTTGACCCCTAGGTGGGTGCAGAAAGCTCTCCAGACTCTGGACGTGAATTGCAGGCCTCGGTCGGACACGATGTCTTCAGGAAGGCCGTAGGTACGGAAAATGTGGTGAAATACTGTCGTCGCCGTCTCCGTGGCTGTGGGTAGGCCTTTGAGGGGGACCAGTCGGCATGCCTTAGAGAACCTGCTGATGGCTACTAGGATCGTGGTGTATCCTGCCGAACTAGGGAGGTCGGTAACAAAGTCTATGGCCATGTGGGACCAGGGTCGCTTACTGCGCCAGATACCGGGGTGGCCGAAGCTGGGCGCCTCGTGCACCCGCCGCATTATTCTCAGACGGAGAGGGGCAGGCACGAAGAGTTTTGTGGGTGGACAAGCTGGTGGTGGAGGTTCGTTGACCTGGGCCCGCTGGATCTCCTCCATGATGTTCCATCTGTTAGGTGTGAGTACTATGGCAGGTGGTAGTATTGGCTCCGGGCTGCTAGGCGCATTTACTGGATCGTGTCTACGGTATAGTGCATCAGCTTTGCCATTCTTGGTGCCTGGTCGATATGTGACAGAGAACCGGAACCGGAACTGTCTTGGGTTCAGTCCCTTAGCATTACATAGATATCCCAAGTTACGAAGGTCAGTCAGTACTATGAACGAGTGGCACGCTCCCTCCAGCCAATGCCGCCATTCTACCAATGCTTCCTTGATAGAAAGGAGCTCCCGATTGCCGACATCATAATTAGCTTCAGCTGGGGTTAGTTTTCGAGAAAAGTAGGCACAAGGATAAACTTTCCCTGGGCTTCCCTGGCGCTGTGATAATACGGCCCCGATCCCGCAGCTGGAGGCATCCACCTTCGACGATGAAGGGCAGGCTGGGATCTGGGTGCCTCAAGATCGGTGCGGTGGTAAAGCTTGACTTTAGCTGGTTGAATGCGGATCGGGCCTGTTCCGTCCAGTGTAGACATCGTGGTTTACCCCGCAGAAGTGACATCATTGGGTTAGCGATAATGCTGTAGTTTCTTATGAACCACCAGTAAAAGTTTGCGAACCCCAGGAACCGCTGCAATTCTTTGACTGTGGCAGGTTTGGGCCAGTCCGCGACCGCCTTTACTTTGCCGGCGTCCATTTCCACCCCCGTCTTCGAGATGACGTAACCCAGGAAGGTAATGGAGTCTCGGTGGAATTCGCATTTTTTGGCCTTGACGTATAGCTGGTGTTTCAGCAGCCGAGTGAGGACCGCTCTGACGTGGTGTACATGTTCGTCATAAGTGGATGAGTAGATAAGAATGTCGTCGATATATGCGATGACATAGTGGTGGAGTACATCCCTGAAGATCTCGTTTATGAATGATTGAAATACTGCTGGGGCGTTGGTTAATCCATAAGGCATCACTAGATACTCGTAGTGCCCCCTGGTGGTGTGAAACTGAACACCTCTCATAGATCCTGGTATTCACGTGGTATTGACATGTTCTTTGGTGTGTCGGGACTTTCAATGGAGGTCGAGAGACATGGCAGTGACTGGACCCTGGACTGGACCTCCGGGATCGCCACCCGGGCCGATTCGCTGTGCACCAGTGTGGTTACAGTAGCGGGAGTCACCGGTGTTTGCTGGAGCTGTTCGTGGGCGGCCTGCAGCGCCGCGAGTTGCTCCTGATAAGCGCGAATGATAGCTCCTTGGCGGGCCACCACCACCTGGAAATTAGCACGCTCTGCTGGATCCAAAACAGGTGAAGTATTCTGTAACAAATCGCCGGGTTGTGTAGGATCCATTAGCAGTTTAATAACAAACAAATCCAAATCAGAAGGAAGAAAACGTAAATGAGCAACGAGAGCAAAGTCCGAAAGACCAGGAAGTCAAGCAGCGAGGTAATCCAATCCAAAACACAAGGCAAAGGCAGTAATCCGTAAACGTGAACCAGGGTCATACACAAAAGGCAAACAGAACACAATGGCAGAGAGAAAAGGCTTGGTAATGTTCCGAAAACAACACTTTGCGTCCTCGTGTGGTGAACGCGCTGCTTAAATGTCCGTAAAACCCCGGAAGTGTTCCTCGTGAATGGCGTCAAAAGCACAGGTTTATATAGTAATGATAATATTACATAATTTATATAGTAATGATAATATTACATAATTCTCTACTATTTACTATATTGGTGTAACATCACAGGCCCAATATGATGATCCATAAGCAAAGGTTTATTAGAGAAATATTCCAGCAAAAGTGCCAAAATGCAGCTTGAAAACACAACAAAAAAATAGCAGTCCAAAATTGGTATCACAATGCAAAAGCAATCTGAGAGTAAAGACCAAGAAAGTGGTCCAACATCAAAATCAATGAATAAATCCTCATGTTCTAGGAAACATATTTCAGGATTTACGGATCCCTTTGGCACGACTTCACAGAGAGTGTGTATTTAAGTGTTTAAATTGGCTGATTCTAAATGAAGTGTATGTAATTTTGCTTCTTTCTATGAATAATTCTTGAAATAAGCAATCTTATGTGTGCTAACAGAACAGGAAAATTTCAAACCTAAAGCTAGGACAAATTATCTAGAAATAGACTTAATAATTTGACATTTTCTAATCTCATAATAAGAAGTATATAAATTCAAGATGTTTTCACTTGATAAGATAATGTCCTGCATGGAAACTATGGTATCTGTTAGTATTTGGGAGACTGCAGGTGTTGGCCAGATGTTTGATTACAGGGAAATGGTGTGATGGGATGATTACAGTCAACTGATACTGAGAGATCCCCTATGAAATCCACGTCAATGACCTGAACTAAGTGGTGTGTGATTTTATTGGGAGGACACAGTTCCAAGAACAGTGCCTGTTCCAAATCCCTATCTTCCATCTCACTGGTACTACAATGCACATTTTTCTTACCTCCAGTCTCTTCTCCTTAGGACCACCAAACATCTGGGACAGTACATCTGCTTTTCCATTTCTGGGTCTGGGGTAATAAGTCAGCATGATATGAACGCATGCAAAGAAGAAGGCCCACTGCACTTGCCTTGTGTTTAGTCACTTGGCATTCCTGACATATTCCAAATTTCTTTGGTCCATAAGGATAAGAAAGAGATGCACTGCACCCTCTAGCCACTGTCTCCATTTTTACATTGTTGGCTGCTTTAATGGCCAGCATTTCATGGTTTCAGACATCATAGTTCTTCTTTGTTTGTGAGAGTAATAGGTGCACTGGGTATAGTTTTTCTGGATTTCCATGCTGCTGTGTCAGTATGATTTGAATGCTGGACTCTGATTTACTTACTTACATGATGAAAGGCAGTGACAGATTGGGATGTTTAAGAAGAGGGCACTGTTTGAGTTTCTGAAAAGTTTTGAAGGCTGCTTTATCTCATTTCTTTGGTTTACCCTTTTGGAGAGATTTGGGAGACACTGTGATAGTGTTGAAGACTGACTATGATACCCCAAACCCTATGGTGTTCCTTGCTGGTGTTAGGCTTGGTTAAATTTTCTGACTGCATTTATTTTGTCCTAATCCATCTGTAAATGCTGGAGGCCCAGGAATTCCTTGTAGGCAATGGTGTTGTGGATTTCATACCTTGTGTATTGTGTACCTTGTGTATCACCAAGTAGTTAGGCTTTTCCCTGAAGAAATAGTCTTCCATGCATCTCCTAAATCAAGTTGTGCTGCCGAAATCTAAAACTTGACTATACTGCAGCAGATACAAATACTTACATTAACAGAATTACATAGCAGTTTTTCATAGGCCAACAGATGATACACCATCTCAAAGGATAACCATTCCTCTCTCGGCTGGTGTGATGGAATATGTATGTGCATACTCTGCAGCCAAGCCACCGTCTTGTTTCAGGAATAGAACCTGTACCCCAGCCTCTTGCATTGAAGTGGCGTAGCTAACACCTTGTGGAAGAGCTCTCAAAGTGTTCATGTGATTGCTTTTTGCACAAACACCCCCTTTCCTTTTTTTTGTTACACACATGCTGCTAAAGTGTAAAGCACATTAGATAAGGAACCCACACCACTTGTCAGGAGAGCTGTTGTATGGTGTTGCCATACTGGGGCTTGTAGGGGTTGCATTATCAGTGGCTGACAGGGGATTGGTTTCGGTACTGGGCTTATTTGAAGGTATGAGCCTTGGCAGAGGTATACACATTTCTGAGATTCTCTGAAGCTGTTAGGCAAGATCTCGCAGCAGTGCCCATGATGTGACTCAATTGTATAACCTAATTCTGATTTTTATATGAATGTCCACCTAATCATGTCTCTGTTGCAGGTAAATAAATTTTAAGATAATGGCAAGGAGCAAGATAGGTCTGGAAAAATGGAAACAGCTTTGGAAGAAACAGTTCTTCACTGCTGGGACTTGAGCTATGTATATGTGTTTTTGAGGCTTGTCTGATATTTTATTTTATTTTATTTTATTTTTTTTGTGACTATCCGCCCCATATAAAGGTCCAATCATGTCACTGTTGGATGTTAACTGGAGTGCTATGGAAAGCTTCAGAGATATCCACCAGGTCACACCTCCCTATATCACACCTGCCAGCCACATCTGCACATCCAAAAACATCGTAGCCCTCAGGAAGAGTCCAGGAACAAACTTTCCCTGTACAAATATGTAGGTTTCCTTCATGATGAGATCATCTCATTATTTATTTTGAATTACGTACAAGCCAGTCCAGTCATTCTTGGATTGCTGTAGTTAACTCAACACAATTTCCAGGGCTAGCAGAGATGTAGTTTATCTCCAGAATTCCTGGACCATTGCCTCTGGTTCCAGTTCATTTCTACCTCCGTAAAACATCCAACAGGTTGATGTCCCATGGTAATACATTTTGTGTGTGCTTCACACATGTGACATGAATTTGTGAGAGCTAAAAATCAGTAATGAGTAATAAATCGAAGTGCATCTTTCTAGTCTGTAGTTTGTTCAGATAAAATGGTGGCATGCTTTGACTGATGTGTGAGTGTTGCAGTTTTTGCTGGGGCCTTACCTAAAGATGATTATACAGAATTTCACCATCTAATAGGAAATTGTGGAGTATTACATAATTCACTATTTTTCATTTAACTCAGAGCTTGTTTAAAGTGGAACACCTGAGTGGACCTGTCCTATATTGTGTTATTGAATAGAAAGACACTGTAGCTTAGAAGTGCTGTTGTTGCATTTTAAAAACACAGTCTACACTATATTGTTGATTCTTCAGAAATGAATGTTGATAAAATAATACAATGTAGGGTTTAACTCTGTTTGAACAATGTTTCCACCTCCCAATGAGAAATACATAATAGCAACATATTGTTTAAGTTTGTGAACTGGAATCTAGCAGAAAATGTCTTTATAAATAAATAATTGTTCCTGTGTAATTGAGAAAAGTGAAGAATTTATTCTTTTGTATGTATGTATATATTCTTTTTACATGGTCTATAGATGATCTACTAAACATCAATTGCTATAAAGTGGAACATGCAGAAAAAAGTTTAACTAAACATCAACAAGCACAAACTGTTTCTATATTGTTTAAAATGTATTAATAAGCTGGTTGATAACAGTAACCTGACAGGTTGATGACAGTCTATGTTTTGGTGACTGCAAATGATCTACATTGGATAATCCAAATTAAGTGTTACTGTTCGAAAATGTTCATTCATTCATTTAAACAGCTTTGTCCTGGTCAGGATGGTGGTGGGTGTATCCTAGGAACACAGGGCGAGAGGTGGAGAAACACCCTGGATGGGATGCCATTCCATCGCAGGACATCATGCACACACATTCACACACTCCTTCATACCTAGGGGCAATCCAGAGCAGCCATGTTTTTGAGAGGTAGGACTAAACCAGAGAACCCTGAGGGAACTCACATGGACACAGGGAGAAAATGTACAGAAGCTCCACACATATAGTATAGTAGCTGTGAGGCAGCAATGCTTGTACTATTATATGCTTAATGTAAATTTATTTTATACTTATTTGTGATAAAGCCTTTAGAGCAACATCAGTGCTGTATAGGCATGCTTCATTAATTATTGACCTTTTAATAGACATACTAGTGTATAACCTGGATGTCAGGATATATGTAGACAGCACTGGCTCCAAAACAGTCCTCACCTTTGCCTAACCGCCGACAGTCAGCAGCTCTCTCTGTGATGCTCAGACCTTATCATCAGAGTCCATCAGCAGAGTGAGATAGCTGACTGCATTGGAAGGTCAGCATTCAGACAGCTATCTTGTTGTAGTATTATTCAGCAAAAGGCATCTTTCCCTGATCTCTCACTGGCTAACACCTGGTAAGAGTTAGAAGAACTTCTAAAGGTAAATGAGATGTTACAGTAGCTGCTGTGTAATTCTAATGTTGGAGCGAGCAAACTTAAGCTAGTAAGTGAGGAAAGAGAAAATTTCAGTAAAAATATTCAGGAGAAGTGACAGCTTAATGTATATTTTTACACAAACTCATTTCAATTCGTTTCAACATATGGCAGCATTGTGGTGGAGTGGGTAGCATTGCTGTTTCGTAGCTCTAGGGCCTCTGGCTTGATGACAAGCTCAGGATACTGTCTTTGTGGAGTTTTGCATGTTCTCCCTGTGCCCAGTCAGGTTGCCTCCCACCTATAAAAAGTGCTGATTGGTGGACTGGCTGTGTTAAATTGACCCTAGTTGTGAATGAGTGTGTCAATATATGTGTGCACAGTGCTGTTTGATGGAGTGGAATCCTATTCAGGCTCTATTCCTGCATTATTCCTAGTGTTCTTGGGATTGGCCCCAGATCCACTCTGACTCTGACAAAAATAAAACACTGAATTTTGTATTCTGGGCAACATGAACCTCAAGGCTTAAAATACTAATTTCCCATGTTTGTAAACCATATTTTTAATCACGAACCGGTTACTTGGAAACTTCTACATGCATATATTGTACTATCCCTTGTGCCCCTTACAAAAAAAACCAAAAAAAAAACAGTTAGGGTGATGATGTCCTCAAAACTATGGTCAGCATGCTACCATTGCAATGGAGTGGTAATCATTGCAGTACTAGCCTCATGCCCCATCATTTATATATTTTATGAGATTGAGAATGGTCAAGAAAGACAGTCGAAGGCCAAATGCTAGTGAGCAATAATATACACTAAATTAAGTTAAATAAAATGAATTAAAGTCTATCTCAATAAATTACATGAGATATGTGCTTGTGCATAGTACACCTTTCACCCCTATATGTCTTGATGTTGATGCACATTTACCAAAGATGCAATATGGTTTATTCACATCTGTTTGTTCACATTCAAATGATTCAGTTCAGTTTCGGTATGCCATTATTTCTGCATTACCAGTGAAACATCTAACCACAATTACATTTTTAAGAAAGTAGCCCAGACTCCTTTCAGTTCATGCTAGACTACTTCAAAAACAAACAATTATTCAGTTAATAAGGAATGCACCAGAAAACAGACAGAAAAATCTAATGTGATGTAAAACATTCCCTTTGGGAAATACTGCCTGATTAGAACAAATTTATTAAAATGGCTTACTTTTTCTGACAGAAATACAAAGTGAGCTGGAGATATAAATATGTTTGCATACATTACATAAAACAGACTGCCAAAATGTTGTGTTCATAACAAATTTATGTGAATGTGTGAAAGAAATGTCAATGGCCTGCATATTATTTGAGGAGATCTGGACTGCCACTGATGTAGGAGCAGACATTATTGAAAACAACAAGTTGTCTACTACAAGAAAGTCTGAAGCTGTAAACCACACACAAAGAAAACCCTGCCGCCAGAGAGCCATTAAGAGCAGAGAGAGACATGCCAGAAAAATAAAGCTATCTAACACTGCACAAACACATGTCTGAAAAAATCTTTGGACCACACATGATGGTGGCAAATGTGCAAATGAACCCAAAAGAGAATTATTGGCTCTCAGTTTTTAAATCTCTCTGTTCAGTGACAAGTTAAAAGTTGCAAAGAACGTTGGTGAAACCTGGGGTAATATTGTATGACATGGTTTCCTTAAACAAATCACATCTAAAGATCTGAGAATGCTTCAGTTTGAGAGTTTTAAGTTCGGTATTGGAGACATGTAGCCTTTGATAATTAAAATACAGATTTTAGATAATATGTCTGGAAAATATGATCATGTCATAATCATTAAGTGGTTACATGACAAGAATATTGATGAAGCATAGTGCGTATTAGACATTCTATCATGTACACTTGGCATTCTCTGCTATGTGCAGCAAACGGCAAGGCCTTTTTCAAAGACACAGAATAGTAGAAACCATACTCATTACAGCACACCTAGGATTGTACTGACAGTGTGCTTGTATTGACAGATGGTATCAGTGCTAATGTACCGAAGAGTGTCAATATAAAAATCAACATTGCAGGCTTGGGCCCCACTAGCTACCAGAACCACTCCAATATGCCTTGGCATAGATTCTACAAGTCTCTTGAATGGTACTAGAGGGATGAACACCATTCTTCAACCTCAACTGGTGTTTTGATGATGGTGGTGGAGAGTGCTGTCTAACACTTGACTCCAAAATCTCCCATCCATGTCAAGTTGGTTTGAGATTTGGTGACTGTGAAGACCATAGCATATAATTTACATAATTTTCATACTTATCAAACCATTCAGTGAGCCACTGTGTCTTGTGAATGGGAGCACTGGAAGAGACTCTCATCAGGATATAAATGTTTAATCATAAGATAACAGTGATAAGTCAGAGAACTTTGATTTGATTTGCAGTGACCCTTCCCTCTAAGAGGACAAACAGACACACACACACACACATACACACACACACACACACACACACACACAAAAAAAAAAAAAAAAAAAAAAAAAAAAAAAAAAAAAAAAAAAAAAACTCCCACAACAGTCATAGGGGTCAATCATTCAAGCTATACCAGTCTCTTGGTGTAAGCCACACATGGATTCTTCTGTTTGGCAAGAATATGGTGAACGATGACTTATCTGCCCATTAGGGAATTTTAATACTAATTTTAATATTCAAACATCCATCAGTTAATGAACAGATATTCAGTTAACCTCCAGAAGAGTGGAAAATCTCTTTAAAGTGGCATAATAATTTTTCTAGTACTTTTAAACTTTACTACTGGCAGTATACATCTTTGCTTGATTGACAGACATAATAAATAGAAAATTAATGAACAGAAAAATAAACACATAGCAAAAGATATACTGAATGTCAGTTCAGTATTTTAGCCTGTAACCTTACTGTTGCCATGCATGCTCTGGTGTCACAGAATTCCTGCATTTGGGATAAATTGTAATGTACATGATTATGTTAATGTATTTGGCCATCTCTAAAGTGGCGTACATTTAATCAGTTTGTAGCAGACAAATATAATATTTATGTATTAAATTTTGGTTGGTCTAGGTTGTATGGTTTTTGAGAAATTGTAACAATTTTTACTGTTTAATGTATTGCCAAATGCATTTTGGTCTATATTTTTAAAATTATTATTGGTTGTTAATGAGGTTTCACATATGAAGTGGCGTTTGGGGAAATCAAAGAATGTTCATCTTGGTCAAATATACTATGCAGAAATGAAAATTATATACTAATGTATTTAAAAAAAAATAAAAAAATTGTGTTGTATTTTTAAATATAATAATACATCCCATATGTAACTCTAAACCATAATGCTCAGTTAACAGGCCCCATGTTGTATATCAACTTGAATCTTGTTCAAGTTGAATTATGCCGATGCTTATTAAATTGGAGAGAATCTTGCCGTACAAAAGTAAGACTGAAATGTCCCAAGTAATTTATTGGTCCTCACAGTATGTTCTTGTCTCTCTAACATTTACCATCATCAGCATCTTAACACTAAAATACAAGAAAGCCTTAGTGTTTTTCCTTTCCTCAATCCACAACATATTCCTTTCTCAGACGGTCTGAGCCATAGCCCAATCACTGGCCGGCATTCTCCTCCAAACCGTTCACATGGAACTAGTTAGAACAAAATTCCTTCCATGAAGAAAATATCTGGCACAAATTTAATATAAAATCATAAATGGGAGGTCTCATCACATCCTGTCTCATTTTCACCCGTTTTACGTCTTCCTTTCTTCTTGTGTTTTTGACTTCTGTACAAAGGGAAAGGGAGTCCTCTAAGGCATCTCCTTTTTCAATAAAGGAACAAATGATTTTGGTTTCCAGTTCACAAAGACAGAATGGGATTTACTCTTTCTGTGTGCATGAACCTAAAGGACAGGCTGATAGAAAAGTCTGTCTTGTATTTTTTGTGTTGTGTATTTTGGCAGACAAGAGTGGGCCTGTAAATGCTCTGTAGATGTACACACAACAGGCCACATCTGCTCATATGTTAAATAACTATGTTAAAAGAAGCAATATGCTGAATCAAAAGTCATCTATTAGAAAACAAACCTGTTGAATTTTGGATTGACATTAACTTTTTTCTGACTAAACAAATCCATTTGATGGTAGACCTGAGATATCACTTCCATATTAACAGCAACATATAACATATAATAAAAATCTTAATTTTAAAAAATTAAGTAAAATTTTAAGTAAAAAAAAAAAATTCAATAAAAAAATCTTAGAGAGTTTAACACCACATCACCTACTGTATATTTGATGTGAATATTGATTGAATTACCTTCCTTTATACCCAGCTGATCTCATAAGGAGCAAAATATATTTAAGTGAACCTCATTAGGGAATCATTTTCTAGTCTTATTCTTTTTCCCCAGTCTTGTACAGAGCAGAGAGGTTTGTTTGTTCAGTAATGCTGTTACACCGTAAGTCAAAGAATATAGCTGCACCCTGGATGTAGAGGTACAGTATGATTGATGGAAGGCTGGAAAGCATTAGCCTATGACATATAATATATTTTACTTTACAATGAAGAGTAAATAATACTAATGCTGGTAAAAGAAAATCTGGCGAAGCCTAATGCCAACTCTTTGCTAAGAGCTTACCTTAAAAAAGGGAAAAAACCCATCTTAGATAAAAACCTAACTTTCAATAAGCTTTTGTGAATATATACATACTACCCATTGGTACTTCACCTTCTGCAACAATGACTATATTGATATGTCCATTCACAGTTTGTTTCCAACTTGGTTTGGCCCATCTTTTAGTACTTTCATGAATCCTCCCCAATCCAGCATGCCAGGCTCAATTTAAACTCCCTCCAGCGGCATTGACCATGTCCTATCTCCGCACAAATAAAAACCAGTCAGCTTTCTCTGCAAGAAACCTAATTTAAATTCATCGTAAGTCTTGATTAGGGTGAGCATAATAATGATTCTAACAATTACTAATCCATGAAATAAGCAAACTGCCCACTAGTTTCCCATGATCCTATTTTACAAAAGTAATAGCAGGTGTGGTTGCTAGAGAGAAGACTCTGAACTTTCTTTCATAGACAAAATTCTTATCCTCCTTTATACCAGTTAGTCTGCCAGGTCTTTGGGATTTTTGGTTTTCTATAATTGCAGTAGTTCCAAACCAATTTCCACTCTTCTCCTCCACTGAATACAAGAAGACTATTTATTATGAACTGTAACATACTGAAAAATTGTCACATATATGATTTTGCTTATTATTTATTTAAAAAAAATTATCCAAAAATTACAGCCACTAGAGAAGTTCATTTGTATAATAGTTTTGCTTGATTTTATTTGATTATATTTACATATAGTGTAATTGATGAAAAACCTTTTTCTGTACAACAAAGTACATATAAATACAAGAAACATCCATAACCTAAAAAGTTTGAAACTAGAAAAATCCATAATAGGTGTATTTAGATACAGTAAACAGCAATCATTATATCAGTAAAAATTTAAATTTTCACTCTCTGGGTGGAGGGATGCTATTACTCTCTTCTGTGTCAATCACAATGTACACTAGCCAATCATGCGGGTTTATGAGCTCGTGTATGTGGAAGAGGGTAGAGAGCACTTTCCTCTGAGTGCATTACGCGAATCATGAATCATGAGCAGCAGCTCAAAAAGGTGTGGAGGTTGGCTTCACCTGTCTTGGAGGAAGCATGTGGTAGTCCTCGCCCTCCCTAGTTGGCAGCTGTTGTGTGATTGGGGAGATTTAGCTAGTGGGTGGGAATTGGCAAATGACCACAGTGGGGAGAAAACTGGGGGTGGGGGGACTGGATGTAGTAAGAATTAAGCGCAGTACACAAAGTTTCTAGAAAAATAAGACATTTCTGACAAAAGTCCTTCCTCAGCTGTGTAAGCAAAGTGCTTCTGTGGAAAAGAATATATGTGAAACAGCTAATCCCATCCAAAATGCATCATTTAAAATTAAGGGGAAATTATTACAAGACAGCAAAAAATCTGTATCACTACCAACTCTTTCTTACAAATAGAAAAAGAAAGATTGCGCTCTTTAGCCTTCCTTGAGTGTGCTAAATATTTATTAAGATGTACCCACAGTGAACTCTCACTAGATAAGGGCACTTATCTTTTTTGAAATTGCACATGAGGTCCAAATAACATAAGCATCCAGGCACGAAATCTATCTTAGCCCGTGTCCATGTGACCATGTTAAGGCCATCTAATCACATTTAAGATCTACATGGAGAATGGACCTTTCATCCTACAACCAAGTTAACCAGATAGGATTTTTGAGAAGCATTGCATACATTCCTGAAAGGAGAAAAATAATGGACCTTTCTTTGTCAAACTTTAGAGGCAGGGGATAGAAAGGTGAAAAAGGTTCTTGCCTGACAGTATGTTGATGAAACAGCAAATTGCAAGCAGATTTTTTTGTCTTGGAGGGACGTGACAAGCCATCGTGTTGAGGAGGAAGCGCTGTAAGAGATTTATGAACACTGAAGTCAGAGGCTGTAGCTAGGCCATGCGGCTTTCACTCTCCAGGAAGTTCAAGTTGTTCAGGTGGGACATGCCAAATTCTTGCTGAATGGGTAATTAATTAGTCTTCCTAACGAAGTGCTATTTAGACAGATGGACATCTTCTCTTTGAACCGGCTACCCTTTTATATCGGTATTTCCTCTCCCCAGTGCTTGCTATCACATTGTTTCAAAACACCGGCAGGCCTCTAAATGGGGTATCACCTCCTGTTTTGCTTAGTGTGTGTTCCCCATGTCCACAAGCCAAGAATAATTTACCTAAACCAGGGACAACAAAGTCCCCCAAGAGTGTTTGTCTGAACATGTCTCACTTACTTAGACTTGTGTAACTATTGCTGAGAATAATTTAAATGCATTTGATTGGAAGCATCCCTAAATTCATGATGTACAAGTAGGGAAAAGTATGAAAACAAGACAGAATGACATCAGGGAACAAAGAGAGGAAAATGTGCAGTTAGATGCGAAAGAGTGAATAAGTGAATCTTCTCAGTCATTTTTTTTTTTTTATATGTATTATGTGTGTCAGTGTTTTACTTTAAACAGTCGTGCGTCATATTTTTAATTGCATATATGCCAAACCTGATCTGTGCCTCTTAAGCCAGTGAATCCTAACCAAGATTAACTCCTCTCTCAATGTTTGAATCAGCAGATCTTTCACCAGATATGGCAAATGCTCCTTTTTTGTTTAGATCAGTTGGACTCGTTTAGTCAGAGCTGGAGATTTCTAGTGTTTCAGCACATTGTCTAGTCTATGCTGGAGTGGCTTTTTTTAAAATTTATTTATTTATTTTTTTTACAGTGCTCAAACTGTTTGTCTGTTTTAGATGATCAGGCTACACATTTAGGCAAAATGGCCAATGCATCTGAATGAATCATTTAACAGAACAGTCTGAAATCATTTGAGTCAAGGAAAAGATTCACAAATTTCACCTCTAATTCTTTAAGTATGTAATCTATTTCTTAAAATGGACTTGGGTCAGATGTACATTTTCTTGTCTGAAATTTTCGTTTATGTTATTATAAGTATAAACATACAAAATATAAATGAAGCATATTTAAAATATTAGTCAACTTTGTATCTCCATGTTATTAGTATGCTGAGACCCTCAGCAATAAATGATGGCCTGTAATCCAAAATAATATAGGGGTGAGCTTTGTATGCATTAAAGCATGGATCAAGCAGGTCTTTTACTGGTAAAGTGCAAGCTTCCTAGATTTGACATTTCCCACAACAGCATATCTTCACTTTCTAAAAGTTCATATATTGAAACATGGCTTTACTAAGCTCCTGGTTCCTGAACACTTCATCAAAGTGGATATCTTCTTCCTTCCATTGATAAAGTACAAAATATACCCCAATAAATCATTCTCTCTGATCTCTAGAATTCCTGTGAAGATTGTAGTTGTCACAAAACTGAGATTTCCAAAATGTGGAAATAATACCTCACACTGAACTCCCAAAGAAAGCACTGAATGAAATCTCCAGTGCATTTATTTTTTAGAGACAGTTGTAGTGGGATTCAGAAATATTCTCCTGATCTTTTAAACAATTGAAAATGACTGAATTTAACTGAGATCATATGAATAATTCTTAGTAGACCACACCCACATATATATATATATATAGTAGACCAGACACACACACACACACACACACACACACACACACACACACACACATATATATATATATATATATATATATATATATATATATATATATATATATATATATATACACACATACATACACACATATAGTAATTACTGTATATACATAGTAATATATATAAATAGTAATTACTGTGTAATTATGGAGCTGCATGTTTGAGGAAAATGTTTTTGATGACAAAATGGGGGGCCTTAGCTAATATAAGAAAATTAATTTCTTAAGGATGTCTTTTCATTAGTAGTAAAACTTGCACTGAAAGTAACTGTAGCTGAAATAACGATACATTAGGGAAAAGATGAACAGTTATAATGGAGCATAGTTTTTATTCTTCTTTGTGTATCAATCAATGATATAAATGTGTTAAAGCAGATAAACTGCTAAACTCTGCCTTATGGTGCACATAAATGCCACAATTAACCATATATGTTCTTGGGGCATGAGACAAGTCTCAGACAGAATCTAGCTTAATATACTGTATGTTATGTACTATACATGTACCATTATTTGTGCTTGCTTAAGCAAGGAAAAAAAAGTTTAGCATCCAATCAAGTTAATAAATGTAGAAAGAAACTATCAAGAATTGGGCCAATTCATCATCTGTGGTGATCTTCCCATGCTACACAATGTAGGTAGCACTAGAGTTATCTGTGTACATGTGAATATTGATAAAACACTGGACTGCAGTGTGGAATTTGAGGATGAGCACCCCTGGCCCTCCCTCAGTAAAATTTTTCAATATGCTGAAGTAAACAAAAGCTTGTATAAAATGAGGTGTCTTCATCAACTCCCTAGAAGGCATGAAATATTGGTTATTTAATTCATTATCAAACTACATGGCATTAGTCATGCACATGACCAGCAGACTTACAGAGATTGCATGATGTTTGTTAAGCAAAACAGCCTAGTTGCTTTAAAATGAAAATCATCTACTAACAGTTTTAGTTAAGCAATAAAAGTTACTTTTCACAGGAAAATATGCAGTTAGTTAAACAATTACTTTTTACTTTTTTTGCTGAGTACATTTTTGGCTGAATACTTTATCTATACTTTCACGTAAGTATAATATCTCAGTATTTTTTTCACCCCGAGTCAGGGTTTGTCAGGAATATTATCATAAACAGTGTTTGCACCTAAAAATCTAATCAGGTAGAAATCACAACCAAAAGATATTGATCAAAACACAATATGATTGGAATTTGACACCCCAGTCGTTTCATGCTAGAAGATTTTTGTGGTGTGATGCTATTCCTTAAACAATAAACAGTAAACAATGCTGAAATGAAGGTGTCAAATGTACAGTCTGTTGAAGATGGAACATATGAGGATGAGGACTGTCTTTACAAGGATGGCTGAGCATGTGATAAAACTGCTAAAGGATTACTGCTGCCAAAGAGCCACCAAAACACTTTTGCGGTTCTGATCATAAAAAAAGGGGGAAAATGAATAACATAGCAGCTTGCAGACAAGAAATGCAAAATGTGCTCTTTTGATTGATCGATTCTGTTCTTGGCGCAAACTGAAGCTGGTTATTCATCTCATGCAAAATTTGTGAAATTGCACTGAGTATGACAAATTATCCTGTTAATGCTGTAGTGTGTATTTAGTAGAATTAAATTCCCATAGCAATCACAACTTAATTATAATTCTGCATCTGTGCAATCAGTAAATGTATTTTAAAAAAAAAAAAAAAACATTAGACAAGCTGAACCACTTACATAAGGAAAGATAAATCTGTTTGAGAAAAACAGACTTTTGCACGGGTATGCACATGTGAGTTTCCCCTGGGTTCTCCAGGTCACTCCCTCCTCCCAAAACATGCTGGTAGGTGAATTCTGATCAGTTTTCCTGGAATAGGCTCTGGATCCACAGTGCCCACAATAAAACACTTACTGATGGATGAATAAACAATGACTGATATAACTTTGTCAATCATAGATGTAGCAGCACTGAATATATAGATGAGGAGTCTATCAGCTAGAGCTGATGTAGGACAAGAGCTCTGCGAAACCTGTAGTGTTTGGCTGTAGTGGCTTAAAAATATGAAGTCAATGCACCCAAACACTACGGGTGATGATGTAGTTGGGGCACTATATGTATCAGCAACAGGAGAAGGAGACAGCTTTGGAAAGAATGTTTGCAGAAGGAAATGTGTTAGTCTGGTTCTCAAGTACATTATTTCACTTCACAGTTCAGAGACCCCAACAATGACAACTATTTCACTTGAATTACAGCCTGTTTAACATAGTGTAACTCACAGTGATTTACACTATTTGACTTTAACGCCTTTACAAGAGTCTAGACATGGCCCCTGCACCCAGTACCCCCAACCTCTTCATAAAGGGAGAAGATAATAAAAAGAGAGGAACATACTGAAAGCATAATGTTACATATTTTGTAAGACACATTAAACACATGAAAAGTACAGGGGAAGTCAAACTTGCTGTATAGGCCAAGATAATTTTACAATGATTTACAGTGGAAAGAAAACCTTCTATTTTTATTCTTTTTATTGCAGCATTTCTTATAATATTAAAGAAATGTTAAAGAGTATGATGTAGTACAGATCTCTCACTAGTAAACATTGCTTGGAATGCTACAAGCATAAGGGAGCTGATAGGATCACTATAAAATCTAGACTAAAATTAATGTTCCATACCTTCCACTTCTTGCACATGTATCATAGTAGAGTGATAATCCACAGTAATTTACACTGCTGAACACAACATTAGGAAACCTTAGGAAATCTGAAAATTCCCACTCCAATGTAATTTAAGCTTTCTTTCAACATACTTTCCTCAGGAGTGACTAAAAGCTAAAAACAAATGTCTCTGGAGTGCTGATCTGGACTACTACCTGATCAGAAAAAAACGGAATATTTTATTTCCCCTTTATAGCTACACTCATCACTATATCCCCATACCCATTATAATCATAGTTCCATGTTCCAGGCTCTAGTTTCTTCTGCTTCCTGCCCTTTCCATCAACTTCTCATAACAAAACATTTGCCAAGCTGTGGATTTCAACATATAGACAACAAATTCCTGAGTGCTGAATTAACTTGTAAAGTGAACCCTGATGTCCAGGTGGTTTTGAGTAGGTGTGAATTCAGCACTGAGAATTTTGTTGCACACTTGTGAGTACGACAGTGCCAGTGTTTGACAGGGCATAAGTTTGGGCTAGGCACACACTAAATATTTATCTACAAACCCCTGGAATCAGAGGGGATAGCACTGGTATTTGGACATGGACAGAAAAACAAAAAATCCTTTAACCTATAGAATACGTTCCCAGTACCGAGTTAACCCGTAATTCATAGCAGATACTGAACAATATACAGTAATTTTGATGTTAATTAAACAAAGGTTATACCACAGCATTTTTTAAATGCTCAATTCTGATTGGTCAGAAAATGTTGATTAATTTTATATAACAGCAGCTCTGACAGTATTTCCGATTATAAGGTTTATATTAACAAGCTTCTTCTAATACATTTTTGTTTCTATAGTAATACTTTGCACAGGAACTTGTATGGTGGAAACTCCACATAAACGGATTAAAAATATGTGTGTAGTTTTGAAAATGGTGAATTTTCCACTGAGGAGATATTTATTTAGCCATTTTGGAAGGACTCTCCAGTGTTGGCACTGTTATAGCTGCTATAATGTAAGTGATAACAGTAACAGGAAGAAACTTGTTTCATGGTTATTCCACAACATTATTTGCCCTTATATTCAAATTTCTCAGACTGCTAGTGTGTTTGATCCTTAGTACACAATGGACATTATTATCATCATCTCAGTGTTTAATATAATTTAATTTGTTTCTTGAGGACCTTGAGGCTATTGTACTTTTTATGAACACAATTTTAATCTGTAGCTATCAGCATTCATGAGGTAGCAATTATGGATCCATTTCAGGGGTCTTTTTTTTTTTTTTTTTTAAACTAAAACCATTACAAATAAATGTACTACGGTTGTCTCTGTGCAATTTGTTTGAGGATTCAAGCATATGTGCATTGGTGCATCGGGTCACTTTGAAAATGGTAATGTATCTTCTAAATTAATGTGCTGTAAAATAAGTGAAGCAGGATTCAGAATTCGGCTTATCGGCAGTTTGTAGAAGCTCTGAGCCAGTCATCCAAATTTGGAAGGAGGTATGGATATGCAATTGAGGCTCAGAATAGAAATCAAAATAGCCAAAGGAATGCTAATTACAGAAGAAATCAAACACCATCAATTGTAAGGTTTCAGCATTTTTGCATGTTCTCCTTCCCCTCCTTTAAAACCGTTCCCTCTCCAATTCTCTGCAAGACATGCAGAAGTATGAAAACTGTGCGAAAGACCAACATTTTTGGGAACAAGGAAAACATTAACATGTCAGATATAAAACTGCAGACTGGTCTTTTTTAGCCTGTTCTGCTCTCTTAACTCAATCCAGAATCATGGGAGGAAAAAAAACTAAGGAATTCACTAAGGAATTCATTAAATAAAAACCAAGCATGGAAAGATAATATACAGCATACTAGTTATGAGAATAGACCAAAGAATTTCTCCTGTAAATCACTTCAGACACACAAATTTGCGATATCAGTGTTTTATATACTGGATTTGAGGAGTTTCCACAGTTCAGTTTTCATAAAAAGTCTTTGAGATTTTCACTACATTATAAACACTTGCTAGTGGAATGACTGTATTGCTAATAACATCTAAAATAGCAAGCTGTGGCAAGAAGAATCCATAAAAATGAGATAGAAGGAAATAAAACTGCATTCATACATTGAAATGTATGAAAACCATCATTAAATCCCATTTCTTTAGCATATCATGTTAGCGTTCAAGCTAGCAATGAGCATAGCATAAGACATAATGCTAAGAATTAAAATACAGAAGACTGAAAAATTCTAGCTAAATTATACAATAACCTAACAATTTTTCCTACATTCTAGTCAAACATAAACTCTTCAAGCACATAGGTGTACATTAGCTAGCTTGAAGAGATTTTTTTTCTCTGAAATTTAATGCCGCCACATCAATTTGGCTTCTAGCTATCACCCTTTACTAACACTAGCGTAGCGGTATCTCTCTGATGCATTAGCTCAAATGCAATATCTCTAACTAATTCTGCATCAGGTAAGCAACCTCTCAGACATCGAATTCCAATTAACGGACTCATTTTGGGGTTAATATGAATGAATCATCAACATAAATCTACATGAAGCTATAACATCCCATGCACATCCAATGAGTTCACTTACAAAATGACGGTGTGTTCATTTGGGAGGAGTTTCAGTTCTTGCCAGATTGAGTTGTCTTGGATTATACTGGTTTAAGGTTAAATTAATCCTATGGATGAGTTAGAATTAGGAATATGCTTACTGTATATTTCATTAGTTAAATGAAATTAACATTACCAAATCATGATCCTCAGCATTAAAGAATCACAAGTAATGTAACAAAATAACAAAGTTAGTTAACACATGTAATAAACTGACATTTGTTTAAATGTTTAAGTCCATATCCAGCTTGATGGTAATAATTTACTAAACTCTGGTCTCCAGGTGTAAATATGGGGACTTTTTCAGCCTTACTTTTGAATTTTGCCAGCTGTCAACCACAATCATGTTCATGTGTTGGTTCATTTTGATTATTGTGCTTCATTTTACTCATTGGTGGTATGAACATTGGTTAATGCTTATTTGGTTTATTATTTTTTTAAAAAATTAATTAATTACAGTTGGTTTTTAAATGTTACTTATTGTTTATTAACACTTGCACATGATTTACATGATCACAATTGTAGTATATGAATTTAACTACAATAATGTGTTACATAATGCCAGTTAAGGGAACCTTAATTTAAAGCTTTACCATTTTTTTCTATTGAAAAATGAAAGTGTGGGATCGTTTCTCACATATACACATGAGACTAGTGTTCATTTCATTTGTATGGGGAGGGTGAGCAAATGTTTTGACCTGTCTGTGGTAGGAGACTGCTTTATGTGCTTTATCTTGCCAACTTATCAGTTCACATCTCAGGCTAATGTCTCTCCATGAAAAATACTCCGCCTGTCTGTGAGAAGACAAACACCAAGAGGAAGAGACACATTAACAGCCACACTCAAAGTCCTGCCAAGTGTCGCTGAGCATAACACTCTCAGCCAGACTGTAATGCTGCACTTCTGACCTCTGTTTCCTGTTTCCTGCCCCAAGAGAGCTGTGAGACAATTTAGGGAAATCATTCTGAATTGGGATAGCATAACGAAAAGGCCCAAGCAGGAGGCTCCAGGGGAGAGAGAGTCTCACTACCAAATTATTCCAAAATTAATGCCAATGTGCATTTGGTTAATAGAGTACAGATTTCATACTCTCCCCCCTCTCTCTCTCTCTCTCTCTCTCTCTCTCTCTCTCTCTCTCTCTCTTTAATGAAGTAAACTGAGTTTATATGATGAAGAAATGAAGAAGTGCATACATAAGTTGTAATGCATACATTACCAGATATCAGGTATACGTGAAGATGGGGAGAAGGTGCCTGTGTGGAGTACAGAGGACAGCAGGTGTGATGCTGAACCTAGATAGGCTGAGGTAGAAAGGGATATTGCAAATGATAGTATAAGCCCCTGAATGTGTGCTTTATTCATGGCAAGCCATGCATTTTACCATGTTCATACGAGGGTGTATTATCCAACCATCTATACATCCCTCCATCCATCCATCCATCCATCCATTTTCCATACCATTTATCCTACACAAGGTCAGGGGGAGCCTGGAGCCTATCCCAGGGGACAAGGCGGGGGACACCCTGGACGGGGTGCCAACCCATTGCAGGGCACGATCGCACACACATTCACACACTACAGACAATTTGGAAATGCCAGTCAGAGTACAACGCATGTCTTTGGACTGGGGATAAAACCAGAGTACCTGGAGGAAACCCCTGAAGCACAGGGAGAAGATGCAAACTCCGTGCACACAGGGCAGTGGCAGTTAAGTATTTAGTACTTAAATTTTTATTTTCCTTTGGCAGAAATTGGTACAATCACTCATGTCAGTAAAATGTTCAAAGAAAGTACACAGCATTTCTGATGCTGATTCTCTGCTCCTTGAATACTGCAGGCATGTTCAGACTTAACATGTCTAAACCTGCTATTTTGCAGGTCCTTGATTTCTTTGCCTTCTTAATCTCATCTAAAGGAATGGAAAACCCTAGATTGTGATTAATCTTACTTATGTCATCAGGCTAACTGACAAATGATGCTTTCTGGAATGGTCCATTTTCCTGTTTGAGGGGAGCATTTTCTCCTTCTTTCCTGATGATATCTAATAGATTTGGTAGGAATGTTCTGGTTGGGAAAAGCTTTCCATTATTTTCAAAGCCATTTTCCTGACTCTATGATTTAAGAATATAAACCTGAGATGAAGAATACTATTGTTCTACCATGTTACTGAGCTTTATGGCTGCCACTTTGCCCCCTATATAAACTGTTGCTGATGCACATAGCACATAGCACATAGCAAAGGCCTGAAGTTCATGTTGACAGATTAAGAGTAGACCATTTCAGCATGCTTGTAAAACATCTGCTTCCATGACTAAATGATTATTCATGACAATGTTTTCTCAGAAATATATAGGAAATTTATTAGGTGTTTAAGTACATATATTTTTAATGTCCATATAAAATAACAATGAGGGAATAGTACCATCCATTTCAATTTATATTACAGTATATTATGATAAGGATTTCCCAGCATTGATACCATAGCATTTTGACTAAAGCAATGGTTTAAATATATCTTTTTCTGTACTATTGCCTTAATTTCATTAACTACAATCATGTGGCCAAAATTTCTAATACTGGCAAGTTTTGGCATCAAAGTAGTATCAAAATATATTCTGATCAGTTTCTGGCAAAGACACATGATAAACTAATAAAATGAATCCAGACACCTTCTTACCTCTTTTGAAAATTCAGTTAAAAGTTTTTAACTCTGTTGAATTTTTAACTCTGTTATCATGTTTACATGTAATAAAACTACTGTATGTAGCCATTTGATGGCAAAGGCAGTGCTGTCAGTTTCATCTGGCTATGCAGTAGACCAGCTAGCTATGTAGCTGGCAACATATATGACAGAATATACAAGTCAACTACCAATCATCTCTGACTCTTTCAATTCTGGAGCTATCACCATTTCCCATTTTTGCTTGCTGGCTTCCCAACATTCAGGATTTTTCTTTTTGCTTGACCATTCGTGGTTACCCATAGCAAACAGGGGTTGGCATTAAGGATTATTCCCCATGTTCAAATTCCTTTTATAATAGCTCTGGTTTACCACTGGTTTTATAGCACATTTTTTTCATTTACTGACTCCATAAAGCTACTTAATTTTTAGGTTACATGTAGTATATTTAACTCTTAGCAATAACACAGGACGTATAGATACACTGTCTTACCTCCCTCTGTCTGCTTCTCTGCCAACACACACGCACACACACACACACACACACACACACACACATACACACTGAACAATGCAGAGCCTTGAGTCAAGGAAGCAATTCAGCTGTGATCCAGATGAGAACAGACAGGGCAAAATGGCTTTACTGGCACATAAGCAAGGTATGGTATAAGGTAGGCTGTATGCTACCATCCTAAAACTTTACAGACTTGCATGGCAACATGGATATGCTTGACATGGTTCTGCTCTGTACTGTTGACTTTCATTGCTGGAATTGCTGTTTTGGACAATGTGCTAGTCTTGCACATATGCAGGCAACTAAATGTCAAGTAAATGTCGTCACTAATTAATATTTACATACATTCATACTTAGGCTCTTTTCTGTTTCTCTATGGCACAAAGATATCCAACAAATTGATCAAAGCATGAAATTCACTGTGTGAGGAAATCACACTTAGCCAACAAGGTTTTATACAGCTTTAAGCAGACTGACTGTATTTCATTGATCTTTGCAGAAAGTTTAGGCATGTTTAAAAAGTTTTTAAAAATTCCATATCATTATGGTTTCTTAAAATTAAGGTGTCAAAATGTGTTATAGACACACACACACACACACACACACACACACACACACCGATGCACACACAGAGAAGAACATTGGTCCTTCCTTAACCTGCCCTTGTGCTAGTTTTGGTCTGTGGTGTTCTTTTCACTAAAATCATCACACGCAGAGAAGTGTGTGCTCTGAATGACTAAAAGCTATGAATTCTGAATTTACCAGAAGATTAAATTGGGTCACATATCCCACTGGATTTGAAACGATATACAAATGTGACATGAATCTGAATGGAAAAAAGTCAGATTCCATGTACTTTTTTCCATTCAGACTGCAGAAAATCACTCACTCACTCACTCTTCAGTAACCAGTTTGTCCTGGTCAGGGTCACAGTGGATCCATATCCTATGCTGGGACCACAGGGTGTGAGACAGTAATACACCCTGGATGGGACGTCCGTCCAACGCAGCTTCAGAAAATCTTTCCTGATAAATTCAGATATACCAAGCTGCCTATCTGTACATAGCATGATATACCACCCTATTCTCCCCTGGATAATGTTTACACAATGGCACCCTTAGAAATGTACTAAAACTTTCCTAGTTATTAGATTTAATGGATTAGAGTTGAGAGGGAAGCAGACACACATGTCTAATTTATGTCATGAAACAACATGCTACTGTTATTTCAAGAGTTAGGTGCTACAGAAACCACTCACTCACTTTCAGTAATTGCTCAGTATCATGGTGGCTCCAGAGCTTATCCCAGGAACACTGTGCATGAGGAGGGAATACATTCTGGATGGAACACCAGTCAATCACAGGACACCATGCACACACACACATTCAATGACAATTTTTTATCTTAGCAAATCCACCTACAGGCATGTTTTTGGAGCTGGGAGGATACCCTCATGGGCACATGGAGAACATGCACAGAAACAACAGTTTCTCAAGCACAGGATCAAATGCAAGACCCTGGAGCTGGTAGGCAGCAATGCTACCCACTGCGCCACCATGACGCCCTTCTACAGAAACCAAGTACAACTGTAGCACAGTCTTTCTGCCTTCACAGACCATTAAATGTCTCTATATATTGGACAAGGACTAATATTTTATATATTTATGTATAAATTGAGAGTTATGGACACTGGAGGACTTATATGTAATATTTTCCATTGCAATTTTCCCCCATAGTTCACGTAAATTATAATGAATAAAAGAAATAAAAAATAAGGCATGTTTAATATCAACCCAAGTGTATGGTTAAAAAAAAACTCACAAGAAGGCTGGTGACTGCATAGCTTGATTTTAATCACAGTGTGGGGAGCTGCTTTTGTAGAAGAGCTGCCAGCTTTTGGATATATGATCTGTGGCCAATTTTGTTTCGCCAATATTTCTAATGATTGAATGATGGAATGAGCAGAAAATACACCAATTACCCTTCTGACCATTAATGATAATCACAGCTACATTCTGTCATATTCATGCACACATGGAACCATACCCTAAAACCCAGTATATTTGTCTGTCAGTATTTAAACCACTGAAACTTCAAATCTTTAAACATGGTGCCTAAAGTTTTAATCACTGTGTACTACCACAAAACCTCAATCCTGTACACAAGATATTTTTATACACTGAAATTATAGCAAACCTTCACAATATTTCATGTCTAGCTGCATACATTTCATCTATCAATGTTACTGGATCCATTTACCTATAACTGTTAACATGTAAAACTTTTAATTAAAAACTATTTAAATACAGGCTAAAAATCCAGAGTACACAAAACAGAATGTGAAATACCAGTTGTTAGCAGTCTGCACCAACATCATGATTTAGGAAATCAAAAAGAATTCTGTACTATGTTATTTTCCATAACTGGTAGATCTTTTAGCCACTCCATATCATAAAATAAACTTTTACATAAAATTTGATCAATGCATATGATCCAACTGGCCTCACTTTATCTCTAAATAATATGAATATTAAAACCCTCTATTAAATAATGATAATAAAGCATTTAAAGTCAGATACAGAGAGAAAAGTCTCTTACATTTTTCTATGCACTATAATAAATACATTCTCAGCTTACAGAAGATCATTAGTAACACCATTCATTGAATTTCTAAAATAAATCAAATTCATAGTCATGACAAAAACATTTTAGTTTTCTGTTGCACATATAGACAAAAGTCCCTAGTGAGAAGATTATGTTAAGTGAGTCTGTTTAAGTCTATGACCAATGACTCTAAAAACACATTTAAGTGCTCATATGCATTATGATGTACTGTATGTTAAATGATACACAAGTGTACAGCTTCCAGTGGGTATGTTAGAATATTCTCCATAACTGTTGCTTAGTGTCAGGAACAGGGGATGGAAGCAAGTGCAGGTTTTGTAATGAACAAAAGACAAACAAAATAAACAAAGTCAAATCAAGAATCATAAACACAGAGAAACAAGAACTAGAGCAATGTGGCATGAAACACAACAAACTACACACGACAACAGGCTAGGCACCACAACAGAAGCTAAGCAATTAAGCTCAACCCTTAAATAATGGTGCTAAGGAAGGGAAAGACAAAACAGGTGTGATTGATTAACGGCACATGTGACAGGGTTATGTGATCTGATGGGGCTGATAGGAAACACAGTCCAAGTCAACCAAATTACGCACTGACATCTGTGACATCTACCTCGCATCATTCTCAACACAGCATTGACACCGACACGGTATTGGCAGGATAGTGGGTGTTGTGCTAGTACCAGTCTATCAGCAGCAGAATCTTTGCAGCCTCCTCATAATGGGCTTCTGCCAAACACTGAACTGTATCCCTTATATTTCTTAGTGCTTTCTAGCCGGTTTGAAAATATGCTGTTCTGGCTGAAAAGACCTAACAGAGTGATACGGAGTGATTATCTCAACGCTATTTGGAAGACTTCCACCTTATTTTCCTGCCATCTTCACTCACACTCTTTGGGAGCATGTAATTGTTTACATGGGAATATTAGTGTATGATCCTGGAGGAAAAATCAAACGAGTAACATTTCAAACGAATGGTTCAAAAGACATAAAGTGGTAGTAATTTTTTTGTCTGTAATCCCAAATGTGAACACACTCACATATACATAATGGATAGGCCTCTTTGGCACCTAGTAAGAGTACAATCATTTAAGAAACTATTCAAGTGTGATTTAATTTCTGTGTCTGAAAATACTACCCAAAGAATCTGAAACTTCTTGAAAAGTTTGCTGAGTTACGTCTACAGTGTTGGTTTCAGGTATTTGACTTGTTACCCTAATTATCATCCATCACATTTTACAAAACATGTCTGTGTGAGGCGAACAATAGTACATAGAAATAAATAGTGTAAGTTACTGAAGTATGTGGTTTTCTCAAGGACAAACTCAGACATGGTAGGGGGGAAGCTGGAGTTTCTGTGCTCTATGTAGAAAAAAAGAGAGAAAAGAAAAAAATCCAGGGCAGAATGAAAAGAAGTAACCCAAGACGTTGAGGTGGCCAGATACAAGTCAGGAGTTTGGTTCCCCCTCTTCCCCATCCACACCCATTTTGTGTCATGGGAGTGTAAGGAAGAAACTCCTCTCCAGTGAGCCAAGATAAGCAAATAGAATAGTGCCACACATCAAGTTACTGTGAGGAATGAGGGAAAGAAAGGGAAGGTGAGAGGGAGAAAGAATGTGCCTCAAGACTATCTGTAGTCAAATCGACTCCTACTTTTCATGGCATTTAATAGTAGGAATGTTATTAAAGGAATTTTCTTAAGCTAAACTTGCCACATGATATCAGTGACACACAATTTTGTGGTTAATATTAAAACCATAAGAAATTACAATATTTAGTGTATTGATAAATATAGTCTAATTGAATAATCACAATTCTGCAAATCTGATAATGTGCATCTGATTTTTTTTCTCTGTTTATCTAGCTTATCCAGCCATCCTACAGAAGCTAATACAAATAAGAAAAAAAATAAATGTTCTGGCATCCATTTAAGTCAACAGATAGGGCACTGTACAAAAGCAATGAAGAATTCAGTACAAAATATACTGTATCTTTGGTAATGAACAATTACACGGATTAGCTAATGTTACATTGGGCCTCACTTATCAAGCTGGATATGATTTATTCGCAAATCATTCACACAAGCATTTACACAAGGAATTGGTATGCATTAAAATATATTTCAGAAATACATTCATATCTTACTCATGGTCCTTGGTGTGTGCAAATCTATGCATAAGACTATCTAATGTAAATCTCAATTGATCAGTTTCAAATCATATAATTTGCGAGTTACTGCACTTTTATATATGGATTATGCTGCCAAATTTAAATAGCTTGTGTATTTCAGTTACACACAAAAATATAATGAAATTTTTGTAAAAACTAATAATTTCCTATTAATAGCATTAGCTAAAGAATTCCATCCATCCATTCATTTTCTGTACTGCTTATCCTACACAGGGTCACAGGGAACCTGAAGCCTATCCCAGGGACGTGGAGCACAAGGCGGGGGGACACTCTGGATGGGGTGCCAATCCGTCGCAAGGCACAATCACACACACAAACACACACCAACACACACCCATTCACACACTACAGACAATTTAGAGATGCCAGGCAGCCTACAACACATGTCTTTGGACTGGGGAGGAAACCGGAGTACCTGGAGGAAACCCCCGAAACACGGGAAAACATGCAAACTCCTCGAACACAGGGCGGAGGAGGGAATCGATCCAAAGCCTGAAGGTTCGAGGCAAACGTGCTAACCACTAAGTGACCATGCCCCCAACTAAAGAAATCGTAATTATAAAAAAATTAAAGAAAGCAAGCCAACATAAAACCATAAATAAAGACAAAGGAGGATGCACTGTAATGGCTCAGGTGGTGTATACGTTGGTTCTGTTTGCCATGCCATTTTCTTGCAATGCTGTACAACACTTTAATAGAGCCAGCACTAAGTGATCGATAAGTGACCGATCTGGTATGTCTCAAGTTGTAATGCGCCATACACTACCTAGTGTGCTGTACGCCACTAACTTCCTTTGACACACACCCTCCTACTTTTCCAACATGGCGTCAGGGAGGGCGCATTAGTGTATGAGAAATTTCTGGCCAGTCTCAGAGACACTTTGCTTTGAATTAAAGAATAGCAGTTTTCTTGAGTTATGTGTTTGGTGTCCACTATCATCTGGGTACAGTATATATTTTTTTCCTGTCTTCATGTTTTCACCTCATCTAATTCACCTTTTCTGTAATTCATATTTTGGCCTTTTAAAGGAGTTGTTATGCTGTTAATATATATTATTGGCATGAATCAAAATAACTTCCAGTTCTAACTCTGAGAGTCTTCTTTGCAGTTTTCTTAGCCATTTTAGTGCTGTGAGCTTTGCCTTTTATGGAGTTTGGTGGGCATCACCAAATGCAAATCAGCTGTGCCGTGCATTCACCTTGTAATTTATGGGTGATAGGCATTCATAAACATACGTATGTGAGTAAGAAGAAAATCAGCATTTCTGTAAATCCAGTGGAACATCTTAGTTTGGTTTGGCTTATGCAAACATTTACACACAATTTTACTAAAAGATTGGTAAATGAGGCCCATTGGGTGCAATTTCCCCCAAACCACTCCATATACCAGTTGCAGCCCACCATTCATATACAACATCTTACAGCACTATTTGACCCCAGAACAGTCAGGAACTTCCTAGATCTCAACACTGCCCATCACCCACGGATGCCTGTACAGCCACATGTTGAAAAAATCTCTCTCCTTGTCACAGAATCCTCCAACATCTCCATTGTGTTAGGGTTGCTCTGGCTTCAGAATCATAGCCCAATAATATGAGTACTAAACTTGCTTGGAGTATAACCCAATCATATTGGACCTGGTCCAAGCAAAAATCACAGCCTGGCCTTCTCACTGTTGTAACCATTGTATGTCTCATCCTTTAATAACCACAGTATCCACATCATTAAATATTTTTGAGGTCAATCAGAGGTCACTTCTCTGTACTAAGGGGTTTTTAGTAAATAAAAGGCATATGCTCTACCTCCACACAGACCCTATGACTGTGCCATAGCCCTGGGGAGGGGATCTTTGTCCCTGCACTTCTGGGCTGATCACCATTAAGTACCCATATCCATTACCCCTTGTCCCCACTGCTTAGAGCAAATAATTGCAGTCATCATCTTCACTGAGCTCAGCCTCCCAATCACCTACATCCTGATCTGAATCTGTGAAGGGAACTAATGGAAGATAGCATTTAGCACCACCTCACACAACTACAAATATAAAGTAATGCTATATAGCGTGGATAAAGCCCCCACTTTGGGCAAGGCATTTGTCTTTAATGTCAGAGATATGCTAGGTATTTTTGATAGCTTGCATTAGTAACATTTTATTATATTAAGATTCCTTGGAGCAGCATGTTCATTGTTTCCAAAGTTTCCTGTAGAAACAGTAAAAGCAGTTTTTGTCAAAGCTGTCAAGTGCAAGTATTATGTGCAGTCACAGAATGGGTTGCCCCACAAAGTATCAAAAACCTACAGTGCTTTTTAAGTTTTGCAAATTTCTATGGACTGAATGTTTCTGATTGGTTGCTACAGCAACCTCACATTACTTTTAAAGGGAAGCTTGAAGAAACTTGTGTCAAATGCCCAGGCTGATCGTGCCTATCCCACCTTTACACAACACCCATCGTGAAACATTCAGACCCTATAGTCTGCCCTTTGTAGTAGAGGTAGATGCATCAGAAAATGTAGTTGGGCCATTTGCTCCCCAGCCCAGGGCTCCCTAGCCAAAATCTACCCCATAATCCATTCAGACGTGGCCAAAAATGGATGCCTAGATGTGTTGGTCTCTTAAAAGTCATCCAATGTATTAATGAGGTAACATAAACTTTCATTTCCACATAAGTACTGTTTTTCACCCAGTTCCAATGCCCAGTCCACTGGATGAAGCATCATCACCCCCACCTCTGTATATTAATTGCTTTTAATAAAAGCCAAAACCAGCACTTGCATTTGTCTGTCTCTCTTTATGCCACATGCAGGCCAGTTTTTATCCCATTTTTAAAAGTGGCCTTGTGGGGCCTTGTAATGGGGCCTTTCATATAATTGAAATATATTTGAATTTAACTACCACAACCTATTAAGGATATATAACAATTCTGAAATCTTTACTATATTGTGACCAGCATAATATATATATATATATATATATTTTTTTTTTTCCCATTATATCAAGTCCAAACATGCATAAGCACTTCACATATTACATACAAAACCTGTAGACTATAAAACCTTTTCTGGAATGTTAGAGGCCAATAAGAGTCTGGCTAGGAAAATAATGTTATGGGACTGTGCCAGGCCACATACAAACATACAGTATAAATCTCTAAATATAAAACATTCCAAGAATTTTGTACATGTCTCTGTTTATTTAACCAAGGAATGTATGTCCTTCATTTCATGTTTTTAGCCCATATTCTTCTACTAAATACATTTCCTGATGAAAAATGTCTGGGCCAATGCTCATCACATGGGTCTGGATTAAATTTAGGGATCAAAAATAGTTCTCATGGAGTTAAAAAAGACCTGGATTATGACAGTGAGAAGTAGGAACTTTCTTATATTATTTACAACAGAAATCAAAATAAAGTCACAACTACTCATCCTCAATAAGATTTTTGAAGTCTTTTTAATCAGAACAGCATACCTTGACTCTTATGTTTAATTTTGAAACCCAGTTAATCAGGAATCTTGTTCCTTTAGAAGATAAGGAGGTAAAAATGTTCAAAATAATTTGCTGTTATTGCAGCAGAGTTGTTATTATGAGCTAGTATGATTCATTACTTAAGTAGCTTCAACTCTCAATTGCAAATTCATAGGAATTCATAGGAATTATTATTAACATAATGCACACTTACTAAGATCACTTGATTCATATTAAATCAAACAAAATTGGTCTTGCTCATTCAAATTCTAGAATAATAGCAGCTGTTTACCCTCAAAGGAGCAAAATTATATCAATCCATCCACATTTTCTCTCAAGTTGACAGTTTAATGTTTATAGAGCCACAAATTGTAGGGTGTAAATCTGCAGGGGAATAGGTATCTTTGTTGGCTGAGTGCTCTGTCTCTCTAAAATGGACACGAACTTATCAAAAACACTGAACCACCCATTTGAACCAACCAACCAACCAACCATCTGAACCAACCAACAGAACTCACAAGTTCTGTTCTCACTGCTACAGCATCCTGCTTGTGAATACACCAAGGCCCTGAAGTAGGAATTACTATCCCTTTTTTTCTGGAAAAGCTAATGAAATGTTACACAAACGGTTTCCTGATCATTTCCTTTCTCATGACACATCTAGTAGCTTGTAAGAAGGTGTGACAGGACATGGCATATCCAGGGGAGAGGTTCAGTGTCACTAGGTCACTAGGCCATCCTATAAAAATCTCTGTAAAGGTAAATTAATGAAAACTTACACACACACACACACACACACACACACACACACACACACACATATATATATATCATTAAATGAAAAAATGAAAGAGCCGATATTATGATGCTAGAATGGCACTCTTTTTTTATTTGCATATATTTATAAGTTTCTATTAATATTGTCAGAACCTAAAAAACTGTGTATATGGCCATATCTGAAATGCGTGTGTATGTGTGTGTGTGTGTGTGAGAGAGAGAGAGAACATGATCACATTTACCTATATTGATAACTTAGGATTTTGTTAAAGAAAATACTATTAACAATACTTAAATCTGTGCAAAATATAAATTGTTCTTCTGAAAAATGTATTTCATGCACATTAAATTTGTTCTAACTAAAAGTTACTACTCTGAATAAACGTTATCATTTTTTTATTTAAAATAAAAGCTATAATATTTCATGGGCATTAGGTATGTTTTATGATGTAAAATTTTGACTGAGATTTAGATGACTTCATATTTCCTTCAACATTGGAAGTGCATTACATTATTCTACAAAACATAATTAAAAAAAAATAACATATAAGGACACTGAACATTTAGCTATTTAAAACTTCTGCAGACAGCATATTTGACTACTTGAATGTTTCTCTCCTGATTTCAGTGAGTCATTACTGCCTTAACTGGCATTTGGCACAGAACTGAATATGTGTTAGCAATAAAAGATGTGTGGAGGAAATGAAGAATTGCCCTGCTTAGTCTGCAGGCAACTAGCTTCCTGCTTTACCAGACTAATTAATCTTAATCTATACCCGCCTCAGATTGTTGTTCTCTGTAGCTGTGTTCTAGTAAAGAGAAGAGCAGTCTCCAAAATACTGATTATATCATTGTTCTTCTCCTGTCTGTTTTTCCATATTTCCAAACTGGGATTAAAAATAGTTCCTGGGATGAAAATGAACACTATTCAAGAAATAAAAACCATGCTAAAGCATGCTAAATACTGAAATTGCTTGCAATTGTCCTTTTGTAAACAGTTTTTAAGTATATTAACCAATTACTAATATTTCCAATGTCTCCTAAAAGGCATTTTTCCCTCTGCTGCAAAATACAGGGTGTCTGAAAAGTCAGGAACCAAGAATATGTTGAGCAAATATCCCATTCCAAATATGTTCAGCAAAATCTGCAAAAACATGATACAGCGGCTGAGAAAATGTATAGAACGTAAAGGTGAACATGTAGAGCACATGTTGTAAATAATAAATACAAAATTAAGTATATGTAGTTTTACTCTCATTGGTTCCTGACATTTTGAGATGTTCAACATACAGAGATCAAAATAACTGAGAACACATGGAAATAAACAGCACATAATTGCAAAATAGAAACAGACCAGAACTCCTATCTAAATAAAGTCCTAAGTATCTGCCAAAACAGTAGTCTCTCCTGTTTGTACATAGTGAACAGCGGACTCCAGCATTTTACAAAAATATATTACACTCAGTTATTGGAAGACCTTTGTATATTTCATCTTGTAAAATCAATAAAGCCTTGATTTTGTACATATATCATATATCACAGATACAGCACGGGCATTTTGTACATATATCATAGTATGCTAAAGTTGACTACTTTATATATTATCCTTGCACTAATTCTACAAATGCTTCATGCTAAATCTGGACAAAACGTGTTAAAGTTTTGAGTTTACTCTGAAGAATACCTCTAGGATACTGTTAGTATACCAGTTATATATGACTTGTTCATTCTCATATGCTACCAAATTTGTGCTTATCAATCAAAAATCCAGTGTTATATGTTTACAGACTACTAACTGGCTGGCTACTGACTGGCATCTTCATAATGTTTATGGTGAATGGTACTGTATGTGTTCCAGGTAGTTTATTCCTAATCTATATAAGAGGAAAACGCTTTCTTACCCTTGCACAGGGTCTCTGCATTTTGTTCAGATTAAACATATAATTGTCAAAAAACAAGTAAAAAATGTTTAACAAAGGGGAAAATGTTGCTACTATGGTACTATATGACACTATACTGCCAAATGTGGTCATGTCATGTAAGGACTTGCCTGTAGTTTCTGCTCGTAAGTCTTGATTTGATAGAATTGTAGCTCTCTGGCTTCTTTTTTTCCACTAATGAGAACATTCCCTTCACAAAACATAAATATATGAAGTTTTGTTTACACAACTGATTAAGGACTTTTGTCCAAAAAGCACTGTTTCTCTGTAAACTTTGGGCTGCATTCAGAGAAACCCTCTTTATTTCAAATGATACATCAATATTTCCATGGTGAATGTTGTCCATATTCATATTATGCAGGTGATATTCTGGGCAGCCCATTGAGATTAAAATCATTAGAATCACCTGCATGTAGTTCATGCCTCTGTGGTTGCCAGATTTTTTCCTGAGTGGAGTGTCTGAGATATTTTTTCAAAAGTGCTGAGAAGCTTCTAAATACAGTATACTATGTATTTAATATTTTCCTTGGATGGCATTATTTATTTTGGAGTTTATTTATAACCATGAGCATAAATTTCATGGTGAGAGATTGTCGTTATATATAAAACTGCCAGACAGTGGTGCTGGAAGTATTTAATTAATTAACTGCTTCTCACTCGTGCCTCAATTCAGAATTGTGCATAACTGAGACATAGCTCTGTTGACAAACTCCACCCTGAACACTAGGCTTGTGTGATATAACTATTTTAACGTCTCTACCCAATATTACACTGTCAGGATATCCAGTGATGTTTCTGTCAGGCTGTACAGCTGATAATATTATTACGCCCTCTTGTACTCTCCCTAAACCTGAAATGGTGAAAATGCTTTTTTCCTGTCTTTTTTAGGCTATCGGTTCTGGATAATTAAATAGCCTATTGCAATTTTTTTAAATGGTTAATTGCAAGCAGGGAAAAATCTATATTGCACAAGCTTACCACACACACACAACTCCTGTGCAGCTGTCCATGTAGCATGTCAGTCTATAGTTGCGTCTATGGTTCAAATACTGTTGTGCACAAACCCTGAATATGACCCAGTACTTGGTCATGGATGTTTTTCTGTGAATTTCTGAACACATGGCATCAAAGCTGAATTTCATGTCAAGATCCTACTGATGTACTTAAAAGCTTTAGATGTGGTATTTCAAGCCAAGACATCTGAGATTTGCTCTCCCCTTGAACTCAAACAAAAAGCCTCTTGATTGTGAAGATACAGACTGCTATATCCAAAAACATGCGACAAGAGCCAAGGTTTTCATTCACAAATGTTTTATCAACAGAATGCACACTTATGTCCCTACAATATTTTATGTTAATTTCCTCCTTTGGACAGTTATTTGATGACATTTACTGTATTTAATTGTGTATCATGCAGCTGAGGCCATTATTGTCATCGAAATACTTATCATAAAATGCGTGTTCTGTTCAAATGCCAATCCAGCTTGAATTAATGGCTTAGTTGGTCCATATTGACTTGACTGAAATAACCTACAAAATGATAGTAAACCGTATTAATGGTTTGAGTACTCTAAATTTTTAGCAAGGCATTTTTTTTTAGCAAAGTATAAATGTAGGGTCACTTGATGAAAGATTAAAGACAATATAGTAAATGTAAAATAGAAGAGTGTAGAGGAGTGTCTTCTACTTGCTAAAACTAATCCTAGCACAGTAGACAGGAATGATCATAGCACAGGGTGGAAAAAACCTAGTGGGGAAAAAACCCGTTGAATACTGTGGAGAAAAAAAAATTGCAGCAGGAAAGTTTATCAATTTACTGCTCCATGTTTTAGGTGTATACTGCCACTAACCAGATTTCCCAAACAATCTCTGCATGTGTGTATTTGGACTGTGGGGATTAGTCATTTAGTCAATTAATGATGGTAATAAATTGATCAGTTGATGATGGTATAACAACACACTGGTGTATTTTGTGTCTTTGAAGGCTTTAATATTTCACCTCGAATGGGACAACAGTGCATTGCATGGTGCCAATCCACCTACTTGCAGGTTTTTGGGAAGTGGGAGAAAACCAGATAACCTGGAGGAAACCCACATGGACACGGGTAAAACATGCAGAACTCCACACAGACAGGAACTCAAGCTTAGGATTGAACCGGGGACACTGGAGCTGTGATGTAGCAACGCTGCCTGCTGCACCACCATTGCACCATTCCTGATATTATTTTATTTTAATAGCAGATGGGCATGAAGAAATTATTTGTGAAGACCAGTGTTATGTAGTGAATGTGGATTTAACATTAGGTAAAACTACAGATGATCTGCACCGCAACATTGATATTAATGAACAAACACACAGACACACATATTCATAAAAGCGAAGCATAATACCAGACATAAGAGACGGACTCTGGAATATGGAATTAGTTAAATTGCTGTAAAAATGGCTAAACTGCTGTTTATAATCACACTACTATAGCTTTGAATAAAGCACCAACTGTTTCTTTCTATGTAACTTAATGTAGACCCTTGATTGGTGAGACGGCTCTATTTGTGGCTGGCACCAGTGCCATAAACAAATCAAACAAATGCAGAATATCACAAAAGCCTGCTGTGTTAAATTTTGGAAGTGAGCATAATGACCAAAGGGCAGCTATTCAGATCAAATCAAACCTTAATCTGTGTCTGGAAAAACAGGCACAATAGAGACAATATGCTCCACCTGGTCATAGTCAAGCCATAAAGAACTGAAATATTCTGATTTCATGGTGTTTCTACACCATGGTGTGAGCACAAAAAAAAAAAGTCTGAGCAAAATTTCTTCACTTCATCACACACAACAGAATCAGATAAAAATACATGTACTATTACTAATAAAAAATACATTTACAACTTTCATGTACAATTTTCTAAATTTACTGAAATATAAGTAAAAATAGCCCTCTAAAATTAAATCTTTATGACTAATGGTTATCACCTGATAAAATTGAGGATAAGTAAGGATAAGGATAAGATGTAGCTGCTTATCAATAATGTTGCTTCATGCATTGCTGCAGTACAGAGGAGTTTCCCAATCACACAGCTGCTTTAGTCTGGATGGTCAGAGCACAGGGCCAGCCATGATACAGTATCCCTGGAGCACTTGACAGTTAAGGGGCCTTAACCAATGAGCCACCACTGCACTGGTCTTTTTTTTAATGAAAACTTTATGGTTTAATCATGTATTGAAAAAGCCAAATTTTTGGTTGGGAAAATTGTCCATAATTGTTAATAGGTGAATTATAATTCTATTCTTTATCATACCTATATTCGTGCTTCAAAAACAGTCACAAATTGGCAATGAACTTTACCTTTATGATCAACTTTGCAAAAAGTTTGTTTGCGTTGACAAATTTAATCAAATTTTCAGCTGTCAGTGTGTAACTAAGATATGGGGGTACTTTTCTGGCAAAGATTGAAAGCACAATAGTTTTAGTTTTGGAACTCAAAATCACCCTGCTCATATCGAAGGTATATAACCCTACTTGACCATCACACCCATATGTGTTCCTTCCGCAAACTGTTGCCACAAAATTGGAAGTACACAATTGTGTAGAATGTCTGTTGTATGCTGTAGCATTATAATTTCCCTCCACTGGAACTCAGGGTCCCAAACCAGTTCTAGGATGACAATTCCCCTGTGTACAAAGCGAGGTCTATGAAGACCGGTTTTTACCAAAGTTGGAGTGGTGTTGCCCGACATCACTGTCTGACCTCACTAATGGTCTGGTGGCTGAATGGGCAAAGCCCCACAGCACACTCCAAAATCTAGTGAGAAAGCCTTCCCAGAAGAGTGGAGGTTATTATAACAACAAAGGGGGACTAAATATGAGTGGGATGTTCACATATGGGAGAGATGGTCAGGTGTCCACAAACATTTTAATTAAGAAGCTTTTTAAGTGTTATTTCACTAACAATCCAAGACAGGGACTCCAAGCATGAGGGCAAGAAAAGGTGTAAAAGGAGCAAAGCAGGTGGAAAAAAAAAGATTTCTGCATATACACCTAACAAGCTTGAAATTTGTGTGAGCAGTATGATTTTAAGTGCGGTATACAATTTTGTGTGCGATCAAGGCAAATCCATGTGCAAGCAGTCTTCATTTGTACGAGAGTGAGTCAAAATATTTTTTGTATAAAAATCTAGTATGTACACTATTGCATATACATTTTCAAAGCCTAACTTGTAAAGTCTACCTGGGTGAATGAAAATATAGCCAACATAATAATGGTAATAATGACATTATTATTATTATTATTATCATCATATAAAATCAATCATAAGATAACAAGTGTTCATAACTTATTTTGCATCACTCTCAGATATTGCTTGGAAGCAATGCACTTTTAATAGCATGACATCTACTCAAGTACTGTACAGGTTCCACCAAGAGTTGAACTTAGATTGCTGAATTCAAAGTCCAGAGTGCTAACCATTACACCACAGAACCAGGACAGTTTAAAAGATTAGTTTCCACCCACATTAGCATATACACTGCCCTCCAAAAGTTTGGAAACGCCTGAACAAAATAGGGTTTTTGGGCAATATCAGCATAAATCCTCTTTAGTTAGTGACCATTTTGCATTGATAATAAGGGACAACACAAACTATGAAAACATATTTTATTAAATAAAAAGTTTATGAACATAAACATGAACATAACATAGAAAAATACTCAAA
>CM040997.1:9775780-9870866 GCA_022985145.1 Pangasius djambal
AATCATCTTTGGGCAATCCTCCAGGAGGCTTGGAGTAATATATCAAGTCAATGTTTGAATAAACTGACTGCTCGGATGCCTAGTGTTGTCCCTTATTATCAATGCAAAATGGTCACTAACTAAAGAGGATTTATGCTGATATTGCCCAAAAACCCTATTTTGTTCAGGCGTTTCCAAACTTTTGGAGGGCAGTGTACTGCCCACTAGCACATTTTCTGTTATCACAAAGGTCAGGGACTAAAATGTGGCCTTTACTGCCAAAACCTGGGATCGAAACAAGGAATCTTTGGAGCGTCAGTATAACACTCTCCCAACTGACCTATTTCGGCCAATGAAAAAAAAGCTTTTTTGTACAAACCGAAAATTGGTTCATATTCATCATGACTCAAACTTGGCATACCCAACCTTACATAGAGCATGCAGGAGGTGCTTTTAAACAATGTTTTTTCTGTATTTTTTTTTAACTTACTACAACAGTAAAGAACCTTGAGTAAAGTCTTTGTTGGTTCCGCTGAGACTTGAACTCAGCACTTACAACACATCGAAATTTTAGTTTCTGGAGGAGATGATTTTTACTTGCTACAATAGCAAAAAATCTTAAGCAAAGACTCTGCAGTTTCCACCGAGATTTTACCTCAGACAACCATTACACCATGGAACAAGACACTTCAAACCTTTTACTTCCACCAACTGAAGACTAGGATATTCTCAAAAGGCTGGATTGAGAGTCCAGAGTTCTAAGCATTACACTATGGAGCTAAGATACTTTACGATTTTAGACTCCACCAACTGAAAACTAGGATATACTGACTGATATCTTCTGTTCTGACTTATCACAAAAGGTAAGGGGCTAAGAAGGTATAACCAAAACATGGCCTTCACTGTCAAAACCCAAGATCAAACCAGAGACCTTAACATCTTCAGTCTAAGGAACCTTGAGGAAAGATGTTGCAAGTTCCACTGAGATTTGAACTCAGATTGCAGGATTCAGTGTGCAGAGAGCTAACTATTACACCATGGAAACAAAACACTGCAAACATTTTAGTTTCCACCCAGCTAACATTAGCATATACAAATCAATAGCTTCTTGTTCTTAGTTATCACAAAGGTCAGGGACTAAGGATGTACACATACATTGAGCAGAAACTTTCCAGGTTCCACAAAGATTCAAACTCAGATCACTGTGTTGACCATTACACCATGGAAGCAAAACGGTTCAAAATATTTGTTTCCACCAACTGAATACTAGCATATACTGACTGATAGCGTCTTGTTCTCAGTTATTATAAAGTCCAGGACCTAAGAAGGTATAATCATGACATAGTCTTAACTGCCAAAACAAACAAACACTCTCCCAATAGATTTGCAATTTAAATATATGTTTATTGGAATATATCTACATACAAATCTGTGTTTCCATTCAGTGCAGTAGTTTTACTGAGTGTAATAGTCTATACCTTGTATCAGTAATATAATGTGAACATTGTTCTGGCAACTGAATTTGTTTAATGGTGTGCCACTCTGTGATGAATATTCAAGTATTTGTGCATGCATGTGTGTAAGAAGGCTTGTGTGATACATACAGTATGCTTTCTTCACTTCAGCTCATGAAGGTGCTGAAAGAAACTGAGTATTAATGCTGCATGTGCCTTTTTTCAATTAGAAATAAGTTCTGAGCTCCAGTAATGACCCAGACATAACAACTAGTGTGGAGATCCAGCAGGGGTTCTGCTGAACACATGGTGCTAATGAGGCCAGCATGCTGTATTTTTAAACTGCCAATTGCCAACTCTGTGCTGAAGGTCAGAATATCTCTTCTCTTAGCTGTCATCACCTTCACAAATATGTCTTCACAATTGCACAACAAAAGCACAGTCGTATGGTTCGGGGATATGTTAATAATTCTCAGTGATCTTGGGTCTTCACAGCTTTCTCTTGCAATTATGATGTGCATGGCAGACTGTTAGACAGCTCAAGTTTGTTTTAGTTGAAATGTTTTGGCTCACAGAGAGGTAGTCCTAAGGAGGGGGAACTATAGGTACCGATGAACAAGAATGAACATTCCCTTATGGAAATATAGTATACTTCAATACATTTTTAAGGTGTAATATACATAAGTGCATTAAGTACATACAGTATACCACTCATACATATATTCACTCTTTCTTCTTCAGTAATCACCTTATTGTTCATGATATTGAAAACAGACTGCTATGCTCAGTCATTCAATTGACTGGTGGCTTCTATCACTGCAGTATGAAAGATAATTCCCCTAAATACCATCAGGTTATCACATGCCCCACAACAAAAGATACACCAAAAGTTTACACCACCAACAAAAGATGCTTTCTTTGCCCTCCCTTGCACACCACTTAGAAACTCTGCCCATGCCATGATCATGCTTGTACCCACTTACAGGCAAGCAAAAACAAACCATCCAGGACAATCAGATGCCAACAGACTCCTGAAGCAGTGGAGGAGCTACAGGACTGCCTAGACACCACTGACTGGTCAGCAATGAGAGTTTGTTGCAACCATTTGGAATGAATATACTGTCTCTGTTACATCCTACATATGCTTTTGTGAAGAGGCTTGTCTACCAAAAAACTGTAGTGTTGATAATGTTGATAATGATATCCATGGTTCACCAAGGAACTGAAAGTGCTCAATCCTGGTGTACTCACTGGGCTGGAAATAGAGAGGAGTATCACTCTGCTAAGCAACATTTTAACAAAGCACTAAAGGCTGCAAAGAGGGGCTGTAAGGAAAGGTGGGAGAGGGAGTTCTCTAGCAACAACATTAGGGCTGTTTGGGGCTCCTTGCTGACACTCATCAGCTACAAATGCAGGAGTTTGCAGGCACCCCACACCCCCATTCTGGCAGATCAACTGAACCAATTCTATAGCCGCTTTGAGAATCCTCCCCCTCCCACCACAATGGATGGCTCAACGGTCCCTTCCTCATCACTGCAGGATGCCCCTACACCCATTTCACACTCCCCACTCACTATCACTTCAGAGCAAGCTAACAAGATCTTCAAAAAACTAAATACAAGGCTTCAGGGCTTGATTTATTTGATTTACAGGAAGGCTATGTAATTATTATTGGATAATTGCATGAATGAGTACGGCGGTACAGGTGTTCCTATTAAAGTGGACATTAGGATACTTCTTGTGAACTTGGATAAACGTGTAGTATACTTGACTGGAATGGATGCACAATCGTTCTGTGCACAGTGGTATATACATTGATGAATGGACTAAAGAATTACTGTTGGCGTAATTATTATTATTATAATCTAAGCGAAGTACCCATCTTCTCAAAGGGATAAGCTCTTAGACACGACAGAAAAAGGAATCAAACTTTCATGACGCCAGCCAAATCATTACAGACCAACATCTGTGGAAACAGCAGCATTTCAGTCTCCCAAAAAGGACTTGGGGGAAGCATGCCTACGTCCAGAGTACTTTTTTTGAGAACTGTGCTTCTTTTCATTGGGTAGGCTACAATGTGTACACAACTTACTCTGTTTCCATGATAACGTATTCATCTGGGGCTGTTTCAGCTTTCCAGCTCTTCATGACAGAAACCACTATGGTCTCTACAGCTCCATCTGCTTTTCCAGAACATTCTCTCCCATAGCAGACCAGCACACAGAGCATCGCAAATAAATTACAAGAGGAAGGTGTTTCTTTCTTTTGGAAACAATGATATTTAGCATAATTTAATTGTGATTTTTTCAGATATGCACTAGAAAATGCATATCTGCTGTAAGAACTCCACATCAACCACCATAGCCATGAAACCTGTTTATATTTCTATGTAAGAATGGGGTCTTTGTCATACGCAACATAATTTAAGTTTGAAGTGCTTACTGGTGTGGCCTAGCCTGAGTTATTAGTCATGAAAAATACAGTTGTCTTCTCATTTTAGTACATAATGGTGAGCTTTTATGTAGAGTAGTAGTCAAAAATAAGCACACGTGCAATGACATCACTGGCAAGCCATGTTTATGTGACGGAATACTGTGTTTGCAATGTATGTTTGATTTTCCGAGGGTGCTCATATTAAAAATACACGACATTTGTGAAAACATGTCACTGAGACAATACTTGCTTTAAGAGAAAATGTTAGGAGTTAAATGCGCCATAGTACCACTCAGTTTATGTTTGTACGTAAACTGCAATGGAGAAAAAGGAAGCATTGGCAGAAGTTTTGATGGCAAGAGTGCTACAAACCTCCTATTCCCATGATCCCGTGCAAATGGAACACAGTCTTCCTGAGTTATGCGTGCAAACTTGACAGTAAGAGCCTGGTTTGATTTTAGTGTAGGGCAACCCAGCCCTCCTGCATTCCTACTTTTCAGTAAGAATTATAATTTTCTATTCCCCATGAGATTCTTATAAATACTTACATACATACATCTGTGACCTAAGGATAATGGAGTCTTAGGTACAGTGTGACTTTTAAGCTTAACCATATAAAATTAAAGATGACATTTTAACCCCATTATATTTTAAAGTGACATGTTGGAAAAATCTAGGAGTTACATAGATTTAATACACATCAGTGGCCAGGGTCACAAGAGCAAACTGGAGAAGAATTGGTAAAAACTGATATAAATATACAAATTAAAGAAAGAAAGGAATGGAGTGAGAGAAAATTAAAACCAGAGCCAAGCCAACTTAAACAAATAGCATGTCAAAAAATGATTATTATTACAAGGATGCTCTTATATTCTGTAACACCTTGTGGATTCAGTGTCAGAGAATTGTCGAACGTGACCCTGAAAACATCAGCTTTTCAAAATTGATTATAAAGAATTACAATTCAGGCAACATGTGTTATTTTTTTTTATGAAGCTGAAGATAGTTCTGATTGAGACAGACATAGTGTGTGGAAATTGCAAAGGAATACAGCTACAGTGGATATAAAAAGTCTACACACTCCTGTTAAAATTGCAGATTTTTGTGATGTCAAAAATGAAACCAAGATAAATCATGTCAGATCTTTTTCTAGAAAAAAACTTGCACACGTGCACACCTCTTAACTAATTTTTGTTAAAGCACCTTTCGCTTTAATACAGGACACAGTCCTTCTGACAGTCTTTTTGACAGAATTCTTCTTCTTTTGTTAACTTAAATTTGTGCTTTGGGTCGTTGTGATGAAATCTGGAATGGTTCTTCAATTTCAGCTGTATAGAAAAAGGCAGTACGGGCACATATTCCTGCAGCTCCTTTAACTCTTTTTACCAGAGGACTAAAAATGGAATTTCCACCTGGTTAAGCGTGCCTGTGTTCAACATTGAATTTATTTGTGATGTCACACTCCATAGAAGTGGTTAATGGCTCATATGAAAGTAGACAATTTGAAATATTTCATATGTAGTTGTTTTTTTTTTTTTACCTAGCCTACTAGGTTTATCATTTTATTGTGGAAGTTGTATACTGTGTTTTACTATCAAAACATTGAGAGCTTTAGTTGCTGTCTGTTTTATCTCTGTACCCATGTTATTGTGCAGAGGTGTGAATTGTTTGCCCAGCAGGGGGCTCACACCCTTCCCCTTTGGTCACCAGCTGCTAAACGCAAAGTCACAATACTCTACACACAGAAACCTAATAGTGTCCTGAAGAATCTTATAACAGACTTGCGGTGATAAACGAAGTAATTTTTTTATACTGATTGAAAATGTCCGATAAGTCGATTTTCCATTTCGCTGGAGAAATGGAGCACCAGTGTACTGTGAGAAAGGGTTAATGTTGCTGTAGGTCTCTTGGCAGCCTCCCTGATAAGTTTTCATCTTGTCCTTTTGTCAATGTTGGAGGGATGTTGTTACCCACTTGTTGACTGACCCACTGTGGCCTCCACAGTGTTCCATTGTACATCTAATGTTTTGGAAATTCTTATGTACCCCTCTCCTGATCGATACCTTTCAACCATGAGATCCTGTACATGCTTTATAAACTCTTTGCAGACCATGGCTTCTGCAGTCAGATGAAACCAAGAAGATGTCAAGAAAATCTTACAGAAACAGAATCATTTCATTGGTGACAGGTGTATGTAAACTTTGAACATTAATTTGAAAGTGACTGAATGTGATTCTGAGCACAGTCACATGCCCCATCATAAAAGCATACGCACACTTACATTATGCAACCAGGCTATTGGAAGTCTTTTCTTTTTTTTTCCCTAAATCATATGTATTTGTTTGAAATTTGTTGGTTTCTATATCACAGAAAATATCTGACCCAATTTATCGTTTTAATTTTTTTTTACATCACAGAACCCCCAATTTTAATAGAGGTGTGTACTCTATTTTCTTATCCACTATAAACAAACAGTGACAGCTGGTCATGATACTGAATGGGAGGACTAAAAAAATGTACTATGCATCAGTTACTCTACATTATTATTATGAAGAACTCATATTTGAGTTTTACAGTACAGGGTCTCATCGTAGACATAGATCTATTGCACATACACATAGGAACACGCTTATCCAAAGGCGGATAGGCAGCACCATTCGCGTTTCAAGTGCGTAATCATGCTGTCTCTTCTGAATAGCAAGGATAGTAAACAGAAAAGCTGCACTTGCCATTAGCCAGCTCTTTTGTTCAAACTACAAAAACTTACTGTTCTGCTGTTTGTCCTTTCATGTCATTTGTACTTTGCCTGGACAATGTTTGCTTAGTCTATTTGCTTCCAGTTTTTCATCCAAAGGCATTTTGAAAAATCAGTGTTCGAGAAAGTAATCCATCTTGTTCATGTTTGTTACACTCTTTATTGTATTTCATGTGTGCCTTTCAATGACTGCTGATGATGTGTAGGAGGTATTTCACCAAGTGTAATCACTTGGTGATTGCCACCTATAGGCTGCATGAATCTACAGTCTGCACTAGAAAGGGACCAGCCCCAGCCTCAGTTGTTCATACCATTTTGTACAATTCTACTTGTTGGCACTGTTGCACTTGGTTCCACAAAAGTCAAAACGGTCAACAATCAACAAAGCCATTTGTTAACACAAAGTAAGACACTGTAGAGGGCTTAATGACCAGGGTGTGTTCAGGTGGTGGGGGGTTGGGGTGTGTGTGATTGGGGGGCAGGGGTGGCACCGGCCCCCTTAAAAACCTGATAGGCCGCCCCAGATGCCACCTGCCTGAAGATTGCATTTGAATTTTTTTTTTTAATTGTCAATCACTACTTGTGTACTCCGGTACACTATGTGGGAGTATATGGCCCGATAGCTCCGGAACGCAACAACTGACATGAGCCACCATTAAAAAGAGCTCTTTAGTAGCTTTCAAACAACACCAGCCCCCAGGCATTTTAGCTGACTTTGGAGCTCCATTTACAGCTAAAATTCCTGTGGCTAACGTCAGTGTGCTTTCCTGGGCTTGCTCTCTCACCTCACCCTCATTGGAAACAAATGTTCATGGACCAGTACTCAGCAGTAGCTACCACTGCTAGTGCTAGTTTGAAGCTGTTATAACACATATTGTCACAGAGTAAAAAATGCGTACACAGTTTTTACATAGTGTGTTCACTGCCAACTGTCTATTCTATGCATGCTGGCATAGGTTTTTTTTTTTCCCATTTTGGACATCGAATTGGTAGCTCCATGCTGGCACAGACTGGATAATAGAGAACTCTGCCCTCTCTATATTTTAACTCTGTGATCAGCCCACAACAGTCTGACCAAAACGTGGTTTCTCTGAATTTCCTGAAAGATGTCCTGCTGATAGTGAGTCTGCAAAGCTTGCACAGTTCCATCACTGAAGAAAAAGAGATAAAATGTCAACACATATTGAGTCATTGACACATACTGACATACTGACATGATGGATAATCTGTGTGACCTAGTCCTAGACTAGAGTGGTACCTGGGAGATCCTTAGTGCTTTCTTCTAAGTGTGTTATGCTTCCCTGTGACACAGCATGAACAGCAGTTGAAAGGATGCAGAGGTTGGCCTTTTGTGTCTCAGCGGTAGGACACGTTAGCCTTTATCCTTTCCGGTTGGTAACTGTCATGTGATAGGGAAGAGCTGGCTATTGGTTGGGAATTGGCAAGATCAAACTGGGGAAAAACATTAATGGAGGGTTGCACACTAATATGGCTTAGTGGAACATGCTATAGAATTATTTTTAATGTGATTATTATTAAGAGGAATCAGTTCACAAATATGCCAAGAAGGGGGACAAAGTGTCTAGATATGATCTGTTTCTGTTTCTAATAGCTGCGTAATTTTTTCTAATGTTGAATGTTCTGTTAAAAAGACAAGAGAATCTGTCAAATGTGCTAAAAGTAAATGTAAAAATAAATGCCACACAGAGAAACAGTCTGCCGACCCAACATCTCCGTAAAGATAAAATAACCCAAAAGGCCTGAGAAACACAACAAAATGTCAGGGCTCACTAGAGAACTACAGTATGTGTAGATAGGACAGTTGTGAGATGGATGCAGGGATGCTCCTTTTTCTGAAATGGGGCTTTCAAAATCAGCACTTCGATATCTCCATAAGGTATTTCTGAAACATTCACTGCCTTTCTTTGCTCTTTTGCTCTTCACCTCCACCCTCCATCTCTCACCCTGCCAATACTTTCATCCTGGCAGAGCTTGAAAGTGTGGTTCCAGAGGGAGAGACTGAGTGAGAAAGAGAGAGGGGATGAGGGGGATTCACTAACCATGGGCCAGCATCAAGCCATCCACACAACTTTATTGTTTCAGCATGCCATTCTCCATTTGTTTTCTATCAAATTCACATGGTAGCATTTTGGAAGCTTAAGCTGGTTTGGTGTGCATCATTTCAGGTCTGTTACGTTAGCTACTTGTTTTGCAAGAACTGTATCAGTAAAAAAAATATTAAAAGTACAGGGAAGAAATATGTGTTTAAGATTTCAGAGTCTAGAAAGAAGTCAAATTGTGTGTCATAAATTAAATATTGATGAACTTAACTCTCATGCTGGATGTGTGTGTGTGTGTGTTCTGTTAATCTGTCATAAGGCAAAGAGGAAGAACCAAAAATAGTCCATAAAGCCAATTCCATGTGGGCCACGCAAATTCTCAGGAATTCCTACATTTTTCCTACATACATGTGAATGAAGAGGCCAAAAGGCAAACTAAACCAAGGCCCAATAGACAAGCAACTATCACACAGACTCTACATATTTGTGTAGGACATTAGAGGTTCAGCATGTATCATTGTCACCTCACAGTTCCAGGGTCACTGATTCAATCCCGAGCTCAGGCTGCTGTCCGTGTGGAGTTTACCATGTTCTCTCCGCGTCTGTGGGAGTTTCCTCGAGGTTCTCCGGTTTCCTCCAACCTACCAAAAACATGCCAGTAGGTGGATTGGCCCCTAGGTGTGAATGAGTGTGTCAATGTGTGTGTTCATGGTGTCCTACAATGGACTGGCCTCAGATCCAATGTGTATTCCCATCTCACACCCAGTGTTCCTGGGACAGGCTCTGGATCCACTGTGACCAGAGGTTACTGAAGAGGAATGAATGAATTACAGGTTCATTAAGAAGCACTGCTTCATAGTGACAGTGTTGTTTCTGGTTAGAGCAGAAGTGAAAGCATAGAGAAGAATGATCAAGGTTTTAAAACAGAACCCAATCACAACCATATGATCCTCAGGATACAGAAGGCCAAATCTGCTGTGATTTATGAGGTTCCCTGAACACCATGCTTTTGCCTCCCCAATTGCTTTCCGCAATACACACTGAAAATATATATAAAATATATATAAAATTTTTACACAGAATCCATACATTCACTGGCCACTTTACTAGGAACATGGGTACACCTGCTCATTCATGGAGTTAACCAATCAGCTAATCATGTGGCAGCAGTGCAATGTATAAAACTCTAAATCTGCATGTTCGATGTTCACATCATATCAGTCTGAGGCTACAATCGGCACATATTTACAGAAACTGGACTACTGAAGAACGGAAGGAGATGTTTCGATGAGCCTGTGACCATGAAGACTTAGATTCCTGTTCTTTGCTGACAGGACTGGAACCTGATGTGGTCTTCTGCTGTTGTAGCCCATCTGCCTAAATGTTCGATGGGTTGTGCATTCTGAGATGCTTTTCTGTTCACAATGGTTGTACAGAGTGGATAAGTTACTGTATCCATCCTGTCAATGCAAACCAGTCTGACTACTCTTCTCTGATCTCTGTCTTTAACAAGGCATTTCTGCCCACTCACTGGATGTGTTCTGTTTTTCAAACCATTCTGTGTAAACACTAGAGACTGTTGTGTGAATATTCCAGGATATCAGCAGTTTGGGAAATACTCAAACCAGGCCATCTGGCACCAAAATCAAAAAGTCACTTAGAACATTTTTTTTCTATTCTTCTGTTTGATATGAACATTAACTGAAGCTATTGGCCTGTATCCGCGTGATTTTATGCATTGCGCTGCCGACACATGATTGGCTGATTAGATTATTGCATGAATGAGCAGGGACACAGATGTTCCTATTAAAGTGGCTGGTGTGTGTGTGTGTGTGTGTGTGTGTATGTATGTGTATATATATATATATATATATATGTATATATATATATATATATATATATATATATATATATATATATATATATATATATATATACACACACACACACACACACACTAATGAGATATATATTAGCTTCCTGAAGTAAGGGTGCTTTTACATATGCAACATTTAGTCCGTTTGAAATGAACCCTGATGTGTTTTCACCTTTGGTGAGGTTTGCTTAGGCAGGTGAGGACAGAGCAACTGCACTCACATAAGGACAAAACAACGTCTGGGCTGATTCCAAACAAACTTTAGCGTGACTCGATCCTAAATCAATCCAACTGCAGGAAGTAAACCAAACACTGTATGTACAGCCCAGTATGGCCCTCAGCCAGTGGTTTCTGCTTTTTGGTTTGTAATGAAACTAAACCAAACCAAAAGTATCAATTTCACTCTGATTCTTACATGACAAACAGCTAATGAGTTGATGAGCTGGTTCCAGGAAAGATCAGGAAAACTTGAGAACCTCTACTTTAGTGGATACTGCTTATTACAATTCAGCATTATGATTTCACAATTCTGTCCTAGTGTTGAGATTAAACATAGTGTTAAATAATTTCAGGAAACAAATACAGCACAATTGATGGTTTCAGTATTTCCTTTCCACTTGACAAGATCCCTGATTGAGGAGGTGAGAAAGCCTGGAAAATGAGACTCTGCTGGTGACTTATGAATGACGTAAACCCATTAGCAAGTCCCCAAAATATCTGCTAGAGAAATAAGCTCCTTTCAGTGAATGGCCTACCCTCCCTGCCCTACACCCTAAACCAGTCTACACACCCACCAAGTCATGCTGTTATAGCACATCGACTCCCCAAACACACCTGAACTGCACATGCACTGGTGAACTTGCAGCTGTTGATTGCGTCAATGTTGCTTGAGTAAACATCTGAGACAAATTAGCTTGTTGTTGGTGAACTTCAGCTGCAGTGCAGGTCTAACAGTCCCCAATGTGTAAAGACCTCTTCTTGATAACCTCAGAAGAGGCACAGGGGCACAACACTTCATTACATGTGTGTGGAAGGACTGGCAACAGGCTCTCCGGTTCCTCTACACACACAGCTTCCATTCTCTACACGGCTATTCGACCACTCCCACACCAGACAACGTTGCACTTTCCACAAAGCACGCAACTTCCACTGGAAAATGCTACACTGCTGCTCTGTTATCACTACACATGGGCCTCATTCTATACATGTTGCTTTTAGATGAATGATAAAACTTGTTTTTGGCTAGCCGATAAGACGTATAAAAGTATATAATACATCAAAATGACTGAATTCTACATAAGTTCATACATAACCTTAATAAAAAACACAAGTACCATACTAAGAAAAAGGACAGGGCAAGTATAGGATTCATACTGAGTTAGTAATTTATTCATTCTCATGTGTTATTTATACATAAGTTATCTCAAACATGACATACATACTTTAAATACCAAAATGCTGATTTAAAAAAAAATGGGAAAAAGAACATAGCAGAAACATATGTTGCCCTTTATTTGATTTCATTTCTGTTGCTGTCTTTCTTTCTTTTTTTTTTTTTTTTTTTAAATATATTTTTATGCCAAACTATTAGATGCAAATTCCAAAAGACTGAAAACCTTTCCAATATGGGGCCAGTAGGGGAGATAAAGATATCACTAGTTGAAGGGAATGCACTGTACATCTGTGCCTACTTAAAACGAGTGTGTACATCCTTCCTCATGCTTCTTCCAATAAACATATCCATGATGCAAGAATAAAGGACATTTATTTCTGGAATAAAGGAATTATTATTATTATTTTTTTTTAAACTAAACATTAGGTGGGAGGAAATTGGAAAGTACTACACCAGTTAAAAACTGAAACATCTTTCCAAATTAGATCGGGAACAGGTCAAAGTAATAGTGTCTAAAGGAGGTGTTTAGGAGATTCATTTATTTAGTTAAATCACACACCAAATACCTCTTTGGAAATGTGATGGTCCATAAAGCCAAATAAAAAGTATTACTTCTTCTTAAATACCACACAAAGGATCAGCTCTTTTTTGGCTAAACTGTAGGCGTTTGGCTCTGACCAAACTTAATTATCAAAGTCTTTTAGATCCAATAAGCCAGTGCTTTTCAGCTTCTCCAGCCATAACATCATAGCAGCTTCACTCATCACCTGCAGGCAGATTTTCCTCAATCCTCTTGATGAACTTCATGCGGATTTCTGTCACATTGTCTCCTCTTAGAGTGTCCTGAGCAAAACGCACATCCACTGCCATTTGTACCTACAAAAACAGGCCCAAGAACATTGAGAATGACCTGAATGGAAACAGTTTTGCCCTCCTTTTATTATTTTTTTGAATGTCTACGAATGTCTCAAGTGATTAAAAAAATATGAAAATCATGTCTACGAATTTTTAATTGTTGTAAAGGGCCTTCCTCTGTCTCTCTAACCGCCTATTTTCCCTGAGAAGACCCAACAGCTGCTAATATTGATCAATCAGATCCTCAGTGTTCCTTAGTATTCGTTATACCGCTATACCGCTGCTGCTGAATTCTCAATTCTGATTGGTCAGAAGGTTTTGATTCATTCTCTATAACATCAGCTGTGACAGTGGTTTGCTACAAGGCCAACATAAGCATATTTTGTTCTTTAATTAAAATTTACATTGGAACATTTCTGTAGTGTAAAAGGAATAACAATTTCAGGATGGGCTGTTGCTGAAAACTAATCATCGGGATGGTAATGGCTCTCTGCTTAGCGTCATGCATCACCCTACTCTTTTGCTGAATATTTTCCTATAACCGTATGTCCTGAAATGTTTTATTCTTTACGTAGTTGTCTCACGAAGGAGAGGAGAAGAGTTTATACTGCAGTCTAGCCACTGTAGGCTGTGAGGTAATGTTAGGGTAGAGCGATAAATTAGCTAGCATGCTCAATAAGTGGAGAAACATTTGACACGCGCAGTCGCTTTCTTTTGAAATCAGTGTTTCGTAACCTGTTGTTGAACCAAAGCTGAGCTGGAACATGCCGCTTCATTAATTAAAATGATGAAACCTCAAGCTAAATTAGCTGTGTTCATTATGCAGCAGAGTTTAAGGATTTGACAGAGCAGTTAGGGGATCACAGAGGAACTTTACTGAGAGATTATGCAGAGTTTTGTGTTTGGGAACAAATAACAGGATTTAAAGTTCACTTTGGTTTCATCCCAAATCGCATACTTGGGTACTAAAATAGTGCACCAGCAGCTGTTACACAGGTCTAGCCTAGTCTTTAGAAGTAGCCAGGAGCTGATCACAGTGAGTTATTCAAATTTATCTAACTTGTGCTGTATTTGAATTTCAGCCATGGCCCAATCACAGTTAGCTGTTCAAATAAAATTAGTATTTTCAAATAGTATCCACATTTTTCACGTTTCGATGCAAATGATTTTCACAATAGAGACCCTTTAACATGGCACACATTGAAACTCTTTACCATCTCCAGAGCTCCTCTCAGCACACCACACAGTAGGTTGGAGTAAATTAGAGTGTTATGGTTGTCCGGAAGCTCCACAAAGTCCACCAGTGGATTGCTTTCCAGGATGAGGGAGAACTCATCTCCAGCAGGGCTCCAGTTCGTCACACTGGGCGTGATGCCCAGATACATCTTAAAGGCTACCTGTCCATGAGAAACAGAAATACCCTTAACCAGTGGCGAAACCCATGTATGACAGTTAAATGATTTTACAGGTCTTTAAATTTCAATGGGATGTATATGCCTAGAGCCAACCACTGTCACCAAAGTAACTCGGATGGCGATTTTAATTGAGGAGTTTGGATTCCTGACCTCCAAGTGGCTTTTTGAACCTTCCTCAAGGGAGCAATATAGTGTGAAAGGATTCAAAGGTTCAGTATTCTGATCAGGAGCCCAGAATTGCTCTGAGCAAACAGTAGATTAACATCTGACAACGTGGCTCACAGTGGAAAGCAAAGGCAGAACAGGATGGGGAGGAGAGAGCGAAAACACTACCATACTTTCAGTGTGAACTAACACGTTTTTGTAGTGCAATGTTTCGCAATTGGTTTAAGTAACAGTACATCTGGTCAGCGTCAGATGTAAGGACAACAAAGACAGCAGAACTGAGGCATCTCAAGTGTCTCCAAAATTGCAAATGGCAGTTGAATTTACGGTAGCCAAGCAAGGATTGTTCTCCTCATGCACGATTCAGGAAACGGTAAACAATAGACAGAAGGGATAAACAGTTAGATGGCAGGCTGCTGAGACTGCACTCACTTGCTTTCCTACACATTTCCATGGTTATTGGTACTAACTTTCTTTCCACTCTCCAACATATTTTGGAAAAGCTCTAATTGGCTGAAATTCCGATACCTTTGCAATGACATCGGCTGTTTCTCGGAAATCGTGACACCTGCCAACACTAGAGCGAGCCAAGAAGTCCTCGATGAGACGTACTCCGATATTGTAACCCCTTACAAGAGACAGAAAGAAAGAAAGAAGCAGTATTATTGTTGAAACCTGGATATAAAAACCAACACCTCATTTATGGTACATCTTTCATTCGTAATTAGTGAAAATAATTTATTTATTTTCAACTTTCTTATCAGGTCTTATAAAGGAAAGGCTCATAATATGATGCTTATTGCAATATATCTCTAGGTTCCATATATGGTCAAAACAAATTTTAAAATAATGGTATTATTATTATTATTACTACTACTACTACTACAGGCTTTCTCTGTTGCGAGACAGTATTTTGGATTTCAAAAAGGATATCATCAAATAAAATCAGACATGCTTCTGCTGCCACAACTCAATCTACAGTTCAACATCCACTGACTTATCTGACCACTCGTGCTCATAAAATACTCCTTTACACAACTGAAGTTGTATACAAGCTTATAGAATCTTTTCAGCTCAGCTGTAGCTGTAGCTGAAGTGTTTATGCCACTGATCATGGATAAAAACATTATCCTTAGGATTAGGGATGCTTGAGGACTAGATGAAAAATGCAACTCTCTGTAACAGCTAAAGTGACGAACATGACAACGTCACAACAAACAAATGGACCAGGCTTCAGTGGTTTGGACACATACTGCATCCTGCAGGTGGTAAATTACACTGCTGTTTAATTAGCCCAGGAATAACATTTACTTCATATCTTATATTTATCCTGATACAAGATAAATCAAGACAAACAAAATGCAGTACTCTGACATAATGCACAAAATTAATATTGTGACCGAATTGTATCCACTTGAACACTGCAGGAGCTGGACCTGCAAATGTGTAGCAATGTGTACAGAAGCTGTAGACAAAGTATTACAATGTGCCTGTGTCTTTACCAATAAAAGAAAATCAGAACTCAGTACCCTGTCTTATTCAAGCTACACTGGCTCACTATTAGGTTCTACACTGATATATGATGTTGAAGGCTCTGAACGGCTTAGCTCTGGTGTATCTTGCTGATCTCCTGAAGGAGTATAACCCATTCGGATTATCTCTAAACTCTGGAATTATACTCCAGTGTACATTAGAAACACCAGATTAAAAACATACTTCAATAATTCTCAGTCTTAGGGTTTATCTTGTTAAGCATACTTTGCATTATTTGTAGTAATTCAAGCTTTATAGTTAATTCCTTAGCGATTTTCATCACTTTAATGTAATTTATTATACATACATTGTGTGCACGATCTAATCTTTTCTTTTGTAAGTAAAGCACTGAGATTTTTGAACTCAAAATGAAAAGTGCTATAAAAGCTATTACTACTACTACTAACAACAACAACAACAACAACAATAATAATAATAATAATAATAATAATTATTATTATTATTATTTTGTAACTACTGCTACTTAAAAATATTAAGTAAGTACTTCTTCTACAATGAATAATAACTGTTCATGGTGTGAATAGATTCATTCATTAATTCATTCATCATTGGCCCCACCTGTGATGACTGGCAAGACAAGCACTTTCATTACGTATATGTTTCCCCTGACAGCGAAATCCTTCTAACAGATTCCATGATCTCAAAAAAGAAAAATCACAGAAATAACCAACAGTGATAAATCATATTCACCATTTTACTAGACTGTATTCTTTTCAGAGAGGTAGTGGAATTTGTCAGTGTACTGCAGGACTGAGACATATATTTGAATGGACAAGGCCGTAGCCACACAGTTGGTCTATTCATTTTACATCATGCACTGGGTAGGTGGTGGTCTCTAAAGGACTATAGTTGTACAGTTCACACTTTTCCTCTTAACCGCCCACCGAGGTAGACTAACAGCCACCATCCCCACCAAACCACAGAGAGAGAGAGAGAGAGAGAGAGAGAGAGAGAGAGAGAGAGAAAGAGAGGCTCAATGTGGACCATATTATACCTTAAACAAACTCATTGACTCTACATTTCGTATGCGTATGGTAAAAATGACAGAACAACATTCACACCACTGCATTCTAGCAAATTTTGTCATGTCATAACAAAGCCAAACAAATATGTAAAGTGAAATGGCTACTGGATGTAATGCCTAAGGTAAAACCAGACGTGAAGATATGGTACAAACAGAGAGAAAGAGAGACAAAGATGGAGTGAGGGAATACATAACTTACATTTTATCAAGCTGCTTGTTCACTTCCTCATCATTCTCATAATCCTTACAGAGCTGTGTGACCAGGGCTCCATACGTGAGAGTAAACAATTCTGAATTCTGTTAAACAGGAAAACAATAGAAAGACAGTTAGTGAAAGATTACTACGCTTCTTCAACTATAACAGCGGTATTCAAAAAAGGAATTTCCAGCTACATTAAATTCATTGCTTACAAATATCTGAATAAGCAACTATCGTGACCGAACGGTGACAGCAGTCAGCATTCAATGCTTAACCATGGTTTAGCTCATGGCTATAAATAAGACTCATCAATCTAATGTGGTTATGTTTTGTTTTACGGTAGCACTTCAAGTTAACACTTTTGACTAGCGTCACAGATTCCGAACAGACAAGACATCTGTTTTGAGAATAAACGCATACTTCCCTGTCCAATCCTTTTTAAAACATTCTGCTATTGTCATCACCTTTTTTTTTTTTTTTTTTTTAAACAGGCCATGCCGTCACTAAGCTAATCAGACAAGAGAGGGTAAATCTGTGAAAGTCTCTGAAAACTCATCCCTTTCCTTGATCAGCTGCCTTCAGGTAAACAATTTACATAAACGCATGCGATTGCCTGAATGAGCTACAACAGACGATCTGCTACAGACGCCGTGATGGGTTATGTTTAAAAAAGCTGGAGTCACAGAACTACAGACTTTTCCCCCCATACGTTCCCCATTGCTGATAAAGTTTTTTTTTTGAGTGATTTGTTCAAACCGCTGAAATACGCATCTTACGCAATACTCCCAAGCTTCCAATCACTAATGCAGAACCTCAGTTTAAGCTACAGAACGTCCATTCTGTGTTTTAAATCAGTGTACACCCTGCACTATTAAGTTCTTGCATCCGGATGGGCTGAAAGGGTTTATTAATTTTTGATTACAGTAGCTCTGACAGTAGTCCTGGTTGCAAGGTTTATATCAATGCCCTCGTTTTAAAACATTATGTAAGCTTTCTGTAACATTTAAGGAAGGATTCTTGATGTCAGCGCTTTATAACTGTCATTAAGGTTTCCATCTCGTGAAAGTCTTCAGAACTGAGGACTTTGTGCTTTCCAGTTGTTTTTGCTTATTAACTGAAAAAAGAGAAACTGGCAAGGGAATGACTCTTTATAGCTGTAATAACGTAAATGATAACAGGAACTGCTATAACTTGTCTCGTGGATGTTCCACAACATTAAACGTAACTATAAATGGATAAAAGTACAATGTGTCTTTATCATTAATAAAAAAAAAATAAAAACATTGCTGTGATATAAAGAACTGCAACTGAGGAATGTTAATGCAGCTCACACAGGGATATTAATATAAAAATAAATATTCGATAAGCTTATTAAGATCGGATTATCAGTCATGATAACACAGAAAGAATTGTGCTTCAGTTCTTTTCCTGCAGAAACTCTTCACATGTGATTTGGCACCAGACTTTCACAAAATGATTTAAGTCTGTTTCAGTACAGTGTACTGATAAGAGAGCTGTGGCAGCAGTTTGGTCTCAGTCTCAGGCATCAAGATTTCTAAATGTAAAATTTGATCTGATATGTTTGTGAAACTAAGGACTGCCAATCTGACTACATTCACCACACACGCACACATAATGGAAGAATTCAGACCTGTACTCGATGGTCCTCCTAGTCTAAATGTGGAATTCCATACGTTAAACATAAGACAATTAGAGGGTTAGCTTTCCATTACTCTGCTCTTAATTCACAGAACATAAATCATATACTACATTAGAGAAGCAGTTTCTGTGGATATTTTTAAAAAGGTACTTCTCTTTATTATACATCAATGATAATCAATGTTTTATGCTTCACAGCTCCAGGGTCGAGCTCTACTGTGTGGATGAGCTATGCTAAAGTGCCCTTAGGTGTGGGTGAGTATATGACTCTGTGTGTGTGTGTGTGTGGTGCCCCGTGATGGACTGGTGTCCCTTTCAGGGTTTACTCCCACCTCTTGCTCAGTGTTTCTGGTTTTGTACAGATTATAAAACATTTTTAGGTGCAAATTCTGGTTGAAATGTGCTATAACAACAACTACAACAACAACAACAAAAAACAACAACAACAACCAAAATGATCTCTTGCATTACACCCGATTCAACTTATCAGCTAGTTATGTTATAGCAGGGAAAACAGAAGGCCTAGCTTAAAGGATAGCTGCTACGTTCTGTGAATTCATGTGCCGCAATCACGTTACAGTTTCCTTCTTCTTAGTCTTGGGCACCATCTTGTGGTCCACAACGAGTGTACACACTCAGTGGTCAGTTTATTAGGTACACCTACCTGGTATCTACAGTCCTTGGACCTTTTTATCAGTTACACAATTACTGATTGTAACCAATCACAAATCAGCAGAAAGAGATCAGCACAGGAGCAACAGAGACCACGTTATTCTCAACACATATGTGATACTCTGTAGTTTTTTTATTTTTATTTTTTAAACATTATACACTGATTGCACACTTTAAAAGAAATGCATACCTTGGTGGTCGACCATTTAGGTACACAGATAGTGTCTAGAGCTTTTTCTAATACAACACAGTTTGGATTAATCATCTTCACGCCCGTCATCAGATCTGACCACAGGGCTACATGGGCTTATTGGTTGGTGATCTGTATTTCTACGAATCTCAAACAGTGCACCTGATAAACTTGTAGCAGCATCACACACGCTACTGCAATATCCATCAATTCTGTGCTGGAAATCCAGGACACAAATACTGTACATGATCAGTGGTGCTCCAGTGGTAGCTCACTTTCACTGATGGATGTGGAGGAAGTATGAGACATATTGTGCATAGTTACAGATAAGCTAGTCAGTAACTGTATAAGATCATACACGTGCACTCTGTGGTAAATGTGTCTGATAAACTTGCCAGTCTTTTCTCTGTACATTTAAACAACACACATAGGAATATCATATAGGCCATGGTTTTAACCTTAATACAAGAATGCATACAATGATTAAACAAATGAACAAAAATGTTGTTTAACAACTACTTCTTTCTTCGGCTTTTCCCTTCAGGGGTCGCCACAGCGAATCATCACTCTTCGCCTATCCCTATCTTCTGCATCCTCAACACTTGCACCCACTAGCTTCATATCCTCATTTATTACGTCCATATGCCTCCTCTTTGGCCTCCCTCTTCGCCTCCTGCCTGGCAGCTCCATGTCCAACATTCTCCTACCAATATACTCTCTCCCCCTCCTCTGAACATGTCCAAACCATCTTAATCTGGCCTCCCTAACTTTGTCCCCCAAACGTTCAGCATGAGCTGACCCTCTGATGTACTCGTTCCTAATCCTGTCCAACCTTGTCACTCCCAAAGAGAACCTCAACATATTCAGCTCTGACTCCTGTCTCTTCCTCAGTGACACTGTCTCTAAACCATACAGCATGGCCGGTCTCACCACTCTCTTGTACACCTTCCCTTGATTCTCGCTGATATTTTTCTATCACACAGAACTCCTGACACCTTTCTCCACCCATTCCAACCTGCCTGCACTCGCTTCTTTACCTCTTTCCCACACTCACCATTACTCTGGACTGTTGACCCCAAGTACTTAAACTCCTGTACCTTCTTCACCTCTTCACCCTGTAATCTTTGCTGAAAATACTAAAAATAATAAAATAGAATAAAAATAGCTTCTAACTGGATCAGTTATAGACAGTTTCAAACGTCACTGTATCGCTAAAATAAAATAAGAGTAAACATTAATCACATTAACACCAACACAGGGAGACTGACCATTTATTTTGCCAATGGAGGTGTTTTTGGCTTTCCTTAGCTAAACACCTTGCTAGCTAGGCTAAACCTTCTGCAGATACACAGCACACAAACTTACCATCTTCTTGTTGTCTGTGGTTCTGTTGGACTGCCTAGACATGGTGTATCGTATTACAGCTTTGTGCAGGTAGCTTACAAGTTATATTTTATTAATTTGCTTCTGAAATACAGTGATCGTGTTCCTGTATCGCTTTCAAAGCTACTTCCTGAATCACTTCCGCATGTCGGAGGTCATGTTTCGCGTTGATTCTTGGGATTTGTAGTTTTCCCGCTTTTGGGAGCGGAGTCTGTCTGCTTCCTGCAAGACTACAAACCACGCCCAGTACAAGCAACGCCTATTAGTAAATCACGCTACACAACATTTCCACGCCCACTCAAAGACAGGCACGCGAATTTCGTCAATTTCCCTAACCCTAATCCAAACCCTAACCTTATTTGTTGTGGGCGTAACTGGTAATAGTGGGCGTGTCTTGTAAGGGGCGTGGTTTGTAATCCTGCAGGACGCAGCCGGATACACTCGGCTTTTGATGCGCTCTCGTGCACGCTGGATATCTTCATGTGCGCGTGTCTTAGCTAACCAAAGCGGACATGTCTCACTTTTTTGTCTGTTTTACACATTTTTTTTTACCACTCAGATAAATGTAGCCTGTTAACAAAGTACATCTTGGACACATCCTAGAAGTTTTGATGGAAAAAAAAAAAAAAAACAAAACAAAATGGTACATTTCCAAGACTCTCCACAAGATGGCTGTGTACGCCAAAGCACTGGTAAACGACGCGGAGGCGTGATGTCATTCACGATTGAGCCGATTCCCTTCGATGAGTCGACTCACATGGATGAGCCGTTTTACTCCTTCTTTTTTGTAGGTGTAGGCAACGCTGTTACTTTTGCAGTGTAATTTAAAAAATATCTTTTCAACATCTGTGCTGTTCATTAGCAAAGATTTATTTATCTTTAGTAAGCGCTTTACTCTGCTCAGGGTGGAGGTGCTGCTCAGTATTCGTGAGTGAGCCAAATGACCCTGACTCACTAACAAGAGCCAGAATTCCCATCCCTAATGCTGTGGAATTCTCATCCCTAATGTTGTGTAATTCCCATCCCTAATGTTGTGGAATTCTCATCCCCATTGCTGTAGCGAGCCATATATAATGTAGAAAACCCTCAAACAAATACAGAGCAGTTATTTTCAAATAGAATAAGAGAAAACAAGCTTTTGACACAAACCCCAAATTCAACTTAATTCAGAACTACATTAAGAATCATATATTGTGGTCGGGGGGCATGGTGGCTTAATGCTTAGCACTGTTGCACTGCACCTCCGGGGTTGGGGGAGTGAATCCCACCTCCACCCTGTGTGTACGGAGTTTGCATGTTCTTTGGGGGTTTCCTCCGGGTACTCCGGTTTCCTCCCCCAGTCCAGAAACATGGGTTGTAGGCTGACTGGCATTTCCAAATTGTCTGTAGTGTGTGTGTGTGATTATGCCCTGCGATGGGTTGGCACCCCATCCAGGGCGTCCCCCGCTTTGTGCCCTGAGTTCCCTGGGATAGGCTCCAGGCTTCTCCACGACCCTGTGTAGGATAAGCAGTACAGAGAATGGATTTATGGATATTGTGGTCAGATGAGATCAAAATGAAAACTGGCCATGCACAACATCAACAGCAGAAAAAACTGGGAATGCAGCCAATGAACAGCAATCAATCTCACTAAAATATGGAGGTGATTTATTGATGCTTTGTGGCCATTTTAAGGTTAGTGAGCCTTGTGAATGAATGGAATTATGAATTCCACCAAGTATCAGGATATTGTTGTGTAAAACCTACTCTGCTAGGAGGTTATTAGACTATAAGGAAATCTTTCAACTAGACAACGACTCCAAAAATACGTCAACACAAGTGGTCATTTCAGTCCCCTGGTTTTAATCAGAAAATTTCAGTGAATGATAAAGAACAGTCCACATACACACATCTAAGAATATAACAGAGTTTGAAATGTTCTGCATGGCGGAGTGGGCCAAGATCATTCTGCAAGAATCTCCAACCTTGATAGGCATTTCAGGATGAGATTCAGTGCTGTTATTCTGTCCAGGGAAGGTTTCATCTGTCAGTGTGCCATTAGTTTTGCTTTGCAGATAACCTTGCACTATTACCTAAAAGCTCATTTTCACAAAGTGTGCCAGTAATTGAGATATTTTCTGTTCTTAGTTATTATAAAGCCACATATACTCATAATGTAATCAGATGTACACCTTTTACACTCCTGCTTAGCCACTGTTGCGTTTGCACTAATGAACATTTGAAGTAGAACAGCAAAACTGGTCCCTATTTCAAGACAGCATTGGGCTTAAACCAGCATTTCTTAAATGTAGCAGCTGGATCAGTTTAAATATAAAGTTTTATTCCCCAACCTAATACCCTTAGGGCTGGTATATATGTTTTACAATGAAGCATTTTGCAATACCACTGAAACAGATTTCAGCTTCAGCACTTATGCTGTGCTGATTCAGCTTATTTATCTTACAGAGAAAATGACCTAATCTGTCTGCTCATTATCATCTATTTTCCTCTTCAGCGCTGCCTCTCACATGCTGTCCAGGCTGGGGACGGATAAACATTATAAAACCTGGGAACCATTTGAGAACACCTGAGATAAATCCATATTCCTTCTTTCCTTCTTCTATTTTTTACCATATCTTACTTACATACAGAATATCTGACAGAACCAAGTTAATATGAAATTACATTTTTCATACTAATAATTTCCAGATTGTCTCTGGATCCAGGCTGGTTCTCTGCCATGGACAGAAACAATCATTCAATCAGGAATACATTTTGTTCAGTAAGAATGTTACCAGACCTTTTTGCAGCACAGCAAAAAGATTTTTTAGTGAAGATACAGGTTTAACTCTTATTCAAAGGAACAAATCTTTTGTGTGTTAGTTACTTTTAACGATGCCTTCCTGGTTAGAGGAGACAAGCACTCAGGGGGGTGGGGTTCGGATACAGAATAGGACACTTCAGAGGTAGAAAATCAGTAAGCACAGAAGTAAACAAGGTGTACTGCACATCACAAGGTTACTTCAGGTTGGTAACAGTAACTGCGGATTGCAGTTGATTGTTTTCATATAACAGCATGCGCCATTAGGTTTCATTCCTCTTTTTCCACAGCAATTTGTCAATGATTACACATTTAAATTTATTAAAGAATGACACACCTAATACTTTTAACTATTTATACTGTAGTTACAGTTAATGTTGTGGAAAGTCTCTAAGACAAGTTTGTTCCTGAAACAATAATGTATTAAAATGGGCACTTTACTATAAATGTGTGATTGGAATTACAGCCGGCACTGTTGCCAGAGTTGCTGTTATAGAAGAAATGAATCAACACCTTCTGATCATATTTGAGAAGTCAACAGCACTGTGGTTTAATGCCCAGTAATGAATTAACAGGAGCATGATGCCTAAATAACAGGTGAAAACTGGTGCTGGAGACACAAGATTGAGGAAACAAGGATGAGTTTAAGGTGTGCTCCTGAAATGAACTGTACAAAGATTTATATAGACATTGTCTGTATTTACACGCAACATCTGACAGTAGAGACCCATAATCAGTTTGATATGATATATAAGCCAAGTAATTTGGTGTTCTAGCTCTCGGTTGCATGCTAAAGCAGTAAAAAGAGATGCATACCTTCCCTACATACAGTAACAGCAGGCCACTATGGGTCATTACAAATGACGTCTTTTGTTATATGTTTATGCTCTCTTCAAGGGTCTAGTATTCACACATCGTAAGAAAATCCTAATGGTCTGTGTAATAGACCGAAGACTGACCATGTAACGCAGTTTGAATAGCCAGGCCAAAAAAAAGGGAAAAAAAGTATGAAAGTGAACATTTTTAATTCTACATTATTACTAATACTTATACTCATCTTTTAATGCTGAAAATTTAAAATGCTATAATGGGTATGTTGGAGGAGAATATTCATAAATTACAGGTATTGCTGGAATTAATCCAGACTTCAACCGAAGCAGTAGTTATTACTTAATAAAAATCACCCCCAGCTCAGCAATATTAAATTGCTGCTGAGAACAGCTTCTCAAATTGCACATGTATAATTTAACATGAGAATATAGCCATCTGCTGACAGAACCACAATTTAAAGATTCTGGTGATTTATAGATTTCTTAGAATTATGAGTGGTGATCAGTCATACATGAGTTTTGTGAGGAAAGTCAGCAAGTTATCAGAAACAAAAAAAAAAAAAAAAAAGAAAGAAAGAAAAGAAACAGCAGTGAGTCATGGCTGCATGTTTTACAGGGTTGGGTAGCTAGAAGGAATGAAGAAACTGGCTTAGGATTGTTCATTGATTGTTCATAAAATCCATAGAGGAACATAGTGCAGTAATGGCCAAATAGTTTCAACCCCAGCCTACAGACTACCTTCTCATGAAGAATTGGGAACCGAAAGATGATCTATGGATTCATGCTCAATTTCATGTAGATTAAATTAAACAGTTGCTATATAATTTAAATCATATTGTGTTTCTTAATGCCATAATTGAATTTTTTTTTTTTTATTCCAAGGCATGTGGACACAAGGTTTAGGTTCCCAACATGGTCTAGGTTTCAGATGTAGAACCTCAATGAAAACATCACATTTTCAGCCTGATCTCTTGAGAACCAATATGAATTCAATCAAACAAGTGTGATTTGATTGAATGCATGAATGCTAACCCTGCCCATTTAACCTTCGCATTCTTTCCCATGAGTGCAATTTGTTATGACTTTGCAAGTGTGAGACCATGTTGGTGTTACAGGACATCTCTTTCTTAGAATATTTTGTTAAACCTAAAGTACTTTCACATATTCACACATTTTTTTGTGAAAGTATTACAAGGAATTATCCTCAAATAACACACAAAGTTCACACACAGGACCATCTCCACGTTTCCCGTGTTGGTTATACAAATAGTGAACCACAGTCACAGCTAATGTACCCACCTGTTATCATTAAACATTCATCTGACAGACTAATAAACCCTTCCTGCACTCTGCAAACTTCAGCAGAAAATTTAACAGGTTCTCAATTTCTTCATTTGCCTGAGTCTTGTGTGCTGTTCATATTAAATGTATAGAAAAAAATCCTCCAAAGCTTCGAAACTTGAATTTATGCTTTCATTATATCTGTTGTATGCTTTTCCTTGGGCCAGGTATGACATGGGATGCTTCAAATCCAACATCTCCACATAAAAGGAAGAATGTATAATTATTATTTGCTTCTAATACCTACAAGTGATAAAATAGATAGAGGAGCTAATATAGATATAGGCAGAGGGTTTAAACCAGAGTTTTGAATCAGTGTATTGGATATTTAATGGCCCAAACTAAATCTACTTGGGCCTTTAAGAAGTACAGTATAATATACAGTTCACAGAAAAGTATTCAGGAGCCAATGCCAATAGCCAATGAAAATCTGAATTGTAAAAGCAAAAATACTGCCAAGACTTAAGTTGTAAAATATGTACTTAACTTCTAAATGCATGTAGCTATTGTTCCAATATTGTTCCATTTGATGTCAAACTTTATTTCAACATTGCATACAGTATTATAGACGCATACATAAATACACTCCTGTGTATCATAAAAAAGAGCTTTATACAAGCTTTTATTGGACTAAATTACACGACATTGAGATGTTATGCACATTATATTTCCTAAGAGCCCATTTTTACAATTTAAATCATTCAACATGGTGTAGATGACTCCATGGCACTGTCTCAGAGGTGGTGACAGAGAAACTACTATACTATTTACTGCTATAAACTCCAATATTCAATCCAATAGCAATATTCTCTAGAATTCTTTCTGGGTAGAAATCATATATATCCCAGTAGAATTTTGGAGAAGAGTGCTGCAGTTTGCCTGGTTACCCAAATAAGAGGTACAAGCAAAATGTATAATGTAGCTTACCAAATAACCACATAATAAGATTAAAAACATTTTAAGATATTTTATAAATTGACTTCATAAGTTGTTTTTAAGATCATGCACTGTACATATATGTATATTAGGTAGGTATATTTTCTGTTGTTGTTTTAAACATTACTGCCAATTTTTTAAAGAATTAAGATGCAGATGACAAAGTATATAATTGTCAGAAAACCTTTTTTTGGTCAAAACCCTATTTTTCATGCTTTTTGGTCATTTTCCAGAATTCACATACAGTATATAAACAATTTTTACTTTTAAATTTATGTCTTTTGACAGAGGTCTTTATCCAGAGTAACTTACAGAGAGGTTTAGAGCTTTGAAATCACTATCAAAAAACATCCTCATGGTCAGGGACTAAGAGTACCATGAGTCTTAAAACCCAGCTGGGGAGGTTAGTACAGTATAAATTTAAAAAATAAAATTATAATGTTAGTTTAGAGAAAAGTCTTGATGCATGTCTTCCTTGTACCTTGAGAGGTAGTGGGGCCAATCAAGCAGTGCTAGAGGATCAGAGGAAGTGTGGTGCAGACTGGGGTGTGATGAGTGCTTTGAAACTTGAGGTGCAACTGTATAAAAAGGGGTTGTTCCTGTTATGACTTATAATAACCATAAACAGTCACTACCTCACCACCCTCTCTTTTTTTTTGCTCTCTCTTGAAATTAATAAGACCAAAAGATGCATATTGTGACTGAGAAACTGCAAAGTCCTCCATCCTGAAGGACTGACGTAAACATACATCTGAACTCATATACTCCTCTTCTCCTTGGTCTACCTGATAAGCATCTGCTGTTTTCCTAAGCATGTTAACATGGTAAATCCAATGATACACCGTAGTCTTGCTTGGATATTCAAGGTCTCATAACCATGGTTTGGCTTTTGACTTCACATATTGATATAATCATAAAAAAAATGCTAAAATGTTACTTTATGCTCAGTGATGACAGTCAGCAAATGGGCCAAGGCCAGAAGTGGAAATACACACACACACACACACACACACACACACACACACACACAGACCAGAGCAGGTGAAATGGCAGACCTTTAATAGTATGTGATGCAAACAGAAAAGAACATTAACTGATAAATACACCAGCTTGCATCTCTCCCATACCACTGAGAGATCTGTTTTTAAAGAGGTCATGCCCCTCCCCTAATGAGGCATATCTTTCCCTCATAATAAAGGGAAGAAGCACCCAAACGGGTCATGCAATGCCTTTAGGCCATCACAGCTTCAATGTACAGTAATTATTAAAGCAGACATGTGCAGAAACATTTTTGGGGAGCAGGGGCTTGGGGAGAACAAGGGCACCCCAAGCATCCAATAATAATACTACATTTACAGTTCAACTACAGCTGTATGATTTTAAAAACATGCTTTAGAGCACCACACTGAGAGGAAAATAAACCACACTGTAGACTGTAACATAGTAACAGCCTCCCCCTCCCACCACCCCCAACAAACACACACCAAAAGCTTTTATTTTTTTCCCATAATAATATGCTTAACTGATGCAGTGAGATGTGGTGAAGTAGATTTTATGCCTTCCACAGACATCGTACTTCAAACTTGCCTTATGTTTTCTTTCATTCATTTTTCCTATTACTCAAACCAATACTATCAGTTTAAACATTGTGTTTAACTTTAAGATGTCCATTGCAAGTTAAATTATGCAATTAGAACAAGAATCTAAAACCAACCTGCTAAAAAATGTGTGTGCAAGTGTATGACCATACTTCAGCTAAATGCTAAGTGATTTCATCACCCCAAAGTCATTTCCAACAGCAGGCCCTGAAGTGTTTTATTCCTCTTATACCACAGCAATTTACCAATGATTATAAATGTTTAATTTATTAATTAACCACACTTCATCCTTTTTCAACATTTATAGTTACATGTAATGTTGTGCAACATCCATGAGACAAGTTAGTTCCTGTTCTCACTTAAGTTATAGCAGCTATCAACAGTCATTCCATTACCAGCTTCTTTTTTCCCTCTCTCTTGAAGTTAATAAGACAAAAAAAAAAATGCAGTTTGTCATGTTAAAGAGAAACTGGAAAGTGCAACTAATTATTTGGATTTTGGACTTGGTTAATCTACTATAATTTAATTAACACTGTAGAATTATGGCAAATGCTGTTTTTACAATTATTTCATTTTTGTCATTATACATTATTTAATTCTTAGGTAAAAGGTTAAATTAGCTCTAAATTTTGACATGGCTTAGTTTGTAAGCTGGTTTATTATTTATTGTTTTTAAATTTGAATTCAGATTCTTGGTCTTTTTTTGACCCATGCATTAAATGGTCCATACATTACAACAAAAAAAAAAAAGGGAATTGTCAATGATTTATAGGACTAGCCTAGTTACCTTATGATATCTCCTGCACTGTGGTCATGCACACCACTGTGACAGGATGGAGCTGACTGAGGTGACCTCAAAGTGGTCTCTAAAGAGCAATGAAATAAAATGAAAGGGTTGACCACGCTGGTCAAACCCAATATCCATATCCCTGGGGTGAGGCTAAGCCAATTTCCCTTTGTGTGTGTGAAGAGAATCTATAGCGTAGCACACCAATATCAGCATTACAGAGCAAGATAAAGTCACATCAGGCTGTATTAATCATATTATCCAGGCACAGGCTTAACGTGCACATGTTAGCCTTCACCCTTCCCTGTTGGTAGCTCTTGTGTGATTAAGGGGGAGCTGGCTGGTGGGTGGGAACTGGCATGGGAACAAATTAGGGAGAAAAAACAGCTCTTCGCGTACTCTACACAGATCTCCATACAGAATTCATTAAAACACACTTATGTACAGGAACATAAGAATAGCTCATTTGTTTTCTTGGAGTGTATATGGATGCCATGGGTACAGTAAGCATTCTGAGCTAGAATATTCAGGACACACTTGCACACCTAAATGCATAGTGAGTATATTTAGTAATTCCCCAGATACATTATTGTGTTTGTGGTTTTAAAATCAATAGAACATGCATAATGCATAATGATGTGAACCAAATAGGTGAATTAACTTAAAAAAATAATTTTTTCCCCCTCCCAATATTCCCACATTCATATTCTGTCATCCGTAAAGAAGGAAGATCTTTTGACCTACAACATATGTTGTTGTTTTGTGAGCATATAGCACTGCAGAGTGGCATGTGTGGGTAAAAATAGACTGGGGCTACTCATTTCCTGACAACTTTCCCAAACAGCAAAGGTACAAATGCAGCTGGCTCCAATACATTTTTCAACCATAAAATGCTTTGTGTTAATTACACAGAACTGGCTGCATGTGCCCCAAACACAGAACACTGGTAAAATGTTAAAGCTCATTAAGCCTGAAACATGACACATGTTCATGACCACTGCAGGTCTTCCCCCACATGGAGGAAGTGCATATAATAGGGGGACACATTAAACACGTGTAAATTAACGGACCTTATATGAAATCTAGTGAGCTTAAGTCTAGCTGCTTATATTCCCAATGGCTATGTGATAATTATTCACAGAAGTTTTAGTGACATTTTAATGGGCCAGGAACATGAGTGAAAGGGCTCACTTTCTGGCTTAATTCTGAAGACTACAGAGCTGCAACCTGTAACACTAAAATATTGCAATTTTTATTTTGTGCTTGAATTGGTACCTAACAAATATTTACTACAAGTAGCTTGCATTGACAATGAAGCTCATTAGGTGTTTAAAATGGAGCAAATGGGGTTACTTGTAAATTGAAAGAATTTGAATAGTTACTGGCTATAAAATAAAGGCAGAAGAACACACATACAGAGAGAGAGAGAGAGAGAGAGAGAGAGAGAGAGAACCCCCTTGAGTGTCCGGAAATCTGGAGCTCCTTTTCTTAATGTCACATTTTTATGGAGGCTATTAAACCATCTATTTACAGTGGCCGGCTGATCTAAACACCCAGAAAAAATTACGATCTTGATTCTGGATCAGTTCAAGGTGGTTTATGGGGCACCGCAATAACTCAAAAGCAAGGCACCCCAGTTTAGATCAGATTTTTGGAGGTCAAACATCAGCTAAATTTTTAACGATACACACTAACATTTTAATTGATCCAGTGTAAAAAATGCATTATTATAACTGTAGTCTTGCTCGTTCATGCCCTTACACTATGAAGGCTTGTAAAAATGTACTTGGCACTTCTTTTTCTTGGAGTATTCTTCTGTTTTTATTGTAATGTGTCATGTGTAATGTGGTTCTTGTAATATGTTTTTCTTGTAATGTCTAATGTGTTTCTTGTAATGTATTACAGTGCAGTTCATTTACATCTACAAAGTTAAAGCAGAACTGATAGAAGTGTAGTAAATTTTTACAAATACAAGCTGCTCTGATGCATTTATTGAAGCCTGACTCATATGCTGAACTTTCAAAGCTGCCAAAATTGCTGGACTTAAAAGCAAAACAGTAGAAGTAGATTTAACCAAGATAAGGCCCATCAAGCTAGCCAAGGAATCCGGGTTGATATCTGGAATATATTGACTTTCTTTTCTTTAACTCTAATTGCACACTTCCATGTTGAAACACCAAAGGAGTCCTTGCTCTCCTGCATGACTGAATGAATTTGACGAGACCAGGCAGACTACTTTCTTGTCACATACGACAGGCTGGTTCATGTTACATACAGAAAGGACCACTTGGACAAATTTGGGTAGCTAACAAAGTACAATCTCTTCTAACACAAGCTAAACTAAATGAGGATATTCATAAGGACTCATCAGTCACTCTTTGTGAAAGGAAATGGGAATTAACTGAGCTTGTCTGTTACTTAATGAATAGATCCAGTTTTAAAAGAAATGACCTTGAACTCTCTCAGTAAACTTTCCCATTCACTCCATCAAACATTGTTGTAAGTGAGGCAAACTCTCTGTAAACTCTCAGCAATAATGGCTGGATATGGGGTGCTGGCAACAGGATTTATGATAAATGTAAACTCGACTGCAAACGCTCTCACTGTTATGTTACTTTGCTGAAAGGAAGTAGGAGTAGGCAATTTGACATTTCATTCTCCAGGGCTCAAAGCGCTATTCTGTTCAGCTGTGGTTTAGCACAATTTAACAGATTCCTTGGCTGTGATACACTTTTTTAGGATAAAGATATCATCCTACATCTTTATGAGACACTAAAGCATTTGAATGAAAACAGCTCAAGGCCTTAAACCGCCTTTTGCACATGCAGCATCTGTGCTTTTTTTAATGTAGCATATAGTTTTGGGTATGACAAATTAAACTTTTATGCTTGTATGCATTTCCAAATTCTATGGCCTATTCTACAATAACTGAGTGGAAAACACTACAGAAAATGGTGACTCTCATATACCATTATAAAAGACATAGAGAGGAGTTTAAAACATCTCTGCAGTTTAGAATGAATTAAGTCATCCATGCTGCACCCAAGACATAAGGCCTATTTGTTTGCAGCACATTGTACTTATTTAGGTTCTAACCTGAAAGCTGACTCTATATGGATACACTTTTCCCTGTAATCCATGCATTACATCTTTTCATTATATCTTGTAAAATTACTCTATTACTGGAACCTATTGATTAAAAAACCACACACATATTTATCTGAACTACTCATAGCTTTCAGCAGGATTATTCATTTAATAATAACACATTCCCACTTGTGTGTGGGGGAAAAAAACAGGCTTGCCTTGATCACTGATGGAAATTGTGATGATGTAATTGAACAAAACCACATCATAGCCCATTAACCAACCCTAGCATACTGTTTCCATTTAGTTGCTGAGGTAAAGGATGCAGTAAGACTTGGGTATTTGTTGCCCTGGTGGAGATATATGAGATCAGGGCATGGGATTGCAACATGAGAGAAGAACAAATTCTGCTCATAAGTGGAGGAGGACTGTAAGAGAATGAATCTGTTTATGTTGGCAACATAATACTGAAAAATTCACAGAGAATTATCCTGACTAGAACATCCTGACTCCTGTAAACCATTTACAAAATGTATAACCGATTAAAAAGAGTCAGTAATTTGGGAGAATTTGTGACGTTTCATTTTTAAGGTTCTATTTTTTTTTCTTAAACACATCAGATGACTTAAGATAGCAACTTTAAACATTAATAACCTGCTAGATCAGAAGAAAAGGTTGTTTGTACACTAGACATATATTTCTACCTGGAATATAGTCGCATTATGGGTACTCTGAATTAAACATACGAAAAGACCATGATATGTTGTACATAATGAAGAAAGAGGTCAAACTTAAGACTATGGGATAAAAAAAAAGAGACCAGATGAAATCTGAGGTTTATTTTAAATCTCATCAAATGACATTGATTTTAAAGACTTTAAAGACTTTACATACTTTGCATAAAGTGAAAAACTAATAGAAAAAGTAAAGAAAATTATGGGATATTGTGTTAAAATATACTTTTTTGAGTAAAAGTTACTGTAACTAAACTAATGTCTTTTCTAACATGGTCTTATACATGAAAATTTGTAACTATTTAAATTACTTAATTTGTATGAAAATTTCCGAAGGTAAAAGTTAGGATGAGGCAGATTCATCCACATTGAGCAGGTTTATTTGAATTTATACATTAATAAAACAATAATATGAGTTTTGCATGTCCTCTTGGTGGCCACCTGGGGTTTGCCCGAGTTCTCTGGTTTCCTCTGGAGCAGGTGGATCGGGTATGTGTGTGCATGGACTGGCATCTCTGTGATGGACTGGCATCCCATTCAGGCTTCATGCCCAGTGTACCCTGGGATAGGCTCTAGATCCACTGTGACACTGACCAGGATAGGATAAAGCGGACACTGAAGATATGAATATATGAATGAAGATATGAATGAATAATGATGGATAGCAAGAACAAAAAATGTTATTGGAAGTTATTGGTTTAAATGAAAATAAATTGACAGTAAAAACATTGTTTGTTTGTTTATTTATTTATTTATTAATATAATTGTGAAAGAGTACAGGTATTAATCTAGCATCATATTCAGGTGAAGTACAGGTAAAGTATAGTAACAAAGTACAATTACTCTCCACCTTTGACCATTGAGCTGTTTGGTCTATGAAGGCTTCATACTTTAGTTAAACCATATGGCTTATTAGTTACGTCGTATCCCATGGGGGATGAAGTTTGAACTTAATCACCGGGGAATGGAAGTGCAGCTAGGGATATAATGAATTTACTCTACAAAGTCAGTTACATGAAAATGAATAACATTCATACGTTTATCTGCTTTAACTGAGCAGTGCAGCTGTGAACTGTGCAACCCCTAACATAGAGATCCACTGCTGCGAGCAAGTGATGGTAAGGGGTTGGGGAGGGAGGAGAAAAGAGAGAGTGAGTGAGAGAAACAGGAGGAGGAGGTTTAATGAGAAGAGAATGTTCTCTGCTTAGGCTATTGTGGTGGGTGCCTGGTGCATTTTTGTGGCTTTCACCGCCAACTCCTGAGAAAGGGAGAAGAAGAGAAAACCAGAAAGAGTAGGTGATGGAGGGAAGTTGAATGATTGTGTGTCAAGAGAGGGGATGTTAAGGTAGACTGCTACTTCGAGAGCTCTGGCACTCTGTTCAAAAGCCCTTGAGTCCAGAAATCATCTCCTAAGGCATTCTCACAAGAGCCGCTTCGACAAAAAGGGGGGGCTGAAACCAATTCCAAGAGTAAATAAACACGGAGAGTGTTTGCAGCATGTTTCCTGTATCGAGCCATCTACAGCACTGACTGGATCAGAAATAGGAAACAATCTGTCCTATCTATGCTGCTGTTAATGCAACAGTAGAGATTTTTTTCTGTGTAATGTCATAAAAAGAGCTTTCCCTGGAGCATCGTATCAGCCACAGAAGAAAGAAAAGAGAGAAGACACCGAAAAAGGAAAAGGCACTAGCCGAACCTGAAGGAGGGAAAGAAATAATCCTACGACAACCTCACTTGCTGTTTGCAGGACAGTGCTCCTTTCTTTTTTGCTTTTGTCCATCCGTGTCCAGGGATGGGCTGGCTGCTGAGTCTGGGCTACCTGGCTGTAGTGGTAGCTGTAGCAATTGGCACAGAGAGGAGGCAGCACCAGGTGCAGCATGGCCCCTGTAGCTACACATTCATCCTGCCAGAGGTGGAGCAGTGCCCATCATCTGGAAACTTCCGGGTGAGCAATTCCCTGCAGAGAGATTCGCCCTTGCCCCCCAACGCAGCCCAGACTGAGAAAAAGCTTGAAAGCCTGGAGAGTGCCACTGAGAACAACACACTCTGGCTGCAGAAGGTGAGAAGCAACTCACATTGTTCTCTTAAAATGCATTCATTCACCAGCTCACATCAAAATTCTAGGATTCTCTGATAATAGCTGCCCAAATATTGTTAAAGTTTACAGAAGGTTTTTTGAATGCACAACCTTAGCAAGCTGATCATATTGTATCTGAAATGGTCCACTAGGAAGCTTTGATTCTCGAATTCATGTTTGGCTTGAAAGCAAAGGCAAGGATTTAAGCCATTGCATTTCTCAGTTCCTAACTTCAGAGCAACCCCCTTGCATCCATTTCTCAAGCCAGATCCCTTTTGAGCCTAACCATGTATTTGAATTTGTTTATGTCTCTGATTTTATTATGGTTTTGAATAAAAAGGTCCCAACTTTTATTTATTTATTTATTTATTTTTTTACTTATTCATATATAAATCCTTCATATGTCATTTTAATTCCAGGGGTGGAAATACATGAGTAATTGTACTTCATTACTACGCTTAAGTACTATTTTGGACACTATTTGTACGTTTGTACTTCACTATTTTTTTCCTTCTAAGATGTCTTTTGCTGGAGTCATACAGGATACGCCTCACACATAAAAACCAAACATCAGACTTTAATAGTTGCCATCATAGCTAAAGAGCATGTTGAATTAAGTTAACTTTACAGAATTTATATCATTTAATTAGCTAGCTAGTTAAGTTTTGTAGATTAGCTTGTTAAATTAGTAAGTTGTTTTGGTTTCATTGCTAACGTGCACTAGCATTCAGTTCCGATTATTAAACATTAGCTAACCGGCTAAGCAGCAAGCCAAATTCTACATTTTTCCTAGTTTGCTTAGTGATCTAGATATTCAGGATCAGGCATGATGATATTGAGGTTAACTCTTTTACTCAGTTAAAAATGTTTACTTTTGTACTTTATTTTTGAATACTTGAGTATGTACGGAGTAAGGAATAACACCTGACACACCATGCTATAAAAAAGTAGTCCATGCTGGGGCTGGGGTGGTGTGATACGGCACGACATGAAGCAGAGTGTCGTTACTGACTTGAAGTGGTCTGGAGTGTGTTATTCTGCATATACCTCAGTGATCTGCAAACAGTTACAATATTTCATTTATTAGTGAACAACACATCACACATTTTAAGGCTTTATAGCTGAGATTTAACGTTGTTGAATGTCTGAAGGACAAAGTAGTTCCTATTATCACTTATATTATAGCCGTGATAAACATCGTTCTCTCACCAGCATTTCGTTTTCTCTCTCTCTCTCTCTCTCTCTCTCTCTCTCTCTCTCTCCAAATGCAGCTTGTCATTTTACTTAGAGACCAGAAAGTGTAAACTCCTCTGTCCTGAAGACTTTCCTGTGATGGGAAACTTTGCAAAGCACAGTGACTGTTACCAAATGCTGACAGCCGAGATTCCTTCCATAAATGTTAAATAAATGTCTCCTAACAAAGATGTCACCACATCAGTGATATATTTTTTTGTTTGTTAAACAGCAACACATTTAAAAAAAAAAAAAAAAAAATCTTTATTTTAAGTCCTAGATTATGTGGCTCTTTCATGAAGTCCCTGAGTAAGAGCTGTTACTATAGAAACAATGACATATTAGAATAAGTGCATTAATATTAACCTATCATTTATGTTACAGTTGAAACTAGTGTCCGAGCCGTGTGGTTATACAAAAATAATGCACACCTTCTGATCAATCAGATTTGTGAATTCGACCATGCTGTGCCATAAATGTAGATACTTTTTAAATTCTCTCAAGTACATTTTTGGCTCCATACTTCTATTTTTAATTCAGTAAGACTTTGACACAGTGCCTTTTTATTAAGTACATTTTCTCTGCACTCTTCCACCCCTGGGTAATTTCATAACATATCTACACACTGTAGTATGTCAGGGTGGCCCTTTGTCTTTGAGGCATCCCAGCTGGGAATTGGCCTGCTGTTTGTATGACACTTGGAGTGTGCCGTGGTGGAAACTTTGGCTCTTTTGTAAGGCTTTGCTATAAACACATGAGGAGGGCAGAGGGTTAGTGCTGTGTACACACAAGCGAGAACACTTGAATGCCTGAGCATGACAAGGGGGTCAAAGTATGCACACATCCACCGTGTCTGAGTATGCGTAAGGTCTGCTTTTTCTTTTTTCTGAAAAGGTTTTAATTGGCACAGTAAAGATGAAGTTGAAAGGGAAAGTAGGGCAATATCGGAAATTGCACGCCTTCAAGACAAGCTATTATTACTGTAAACTATTGTTAGCATTTTCTGCTTGCACTGAACTCGAGCAGTGTTGACTCATGAGCTTTTTTATAGTGGGGTGCACAGGGCTTTTTTTTTAACGTACAATCATGCTTTTTGCTTTGCAGAGGCATTATTCTTACTGAGGTTTTAGCTAAAGGTCACACTTCAAATTACTTATCCATTTCACATCCATTATTATCTCACTTGATTATGCAGCCCTCTGGGGTGCACTGAAAACTCAACACATTCGGACAAACCATACATTTTTGTTACAGAGTCCCAAAGGAGTAATAGAAGAAACTGAGGTTCATTTCTTTCTTTTTTTTCCTGGTTAAATCTTGTTTGATCTTTTCTTCCTCTGGGCTATGTGTGGTGATAAGTTAGAGTGCATATATGTGTGGCTGCCTGGGAAAACTCTTCATGTTGTGAAATGTTGACATTTTCAACTACAGACTTTCCTGAACTGAAATGTGTATATCTTTGGCATGTATCTCAACCACTTCTTCTGGCTGCTCCCGTTAGGGGTCGCCACAGCAGATCATTGGTTCCCATATTTGTTTTGGCACAGTTTTTTTCTTTTCTTTTTTCACCATGCTGGATGCCCTTCCTGACACAACCCTCCCCAATTTTATCCAGGCTTGGAACTGGCACTGTGAGTGCACTGTCGTGTACAACCCCAGTGACTGGGGATGGTTCCCTGGCCAAGAATCGAACCCAGGCTGTGGCGGTGAGAGCGCCAAGGCCTAACCACTAGCCATCCAGGGACCCTATCTCAACCACAACTAAAGTTTAAAATTTAAATCAAAATGGAGTTATCTCCTAATTACCTAACATGATCAGGAAGATAGCATAGGCAGTGTTAAAAAATTAATAAGAACATTTCTTAAAGTCGAGATGTGAAAGGTAGTTATAGGCAGAAAACGTTTTTTTTTTTTTTGCAAACTCCCAACTGTTCATCTGTTTCCATCCATCCATTCTACCCATTCCACCCATTCAGCCTCAGGATTGTCTACAGAGGATTAAAATAAACACATATTTAAACTAGAAATATTAAGAAGTTACAATTCACAGATCCACATGCAATCTCACTTCTTTTTAGTTTAGTTTCCATTTCCTTCTTTTAAAGTCAAGCATCCATGCCTTCTCTTGCTCATCGATATGGATGATGATATGGTCAGACAGGAATCATTTAACAAAGCCATGTTTTCTTCTAAGGAAAGTTCAACTTCAAACACTTGCTGACATTACATAATACAAATTCTTCTGCTGACACATCAACAACTCATTGGAGGAAATTAAAATAATAATAAAAAAAATGTCATGGTAGTTATTAGACTGTCAGCAATTTAACGAGATTGTGCCAGTAGTAGAGGAACCAACAGCCTGCCACTTTACTAAATGTGTCTTCGCTATTATGATGTTTTGAATGAGTTTCCTATAGTGGCAACCAGTAATTATGATGTGACATTTCAGCTGTCTGATGTTCTAGGCTGCTATTTAATCCAGTGTAAGCTTTCTATGCCAGTCACTAGCTCTGTCAGTTTAATTCTGCCAAGATGCAATGCTTTCTACAGGACTATTATCCTTATAAAGGAGTCAGGAGACAACTCAGTCCCATAACTGCTTTATGACATTCATATACTATTCATTCATATTGTTTTTTTTTAAACAAAGTTTTTATTTTGCTTGATGAGCTGCAAAATAATGCAAAATATTATTAGTCAAATAGACTCAGACTGTGACAGGTAATGGAATCATATACATAATGGTGTGAAAAAATAAATAAATAAATAAATAAATCTGAAAAAATGACACCACACGTGAAAACCCTTTTCACCTACCTATGAAAAATATCCATGTGAAAATTCAATCAATTGTGTGAGAAACCACATGTGAAAAATAAAACCATATACCCTACATATGGAAAAATTAACCTATGAAAATAAATGAATCATGTATGAATCACATCTGAAAGTAAAAATGCATGCAGTATAGTGCATGCATGTCTGTTTTCCAACTTCATGTAAAAAATGTGCCAAACATACCATGTGAAGTGTGTAAAAATTCACATCTGAATCTAGTGATCATTAACACGTGAGGTTTCATGTGAATTTTCTGTAAGGGAATGCATATATATATATATATATATATATATATATATATATATATATATATATATATATAGAAAAAAAGCATATATATTGAGCTACACTGCCAAAATGTTGTGGACGCCTGACCAATCACACCCCTATATGCTTGTTGAACATTCCATTATAGGTTTAGTCCCCCTTTGGTGTTATAATAACCTCCACTCTTCTGGGAAGGCTTTCCACTAGATTTTGGAGCATGGCTGTGGAGATTTGTCCATTCAGCCACAAGAACATTAGTGAGGTCAGGCACTGATGTCGGTCGAGGAGGTGTGGGGCACAGTTAGCATTCTAGTTCATCCCAAAGGTGTTCAGTGGGGTTGAGGTCAGGGCTCTGTGCAGTCCACTCAATTTCTTCCACTCCAACCTTGGCAAACCATGTCATCATGGACCTCTCATTGTGCATAGGGGCATTGTCATGCTGGAACGGATTTGGGCCTCTTAGTTCCAATTAAGGAGGACTAAGTGGTAGCTCAGTGGTTAAGCTGTTGGACTCCTGATTGGAAGGTCAGGAGTTCAACTCCCAGCACTGACAAGCTGCCACTGCTGGGCCCTTGAGTAAGGCCCTTAACCCTCAATAGCTCAGTTGTATAAATGAGATAATTGTAAGTTGCCCTGAATAAGGGTGTCTGCCAAATGCCGTAAATGAAGGGAATTCTTAAAACTATAGCATACAATATTTTTTTTTTATAGAATTGTGTGCTTCAGACTTTGTGGTAACAGTTTGGGGAAGGCCCACATATGGGTGTGCTGGTCAGTGGTGCACATACTTTTGGTCATATAGTGTTCTGTATATGTCCCCTTCACTATAGCAGTTTTCTTATACTGCTAAAACTCTGGAAAAACAGCTTCACTGGGAAAATATTAAAGTACCAGGATGTGGTTAGCATTACATGGTACGGCGGAAGTCTGAGTCAATTTGTCTGCCATATGTTATTGCTCTGAAAAGCTATAAGTCTGAATATCAGTCTGCATATACGTTTGCAGCTTACATCCCTAGTGTATAATAAAATGATACAGAAAAATATTCAGTAACAGCAAATAATAAACTAAATAAAAAAGTTGTGATTGCATCCAGGACTTCTTTCAGTACTTTAGTGGTCATTTATGCATATCTGTTTGGATACAGAAGGAGACAGTGCAGATGGATAAGGTCATGTATGATATTATCCATTTGTCTGTAAGGGAGCCAAGTTTGATGTTTAATTGTCTTCACTGGAATATGCTTAATAGCTTTCTGTGCCTTCAGATAGCTTCAAATCCTTAAAATCATTCTTCAAAAGATTATATAATGCTGTTACTGAGAATCAAAAAGGAGGATCATAAACAAGCTTCCACAAAAAAAAAAAAAAACTATTTTAGGATAATCAAATGGGTGCCAAGTTTTGTAGAACATTTGAAGATTTTTTTTTTTCTTTTTTTACATCAGTGTGCATGCTTTATTTCACTGCTACATGTTGAAAAGTCTTTTCCTTATCCTGTTGTAATGGATAGTTCAGTCTGGGAGAAAAACAGATGCATATTTGGACTAAGATGGTGGTCTGACCTAACCAATGTGTCCTCTGTCATGCTCACAGCTGGAGAATTACATCCAGGAGAACATGCGTTCAGAGATGGTGCAGATGCAGAGGAATGTCATTAACACACAGACAGCCACCATGCTGGAGATAGGAACCAATCTTCTCAGCCAGTCAGCAGAACACACACGGAAGCTTACAAACGTGGAGACTCAGGTGATTCATAAAACGGGACAGACAAAATCTAGTGAAACCACATAAAATGTTTGTATTAAGTATCAGATTCTATAGTTATAAAGTGAAGCTTTCTGTAAGGAGCTGTATATTTAACAGTTATGGAAGGAGTCTCCAGTGTCAGTGCTTTTTAATGGTCAGTACGTTTTCAACCACAGGAAGGTCTTCAGGATTCTTGGTTACATGACAAGCTTTGTTTTTTCCTTGTTAATCTCAAGAGAGAGAAAAGAGAGACTCATGAGGGAATGATTCTTTATAACAGTTAAAAGTATGATGTGTAGTTCATTAATAATGAAATATTGTAATCATTGACAAATTGCTGTGGTATTAGAGGAATAAAACAGTTTGGATCATGCTGTGGGACATAATCAGCTTTGGGGAGGTAAACTGTAACTCCTCTTCATGTCAGGCCACATCACACCACTCTTTCATTGATAATTTTCCTATAATTACACAACACAGGCTTTATTCATTACTTATACAATAGTTAGTTCTGGTCCACTAATTTGATTGGACAAGCATTGTTCTTAAAGTCCTGATATTTAACAGCACTGGTACAGTACATTTTAGTGTTTGTGTCACTCTGCTTGTTTGCTACATAAAATTCCAATTCTAGCTATATATATATATTTTTTTTTCTCTCCACTGAAACCATTACCGAAACTTACTACAGGCTGTAGTCAGTCTCTGTATTTTATGGCCGAATCACAGCCATGCTGATATAGCACTCTTGCTCATGTGATATCGCTTAGGTAGCAAATGGATGTCATTTTAACATTCATCACTTTATGTGTTTCCCACAATCTTAATTAATGATTCGCCATCTATTGCAGCAAGGGTAAGGCTGAATGCAAAGGCCAAATTTGGTTAGATGACTGAAAAAAACACCGTAAAAACACCCTAACAAAACAGATCCACTGCTTGTTCTCTCAAAGATAAATTTCACATTGTGTTTTGTACTTTGTTTTTTTTAGTTTCCCTCCCTTTGTCAGCCATCCATTCAACATAGTAGTGCAACCTGAAAAAATATTTAACAGATTGTCATGACATATGTTTATTATATTAGTGTAGCTGTAAAAATAGAACAAGCTGGAATTATACACATGGTGAAATAATCACTTGGGATAAAACATTAACTCCTGAAAAGACAATGTTTCAGCAAATAGAGGTCATAAATAAAGGCTCTTTGAACCTTAAACATTCAATATATTACACTGAAACAAACCAAAAACAAAAGCACAAGTAAACTGGAAAACGTGCACTATATAATTTAAAATTCACCACCATTTCCAAAAATTGCTTAGAATCTAATTTTTAAGAAGTATATGAACAATATAAACAATATTTATTTTGCTTTTAAACTGTATACCTTGCCCTGAGAAATATTTGCACCCTTATATATGAATTAAAAAAATGGAACTTGGGCTTGTTGCATATTAACCACAATCTGGCCACATCTGCAGGTATTGAACCAAACAAGTCGACTGGAGATTCAGCTGTTGGAGTACTCTCTCTCCACCAAGCGACTGGAGAAGCAACTCCTGCAGCAGACCCAGGAGGTGTCCCGCCTAAATGACAAAAACAGGTAAGATGTCCAGGGGCCTGAGGGATCTCCTCACTGAGCTTTCCCTGTGCTGATGAGCAAGATGCTCTTTTCCAATGCAGAGGGTACATTAGCATATCGTAGCTATACCTTAGTGGGTGGTACAGTGTCAGGCATGAGCAGACAGAGTGTGAGAGTAGAGAGTAGAGAGAAGTGTCAGGGTCTTCATGCTGGTCAGGGCACAGCCAGAGGAAGCTCATTCTGAGGGGGTCAAAGGCCTCTACTGGTGTAAGAGAGATGTTTGTTTTGACTTTTCTTTCCAGTTGTTTAGCATTCCAGCTTCTGAACAAAACTGGCCTAGGCAAACACAACTCACCACCCACTCACACACCACCTGTTGCACATCTGCACTTCTTTTTTCTGAAGCAGATATGGAGGTCATCATGGGATGGTATGGTAGACATAGTAATGGCATGTAAATTCTTATGTTACACAACTTACAAATTGTAAAACTAGCAATCAATCTATCGTTTCACTGGACCTTATAAAATGAAGTATTCCACATAATATAAATAAATGTAAAGCATGAGGCCTTCTGGAAGTACAAGCACAGTGAGTAGTGAGGGGATTTAGGGAATTATGTCTTCTAAAATGCCTGAAGTGGCTTTTACAATCCATGTGGTTGGATTGTTTCAATGTGTAACTGCCATAAAGTCATTAATAAGAGTCATAAAGAGCAGGCCTGTAGGATTTATTGCCTTCATTTGGAACACATTGAGATGCAAACTCACACACTGTCAGTGTTGCCTTCGGGTTTGAGGAAGAAAGCCAGTCACCGGCACCATCTGTGAAAGCATGGACTTGCCAGGTGTTTCAGGGATGTTTAGTTTCACCAGTTACTCAAAAGCGTAGCCCTTTCACAAGAATTTATTTATTTATGTGAGTTAGCGGAAGGGTGGACAGAAACATGCACAAAGAATTATAGTTAATTTGCTTGATCCTTCTGACCCTTATTTTAACCTAACAATTATTACCCTATTAAAAAACTTGATCAAGCTTCTTTAGTTTATGATAGAGCATACCATACAGAGGGTTTGAGGGTTTGAACCTCCCTGAAATATTTAATCGTGGATTGTTAACACATACAGGGCAGATGATTATTATATGCGTGAAATAACACTGTTTTGCGCAGTAATTGTGCTGTTCAAAGATGATCAAAGTCATCCATATTTAATTTATATGTCAAACGAATGCATCCCTTAGTCTAATCACATTTTACTGGCTACCAGCTGCTATGGAGAGAAACAAGATTAACTAATTTTCTGGTTGAAAGCTACTAGGCAGCTAGCTCCACTCTGTGCATAGGGATATCGACGTGACAGCAAATAAAGTACTGGGAGTTTACTGCAGGAGAAAAAGGTAGAACTGGTTTTATGAGGTAAGATGCCCATTTCCCTTATTACTGTTAGTTTAACCATTTTCAGTGGAACTGTCGTAAGGATTTTATTTTTGATGCCTGTTAATGTTATTTATAGGGCCTTTTGAATGACACAATCTGAATACCTCCCATGATTCTAGTACTGTCTGGCATCCACCCAAGCATCTTGACTGTATTTTCCAGCAATTAATACATCAAAAATTGTTTGTATGTGCTAACACTTACAAGCTGGCCAAGTTGGTCTAAGATGTTGGCCAACCAGAGGTTGACTCGTGTTTTTTGTGGCAGGATTTGCGAAAATGAATACTAAATACACTTGGCAGGCAACATCTAGTAAACATGACATTTTTTGAAAATCATATTTATATCTAAGATATTTATATCTATTTTGATCTAAACGTAGCAAGGCGAAATATACATTATAATACCTGCTCTATTTATATTTAAGAAAAAAGGTGACTGCCATGTTAGCCTGGTAGATATGAACATAAATATGATGAATGTCTCGAATAGTGGGTCAGTGATGGTATAATAGTTTTGTAGGTTTTATAAACACAGAAAACTTCACAGGACAATACCAAATTGTGATGCTTTTTCTCCACAACAGCTACCTGGAGCAGAGGTTCACAGCCTTGGAGGCCAGACACAGCCAGGAGCTGCAGGATATCCAGCAGGAAAAGCAGCAGCTGCAGGAGCTACTGGACAGGCAGAGTCGCCTGGTCACTGTGCTTGAGAGACAGCTGGCCAGCTCCACCCGCAACAGCACACTGCTCCAGCACCAGCAAGCTACTCTCTCTGAGACACTGCAGCAGCTACTGGCCATGATCACCCAGTGCAACGGTTAGTGCCAAACTCTAATCAGCCTGTATGCGGCTGTCTGGAAAGCATCAGTGTTTGTTTCTGGGAAACACTACCATTGCCCAGAATGCCTTGTTTCAGGAAAAGAGAATGATGTTTTTACTCCACAACAAATTACGGGAAGTTGTAACATTGCTCAACATGCTATTTTAGTACAGGACAGAAAAAAAAACCTCACATATATATTCTTAATGCCTTATGCACACCTTCTGCCCTGCCAGATATTACCAGCCTGTCTAAGGCGAAGACAGTGATTTTCAGAGATTGTGCCGACATATACAAGTGTGGAATAACAGAGAATGGAATATACAACATTCATCTCGCCAACAGCACACAGACAGTTAAGGTAATATTGAACAGCTATTGAGCTAAAAAAAGAGATATTGTTGTATGAGTGAAATAAAAGGTCACACTTTATACTGTGTTTCTAAGATTATAATGTAACCACTGCAGATGTACTGTATATACTGTTATAGATGAAGTACACTGGTGCTTGTTCATCTTATGTAACCACAAATGCAAATCAGATTCAGATTTGGATCATATTTATCCTGGGAGCTCCATGAAAACTTTCCATTTATTTTATGCCTTTTGAACATTTAAAGTGCAACAAATTACAGCTTTGTTTTTTGTTGTGTTATAATTATATAACACAAGTTACATCAGTTATATGGAAGGTACATTTAGAAAAATCCTATTACATCTGTCAACACTTGTGTACTTACACAAGCCAAAAGTGAAGTGGCAACACTTTAAAATTTTAATTAATGCCTAAATGCTCACTAACAGTAGTATTGTTAGCAGTAGTAGTCGTGCCATAGTATTTATTCAATAATAATGAATAATGCCAATCACTATAATAAACTACTATGTTGACTAAAGTGTAATTTAGTAATTAATGTTAAATTACTATGCTGACAAAAAAATGCAATGACTATTTACATGCATTAGTGTCATATACTGTCCTTACTTTGTCATTACAAAAGCATTAATTATGGATGTGTTAATGTTACCTATTATTCTTTGTGCCCCCACAGGAGATCAGTATTACCCTTGCTATTAAATCAATGCTAACTAGTATCCACAGTTGCATGCCATAACAGTTTTATCAGTATATTATTCATGAGTAACTGATGGAGAACTGATATGGAAATACCTGATTAATTTCACTAAGTCAGTAAGTACTTAAACACTAATTAACGAGCCACAAAACAATATTTATCACAGTAATTTAATGCATCAGTAATTAATACTTCTATAATGACAAAATAAGGACAACACATGTAGATAACACAGTGGTTCAAAATTGGATAAGAAGTCATGATGATTTTGTCAGCATAATACTGTAATATTCATTACTAAAAATTACAACATAGTAGTTTGTTAGAGTGATTAATAATTGAAGAGCTACTATGGTAACACTTGATTACTTACTGCTAAGTTAGTTAGTATGTAAGCATTAATTAAGGGGTTGTGTTATAAGTAAGTAACTAAGTCAAACAAATTCGTGGTGGTGATGTTGTACATTATTTGGAATGAACGGATAATTGCAGTTGTAGCAGCTGTGCAAGGCACTGACAGAATCCTTAGTACCTGCCTGGTCAGGGTTGCAGTTGTTTTAATCATGCTACTAGTTTGTTTATATTTTGGGAAATACAAATAACTAAATTCATTAGAAAACATCCCGAGCATGTACAAACAAAAGCATTGACTAAGCAACGTGGATTAAAAAAAGAAAAAAAAAAAGTTCTGTGCACATTTCTATTTGAGAGCAATTATGTATTCCACTGATGTATCTGAGGTTGAGGAACTGTCAGAGCCAGAATTCATAGTCCTATTGTCTATGGAGTAGATATTTAAATTATTTTCTTGCTTTCAGCTGCTACACTGAATATTGCCAGGACAAACTGTTTTAATATAATTTAGAGTTCTGTTCTTCTAAAGGTGGAATGAAAATGTCATGCTGTGGATAAAAATGCTAAAATAAGAAGCTGGACAAGTGTTACATATGGCCTCTAGTGTAGGTGATTTTGATTTTCAATATAGGAAGCCTTCTGAATCCAGCTATTCTCTTTCACACTTGGTTTATCTTTACTATCAGTGTTTTTAGTCAAGTTGCATTTTTGGATGTGGTTTAGAGAAAAGAAAAACATGGGAAAATGTTAGGTATTCATAGACTTTCACACAGAAGCCAGGTGTTTGGCCTAGATTTTGTAGTCTCTTGCCAAATTTGGGACTAAAGCAGCTTTGCAACTTGAATTAATAGATGCAGATTCACCACCCTTTTAAGCGATGCGGTCTTCCCTGTGACAACAAAATAGGTGGATTCTTTCATTAAACAGCTCTATATTACTTCTCTATTCTTTATTTTTTTTTATTCATCTTGCTAAAAACATGCTTACTGAATCAAATGGAACTGTTGAAAACATGTTGAGCAGAGGAGCTATAAATCTGATGTAAAGGAGCTAAGCCATACCTCAGACGGAATTGATTCATCCTCTGATCCCAACAGTAATTGAATAAGGAGCATTGAAAATAAATTGTTAAAACATCAGTGGGCTGGAACATTTTGTCATAATAAATTAAACAATAAACAACTCTGTACTTATTAAATATCTTAACACATGGTAAGAGTTTTAACATTTGAAAATGCATGCTCAAAGACCAGGGCCATTGTTTGGATATACTGACCACTCCCAGGAATGATAATGTGATGGATTCTAGTTTTATGGGAGAATAAAGCCCTTCACCCCTAGCCTGACAACCATTGCTCTGTCCTATTAAGGCTTATTCAATTTGTGCTGGAAAATGTTAAATAAGATCCAGATACAGTGTATTCCCATCAGTAAAAGTATAACCGGTCTCCTAGCAGCTGGAGCTGATCTGGGTGCTGTTTAATAGGACTTTGAATTACTTTCAGTGTCTCCTGACTGTGGGCTTGACTGATTATCCGCAAAGATTTTTAGATGCTTTCAATAACATACAGTACATGATATTTTAACATTTTTTCTTCTTATTTTTTTTTTCTTAATGTAGAGAATAAAAATGATTACATTTTATAGTCAAATAAGCAAATAGAGGAACATAAACAGAGACATGTACTTACATGTTTGCTTTGAGTTTTTCTATCTTGGATCTATTTTCTGCATATATATATATATACCCTATAAAAGAAAGTTGTGTTTCCCCTATATTAATAACCACCAGCTGCTACTGACTGAGAGTATATATAGGGCATTAGTCAATTTAAGTGGCTTTATTATCATTTCAACCATATACAGGGAGTTCTGCATTTTACCTCCATTCTCCCTTTACCTCCAGTTATTGTTGCTTTTCTTCCAACATGTGGCTTACTCTAATATCTGTCCTCATAGACCCTTTATGCATCCTTCTCAATGCAGAGGCTGTACTAACAGGAACTTCATCTACCCTCTACCGTGGTCTCTCTCCCAAACAGTGGTGGTAGGTGGGGTCTGGGGCAGGAACTTTATCTCAACTTTATCTCCCCTTCGTTCTCTCCACCTTTTGGCGCTGAATGAAACTTTGATCACTCAGAATTAAGTGACACCAGCTGTTCTGTACTTTGCCTATACTCTCACTTTCTCTACGCTCAGTGAGAAAATGGCAAGGGCAGTGGCACAGGCTAGCTTCTATCACAGAAATGGAGCTCCACACTTCTTGCATGGTCTCATATTAACATTTCATCACTTGAATTCCAAGCTGTTATTGTTACCTCTCCCATTAATCTTTTTATTGTTGTTACCTATTGGCCACCCGTGACCCCGAGGAAACTTCATAGAAGAGACGGGCATCCTCATTAGCCTCTTCCCTTCTGATGGAACCTTACTCCTTCTCCTTGGAGCCTCCCTTCAAACAAGCACTAGTCCTCCTGCCTCCTCTCTCTTGCCCTCTTTTGACCTTACTTTTGACTGCCCATCGGCCACAAGGGAGGACATGTTACTTGGCTCCAACTTTCAGGTCATCACTTTGTATCCTTCACTCTTGACCTCCGTGCAATTTTCTGCCTCCAGCAACCTCCTCTGTCCCTGGTCACATTACTAACTTGACAAACACAAATCGTACTTTTGACAAACACATCTTATTTTTCTCAAATTATTCTTGATAATCAAAGCAATCCTGGACATCTTTTTAAATATAAATAGATTACTTAAGGTTGACTGTACCACTACCTTGCCTGTCTCACAACAATTATGCAATGATTTTCTTGATTTTTTTTTAGTTCTAAGATTGATAATATTCGTAAACCTTTACTTAGTAAAGAGGTGTCATGTATGAAAGTTACTACTAGCATACTCGAACTTCTTCCTACTAGCCTTTTTAAATCTCGATTTGATTCCTTGTGTCCAGTTGTTCTTCGCATAATAAATGATTCCTTGTGTACTGGTGTTGTGCCAGCAGCATTTAAAATTGCTGCTCTTACACCAGTCCCAAAAAACAGAATATGGTTTTGGACAATTTGAATAATAAAATCTAATCTTGCTTTCCTTGCAAAAATTCTGGAGCATGCCATTGCTTCTCAATTAAGTAAACACCTTACTGTTAACAATCTTTTTGAGCCTCTTCAGTCTGGTTTTTGTAAGTTACAGAAACTGCTTACAGATTTTGGCTTGCTTTCTATTCTTCTTTCGCTTGATCTCAGTGCTGCTTTCGATACTGTTGATCATAATCTTTTACTTTCAAGACTTGAAACTGTCTTTAGTGTCACCAAGACTGCCTTAAGCTGGTTTAGAGCTCGTAAGCAGTTTACCTCCATGGGCGGTTTTAGGTCTAACATTAGTCCTGTCTGCTTTGGTGTCCCCCCAGGTTCAATTTTGGCCCCTTTACTTTTTAGCATTTATTTTAGCATTTTCCACTTGGTCAGCTTTTAAAATGCCTTGGTTTAAATTGTCCTTTTTATGCAGATTACACACAAGTTTATATCCACTCAAAAAAGGGTCAAAGTGTGGCAGTTCTCTCCCTATTAACTTGTATCTCTGAGATAAATCATGAATGCCTCATAATTTTCTCTGTCTGTACAGTAATAAGACTGAAGTCTTCCTTCTCGGCTCTCCTCAACTGCTCTCTAAAGCGGGTCCTTTAACTTTATGATGGCTCAGTTTTGGAGTTTCAAATGAAACTCAAAAATCTAGGAGTATTTGATTTGATTTTCTATCCACATGTGCAGAATACTGTCAAAATGTCATTTTTTTTTCATCTCTGAAATATTGCAAGACTTCGTCCTATGTTATCTTTCTCTGTGGCTGAAAAACTGATGAATACTTTTGTTTTCTCATGCATTGATTACTCTAATGCACTTCTTGCTGGGGTAAATAAATCCACACTAAACAAATTACAATATGTTCAAAACTCAGCAGCTAGAATCCTGACTAGGGCAAGGACAAGTGATCATACTACCCCATTTGGGAATCCTTAGATTGGCTTCCTGTCAGGTTTTGAGTTGATTTTAAAATTCTCCTGCTTACATATAAAGCTCTGCATGGACTAGCTCCCCAGGATTTGACTGAGTTCTTAACATTATTCACCCCAAAACGTAACCTTTGCTGTTCTCAATCTCGTCTTTTAGTTGTCCTTCAGACTCGTTTACACTCATGCTTTCTCTTCTTATGCTCCTAAACTATGGAATTCACTTCTAGCTAATATTAAACTCGCACAGACATTAGGTATTTTTAAATCTTATTTTAAAACATACTTTTTTTAGGTTAGCCTTTACGTGACTGCTGAATTAATTTTGTATCTGATTCATTTTAATTGAGATTCATTTTAATTGATATGTATGCTTAGTTTTGATGATTTGTATTTATACATGATTGTGTTTTTTATGAAAAAAAAAACCCTTGAGAAACTACTTTTAAAGGTGCTATATATAAATTTAAGTTTATTATTATTATTATTATTATTATTATTATTATTATTATTATTATTATCTTACTAACTTGAGTCAGCTTCCAGACTAAGAAAGTCTTCTTTCCCTGCTGCTTGGCTGTTGGATGTGCTATGCAGCTATCAGAGATAATTAAGAGAAGCTGACAGAAAATGGAGGAAATCACAACTTGATGCTATTCTCGTCTCACTATGTTCTATTTTGTTGGAGTTCTCCTCCAAAATGACTGCTGCTAAGACTACAGAGGTAAGGTGGAAACATCACCAATCATATACCACCTGTGTCCTGGATTCCATCCCTTCCACAATGCTCCAGACCATCTTGCAAGATCTCCTCCCTTATTCACTTCATCCACAGTAAACAACTGCATCACATCTGGTCACATACTAACTGGGTTATCAAGAGTTATTCAAATCCTGAAAAATCCCATACTAGACACCTCAAACATCCTTCTAAAATTCTTGAATGTGCTGTATCCAATGAGCTGTCCTTCTTTCAAACCCACAACGAACTCGAGGATCCTAGCTACTCTGGCCACAGAAACGGCTCTTGTGGCTGAGAAGCTTAATGCCACTACATCAGCCAAACTACCGCTGGTCCTCATCCACCTTAACCACTCAGCACTCAGCAACCTTCAGCACAGTCAGTAACAATAATCACTTATCAACTGCACCATATTCCTTTCAAGCTTCTAGCAGGACTCGACTTGATCCACCATCCCTCAAGGTACTAGGAAGACATGCATCAAGAACTGGCACCCAGATGGTGAAATGAACTTCACAACTGTCACTAGCAGTCTTCAAACAAAGACTGAAAATCTACCTCTTCACTAATAATGACCAATTTGTACTAACGTGAGGATATATATTTTAATGGAGACTACAGAGCACTTCTGTAGGTCGCTCTGGATAAGCCATAAATGTAATAAGTATAATGTAAATGAGGAGAGGGAGAAACAAAATTTCATACACTAATAAGGCTGGAGTTTGAAAGGCCAGAGAAACTGCAGGTTTTTCTTTCAAACTCCTGTTGCGACATGGAATTAATGCCTTTTGTTTCATGAACGGCAAAATCGTTGGAATATTTCCAAAATGTGTTTTTTTTCCCAGGACAAAGTTCATTTAAGTTCACCTCTGGGCAAGAATCTAATTTTTCTGTGGCTTGTGAACAGACCAAAAACTCTTCGTGAGAAGAAACTTGGTTCCATGACATACTCTTGCATAGGGATTAACCAATTTCAAGAAAAAAAAAAGCATATCTATACTGTACTGTTACAGCAAACACTTTTGCTCTTTCCCTATTCTTCTATTTTAAATGGTTCCTGTGGAATACTGCCAGCATTGTTTTTCATCCCTCAGGATTTTAGGATGAACCATGGTTGCAGAAACAGCAGTTTATTTCATCAGCAGATACACATTGCCTTCTACTGCTCTAATAATCAAAATCGCTTATTTTCAATACATTATGATGCATGTATTATTATTATTATTATTATTATTATTAAGTAGTAGTGGTGATGATTGTGGTGTTATGATAATGCAATCTGTCAATCACTATATTTACATCCCAACATGCAGTTTATCATATTAAGCATAACCTGGATTCTGAGTAGAACACCCTAATCTTCAAAAGACAACTGATCTTACACTTATCTCTCAAACAAGGATCCCAGCAGTTTAAACTTTGAAGCAAATGTGACAACAGTCTGTAATATCATTCTGAAGTTAAACCACTTTATATAAATAATAATTAGAAAGTATTTTTATGCCATGAACAATGATTTGTATGGTTTGGTGTCACTAGGTGTTCTGTGACATGGAGACTAGAGGAGGAGGTTGGACTGTTCTTCAGCATCGCTTTAACGGTTCAGTGGACTTCCACCGTAACTGGAAAGATTATAAAATGGTGAGTGTCTATTTCTATATGTATAAGAGTAAAGCATTTCACTGAGTCAACAATCTGTGTAAAATCTGTCGTGACAAATATGTCAAGCAACACAGATGGGGTCCTATTTTTGTGACAAAAATGCATGTGCAAAAATAAGGCATAGAATTAGAGTGGGGTTTTTTTTGTGTATTTTTGTGACCATCAGTGCAGGTCTCATAGACATATAGATTAGGGTATGAACCAGTCCAGGTTTGTCCCTGGTTGACCTCTTTTTTAGGGATTTTTTTTTAAAACCATGTTCTATTGTCTCTTGCTTTTCTTCAAACATGAATACGAACACTTATTTATGAACTAATTAACATCATCCTCTATTATACGCAAGAAGGCAAATTGGTATTCAAAATTCACTGCAGGACAAAAATTAGTACCCAGGAAATAAAGCATAATTGAGGTTAAAGCAAATGACTTGTATCTGAAATATAAGGATATACACAGGAAATAATCCTCTGACTTAATGATACCATTCTGACATTAAATCCAATGATTTTTACCTACAGTATAATAATGCTCAATCCATAAGTTTAAGCCTCAGTTTAAAGCCATTATTAGGCACTGAAAAGAGGCCCCGAAAGTAATGCATCTTGCTCAGTTCATAGGAGAAATGATCACAGCTAATAGGGGAACTCACAACAGACTGCAAATCAGTTTTCATCCCACTTGCTTTTCATTTGTTATCCAAGAAAATGTTTTTACAAGTGAATGATAAATATTTGGCCGTGGAATTAGGGAGGTCCGCTAGATGGCTGATAACATATGACCTGAGGTGTTAGACTGTGTAATGTTTAAATAACACTGAACAAATGTTGTTTCATTAGCTGAAAGCCAGACAGAAAACCATGTATTGCTACAAAGTACATGTAAAGGTACATTTTCACAGGACTATGCATGGAAATGCACCCTTATAGCCCCAGCAGATGTCTTCAGATATGTAGCAATGTAAGAGGAAACTCACGGTTTATGCAATATGCAGGGATTTGGGGACCCTTCAGGAGAACATTGGTTAGGAAATGATGTCATCCACCTGCTCACCACATCCCGAGACTACACTCTGCAGGTCCAACTCAAAGACGTAGAGGGAAACCAGGCCTACTCGCAGTATGACCATTTCTACATCGATGGAGAGGAAAAGAAATATAGGTAATGACATATTTGTCTGGGCTCACGATATTAATGGACAACCATGATGTACTAAAGCTGGACAGAATTAAATTCCAAACTCATTCTGTTTGTACTGGATTAACATTTTGTTTAATATGTACATCTTTAAACTTCAGGCTGTCAACATTGAGAATTTAATCATTTTGTGTTTTTGCAATTTTCATAAATTGTAGTGCACTTTTTCCCCAATAGACTATAGGCTACATTCAGGGCTGCTTATGTTGTGTGTAATAAGGACAATACATACATTGAGTCCATTTTACTTTAAAACCACCTTATCCTGGTCAGGGCTGTGGTGGAACTGGAGTCTGTAATGGGAACAGTGGGTATGAGGTGGGAATACCCTCTGGAACGAGATGCCAGTTCATTACAGGGCATCATAAACACACATGTTCACACCTAGGGGCAATTTAGCATCACCAATCCACTTAACTGTATGATTTTGGGAGGTGGGAGGAAACTAGACAACCTGGAGTAAACTCATGCAGACACAGGGAGAACATGCGAAACTGCAATTGCACAGACAATAACCCGAGCTCTGGATCGAACTGTGGTCCTTGGAGCCGTGAGACTGCAATGCTTCCTACTGCCCCACAGTGCCATCCCAAATTAAATATATCCTCTGGCATCAATCAAGTGTACATCAGACAAAACACAGTGCAGGAAAAACTGTTTGTTTTCAGCTGCTTTCTCTATCAACAGACACTTTCAGCCTACTGACTCAAGTGCAGGCCTGGAAAGAACTCAGGCAAATTGCCTTCATGCATTCTGACTGCCAAGTCAAACAAATCTCACCTTTGTGTTACAGATAACACATCAGATATTGCCTATGGAAATAATTATTTCACATGAAGAAGAAACAGAAAAAAATAAATGGAAGAAATGAAATGAGTTCCTAGTGTAGGGAATGAGGCTTGGAAAGTGGTATACTTTTTAAATCCGGGCATGTTGGAAATCATTGTGTGTGGTTCACACTGCCTAAACAATCTGGGAGGGAGATAAGGGGTCTATTGCCAAATTCCACAATGTTTGGTTTCCTTTTCCGTATGTGTAACTTTTATTTGCATGCTGTGAATGCTGGCACTGTATGTAATATGTTGTGCTCATATGGAAACAGCCAGACATGTGACCTGTTGTGTGAGGTTGTCTTTGAGCCAAAATGCTTGCCTGTAGACTCATGGTGTGTGGTCCATTTTTGGCACTTTCCATGCCAAGTGTGTGCAATCACACCTTGTGAGTTGTTGTAAACAAGATATTATATGGAAGTCATTTACAACAACAGAGTTGAATGCACACTAATTTAATATATTATACCTCTGTTTGAACTTTACAAACTCAATGCATGGGAGGGCAGAGTTTCACAAAACCACAACATTCTGAACACCATATGGGCAAAAGTTTGTGGACACCTGACTATCACATTCATATGTGATTTTGAACATCCTATTCTAGATTGTTCCCTCCTTTGCTGTTATAACAGCCTCTATGCTTCTGGGAAGGCTTTCCACTAGATTTTGATTACTTGCACTCTTTTCTTCTCCAGCATCCATGCAGAAGGTTTCAGTGGTACAGCAGGTCGCACCAGCAGCCTAACCCACTCGGGCACCATGTTTAGCACAAAGGATCAGGATAATGACCGCTGCAGCTGCAAGTGTGCCCAGATGGCCTCAGGAGGTAAAGCTCTGCACATGTATAGTACTGTGCAAAAGTCTTAGGCACCCTATTTTTTTAGTACAAACTTTGTTATAGATTTTTATTTTATGACTTCTACATTATTGATTCAGTACAAAAACATTTTAGATTTCCAAACATTAGTTTTCCAGCATAAAATTAAATGTTACAGAAAAATTTTGTATGTCAGTAAAGAAAGCAGCATATTACATAAAAGACCACTTTTCAGACAAAAAAAAAAAAAACATAATGAAGGCTGCTGGGTTTCGCTGCAAAAATAAGAAGCAAGTGTGACAGTCAAAGTCTCCAGAAGAACTGTGGCTGCTTCTGCAAGATGCTCAGTAAACCTTTTTTTTTTTTTTTTTTTACATTTCCTTATAAAACTGCACAAATTGTACCTGAGACTACCTTTTTTTTTAAAGCGAAGGATCATCACACCAAATATTGACTTTGTTTCATTTATTACTGTTTACTGCTCTTTACTGTATTTTTTTTAAAATGTAGAAATTTTATTTCATTATTTTTGAAGGCATCTTTGCTCTACAGCATTTCTTTGCATGTGCCTAAGACTTTTGCACAGTACTGTACCTCCTCACATTTCGGTCTCCTTAGTCTCAAATACATTTTGTGAATTACGTAAATTGCCAAAAACCATTGCGTTGCCTTAAATTACTTTATTGGGACACAACCTTCTGTAACTCAGGAGTCGAGGGTTTTGCACTATTACTGTTGAGTTTTTGGTCTGGTCTGGTCACACTTTGGTTTGGACAACTTCTAATTCTTGATATTTTGTTATTGCAGGATGGTGGTTTGAAGCCTGTGGGCCATCCAACTTAAACGGCATCTACCACACTGGAATCTCCAGTGTGATGCGCTACAATGGGGTCAAGTGGTACTACTGGAAAGGGCCAAACTCAATAGTAACCAGAACCACTATGATGGTGCGCCCTGTGGATTTCTAAAAATAAATGTCATGGAGACATTTGGCTCTACAGAGAGCAAGTTTAATTATGATCTATGATTAATGCTCATTTGTGTCCAGCTGCACTTACATAAACACTAGGTGTTAATTCAGCATTGGGGAATTTGTGACATAGACAGCGAAAGCATGCCAGAGGGCTGTTGACACAGCTGAGACTCACTGACATTTTATGCATTTTTGGAATTTGTGGAACACTATATGATTCAATCTGTCTTGTTTGTTCTGCTCTGGCAAAAAGGACCCAGCTGCTTCATCAGTATATTATTTTTTCCTGTATACAAAAGCTCATGCAGTGTAGAATGCAAAGAACTGGAATTTCACAACAGTGTTTGCTTGTATACTTGGCTAGTGAACTGAGCTCTCCATAAATAGGAGCCATTCCTCCTCTCTCTCCTAAACACCCCCTGTCCACGGCACCTCTGTATTTTCCCCTCTCTGAAATGCTTATAAAGTTTATGAGTGAATACTGCCATAAAAACTGTATGAGATACTAAAACAGGTGTATGTTTTACAATCACATTATTTACTATAAAATGTATATTTGTAATAAAAAAAGACATAAAATCGATCAGAGACATCAGTGATTGTAGGAAATGAGAAAGCATGAAGGCTACAATGGCAACATCTCAGAATGCGGTCTGTTCACTGCAGCAGGCTGGACCTAATGCAGCACTATGGTTGATTGACCATCCATGCAGGGTGTTAAGAGGGTCAATATTATCGCAGCGACCATGCCAGTTCCTTGATGAAGCATACAATACAGGCTGCTTGCACGGAATGCATTAAATACACCAGAGAGGCAGGCCCTTTTGCACCGCTGACCTGTGTTCACACTTAGCACTTAGCTGTGTATCTGCAGTCATGATTAATCACTGCAATCGTGATTTAACTCTCAGCTCAATAACCCCATTCATCCAGCAGCACAGGATTGGTGAAAGAGAATAAATACTTATACTGGCATATAAGATCCCAATCACGTTCCCATGATCCCTCACTATATCTACAGCATCCTATCATGAATATACATTGGTGGGAAAATGCACAAGTCAGAGCAGTCATTTGCCAGTAATTTACTGCTGCCAGTGCAGATGAACCAAAATGATGTAGTGCATTGAATAGCATGTGAGCACATTTACATGCACACCGCACAAAGCTGCACAAACAGCTTTATTATGAGTCCACTAGCTGCCTGTGGTAGATCATTGCTCAGGATAAGAGATCCATCAAGTTAGGTTTTATAGAGAGTTCTAGACAGCTGACTGGCCATTGGGCCATAGCCATGTCCAGGGCTTTCAGGAGGGGATTGAACCTGTGACTGTTTGCTGTATTGGCTTTGTTTTTATTGGAGTTACTCCAACCTGGTTGAATGTGTAAATGAGATGCCCTAAACCAATGGGGGTTCTGCTCTAGCAGATCTTGTGGAGTGCATCCATGAATTTATCATTTCTTTCAGCAAGTTGAAGGAAGAATTGAGAGGGCTGAGAAAGGGGTATGCAACAAGCACACAAAAACCTCTGTCGAACCTTTGTTCCACATGAAAGACTCTATGGGTGCAAGGAAGGACAGGTTAACTCAAGGATGGGCCATAATGAATCCAGGAGACAGGGTGTTCCTGTTGATTCAGCAGCGTGAAACCCATCGAAGACGCACGAGAACTGAAGGGTATGTGAAAATGCTGTGACCCTCTTTATATTTTCTTTTTGGCTATTAATATAAAGCTTCCTGTAGAATACTATCTAATTATGGGTTGTTAACCCATTTCTCCTACAGCAGGGGGCACCCTGGGCACAATATAGACACACCAGCAGTGATTTTTTTTTATTATTATTTATTTTTATTCAGGAGTCAAAAAGAAGCTGCACATTTGAAATGTAGTGTTATTGGTAATTTTGTCTGTACATCTCATTTCTTGTCTCCGAATGCAGGCCCTTAACAGGCAGTTATGGCATGTGATTACTGCTATTGTGAGACAACTCATGTACTACACTCCTTAAAAGATGGTTAACAGATTCTAAGGCTGTGGGGGACACAATATTTGTTCACAAATAGAAGTTTCTTTAATTACTTAATGATGTGTACTTATCAGTGTCAGGCATGGAGACTGAGAGCCAAACAGCTCATTAATGCCTCTGAAAAAGACAGAGAACATATTGTTGCAAATTCAGAGCTACAGCAATAAAACCAGACATGTGGTGGAGTAACGATGTAAGGCATTAGCACTTCAAAACATAGAGTCTTTCCCACACGGGGCTATAGCTGCTGTCTGATCTCGAGCTAGGAGTGAAAGATCAGCTCATTTTTATATTTATTGAGCGGATAACTGGAATTCGGTGTGACATTCAAACAGATGGGTATGCTGCACACATCACTTTTCTTACTTCTTTTCTTAAGATCCACATATCCACTTGGTCCACATGGTCTCCCTTTCTTTTTTCCATAATAGCATAGTCACACAGAAAGCTCACATAGGTGAACACCCAATCATCATACACAATATATATTCATTAACAGCTTATGTATAACCAGCAATTTAGAGAGAAAATTATAGCAGTAGTCATAACTATTCTCATTAAAGTGTAGCTAGGCAGGAACAGGCTGTCATAGCAGTGATAGGATCTTCCCATAGAGGATGTGATCGGTTTCTATATGGGTTTCTCTATATCCAGAGGGTTTCTATGTACCCCTGACAGTGTAAGAATATATTTCATTCACTTTGTGTTTTTCCTTCCATAACTTGTAAAAAAAAAAAAAATAAAGACACAAAGAAACCCCCAGCAGAATCTATTAAAGAAAAGTAGATCTTATAATAAAAATGTAATTGTTAATGGCTTTCATTATTTATTAACCTTCCAGTCTCATTTGTAATATTTTTCTCAATCACATACAACAAATTAAAATGAAAATGTTGTTTGTGTGTCCTGTGGACTTTGGTGAGTACTTCACAAAAAATATGAGACAATACAGGTAAAGAGAAGTCATCCTGAATACCTGTCTCTATTGCTTAAAGTGTAAAGAAATATGATGTAACTCAAACTCCTAGGCTTGTCAAATTTCAGTTTATTATAGCACGAAATAGATCAGGATGACAAAAAGGTACAGAGGCTGTAAGTTGGAAAATGAGCAGCATTGCCAGTAGCGCTGTGGACCCATAGCTATTCAGTGGATCATGAAGACATGCTAATTAAAAAGCATGAAACAACAGGGGCCAGAACAGAAGCTGGGCTTATGATGATTAGCATCAGTGCTGGCACACTGAACCAATATAATCACAATTTATTAATAAATGAATTTTAATCACCATTATTCCATTGAGCCCATTATTCCAAACAACCCCAGTGAACCCCAGAAAGCTTTCATCAAGAAATCCTTCCGCTACGCTCAGCTAGGACCAACTGTTGCTATGACATTTATAGGTGTGGGATTATGAAATTATGGGGATGAAGATTTTTCCAAATGGGATCTAAAGAAGCCATATTTCTGCCACACACGTGGGTCTTCCCCAAACTGTTGCCACAAAGTCACATGATTGTTGGAGTCACACGTTTGTCTAGAATATCTAGCAGGTTTTATCCTTAATGAATTTGCAGCTCATTCAGAAACTTTCATGCAGCCGTCAACAGCCAGGGCAACAGGTTGAACATTTGTACTGTGCTCTCATTATAGAATGTTTTAATTTACTAACCTCTTTATATATCTTCCCTGGGGGGAGTCTAACAAACGCAAAGCGTGCTCGGAAATTTCATTACAGAACAATCTATACTACAGTAATTTATAAATAACGAATATAAAAAGGAATCCAGATTACACAAACACACAACGGGGCAAATCAACACTAGGATTTCTTGAGCATTTAAGTTTTTTAACAATACAAGTCTAGCATTTTTTTTTTTTCTAGACTACCACATTTCCATATTTCTCAACTTAACACCTGTGGACATGTTTTCAAGATTTCTTTTTCTTTTGGACACTGCTTGATGCAGCAAACAAAGTCACAGTGCTGAGGTGAATCTAGGTGCAGAAATCAGTGCAAAAACAGACAGACAACAAAATAACAACGCACTGGGGTAAGCAAAACAAAAAAGAAAATGTTCGTGGCCAAAAGAAACAAACCAGAGAAGGTACAGCAGTGTAAGAACTACACCATGCTGAGAGAAAGATTTCACAACAAGCCGGCGTTAAGGCAGGGAATATGAGCAGGAAGTGATGAGGACTTAATTACAGACAGGTGTGAATAATCAGCCGTAACTATGGTAACAAATCAGTATTCTGGGAACGGTGACCTCTTGTGGCAAAAAGTGGCACTATCCTTTACATGAGCCCTGTGTAAAGGATTGTCACAGAAAAAAATGTGCATTTAGGGCTTAAATAATTAAAAATACCTTATGAAATTCCTTATCAATAAGATTAACAGCATTTATACTATTTCGCTGTAAAGCTAGATTGACTAGAAGATCATGTGACAGATCCTTCTCCTCCTGAGTAAAGTGTCAGAAAAAAAAGACTAAAATTAAGGACGGAACAAGGCCTATGGTTCTCATAACATTAGCAGCTTAACATTAGCAGAGACACCGAGCAGAGAGAGGAACATAAGCAGTCTGATCAATGTTTTATTCAAACAACGTCTGGCCTCAGATTAAAAAAGCAGATCAGCTGCCAGATGTGCACAGATGTCAGTGAAAAGATGCATCCTGCTCAGTGGATTCCATGTGCTGTACACACGTTCATGGCTGACCTCCATTTTACCTAAACCAGTGCATGTGCTACAGTGTTAGTGGTTCCATCCCTGTTCTTTTAACAAATGAACTAAATCATCATATTTTTTATACAATTAACTGAAAGCAATTATAAAGGCTACATTGATGATCAACTGCTGTATTCGTGTTGTTAGCATGTGCTGTATATGCTATGGTAGTTGTTTAAAGCCATTAATATATTTTCTCTGCACATCTAAAGAAATATGTTATTAAAGAATATTTATTTGTGGGAATTTAAACAATAAAGAATAAGCACTTTTATTACATGCTCTCCTGCCTGGAAAATAGCATCAAGTACTTTACATTTGTACAAAAAAAGTGCTAAAATGCACAATAAAAATGTTTTTATTTAAATAAATGAGGGTACATTTGCCATTTTTGCTTTCTGAAACTCTCTCTGGGAGTTTGTTGATAGTCAAAGCTCTCTGGCCAACTAGTCACAGCAAATGAACCCAAATAATTGATTTTATTCTTCACAATATCAAGAGAAGTTATAAAAGGCTATGTGCAAAACTGTTTAGTTTAGTTCTTGAGCAATGCACACACTTCAGGGGTTATTGTAATTATAATATTATATATTAAACATGCTTTTCTCTTTGTTCAAATTGTTTTCATTTTTCTCAGAGTGTGTTTTAACGGCAGTGAAATGGCATCTAAACGTTACAGTTATTTCATCCAAATATATTCATACAGGAAGCTATAGCTGTTCAGTTCACTTCTAGCTGTAAGCTTATCCACTAGCTGTGCAAAAGAAAATAAAAGGTCAATGTTTAAATGTTGCAGTTTAATGAAAATCAAAATGTTACATTCTTTACAACTCATAGTAAAGTGATTGTTGCAATTAACTCCCATATTGTATGTTTGTAATGTGCAAACATACACCAAACAAAACAACACCAGTGATTTCACTGTAACCTGCCATTTAAATCAAGACTTTTTTTTTTTAAACTCAAGGTAACGTCAAAACTGAAGCTGGAATCCCTGAGAAATATTTAAGTATTACTTGGTGGAGCTGAGTCTGCTCTGAAATATTGCAAAACCTTGAAATAAAATGAGCTCTAAATGAAAATGCCCAGTCAGCAAAAACTTTTATTTATTCTGTTTCACTCTTCGTAGCTCTCAAAAGCTAAATCTTTTAAAACTGTTCTCAGGATGGAGATCATCCTTTAAGCATCCACACAGCCAGAACTCAGTGTAGTCTAGCGGTGTTGTCTTCTCCCCAAAAGAGTTTAAGAGTGTCTCCCCTCAGAGCTTCTGGTCACATCAAATGCTCTACTCACTGACAGCTCTTTGGCGTGAGCTTGTAAGAACCAGTGCCAAAGCGACAAGAGAGAAGCACTGGAGAGGTGCCAGAGATCGCAGTCTCTCTCTCTCTCTCTCTCTCTCTCTCTCTCTTAGTTGCACACTCCTTCTATTGCAGTCCTCAGTGTTCTCTGAATTCTTGATGCCAAAACTGGGAAAATACAATATTCATAGAAGGTGGCCCGGTACATCTGGTACATCAGAATTAAATCAACCAAACTGATTTTTGTGCTTCTTATTTTCTTCTTTTTTCCCCCTGCCATCTCACTGAACTTCTGCAGTTCATTGCCTTTACTGCTCCTTTACCACTGAGGCTCCTGTGCTAAACATTACCTTACGATTTTCTTACTTAAACTCCAAATCTCCCTTTCTCAGAGAGAAAAGAAGTCAAGGTGAGTCGAATTCAACAAATTCATCTTTAGAACAGCTGATTTAAAGCTGCTGGATGTGCGATTAGGGGATTTGGGGGCTCTCTTTGGTAGAAAAATGCTATACATCAGGGGTTGTCAACTAGTGGACTGCAGCCCAGATACAGATCCAGTAATGTATTTCAGTGGACCTCATTGAGTACTTCAAAAAATAGTGTAGTAAAGCCGATAAATGTATATAAAATATACATTCTAAAAATGATTCAGTTTGATAAATGATTCTAACCCTAACTCTAGCAGATATTCTGTTGCAACTTATCCAACCAGATGCATTTATGTAAATTATTTAGCTGAAGGTAGCTCATTGGACCAGAGACTACAGTAGCTACAGAGCTAGAGCCATTAGGTCAGAAAGTTTTCAGATTTTATTTACCATCTTGACATGACTTGTGTAAAGAAAAATCAATAGAATTATCTTATTTATAATGGCTTGTTTATTCTGTTAGCCGTGTGAACTCTGACTTAGAGCTCTGTGCAACATGTTTTAGTACTGTTATCTAGCTAGACCACACAGCATATGAAACAACATCAGAACATCAGCTAACTGCCCTTATTCTGCTGTGCTCAGTTCAGTCTACCATGGTAAGAATTTATTCTCTTTCCACAGGGCTTCATGCATTTTGACATGTACAACAAACAGGATCCAGAGTACCCAGGTCCTGGTCACATTAACTAGCCAGCCAAAACACAAACTGAAACATGAAATGTACGTCAAAACAAAGACAATAAGCAATCTTTATTATGCCATCAATCTGCCTGGAAAAGATAGATGTGGTTGGAACCAATTTTAGTAGGCTCAACTTGTCTGGTCTGACATGGATTTCTCAGTGGTATATCCTATTTCCTTTTAGACTTTCATTTAAATACAGCTACTACACGCATGATAATGGTTCAGCCACCACATTTTCAGATCCTCAATCGTAATGAATCTCTAATAGATACTTTTGTGCAAGTAAAGTTCATTTCATCAAATGCAGATTGGAAGTATCCATACAGTTAAATACTAATGGATTATGGTCTGTGCATACTACCGTAATCTATTGCTAGATCCTAGACTTCAAAATGTTGTAGTGTAAAAAGGCTAGTGTCTCTTTCTCAGTGTTCAAGGAGTGCTTAGAAAATCCAGGGAAGAACATCCACAGAAATCTCATGGTGATCTTTAGGCTAGCCATGTGAACCATCCTCAGCAGCAGCAAGTGATTTTCATGTGAAGGAGGTTCCAAGCAGAATCTACACTGTCAACACAGTAGTCAAGCCAGCAGAGATGGCAAGAATCAGCTGATGTGATGGTATTTACTTTTCTATAATCCATAGAAAAACAGCCTGTCCCATCAGCCCTGGGAAGTAAGAGGCTATTGTAAGTCGCTTTGGATAAGGGCGTCTGCCAAATGCCATAAATGTAAATGTAAGAGGCACTCACTTTATTGAACCTCTTTTTGCATGAGTGTGCCTATCTGTATTAACCCTGCACACATGCTGCTTGATTAGAGGATGGCTATGCATGTCCACATCATGCTTAAGAGCACCAGAATATATCAAATCATTACACTCACTCTCAGGAAGATGAGACAGGTAAGACCACAGGGTGTGTGATTGTGCCCTGCAATGGGTTGGCACCCTGTTCCGGGTGTCCCCTGCCCTGAACAGCCTATCCCAGGGAATAGGCTCCAGGTTACCTGCAACCCTGTCTAGGATAAGCAGTAAAGAGAATGGATGGATGGAATCCATTTCAGTAAGCTTTGTGTTTTTTGTATATGTTAATGAATATCTTGAATGTTTTGTATACAGAATGTCCAAAAGCCAACTCAGCAGGACTAAAGCCAATGGCTTCCTGAATCACTTTTCAAACAGCAAATAAAACTAATGGAATGGAATCCGACGAGGAGTGGAAAAGTATTGAAAAATTACACTTAAGTGAAAGTATAGATAATGTGTCAAAAACTCAAATAAAAGTGGAAGTGTCCAGCCAAAAATGTACTCAAGTGAATGTAAACGTTGCTACTTTTTAAATGTACTTAAGTAGTAAAAAGTTAACTGTTTATTTTACTGAAGAAATTTAATTAATTTTATTGTGTTCATGTGAAAAGCAACTTTTATTACTTATCACCACATTTATTTTAAAGTAACAATGCATTTTGTCTGAAAAGTCATTCAGTCAGTATCATTCAAGCAACTTTGACATTTTGCCTGTAAACATCATAATCTATAATCTATGTTGCATTAATCAGAAATAAAATATCATGCAAATAATCAATATTTACCATTGTCAAGATTTTGACTTCCTGCCTAGCCAATTTATGTTACCTACTCGAATCAGTGAAGATCTAACTTGGTATTAGCAAAGAAAATAGGCTAACTTGGTTAAATATAGGCAGTTAGCATTAGTAACTTACATAAACAAAGTAACTTATCTCAACATTTTCAAAATAGAGTTCATGGGAGGCAAAGGAGACACCTCATTTTCAGCTTTAGCTTACTCCAGCATATTAAAACATTTTACTGAGGTAGGGCCTCAAGTTCAACAGTGCAGTCTGGTGGCTTATACATCTTCAAAAGCACATGGATAGTGATGGTACTAACTACATTGTGTAGCATGCGAAGGTCTCTGCAGTTGATGAATTTGCACGGTTGTTGATCGTTTTTTTCTATATTGGTCAAGTTGATTGGATACCATATGAAATGACTAAATGCCAAACTGAGCCCATTGGATTGATACATAACAGTCATTGGCTGCATGAGACCTTTGTGAGTATGCTGATGGTCTAAACCAAAATAAAAAAATAAATAGTACGTTTTTTACAAATGTCTTGGAAATGTACTTAAGATACAGTGCAAGTATTCAATTTAATAATACTCAAGTAAGGTATATATACATGCCAAAATAATGCTTTTTTACCATAGCAACAAGTACAGTTATGCAAGTATTTATTTCCAGACTCGATACAACAATTTCCCAGCAGAGATATCTGAGGTGGATGAAATATTTCTGTTAGTTGTTGAGATTCAGAGTGATATGTACCAGATACACTATGCTTAATTAAGAGTTGTTGTGGTACTTGTGTGAGGACTTTCAAAATGCATAACCCTTGGCCAATCCCCGTGTCAAATCTGGTTCTCTTCTAGGATTTCCTAAATACATAATCTAGAGAGAGAGAGAGAGAGAGAGAGAGAGAGAGAGAGAGAGAAATCCAAAAATATGGTCAGTGATGTAACACCACCACCCAAAGAACCCTTGAACCCTTGAGAAACACTTTTGTATGATTGACATTGTACTTAAACCCTGAATAATTCATAAGTAGAACTTTACTTAAGGACACTTAATATAATGTATGTAGGGAGGAAAGTTATAGGAAGAAGAAGATTAAGATGGAAAGAAGTAAATGAAGCAGAGTGAGCTGTTTATACATAACAGGTGTGCGATACATCTGCTCGGCAGAGCCTTGCGGCCATGCTTCAGGTCTCTCATGCTCTGAGTGTTGAGGAAAGGCGCAGAATAAGGAAAACAAATTCACAGTCAAGCGAGTCCAAACTCTTGAACTTGTCTTGAGAGGGGCAGGTGGAGGAGCATATGCACTTACCCATGCTGATTTTAGGAGGAGGTAAGCATGATAAACAGTACCTCGGAGGTGTTTAAAACCTCATTTGACCCAAACAGCAGATGTGAAAAGACAGAGCATAAACACTGGCTTCCCAGAATCTTGTCTGAAATCAGTCTTTTTCAGCCAGGACATCTGAAAGCCACTATGAGTGTGTGTGTGTGTGTGTTTGAGAGAGAGAGAGAGAGAGAGAGAGCTGAGAGAGAGATGGATGTTTGTTGATTTCCAAACCAAACCAATCCATTCACTAGCCATACTAAGACAGGAAGACTGATGAAGGAAATGAACTTTGCTGTAACGCTCATATGAGAAATCTAGAATTTATATTTGACCTCTAGACAGCCGGGGTGTGTATGAGCACGCAGAGCAGACTATGTGGTGTATAAGAGCATGTAGTACAGACGCACCTGATATAGAGGTATCATGGAGTAGCTTGTTAAAGCTCATACAAACCTGAATGGATTTTAGAGAAATTTGATGTAAATGGCCAGAGTGATGAATGCATTGAAAATAGGAACTGTCTGGACAAGGTGCAGCACTTTCCTAGCACTCCCGACCCACTACTCATGTCCATGTTTAGTCTGTAGCCAGGCAAGGTTTCTTCCATTTCAAGAATGAGGTTCGCTTTCTTCTACAGAATATAAGAAATGACATTTCACTTTATGAATGTAGTCTGCTGAGTCTTGACGACTGCATGAAAAAGATTTGCATTTACCATATGATGACTTAAGAATTGGTTCACCAAATCATTAAAGAGAAAAAGTTATTTATAACATTCATAATGGTTGCTATTGTACTTATTCCACCCACCCAATGACTCATCTGCATTCTGTCTTATTGTGCATTCTACATTTTAGTTTGCTGTCTGTTCTGTTTTATCTTTTATTACTTTTTGTTTGATTCACTTTCCATTATTTAATGTTACGTTTAAACACTTTTGTTACTATTATTACATGCTTTTATGTCATTGATATATCTGTACACTGTCCTTGGGTACCTGAAAGGCACTTATAAAAAAATACTATTATATAATATTAATAATATTTATAATTATTATGTCTGGAATGTGTGAGTGGATATGGACAGGGACTGCTTAGTAAGTCATTAAAAGTATATACATATTAGGTCAAACAAGCAGGATTCAGGATTGCCCCCAAATATTGCCAGAATTATTCCAATGAATTTTAAATGCTTCGATAAGTTTATTAATTATGTTAGAGGAATTATTACTTGCCTAATGTCACATCTCTCTTGGCAACTTTCCCTGCTGAAACCACTTCCCACTACACTACACGTCCCAGAATCCTCAGAAATTCAATGAACTACAATCTGTGTCACTCACATGAGCAGTATTCTGCTGACAGTCTCCAGATTTCTGATTATATTCACCTGTTCTCAGTCAGCACCTTCCCTACAAATTACCCAGACTCTCACATGTACTTTGTAAAGTCTTTACTTGGTTTTGTATCATTTTCCTGGTTTCAACAGTGTTTTGCCCAGGTATAGTCTGTTAGTAGATCATACCCCTGGTTTGTCTGCCCTGGTTATCGTCAATAAACCCACATTGCATCCAACCCTGCTGTTTGCTGATTTCACAAATTAATGTACAGTTGCAAGTAATTCATAAATTGTTGCCTGTATCTTACAAGGCAATAAAACAAACAACCAAACAAAAAACCCCAAACAAATCATTGCTTGCATTGAGGCAGTATGAAACTAGCAGTGCAATTCTGGAAAATGCCCAGAGCTTTCTAGCTGAGCTGATGTGAGACCATACACTGCATATTTCTGTTTCTGTTTCTCTTCTCATCAGTGTATTACGAGGCTAATACTTACATTACATAATGCTCACAAAATCACAATAAAGGCAACACTCACAGACAGCTGAAAACATTTTCCTTTCATTTCATTTGTCCTAATTTATTGGCTATTCTTACTTGCTTTCAATTATGGATTTGTTTTGGAATGATTTCTTTCAAGTCACTAATATGAGATGACTATTTTTCACAAAAGTTTCATTAAATTTGGGTGCACAACTGAAATACATAAAACATTTAACACATGCCATTAATATGATCTGAAGCGTATCGATCGAGGTTCACCTTAGTGAGTCTACTTATACGTAAATTTACACAAACTCAGGAGCTCTCATTCGATACAAAGTTTTTCCTAACTCACTGGATTTTCATGAATACTGCATTTCTTGTGTAAATGCTCCTGTGAACGATTTACGAATAAATTCTGGGCCTTTGTTTGCTGACCTACTTTCTCACTCAGAACACTGCACAGCTCCATGCCTCCCTATGCCATCTTTGGTATCAGAGAAAGAAAGTCGCCTACATCTGATGTGTGGGATTTCCACCTACCTTGGCAACACAGAGGATTGTGTGTTAAATCGAGCAGAAAATAAAAAAAGAGAGACTTTGACCTGTGTATTTCCAGAGATAAAGACTAAAAGCAAAAGATATGTGTGTTTTCTTTGCCCAACAGATGTCGAATCTCACAGTCGATTTGTCAGCATAACATTTTTCTTAAAATCTCAACTTTCTCCACTTAATATTGTTAAAAAAAATGAATATACATCTATATTATATTATAGATTATTGGATTATGTTAAGAGAAATTCAAGAACTGAAAAAAATTCCGACAGTACAGCAGTAAAGCACACTTGCTTATTCGTTATACACTAATAGCTTGGTGTAGTGTAATATTTAAACAGAGAACTACGTGAGTCATGCAGTGGTGCGGCAGGAAAGTTTTACCTCCTCACAGTTCCAGGGTCCCCAGTTCAATCCTGGGTTACTGTCCGTGCGGGAATTCACATGTTCTCCCTGTGTATGTATCAGTTTCCTCTTGGTTCTCCGGTTTCCACCTGCTTCCCAAAAGCATTCCATTATGTAGACTGTCTATTCTGAATTACTGCTAGGTGTGAATGAGTATCACACCTAGTCTGCCCATGATAAGCGTCGGATCCTCCAAGACCCTGACCAGGATAAATTAAAGACTGAATGCCTGACTGACAGATAAACGTAAAAAAAAAAATGCTTGCCTATATATGATAAAAATTTGTAAGCTCACCTATATATGCCTGCCTGTATGCGATATGAATTTATAAAGTCTGCTTCTCTAAAGAATGAACCAAAAGTTTGGCAAAATATAAACATTTTCTGTGTATCTCATATACAGTACAAATATACTTAACCCAAATATTCAGAAATTTATTTAATACAGTACTCTTAACTCCTTTAAAACGAATATAGTTCCACGGATAGTCTCTAGTATAAAAATGTAAGTTAAAAAAAGAGATTCTGCTTGTGCAAGATGGTTGTCCACATAATGGTAGTGTTGAGCAACAAAGTGAATATTTAAATTGTTAGATATTACTGTAAGTCAAACTGTAACATTACAATAACCTTACTTACTGGATGTAATTTGGAATTTAATTGTTTGCTTCATTAGTCTCTTAGCTCCAGTATAACATCTTTAGCTAACTGACTATGTATGAGTTTGGGGTCATTTTGAATTTTAAAACATTTTCTTTAACTCCTTCTAACACTTATTTAAGATACATGGTATTTAATGAACTAATAGATGATTCAAAACAGAAAACAGAACAAATAAAATAACAGAAACAGAATAAATAACAACAAAGAATTATTATGAGGAATTATTCAGTAACATTCCTAGACAAATTATCAAGTAATTTCTGCATAATAAATAACCAAACCATTTTTCTTGAATTGTTTATTCATGTTTCTGTACAGATATATTTATCACAAACACTTTGTAAGGGCTGTCAAAACACTAAAAAATAAAAAAGTTGAATACTTTGAAATGTCTAATTAAAGCATTTAAAAGTGTTTAATTCTTTTTTTTTTTAGAAATCACTTTACTCACTTACACATTACCATCAAAATCAGTGAGTCAAAATCTCCACCAGAGCATCTAACATGAATAAATGAATCAAGTCCCCAAATTGACAATATGTGATAATCAAGGTCACTTAGTCATTCCTTTACGATCATATGAGTTTTCATTGCAATTACCTGCATGTGACATTATAGTCACAGAGAGAAGTCAGAAGTCAGATCATATGTGGAATATGAGGAGCTAATAAAAAATGGATGTGAATATTGATTCCTTAATCTGCACTCAAAGGAAGGACAGATTCTTCCTGCCTTCACTGAACAGGGACTGTATTAAAGTCCTGCTGAGATGTGCGAGTAGCTTTAACACAAAGAGATTACTGAACTGAAGTGAATTTGAGCCCTAGTTGCTTAGCCAGTCCTTTAATTGAAATTAAAAGACATTGTGTAATTTTACTCTGTGATTACCTTCATGAGTCATGACAGTAATGGTGAGAAGTCAGACATCGGAAGATACAGTGTGTGGAATATGAGGAACTAATAAAAGTGTCAAGAGGGATGTGATTTCATCTGCACTCAAAAGAATGGCAGATCTGCACTGTACTAAAACCCTGCTGAGCTGCAGAAGCAGCTTTAATATGTTGCACAGTTGCAGTGAATTTCAGCACCAGTGTCATTCTTGAGAGGGAAAGTGCCTGAAATATGAGCTTTACTTCATAAGATGAAATATAGTGACCTGACCTTATACTTTTTTTTTTTTTTTTTGTCAAATTTAATTTAAGCATTTCGTAAATGTGGAGGAATATTACCAGACTACTCTTTGGACCTGAAGTGTCTTTTATAATATACTTCTGCAATTTCAGTAGGGTGGAGGGAAGTGGAAGAGTAGGCATATACTTATGGGACAGTGACAGAACATATCAAATAACTTAAACAACTGCATACATCTGAGCTAAAGTTACTGCCTGTATGAGTTTTTGGATTTATGGTCTTCCCTATGCCCACATGTGTTTCCTCTGGGTTCTTCCCGGTTTCCTCCCACCTCCCAAAGACTGGCTATGCTTGATTGGATTGCCTATGCTAAATTGCCCCTAGGTGTGAATGAATGTGCATGTGCATGGTGCCCTGTAATGGACTGGTGTCCCATCCGGTGTATAGTCCTGCCTCACACCCTGTGTTCCCAGGATAGGCTCTGGATCCACCACAACTCTGATGATGATGAAGTGGTTACTGAAGATCAATGAATGACTGACAAACCAATCATTCATGAACCAGCCCATCGACTTATTCTCAAACACATGTCAGAATGTAGGATGCTTATCAACAACATGCCATACATTTCATCAACAGAGTCCATATTATCTGGATCTGAAATTGTGAAAATGTTAGGGGAAAGTTTATACAGCAAACCTAAAATACAAGTTGGTTTTTCTGTTAACTGCAAGACAAGAGGTAAACTACTCTTTCGTGCATTGCCACTGATACCACCATCACTCAGCTGTATATTTTCCAGAGCAGACTAGATCTTCAGGGACCCGTTAAAGTGCAAACTGAAGCTTTAAAGGATCAATCGCTCTGCATTGCCTGACGCCAGACAGATCTATTCTCAATCCGTTACACCACACTGTCGGCAACAGCTAATGGAATCAACATGGCTGACGGATATAGCATGGAAAATAAGTTGTCAAAGAGCGCCAAGCCTTTCATCAACAAGGCTGCCACAGCTGATGCTGACCCTCCCAACGTTTGAGCGAACGTTTATCATCTGCACATCAAAATTGCACACTGAGTTCCTTGATGTAAGGAATTGGGTGAACATGTTTGTGAAAGTCAAGGACATTTAAATTTAAATAGAAGTCAAAAAGGAAAGGATGTAGACTCTGTATTGCTGAAGAAATGAAACCGATATTCCTGTCCTGATGTGGGTTGGGTTGTGCAACAGGATGTGTGAAATCATGATTGGCATTTTATAACCTAGTGGGGTCCAAAATTACTCTAATATGACCATTGAGAACCCTACTACGATCTTAGTGCTGATTCATTCATACATTCATTCATTCACATTGAGTAACCACTTTATCCAGGTCAAGGTCTCAATGGATCTGGAGCCTGTCCCAAGACAATAGGCCCAAAGTGGAAATACACCCTGGATGGGATGCCAGTCCATCACAGGGCATTATACACACACTCATTCATACCTAGTGACACTTATCATAGCCATTTCACCTGCCTGCATGTTTTTGAGAGGTGGGAGGAAACTTGACTACAATATAAGAAGGCTACCTCATCCAACTACTAAATACTTCAGACTTGGTCAGGTGACTCAGGGTTTTTATGACAACTCTTATCTGTTGGAATAAGCCTAAATGTTTAGGTTTGTTTATGTCAGGTGTAAGGTAGTATGAGACAGTAATTTTAGTTCCTGTATTGACAGTATTTTTGGTGTGGTATTATATACATAAGTGACTTTTATTTTGACACTTCAGGTGATTAAGGAAGTTACTGAGGGATTGTGGGGTGTGTTTTATGAACACTGCCTTTAAATAAAGTGCTCCTTATTTTATTCATAACCTATAAGAACGAACAACTCAGTTGTGGATAATAAATATGAATCAGACAGTTGATATGGGACATAGGCTAAATGAAGGAGAACACAATATCCTATATTTAATAAAATATAGAGTTAATAAAATGTCTAATAAGACTGAGTAAATACGAGACAAATGTATTACTGTCATAGAGATAATTAATTAGCCAGTATAAATGCTATGGCCATGAGAAGACAGAAAACACATTTGTTCTAAGTTCTGTCAGCCACCTGGTTATTTCTACCACTAAAATATCAACATGAAATCTAAACGGATTCTCATCGAATGCCATTACAAAGATGTCACTTGGCTGAGCTGCCAGCACAGTCAGTGTTTAAAAGGAATGAGAGGAGCTGATTTGAGTCAACAGCACTTCAGCACACCAAACCATATCACTGCATAATGTATTCATTCTAACACAAGACTTTTTACAGTTGCAAAACTCAGGGAGGTTATGGCCAGCACCCATGCTCACACTGAGAATATATTATATTTATCATACCTACCTGTGATAACAGCACAATATTATGCTTTATTAGATTTGATTTATGATTATGAAAATAGGACTCACTGTGTGTTCAAATAAGTGAGACTGTATCTGAGGCTGCCGACATGCATAAAATCTGAGAAACCTGTGAATAAAGTTCACATGGAATAATCAGTGTTGAGTGTTGAGGAGTAGTTAACTACAAGTAACTATGCTACCAGCTTAACTATATATTTTAGTAGTGTGGCTGTAGTGTAACCTGTCCAATAACATGCTATTCTTTCACCAAGTAGCATGTAGCATTTTGCCACACTACACACTTTTTCCTCTTAACATAACCTGTTTAACTTTATTTTTTTAATCAAACAAAACTATTGTATCCATCAGGAACCTGGTTCACTACTTAGTAATTAGTGTAGAACGTGCATATGTGTGTGCACCTCTTACATGGACCTGTCTATTCACGGAGAATAACAACATCGTGCTCTAGCTACAAAGGATAAATTCTTTCAGTGAGGAAAACATGACTACTGAACATCCATGGCAATGTTCATCAGTGTTTATGATCATGAAAGATTCATGCACAAATGCACCAGTTTAAGGGTGCACATAAAGGTGGGGAGCATGTTATCTGTTTTTGGTTATAGTTGTTGATTAGCTAGCTGCTTAAGTTACGAGGGTGCTCAAGAGCGACAATTTGAGGGTGCTCAAGAGTGTTGAGGATTTTCTATTGAATTAATGTGATGAAGCAGTTAATTATGAATATACATAACTCTCATGACAGCTGACCTCAGATATATTTCTTGTTTAACAGTTAAATAATACTAACTGCTTCTTACTATGAGTGTTTTACAAATAGAAAAGCAAAGCCTAATTGTTGTTGCATTTACAAGCATATACATTTTTATTTTGTGCAATAAATTAGCTGCAGAATAAAATGAAAATATCACAGTTGATTTTCCTTGGTCTGATAAAGTAGCTTGAGTTAGCTACTTTCTCTTAGCAGCTTGTAGTGTAGCTAGCTACTTTATCAAAAAGCTAATTCGGCTGTAGCTTAGCTATTATAAGCTATGTTTAAAGGCACCTGCAAGTGCTGTGGTGCAGTCAATCCCCGTCTATATATCTGAGTAACAGAGCGATAGGAAGCTGTGGTGAGGCTGGATCTTGTTAGTGCTGAACCTAGTGCCAGATAAGATATGTTGGATGGTGCTGTACCTTCCAAATCCTCACAGGACTTAGCACCTAGTGAGCAGCAGTGTTATTGAGGCAAGCACACAACATACGTCCCTCTTCATGGGTACGGAGGCTCTGGTTACAACTTATTTCTCTCAAGCCAACGTGTTATTCATGTACATGATGCAAATGTGAGGCTCTTGGTATCACTAGGGTAATAATCTTTCTCTCAATTACCATGAATCTTAATATGTTTTATCATATAAGCGAACATGTGGGAAGTCACAGCCATTAAAAGTATCAATTTACAAAAAAGATAAAACATCAGTATTTGTATATATACATAAACAAACTCTTAGGGGAAATAAACTAGAACAATTTGATTTTGTGAAATAGTGCAATAAAAATACTATAAATACTATCCCTATTCTAAACAGAACAGAAAATATAATCTACACTAGATTTCACTATTATAGTGAAAAGTTTGCACATACTAGATTTATATTTCTTTCTACATTTGGATACATGTGTAATAGTGAAGTTTATGCAAATGACAAATTTTATTTCTAAAAAAAAAGTGGTTATCATTTATAAAATCAGGCAACACAGGTTTTGCCTATCTGTGTCATGTCCATGTCCACACCCACCACATACTCTAACTCCCATAATCCTCAACCAGTTCCCAAGTTACAAGATTCTCCTAAACCTATCCGCAGTCCCAGTCTTTGGACCTCAAATGGGACCCTCTGGTACACAAACACATACTATCTCTAAATAACAAAATAACTTAGACTTTCAGTCAGTCCTTGTGAAAACCCGGTCAGTTGGACATTTAATACTTACACCACAGTGATATTGACCTGTCAGTTCTGATTGGGCAGAAAGCCTTGATTATCTATAACAGCAGCTCTGAGAATAGTGCAGTCCATAAGGAACATTTACAGGTTTATATTAAAAAGCTATTTTTGTGCTTGTTTTAATAGGCTATAATTTCTATAGTAACAACTTATTCCCAGGGACTTGTAAACAGGTTTAAAAATGTATTGTTATTTAACAAAGGAAAGTTAATGGTAACAAAGGTTACGGCAAGTAAGTTAAGGTAAGTACGTTTTCTAGCTATGAGAGATTCTTCAGGACAGAGCACTTTATGATTTCTGGTTTCTTCGTAACATGACAAACTGCATTTTTACAACAAGTATGATCTTGTCTCGCAGACGTTCCACAACATTAAACATAGCTATAAGTGGTTAAAATGTATGATGTGTCATTTTTTAATTAATAAAAATTTGTAACCCATGGCAAATTGCTATGGTATAAGAAGAAAGAAAGAATTAAACACTGGGGATGTGCTGTTAGTGGAAAATAATTAGCTTTCCTCCAAAATCTTCCTATTAAACAGACCATAAGTTGTGCTTCTGTTGTTTAGTCTGGAAATAATTTAATTGCCTAATCAATAAATAATTGCGATACAAGTTTTTGTCACTGTACTCCAGCATGCAGGATGTGAAATGAAACAGTAACTATAAGTACTCTCAGCTTTAAATCAAGAGAGATGAAACAGACTTACCCCCTGAGTACCCGTCCAGTGCCTTAGAGACATCATGTATATCCCTCTCTTTGTGCAGCAAGCACAAATCATGAATATGTTTATTATAAAAACAACAGGTAGAACTAAATTTACCATCTCCCTTTGCAATGTGGCTCTGTTTTTGAAAGATCTATTAGCATCACATCTGCACACACCTCCAAATATTAGGGGAGCAACAAAGCTGTGAACTAAGTAGGTCAAGGATTGAAGCTGCATGATGCTCTTAGTACTTAGCGTCCTGACCACTAGGAGTCCCTGCAGATCCATGGATGCACAGAGCCTGCATCATTCCAGAGAAATCAGTCACCCCAAAACAATTACGGTATGATATTATAATAGCTCATTATGATACTGCTGCAGAAGCAAAAAGGATCAGAAATAAAACATAACTTTTTTATTGTATTTGTTCAGCAGCATGTATTTTTGTGACATTCAATGCAGTGGAGGCAGATGAAAAGCAGCCAAGGCAGAAGTTCTGCTTTAAGTTGGCTAACACATCTGAGCTTACCCCCACCACATAGTACATGTTTAGAAATAATCAATAAAATTGAGGAATTGAGTTGTATTCTTCTTAATTCTTTTTCAAGAGCCTTATGTTATTCTGTAGACCTAACTAGTGTGGGTACCATGCATTATTATTATTATTATTATTATTATTATTATTATTATTATTATTATTTCAAGGCATCAATGTAGTCTCCATACAAAATAAGGATGCACAGGCTTCTTTACAGCAAAGGAATCTATAAGAATACGTTTCTTTTTTTTTCTTCAAACAGAATAGCTAATCATTATTCCAGGCCCATGTGCATGTGACATGCTTACAAGGTCAGCTGCTGTGTTATTGCATTATTAGTGCATGTATAACAGAGCGAACAAAAGATACATATTTAATTCTAAATGCAGGGTTTTCATCTGGATTCTGTATATATAGTTTCTTACATGAGGAACAAATAATAAGCTATAATGTCAGTAATGCAGCAGATCATGACACTGAAAGTCCAAACAAGTCAGAGGCACAGAAAAAATATTAACCACGTGGGGATATGTTAAAATTGGATGTATTAAGGTCTATTAAGGAATAAAACTTGATGGGACATGCTGTTAAATTAAAATAATCCACAGTGTGGTGATTAGCACCATGAAGTAGATTACTGTCCTATAACAGCGCTTCCTGAAGTATTTATTCCTCTTATACCACCGCGATTTGCCAATGATTACAGTTTTTAACTTATTAATAAAATGACCCATCACCCTTTTTAACTGTTTACATTTAATGCTGTGCAGACAATTTAGTTACTGTTATTGCTTATGATATAGCAGCTGTAAACAGTTGTTCACTCACCAGCGTCTCTTTATTTCTCTGTCTTGAAGTTAGTAAGACAAAAAAAAAAATGTAGCTTGACATCCTACGGAAAATCCAGAATGTAGTTTGTCCTAAAGAGTTTCCTGTGGTGAGAAAACTTGCTGTTACAAAGCTCTGACACTGGAGACTCCTTCCATTAATGCTAAATACATGTCTTCTTACAGAAACTTCACCATATCAACAAGACTAAGATGTTTTTCTTTGTTAAATAAAACACATTTAAAAAATATATTATTAGTCTTAGATGGATTATTATTATTATTATTATTATTATTATTAGTCTTAGATTATGCATTAATACAAACCATTTTAATTGCACTGTCAGAGGTGTGCTGCTATAAAAAAATCATCAACACCTTCTCACCAATCAGAATTGAGCATTCAACAGCACTGTTATTAATATTATTAATATTATCTAATAGGGAATTCACACTTAACTGCATCCTGACAGGTTGACCAGTTAAGCTGTGTGTGAAATACTTGTAAAAATGAATTCTTACTACTACTAGACCATGCAACAGCCTGAAGGTACAGGTGATACATCAACTGTCAGCACACTGATAAAAGCCAACAGACATTGTGAAGTGATCAGAGCATGACAGCAATGTTTACTTTCTGGATTGTCATGGTCATGCCCTCCTTACACCGTAGCTCCAGAAAGCCCTACATCCACAAGAGCCTATGACAGGTGGCTTGTTGCAGCAGTGGCCATGACATCTGTCCAGCCTTGGGCAACTCTTAGCCTTGCCTCAGTGACAGAGGTGAACAAGAGGAGAGATGTACCTGACTGCTAACCTTTTCAAGTGCTGCCACAAAAAAAAGGCAAGCGGCCACTCCAGATCAACCATCAAGTCCATCACTTGTCGCATTTAACATGCCTAAACAAGAAAACAGAAACATGACAAACCAAGGTAAAGAGCTTTGTTCTGAAGGGCTGCAAGAAACATAGAAAACTGAACTGCTAAGCTTTTGAAATGTGTCATCTGTCTTTCTCTTTTCGGCAGTCTCTTGCTAACTGTCTCTTTCCTTCATTGCTTATGCATCACACTCCACTCTCTATTTCGCTGTTCAAGGGGATTACGTATGCTTGAGCTGACATGTGGATGGAAAGGGGACGAGTGTTGCTTATTGTTTGTTTTGAGAGAAACATATGACAGGAAATGACAGGAAACTAGCACTGAAATGCACAGATGCACAGATCATGTCTATTTATTGCTTATTTAGAATATTGTGTAAAGTTCATCTGAACTCCCTTATCAAAACATTCCATAATCCACATTACATGTCTCAGAAACCCTGACTGCTGTGAATTACAAAGAAATGGATAAATGAGTCATCTGCTTCTGTATTTGATTAGCTTGTGAAAACAGAGTTAGTTCAGGACTGCTCACCTCGCACAACGCCAGCACCCACATTACAGGAGGTGGAAGTGGCGACAATGCTGCTATTGTTGCTGCTTACTAATTGGTATCACCGTGCCTGACACAGCTGGATGTATGGGAGGGAAAATATAACATGATAGGTAATACTTTTTATGCCCTTGGATAAATAAACGGCCATTTAGAGCCTTTTCTTCTTTTTTGCCTACACTTTTCTTCTTAATTTTGCATGCACTGTTTTTTTTTTTTTCACCTCTTCATTCACACTAAACCCATAACCCACACAAACCGCATAGGAATGCTGTCAGTGCAGGTTGTGATGTATTACTTTGTTTTGCTTGTGCACTGATATCTTTGCACTGTGTGTAAATACATGTAATATGTCTATCTGTATGTCTGTCTATATACAGGATATATGCTCAGCAGCAGCCAATTTTGTGCTATTACAAGCAAAGACAGCTGACAACAAATCAAATTTTGGATTAAAATCGCAGACTGTAACTGCTGCTCTGACGCTCGTCTAAAAGCCACCTTTTCCAAAACTCACAAGACAGCTAAAAATGGTAGTGGCCATGACAAAATGTAAATAAAACATGACAATAGAAAAAAAAAATATTCTTATTACCTCAAGCTAACGTTGAAGAATGTTTTTGTTTATTCTATGTTTTCGTGCTGATTGACAACACAAGCAGAATGCAGTAATTTTCTTAAATCACAAGCCTGTCTTTAGAGGATCTTGATTGTATAATCTGACACAAAGAACACATTACTGCACATATTATCTCTTACAAAATTCATCCAAGTTTTTATTTGAGGTCATCTCATACAATCTGTATGAAAAGTAATAATCTTAAAAGGCCACTATAATCACACAATATAAAACTGGCTTAAATGAAGGCTTAGAAAATTTAAGTATCCATATTTTATGTAAGGTTTACATGACATCAAGGCTTATATTCTCATAAAAAAGTAAGCAAATTTAAACAGCAGTTTTCTTTTTTTGTAAGTAAATCTTACTTTCGTTCCTTTGCTTTAAGAAAATTTTACTTATCTACTTCATAGGAGAGAGCTCAAATGAACTACAGAAATCTTAACATTGCAAAAAGTATACATCGTTCATAAATCTGAACTAGCAGAATCCAAGATGACTACTTCACTGACTTTTGCACGCACGCACGCAAGCGCACACACACACACACACACACACACACACACACACACCAACCATACCCCTGACACCTGAGAAACACAAAGAGGGTGAACCAAGAAAACTTTTCTGAAACACTTAACACATAATACAATTACTTTAGACATGAAATATTGAAAACAACCCATCCATGTTGTTGTTCTTCTTTCAGCTGCTCCCGTTATGGGGTTGCCATGCGGATCATTGGTCCACGTATTTGATTTGGAACAGTTTTTACACCAGATGCCCTTCCTGACGCAACCCTCCGTAATTTTATCCAGGCTTGGGACCGGCACTGGGAGTGCACTGTTGTGTGCAACCCCAGTGTATGGGGTCGGTTCCCTGGCCGGGAATCGAACCTGGTCCACGGCATCGAGAGCACTGTGGCCTAACTGCTAATCCTCCAAGGACCCCAAAACAATCCATCCATAACACTCAAAATAAAATCAGTTTAAAGTTCTGCAAATGCATGTGCAAACTGAGTTCAAAAACCACACCCCCCACATTAATATGCAATTGGTTCAAGTAAATGTTACTTCTTTATCACAGATTTGTTTTTGTCATATTTACTGAATCGCTGAATCGTTTTTTTTTCAGTGTACTGAGAAAATTTAATCATATAGCACATCATCATCACACCACTTCAGCTAGACACTCTGCTGTGAAGACTTCGAGAGTCTTTCAGTGATTCTTAATTAGCACCCTTTTGTTTACTCGGCCAGCATGCGTTTAATGATTGGAAGGATTTAATGCCCTCAATCAAGCCCTTGTCGTGCTTTGATTCTGACATCTCCATTCACATGTAATTGACTTTTCATGTTTCCAAGGCAATAAACTTAATATCTACTTAACAAAACATCACGCGAGCTGTCTTTTAGCAACTATTAGCCAGGGAAGCCATATTGTAAAATGACAATTAACTGCTTTCTCTGGGACACCTAATTACTGATTGTTGGTGGTATACGCTTATTAGTGGCACAGTTTCATTGCTTGGAATGTGTGCCAGTTGCCAAAAGATTTATTGCACTGCTTTATTTACGAAGAGTACTATATAGATATATAAATGGTTTATTATTCAATTATTCTGCCATCAGACTCTCTCTTTCCTCTAACAATTTAGTTGGTATTTTTGAATAATTGAATTTTGGTGATTAGCTGTGTGGGCATTTGTTCATGAATATTTTGGTGAAAAAGATATCAGAACAGTACCAACATTTTGCAAATATACCAACATTTTTGCAAGATTTTAGCCTTTCTGTAATTGCCTACTGTTACTCTCATAACTAATGATGCATCCGAGGGACATTTTATAATAATGGTATGTTTTTGTTCATTTATTTATTTATTTTGCCAATATTTTTTAATTCAGTGACAGATTAGTCCTCAACAGTGCATACCCAACAGTCCACTTCTCCTGAGTACTAACACCTGTTCACCATTTACCCTGCAATCAAGTACTGCACACACACCACTGACTCTCATTCAGACAGATGTGTAGTCTTCCACCTTACCTTGTGCTTTTCTGACTTCAGTTTTGTGCCTTAAGCAGTTCCAACTTTGCTGTTTACTTTGTAAAGCCAAAGTTTACTCAAGCCTTTGTTTTTGCCCGTCGAGTCTGCCTTGCTTAGCTATCCTCTTTATTTATGTCTACTTGCATCTGGCCTAACTTTGCCAGGCTCTACTGTGTCGTGCATTTTAATTTGCTGTGTTTAGTATCAGTGCTGGATTGTGGTTTTTTTTTTATATTGATGTCAGTACTGGATTTTTACATTTGCTTTAAACATTTTCATGCCGTTAAATATTCTTAAATACCCAATACTTATTAAACAAAGTGCTGTCTTTTTCCTATCATTGTGCCTATATTGATATCTCAAAATCTGTAGACACTGTATTTAAAGTCACATTTTAATTGTGATCAACCTCATGTTTCTGATATCAAAGAATTAGCTGACAATTAAGCAAACTCAGTCTAGGGGTTGCACAACTATTAATTTCTACCCTTCAACCAGTAATTCAAACAAGTAGTAAACTAATTTTCTTCTGATTTAAGACATTGCTATTTTTAGGCTATTTTATTCTCGCAGTTAAATGCTGATAAACAACACCAAAGGATGAGTCAAACTGCACAGCAGAATGTACTAATTCTTAAAATGCACTTTGGATGATCTGTTGGCTCAGCTGAAATCTGGAACCGAGAAAGAGCACAGCAGGGAAGCTCATGTCCATCAAAAGCACCCTCCTTATAGTTCAATAACCAGCCTTCCATGGATAAAGGACTCTATGTCTATAGCAGCTTCTGCGATTTTTATTTCCATCTGATAAAGACCCGGGAGTTGAACCGCTAGCACAGACTAACAGAGTTCATTTAGCCTGCTTTCTGTACCATCTGCCTTGCTGTTATTTCCACTGCCCCAACTAGTCTACAGTTCCCCACAGCAGAGACTAGTGAATGTATTAGTCAAATAGACTATGCAACCTCTAATGACTGTACTTGTTCAGTAACTGTCTCTTGTACCATGTAGCAACAGACAACAGAGCAGAAAACTGCAATTGCCAAATAGGGACATGTATCCAGGTGGTTGCTTTGTTCTGCTTTGCATGAGTTCTTTGCTTCGGGTGTTATGCTCTCACATGGAGGGGAGTTTCCTGCTGTTCTGTCACTGTTTGAATGACTCATCAATAACCAGCGCAAAGGGATGAAAACAGTGAGACATATTTGGTCAAAATATTCAGCAGCATTACTTATTCGGCCTAATGCTAATTTTTAATTATTTTTTTTTCAGCCCAATATATCGGTGGGAGTAACTTTGCATCTCTATTTGAAATTGGAATCGACTCCAGGCATTTTGATGAGCCTAAGATGAATGGCATTGAGCCTAGCTAACTTTATGACTATAGTTCATTGGAGTACAAGGTATTACACTGAACACACCTTTCTCCTTATAATTGTGTTATAGAGGTATATTTAGAAAATGAAACGGAAGAGACCTCCATGTTCACTCATCCCCATACCCTTCTATTACTGATGATGGCTTTGCGACAAATTTAGACATATTACACTTCTCTGAAAGAAATTTTATGCAATCATTGAACCATGAAACATTTGCCCTCTTCGCCCTGAGAGGACCTGCCGCTGAAGCAAAAAAGCATAGAAATGTCAATTGAAATTAGTTTTGAAACCAGTCTTATGGATTAAATTTTAGTTTTAATGTTTGTGATTAACTCATCAGTGGCAAATCTCTTGGATATTTGCCCATATATATTTGTCATATTCTGAGAAAGGTTTTGTATTCAGGACAGCAAAATGAATCCTGGAACTTTCTGTGCAGAGCCATGACAGAGTTACACTGTTGCGTACTGTATATTTAGCTAGCTTAAGTGAGGAGACTACTTCTTTACTTGATATTTAAGCTTAAGTGACCATTGGAATTTTTTTTTTTTCCCATTACCACCAACAGAGACCTCACCATAGGATCACCTGCCAACAAGCAGGGATGAACAAAAGTACATCAAATTTTATTTTGACACATAAAGAATGCAATTATCTGCAATTAAATGCAATTATCTCTCACGTGCACTGATTTTCCATTAAACGTGGGCAGGGAGGCAAAATGACATGCGGGGATCGGTGCGGCAAATGTGCCCAACTTCACAAACCCATTTCTGTGATCACAGTTAATCAAACCTGCATTTGCCAACACATCCAGCTTAGCTATCAAACATAGTTGACACAGAAACACAGTTTGAATATACAGTAATGATAGGGTTCATCTGTTTTCTAATATCCATTGCCATCAAAGATGTAACTTATCTAACAAGCATCTTAGTATTTTTATTTCTGTTTCTATGTAGACCACCGTAGCTACATATGCTGGTCAAGACATTTAAAAATACACGTGACTCAGGTAATAGGGATATATTTATATTTAACTAAAATAATGCAAATGATGGTGAAACCTTCTGTAGTCAAATGATTTTCATTTATTCATAGTTTATATTTTTCTATTTTCAACATGTAGTCAAGCACTTGCGAACTAGCACTAGCTTTACTTAGCATTGTTGATACTGTGGATACCATGACAAAGACACGAGCGAATTTCATCTGCCAAATAAAATAACGATGTTTCTTATGGGAAGTGGAGTGAGACAGGCAGATCTGAGAGCGTTTTGTTGCCTCCTGTGTGAAATGCCCTTAATAGAAAATAGCCCAAATGCAAATAGGTCAAACTACAAAACACTGCAACGGAATAATATATCAGAATAAAAAAGACAGTATGCTGTGTTTTGTAAGTACAGAAATACATTTTGGAAGCAGGATATACAGTAAGATCAGTAGATAAGGGTAATTCTGATAGCAGCATTCTGGTAGATCATATGTAATGCTTGGTAGCCTTCAGAAACCACTCTAGTGGTTTGCACTAAATCATGAAAGATCAATCAGTTATACCATTCAGGTAAATATATTTTTTTTTATTACTGTAAAACATTTAACCAATTGTTATATTTTTTCTGCCATGTGCAGGCAAGAGCTTAGCATAGCCACAATCACAGCTGATTTGCCTAATTAGAATCTAGTTTACTAGCTAGCAAAATGTGTGTGTGTGTGTGTGTGTGTAAATAGAATGTGTTACTACAATATACTTATCCTCAGAATGTGCCAGTGAATGTAATTCTGATGTAATTCACTGCACTAAATGTTGTGGAGCTCTCCTCTCCAGGCCTCTCATCTTTTTCTCCTTGTCCCTCACTCATGGGACTTCCACTGAATGCTAATCCATGGGCTCTGCTTTGATCTGTGAGCTGTGAAACAAATAGAATTCATAATTCAATGTCTTCGGCCTACTGTTTCCTTATGCAGACTTAAGGGCAGATCTTAGACTCCTGCCCCTTAGGACAGGGGGGCAGATGGATCATCTCAATTTCAGGTTATATGTACTGAATCATTCATGAAGTGTAAGGAGGCATACTCTTTTTGTTTCTCAGGAATGACCTAGAGTCCTTTTTTTTGCTTTTAGTAAAGCAAGGAGTCATCCAGGAAGGGTGCTTTGAGATATCTTGGTTTCAATTTCAGTGCAAAAGTGTAGAGAAGGAACTGTTCTGACAGACAGATGGGCAGAACAACTCGAGAAGTCACAGAAATTTTTTTTCTCTGCCTCAGCATTCATTTCTCAGTGGCGAAATGGCTGAGAGCAGATGAAGGCAAATTCCACAACTCTGAGAACATTGCAGTGTGGAACTTTCCATACTGCTTGTATAAATGTGCATAAATTGTAATCCAGAGATGCTGGCCACCCAATGACAGCATCTATGGTGGTCCTGAGGAATGACAGTGTTTACTAGGCATGGAAAAATGTATCAATATTGGCTTTGGGATTGTTCACTCCCTCCTGTATCCATCACAGTTGTGCTGGTTGTGAGCTGTTATGTTTTAGTTTTCCTTTTTAAATGAAATCTTAAATTATTCAAAAGCTTTATTGTTAGCAGAGGATTAATGTGGCTGAAATAATGTGACAGCTTGCTTGGTCCAGTGAATTTATGTGACTTCAATAGACAAAAACAAACAACAACAAAAAAACCGAAAAAAAAAAAAACAGTAAAATGTGAATGATTCAAATTTATTAAAAGCAATGAAAGATTAGTCTAGGGTTTCCAAAAGCACTCTGAAGGCAATCTTAGCTACAATGATTCCCATGCTACATGCCTTATACATGGTAAGCTTTGCTTACTGCCTTATATACAAGCTGATATAAGCTGATGATTTCTGATTTGATATAAATGTACAAATCAAACCTAATACTGTCTTTCTAGTCACATTTTTATCTGAATTCAAGACATCTGTAGGAGGTTAGTGAATATGTTTTGTCAGGCCCTTGTGCTCAAGGTTTTCTCTTGAATTGTTTAAACATTCAAAAACATTTAATTGTATTTCATTTTAAAACTTCCATACTTGCTATTGTAGGACAACATGACCTCGGCTGATAAATTAAGACTGTTTGGGGCTAAATACAGATTCATAACATGTTAAACTTACCCAAAAATATGATACAACAGAATAAAAGAATTTTTTTTATTTTAATCCCAAGCATTTAATTGCAGTGATGGAAATATTTTGCTACTGTCGGATGAACTTATTGTTTGGCCAATGAGCACACTAATATTATATAATGGCTGCAAAAAACTCATGGGACATTGGTGCCAAATCTGAAACAAACAAAAAACCCATATCTTGATGAATTAACTTTATTTCCTAATTTTGTAGAACAGTCAAGAGATCATAGATTAACATACTTACCAAGTTTTGTGACTATAGCTGAATGCTATCTTGTGACATGCCTGCTGAAAGCTGATTGGTTAAAGCCAGCCATGTTTTTAAAGTAACCCAGTTGTCATTATAAATCCACTTACAGATTATTACAGTGATTCAGTACACCAAATTTCAGCTTCATCGGATTTACGGTTTCTGAGAAACAGCTACAGTATTTGACTTTAAGCTCATTTGGATGATTTGGATGATCATGACCTAAGTTTTTGAAGATCTCCTCAGAACCTTGAACTAAACAAGCCTTTCAAGTTTAGTGCGAATCCAGGCAACTTCCAAAAAGTCCAATTTTATATGAATTGTCGTTCTGTGTACACCTAATGATTTGAAACAATTAATTAAGTGCAAGGAAACTTGTCAGCTTTCATAACCACTTTATAAAGAACTGCTGGATGATTTATATAATCCTGATGGTGCCTCCCTGGTTGGTTGCTGACGTGTGATAAGGGAGAGCTGGATAGTGGGTGGGAATTGGCAAATGACCAAGTTAGGGAGAAAATGGGGAGAAATGATTTATGCAAATGACTTTAAATGTGTTATTAATACCCATTGTATGTACCCATCCAATAAAATGTAACCAAGCAAACGTATTAATTTTATTATTATTGTTATTGTTGACTATGCTTATATAGTTGATCTTCATTCTCACCTTCGCCTCTCAACTGGAAATGTATGTATTGCACTCGTAATGAAGGACTTCCACTCAAGTGTGTACATCCTTGATAAATCTGGACCATGCTATCACTAAAGGCCTTTAGTTGGATTGATGCCCTGTCTCTGACAGGGTGAAGTGTTTAAGGATGGGGTAAATCAGATCCAATAAGAGCAGATTTAAATGACTGCTGTGGCCTGTAATTGGTTCTGCAGATGACTCCTTAGCACAGGAGAAGCAGCCAGTGACCTTGGCTATGATTGCGCATCACTCTTTTGTGCCACAACCCACATCACTCTCTGTAAACATGTCTAGCCCTGAAAGGGCCCCACTATAGGCCATGTTTTTTTGTGTAGAGGCCAGAATAATCAATGTACAGCCATTTCTAAATGCTTAGAAACTCGATTAATCTCAAACATTTTATTACAGTGATGGAAATTTTGCTACTGCTTGATCAAGATATTGTTTGGCTCATGAGCATGCTAATATTATCTCAGAAATAATGACTCAAAAAGTTATTGGGATATTTGTGCCACATCTGAAAAAAAAGAACACATCCTGACCAATTAGCTTTATTTCCTAATCACTTAGCATATGACTCTCTACACATGATCAAAGCTTTTCAAGCATCCTCACTGGGTCCACTTAAGTCTGCAGCTCAGCCTTTTCCCTTATTCTAGGCTCCTTAGTACTAGACAATTTCATCAATAATGCACACAAAGGAAGATTGAAAATTTCTTTAGTAGGTCTTTGCCCCTACCAAAGTGTAAACACTCAAACACAAACATAAGCACTTGGGACACAGTGCCCAATGTGGTGTAATTTTCTCCTCCTTTCTTGTTCTGCTTTTCTTATCTTTCTTATACACCTTGCCACGCTGGCATTTTCCGCCAATCACAGCATAACAGCTAACTTCACTGCATCAAACTGTGATCAAATCAGAGCCTTTTCGTCTGGCAGTGAGAACAATGTATCCTGTACTCTAATGAACTCCTGGCAGGAGAACCACCTGCCTTTTTACTTTGCCAGCCCATACAGCAGCAACAGCAGGCAACCTTTACTTAATTACACCATTTTGCATTCAGGACTCAGTGAGGCAAAAAACCTAGCTTTTAGTAGGAGTGCTGACTTTCTTATTATCGAGAAAGTAAGGGGGCAGAGAGGCTGCAAAGTTATTGCTGCAAAGATATTGTGGGTGTGAAAGAGGTTGAAAGAACAAAGTATGGTAGAATAGAACTCATGCTATTATGGAATAAGTGCATATTAAATTATTTCAGTTAATTTAATTAATTTACCATGTTAACTTTCCAGTGATGTTAATAACAACCTTGGCACATTTGAATGAATGGATTCCAAACTTTTAAATGACTATCTATATCTAAAGTAAATTAGAAAGTAAAACGGATAAAAAAAAAGATCCACAAAGATCCACATCAGATGTGATGATTATGTATGCCTTCATATTACAGACAGTTTGGATGTATATTGATGCTTTGTAGTATAATTACATATCAAGTACAAAAAAGTCACATTATTTTTATGCATAACATTATAACAGGGACAGTTTAAACAAAACCAATTTAACACTATGCACATCCTCACTGATATAGGATGATTTGTAAAATGGCTCTCATAAAAAAGATATCTACTTTAATCACATATGCAGGCTTCCTTTCAGTTTTTCATTTTTATTTAAATCTCTCATGGTGGGTAATGAGTACTTGTGCCTGAGTTGTTAGCTTCATTGAGGTAATACCCTGCAATCTTTGCCATGATGAACTCATTTGGGCTGTCAATGTACGAACTCTGTCTCAGTTTGTGGCATAAAGTGATCTGTTGGCTGCTGAGCTGTACGGTCAGCATGATGCTTATAGCCATTCCTGCTGTAATCCATAGCACAACATTGAAAAAAAAAAACCCAGCTAATTGAGAACTTAAATTGAGAACTTACTCTGCCATAAAAATGAGACTATTAAAAGAAAACCTCCATTGTGAAATAGTACAAAATGAACATCCCTAGCTCTTGTTCTCTTATCTTCCTAGGAAGCGTACAGTGAAGTCTGTAACTATAACAATAATGTATAGTATTGCTTTGTTTCTGTATTGGATTTGAAATGAAACAATAACTATGTAGTTGGAATGTAATGTAATTGGGTGAATCATTTCATAGTTTTCTCTTTTAAAAGAACCTTAAGTAGTTGTGGGCCAGCAAGGCCTACTTCACAGCTCCAGTGTCCCCAGTTCAATCCTAGTCTTGGGTTACTGTCTTCGTCTGTCTACTGTCATTGGGTTTCCACTGGGTTCTCAGATTTTCTCCCATCACCCTGGCATCCAAGTAAGGGTGCATTTCTGCTTCACACCCAGTGTTCCTGAGGTTCTGGAGCTACCGTGACCCTTATTTTAGCTGTCAAATTTAGTTGTCAAAATAAATTGCTTGGTAACAAGCAAGGACATACTAATGATAACCATTAGCAAATAATGTACTAAAAATTACCTTTGTTATATAACTAAGCAGGGCATAGTGGTGAAAGATGGTAGAACACATCTGATCATTAAGAAAAATATGTTGAACTAGGAAAGTACACTTGGTAGGATGTAGGAATAAATGTATCTATCGAAGTACAGCCAGAGGCAAGTGGAATGAGGACACTGGAAGCAGGCTTTGTATGAGAGAGTGATGCTGAGGCACTGTTATATCAAAAATGGTGCTTTTCTGGTGCACTACTAGATTCAATGTGAATTAAAAAAAAAAAAAACACACAAAACTCAACATAAGCTCAACACTGGCAGAGTGACACTGTCATAGGTCTGCTTTCAGCTCCAACAGGCATCATTCTCTCTCAGGTCAGGTTCTTTCTTATTCACTGTAACACACAGAGTATACAAATAGGCATTGAGGCTTTTATAATAAATACATTGTGAAAGTGTCCAAATACAGGCAGAGTTAAAGAAGGCATAGCTTTTCTTAAAATGCAAATTAGCCATTAAAGGTAAAAGAAAAAAAAAACCCACAAAATATTTAAATGCCATAACTAGACTGCAATGAACAAAGAAGAGGCAGGGTGTAAAGTTGTTTAAAAAATGTAATCCTGTAGGCTACAATTGTTAATAAAGCCCCACGTTATATTTGCATAGGACACAATATGATTGTAGTTTTATCTAAATAAGTTCACAATACAATAATATAAAATATAAAATATCTGCATTGTAAAGTAGTAAAGGAAAGTAGACAGGAAACGTGCTAACTGCTGTAACTCGTGCCATGTGCATTCATAGCCTTTCTGATTTATTGAGAAACTAACACACTAACACAAATCAATTTCTGCCACAAACAATTATATAAAAGAGTTTTAATGAGCCCTACTTTGAAAAAGTGGTGGAGACAAAAACAAACATGAAAAAAGTAGTTGTGTCCACATCTATGCAGGCAAACCAGGAGATTTTAAGGTAATCCAGTTCACTGATAGAAACATACTAGACTTGAGCAGACACAGTGTAGATACACAGAAAAGTTTTTTGCAAAAGATTGCTAGAAAACAAGGTACCCTTGGCACAAATTAGACTCAGTAAAAACAATTATGAGACACAGTTGATAGAGATGATCAAGACAGTTTCTATGTCATACTTGTATACTGGGTCCCTGGAGGACTAGTGGTCAGGCCATGGCGCTCGATTCCCGGCCAGGGAACCAACCCCAGCCACTGGGGCTGCACACAACAGTGCATTCCCAATGCCAGTTCCAAGCCTGGATTAAATTAGGGAGGGTTGCTTCAGGAAGGACGTCCAGCGTTAAAAAAAAAATAAATCAAATATGCGGACCCATGATCCGCTTTTGCGACCCGTAACAGGAGCAGCTGAACGAGGAAAAACAACTTGTATACTATATACTGCATCATAATATACTGTATACGATGTACTATTCCTCATAGTAGCATGCAGTAGAGTAGTAGTGGTTGGCATGCCAGGTTCTCAGGTGACAACGTATCATTCAAATTCTTCTTGATGCAGTTATTTTAACAATCACAATCATTTTTTATTTATTTTTGTATTTTCATGGTTACTGTGGCCCAGAGTTAATGATAGCTAAAGCCAAAATGATGTAATGAGGCAGCAGAGAAAGCCTTTAAATTTGGAATCCTCTGGAGTTTAGCATTAGTCGTATGCACAGTACAGAGGATGTAGACTATGTGTATGTAGAACAAATTGAGGCAAAACGGGAAACAAAAAAGGAGTGTTGTACAAAGTCATATACAAAGTCAATGATAATGCCATAAATAAAAAAGATTAAATAGTAAAAAAAAAGAACATTTAAACTAATTAATCTGAAATGAAAGACAATTACAATAAGAGAAACTGTTTAATGGTACAGTGTGATACTGTGATTATCAGGTAGGAGTCAGAGTCAAAAAACAGGCAAATGACTGCTGTTTAGCAAATGGGCAAAACTAGGCAAACCCAAGAGAGCAGATTATTTATAGAGTGAGCAAGAGGTGAGTTCAATCAGAAGTATGGTGATGCAAAGTGGGTGAATGTTTCATGTGATCCAGTCTTGGCCACGGTGTCTTGTAGTGGTGAATTCTGGGAAATGGAGATGTGACAGTGATTAGGCTTCTTTGTAATATTATTTTCAAATATTTCAAATATGCTTTCTATGGGGCACAAGAAACAATGTTTTTAATGAGATACATGAACAGTTATAGTCTGGCACTAATGTTGACACCACACAAAAGTCAACAAGTGTAGTGACAGACACAAGCACATGATAGATTGATGCTTATCCTGTGTAAGACCAGATGTTAATCAGTGCAATGTAGCTGATCATATCCAATGACGATGATAGACATCAACAAAATTTGGATCTTGCAGACTGACGAATTTTCCCAAAGAATGCATATCTGCTTCCAAGCTCAGCATGTGTAGCAGGAATATTCTGTTATCTAAGCAGAAGCCAAAGCTAGCTGCCTTATCCTACATTTCAGAGAATTGGCTGTGAACCATGGGGAGATCTGAAACTGGGGGACGCAGAGAAACCACCTACAAGAGGACAGCTGTAGAGAATATGAATGAAGAAAATATCGATATTTTTCTGTGACAGCTTGTCATTCCTTGCTATTCCAGAGAGCAACAAATCTATATTATTAATGTGTATAGCCAAGAACAACAGTCCACCTTTTAACCCCCCCGTCTTATCTTCCACCTTCCACCTACACTAGGCTGTGGTTTCACACCAAACCAGACATGTGCACATTCTCTAAATACATACCGCTCATGTTTAATTAATCATATTCCTCTGCAGTCACTTATATATTTAAAAAGCATCAAAGCATCAAGAAAGAGAACATGAGAGAGAGGCAGAGAGAAAGAGAGAGAGTGAAGCTTTTCGGATTTTAAAAGTGCTCTTCAAAGGCCCATTACACTATAGACTGGAGTCCTAAACTGGTTGGTGAAGGCGATAGAACATAAAATGTGAGTTTTCAAGGGTTTAATTACTTTTTCCACAATCCACAGCTGGATTGTGTCCAGAATTATTACACAGTTGCATGCAGAGACCTCATCCTCTAACAACTGCTTAGGGGCTTCCTTCAGCTAATGAAATGGAGACTATGCTCTTTTGATTTTGATTATTGATCTTTTTTGATTACAACCTTTTGATTTTAATATAATTAACCAAAGATATAATTTTGATATAATTAACCAGAGAGAGAGAGAGAGAGAGAGAGAGAGAGAGAGAGAGAGAGAGAGAGAGAGCGAGCATTGCTTTATGGAATTAAAATGATGGACATATGCAGGAGGAATCTAGTGAACTAGAGTAAACTTTTTGCGCCACTTTACACAACATAGAAATACTACTGTATAAATTACACTGCAATAATTCCACCACATTTTTCATAACTTATGCCTGAATATTGAACATTTACAGAGATGAATATTATGAGTCACATTAGCTTCCAAGATATACATTCAGTCTGACGGCACAGAGTGGCATATGATCCACATCCACTGCATAATCTACCTTTTTCTACAAACATCTATTCTGCTTTGCTTCTCAGGACTTTTTTTCATCCAACTTCATACCATGTGTACATAGTTTCTTGCACAATAAAGGAAGATAGAAAATGGCACCAAATGATTGCAGGCACACTGGTCATTCTGCTGCCAGATACATTATTGATCTGAGCACTTGCTGGAGTGATAGGTGAAGAAGGCAAAGAATCAAACTAATTTGAAACTGGAACAGAAAAAAAAAAAAAATCTGTTTCAATCCCTTTCTGTGATGATCATGTTATGACTTTATCCAAAAAAACAATGTATAGGTCCTAACATGTTTGAGGCAAATTCCAATCCTTTCAATAACTGTCATAGCTTTGTTGCTTCACTGGACCTTTTCCTGTCTCACTAGATATTTATAAGCACAGGCATATAAATAGAGAGAAAGAGAGAGATATTATGTCATAGACATGTCTAAAAGGTATACAGGAGTTTATATTAAATAATGAATATTGCAGACTTTCAGTGAAAGTAATTGGACTAACAATCATAATTTAAATTGTCATTTTGAATACTTGGTTGCTAATCCACTTTAGTTAAGGACTCTTTCAAAAATTCACAAAAGGTTTTACATGCATAGTGGTTTCCAGCTCTTTTTGAAATTGCCTTTTGAAATTCTCACTGTTAACTTTGCAGCTTTTGTCTGTGGCCATGACTAAAAATTAATTTGCAGATGTAGTTAAAAAAGCGGCACAGCACCGATCCAGGTGAGATTATCCACTGGAGAAAAAGATAATCATTAGGCATAAGCTAATTTGGGGATAGTGTAAGACTCTATGGTATCCAGCTGAAGGTGAAACTTTTGTACAAAGTCAACTTTAAGCACTAAGAGCCCTGTTTTTGTGATCAAAGCACATGCACAAAAATGTAAGTTTGCCTCACTGAATTATTATTTTATGGCATCAGCATCAAGCGGTAGTGGTAATGTGGCAAATGTAAAAAGGGTTTGGGTTTGAATGAATACATTACTAAACCCTGTGGTCAGATGTGTTTCTGCAATATTTAATGAAACAGTCTACAGCACTAGAGTCTTTAGACTTTACACAGAATGGTGCACACACACACAAAAAAAAAAATCAAAATCCAGTGAGCAGCAGCTTTGAGGGTAGAAAAGCCTTGTTGATGAGAGAGGTCAGACGAGAATGGTCAGACTGTTTCGAGCTGATGGGAAGGCTATGCTAACTCAAATAACCACTATTTACAACTGTGGTGAGCACAAAAGAATGCACAAGTCATCAAACCTTCAACTGTCCAGTTACAGTGAGTCCGTGCCCACTATAGTGTCACGAACTCCACTAGAGGGCACTCCACCCCGGACTCTTACTATTGTTTCTGGACTCCATTTCCCATGTGTTCCTTGCCCCTCATGTGATCTTGTCATGTGTTACCCTTGTCTTTGTGTCATTTTCTGATTGGTTCCTTAGTTTCATGTGTCTTGTTCCTATTGGTTGGTTTAGTCATGTGTCTTGTTCCTCACTGGTTGTTT
>CM040997.1:9885921-9898958 GCA_022985145.1 Pangasius djambal
TATATACACACGCTGTTCACATCTTTGTTAAGGGGAGACAACAATTTACCATCTATGTTTTACGAGAAAATAATATTATTTAAAACTATGTTTTTATTGGTTATTTTTTTTAGTGCAAAGGTAAATACTTTCTCCCTTTATTCAACTGAATTTTCTTTACTTCTTTACTTCTCCTTTTTTTTTCATTTGAACATAACAATCCTGCAATAATACTGGAAGGCTCTCTGTTGTTGAAAATTGTTGGTATTTACTGTAAGGAACACATATGTAATGTTAGGCAAACACAGCATCATTAAAAATGAACAATATACAGTATGCAGCCCTTTTGTTTGCCGCAGCTTCTGCTGCTGCCTTTTTTCCCCCCAAGAAGCAGCTAATTTGGCATACACATCCTTCCATCTGTGGAGCTTCTAACAACAACAGCCTCAATATTACATGTCAGAATTCTCTCTCGGATTCCTTGATCATTTTGTGCTTTTTTTCCCCCCTTTCTTTCTTTTTTAATCTCACTATCTCACCCTACTGCTATTGATCAGTTAACTAATTAGAATTATAAATAGACATAGCTCATAGAGGATATTTTGAGACACTGTGAAACTATATCTCCTGTTCCTTTTCAGTTTTTTTAAGCTGAAATGCAACTTGAAATGCTATATGAATAATCAGTCATGAATAGTGGTGAAGTTACAGAGTCATCCTTGTCATATATAAAAATATCACAAACTAAATCCTCCCTCTTTAGTCTTAGCTTTAAATACACTGCCGGTGAAGTGGAGCGTATCATGTTAACCTGACTTCCTTTGAAGACCTGAAAGCACCACCCATTAGTTAATCCATCTGCCTTGCCCTAAAGGCAATACATTATGCAAATGCACACTTTGCTGGAGAGGTGGGGGATTTATATTACCACAAATGGCTCTGTATAGCACCATTTACTATGTGCCGATTGTGGGTTAGTGCCATGCCCCAGTTCTCTTCTCCATATGGTGTGTCTCTGAGCTTTTCAAAAGTACAATCTGTCAAAATTGATAACATGCTCATTTACCAGTGCTGCGAATCTATAGAGGAGTTGGTGTGATGTTTTTTTTTTTAACCTCCACCTTCCTTTCATAACTATTGAGTTTTGCTGTCCATTGTTTGATTTAATTGTAACATAAGAACTGTGATAATGTATAGTGCAGTTTTGATCTGTATTACTAGCAGTTAGAATCAGAATCAACTCAATTTTAGAGGCATACGGTAGACATCATGCTGTAAACCTAGTGGTTAGTCTATGTGCTGTTTCCCACTTGGATGGTGATCTAAACTGGTTTCTGTCCCAATAGATACACAGTGATCCTTTCTGAAAACCTTACAGAATGCTTTGTTGTTTGCCTCTTATGAAACATTAAGCCAGTCGTGTTGCACTGCTGATGTTTTTATAATAATCTTGGAACAACAATAGGAATCTAGAGAGATACAGGAACAATCACTGGTTCCTGATCAACATGCAGGATTTGGGTTGGGGCACTACTTAGATGATGTGGGTTGACAAGCCTGTTCTCTGCCACTAAAATCATGTGACTGACAGCAATTATAGAACTAATGACATGCAGTCAGTAACACTTTTACAGAACGAAAGTGTAGCAAAGAGTAAATTAGGCATAACAAAATTGTTACCTGCCTTTATTTTTTCTTCTCTTTCTTCAAAACATATAAATTATATATGCATTTATAAAGCAATACTTGATGATTTATGTAACACTTCTGTCAAAAGCAATGAGATGACTAAGCATATTGCTTTGTCTTTAAATGAAAACAGAAGAAACTTTAATTACCATTATGGGCCAACTGTAATTTTTAATCTTATCTTGAAAATGGTATTTTATCTTTATTAAGAGCATATTCAAGAAGTGGGCCTATTAAAATGTTTTATGAAGTATCCACATGTGGGATCTTACCTTGTGGGAGCAGTAGTTACTATACTTTATAGTGGAGCATGGAATTTGATGCTCTTTGTGGTCGATTTGCATTCAAAGCTATTATGAAGCACCGTTCCAATACAAATTATTTAGGAAGCCCACAGACCAGCCAACTGAATGATTTTAATGCCTTCAAAGTAAAGTGGTGATCAAATTTGCATTTATAACACTGTTGTAAAGTACTATGTGTACCTTCTTATAAAGTTTAAGTTTTTGTCCATTACCATGCTTTTTTGTCTATTACAGTACACTCAATATGTCAGACACCTACTGGAGGATACTGGGTATCAGTATCTTTCAAGTTGAGGCTTATCCTCAAATTGGGAAGGGGACCCTTTTTTCTGGACTCGTCTGTCCATCTGACCATCCACTAAGCAGCCTCTTGACTCAGTGCTTCTTTAACTCTCCCCATCTGACGGACATTTCTGATGGATCTCATGCCCTGTCTTCGTGCCATTACTGCCATGTTGTGCATGGTCACACCTCGAGCAGCTGACTGACTGTCACTGTCACCTAGAGATGTCCTAGAGGGAGGTAGCTGTGTCCAGTATAGAGAGGTTCTGGTGACCTGCTTCTCCACGTTGTATACTTCCCAAGGTCTAGGCACGCTCACAGAAGGAAGTACGTCTTGCCAGATTTTTATTAAGAAAGGGGTCCTCTATAACAGTACTCCTCCAGCCCTATGCAGAATGTGTCCTTTCTTGTGCATCTCATACTTTCATTGCCATATAAAGGTTTCTGTAAAAAATGTAGTATAAAAGCTGCTGTTTTGCTTTATAAATATATAAAGGCTTGGTCCCTTCCTCTCTCTTGGTAAATGTAAAACACTGCTATACCCAGTGTAACAAAAAGGCTTAACAATAAAAGCTTGCAATCCTTGTGGACATTCACTGTCGACACTCAACTACAGATGATGCCAGAGTGATGATGCTATCAAGTTGTTCCTATCAAGACAGAAATCCAAAACAACTTTCCTAACCTATCTTAAACTGCTCCTGTAATCACAGTTTTTCATACCTATGGCTTCCTCACCTAAAATACACCTAAATACTATACCTAAACCCTGCCCTTGACCTTGACCCACTTTTCTGCAGCTCTGAAGCGTTTTCATAACTGTTGTGCCTGAGTTGAGCGTGTCTGGACCACAAGTTTTAAATATTTTTTATTAAATAAACCAAATATTTTATATGATTTATTTTAATGTCTTTTATTTAATCTCTTTTTGTTTGTTTGTTATGTATATGTATCATTCTTTTTTTTACATCTCTTATTTTATCTTTATAGGAAATCTGTTTTATACTTCCCTGATGCTTGAGTCATGGTTACCGCAAATTACTTCCTATGTTTTTAATAAGCATAAAGGCACTGGCACTGTTATGATGCAAAATTACATACAAAGTAAAAAGAGTGAAATTCTAAAAGGTCACTTTACAACACTATGGATAGTATAAAGGCAGAAATAGCAGCCATAGCTGTAATCTCTGACACTCTTCCCACATTTAGGCAAGGAAATAAGTCTTTTTTGAGCAGAATCTTATGCACTACATACTGCAGGAAATGAGACCGAAGTTGAATGGTTGAAGTTGGTTGAAGCCTATTCATTGCCCACCCAATAAAATAGACATTTTTAGCATGGCTTTCCTAAATGTAAGACCATTTACTAGCATGCACTTACTAGGGGTCTAATGATACACTGAGGTCATGATTCGATTCGATTCATGATACTAGCTTCGTGAATTCATTTAATTTCTCAGAACATTTTGAATGAAGAAAAATTACATAGAAAGACTCCTTTTTTATTTCTGAATCATAAACAGTGCAAAACAATGTGCATTTTTGCCCATATATAGCTAACTAAATTAAAAAAACTATGACAAATAGAGATTAAATATTGTAAACAAAATGTACTACAGGTTCACTATATCTTAGAAATAAATAAATAAATAAATAAATAAATTCTCCCAAAACATTGATATAACATTGAATAAACAAAGTCTCTGACCTGGGGAAATGATTGATCAAAACATAATGAACACCGTAGCAGCATCTGAGGCATTTGAACTGTAAATAGAGCTCCAAAGTCAGCTAAAATGCCTGATTTCTGTGACCTCTTTCTTGGCAGTGTAGACTGCAGAGGTTTGGGGCTGGTGTCATATGAAAGCTGCCGAACTCTTTTTATCTGTTATTACATGGTTGAGTGATCATATAACCATATAACCTGCGTGGCAGTCATTGTGATCCGGAGCTGTCAGGCTACTGGTCACTTCACACGTGCAGATGATTCCCAGTAATGGCACAGGCTCTCCAATAAAGAGTGCAATCATATGACCAGCATGACCTTTCTATACATATTACCTCCATGGTTTATGCAGATTGGGACCTCTGTTGTTCATAAAATTCAATTGTATTAGAGGCATAAATAATAGAATGCTGATTTGGCACATTTCCACGATGCACATTGTCACATTTTTGCACTTACTGAAACATGGATTAGTTCAGACAGAGCAGTTTCTTTGATTAAACTGCTTCACAGAATTATGAATTTATTCATACTGTACAGGAAGGTAGGAAAGGGGGTGGACATGGCTTTCTGTCAGGCTGTTTAAAATGCACACTAATGTTGATTCTTTCAAGCAGTAAAATCAAGTAGAGGCGAGAGCACCCACCAAAAGGTTATTAATGTGAAAATTGGGTAAGGAGGTGGGGCTTTCAGGGGGTGTCAGTTAATATCAAAAAACTCAAGGCACCTGCACAAATGTCAGTCATTCCAGATTCATATGATGATTAGCTCACCTGCTGTTTTTTTTTGGGGAAAAAAGAAGTTCTTTGTGCTATTGAGTGATAACTCGTAGCAGTGTACTCTGTAGAATGTGGAGCTCTTCTGCAAAACATGTAAAGGATGGCAGGTTGGCACAAAAACCAAATATATAATGAGGCAAGACTAAACTAACAGCTAGGCTAATAAGTTAGCTAATGGCAAAACAGATAACATAGCTACAGGTAAGGTAGAACAATAGGCTAAAGGCTAGGTAGCATAAGATATTGGCTAACTAAAGGCTAAGCTAAAGGCATAACAGGTATACAGAGACCAAACGAGTGAAAATGTTATACGATGCAAGACATTAATAATGCAGTGGCTAAGAGCAAGCACATGGAAAAGTGGTGAGTGGGAGGGTGGGGCTGGCAGGGTTCAAGATAGGTGTGGCACCATGGCAATGTTTTGTGTGTGTGAGTGTGTGGGAGGGATTGAGAGTAATTGCAGGAAGGGTTAAAATTATGTTGTATAGAAGCCCTTTTAGAGATTCGATTCCTTTGTCCACTGGCTTTACGTTAGTACAAAAGATCATCTTTCATTTGTATTGTGAGAGGGAACAGCAAAGTAAAATTGTGCAATCCTCAGCAGTTCTGAATGAAACTCAATGCTTTTGCACCTTTCAAAATATTTGGTCTACTTCCTGACTGAGATGATTTTATTTTTTTTTTCTGTAATTCCACTGTGAATTTACATTTGCATTTGGGCATCTTTTAAGGTGTGTTCAGGGCCCATGCAATACTGTCGTTAATCAAGCACCTGCTGTTGTGGTGCTGTGGCACTTTCTACACACATGATGAGGCTAAAGATTGAGAAGAAGTTTGATCAGTGGTTGCCTGTAGGGCATGTGCGTAATCCGCCAACAGCAGCCAGAACCTACAGAGATGGGTTAACGCAGTGAAAATAATGTCAATGTAAAAGCAAAGCCAAATCCCATCAAGATGCATTTTTAGGTCCCAAAAAGAGGACGTATGGTCACCCTAGTTAAATGCATAGTACCAAAATAAGCCATGAAACAAGCTGCAGGTGATAGTAATCATTGTATGCAGAGTGTTAGGGACAGGCTGTCTGAAAGAGAGCTATGACATATGCCATAGAATCACAAGTGGTAAAATCCTGTTGGCTGTACTGACTTCATTCTGGGATGCCACAATAGCTTTCTTAAATTTTTTATTCTACTTGACTTCCTTTCTTTGCCTGTTTTTTTAAAAATATGTTTTCCCCTCTCTTGCTGTACACTTAATACACTTTCATTTGCTTTGTTACTCTTGTTAGTCTCTGCTCTAACCCCTCAACAGGAGTATCAGCAGCTTCCATGTTTCCTCCTATCACCGCCTGTGTCTGCATGTAATAACACACTCAGGAATCCAAGTGTGGAGTTTATTATAACAAGACAAAACACAATCAAAATCCGTAAGTCAAAGCAAAAGGTTCAAAAATCCAAAGAATCAGTCTGACTGCCAAACAAATCCAAAGGGCAAATACAATAACCAGGAACCAGAACAAAACAGAGTCAAAACCAGGACAGCAACAACAACCAAAAAATAAATAAAAAAAAAGGCTCAAGAATGCTTTCAAAAAGATTGCTAGACCTTTCAGTGAGTGAAACAAACAGTGGAGTATACAGTATATAAGCTAAGTAATACCAAAGAGAGAAGTTCTAGGTGTGGAGAATTGTCCAATAAGACCATGACATCACATTCCTGTCTTGCTCTGCCCTGTTTATGCTGCATGCGTTTATGATCTCTATCTTGTTAACCAAGGCTCCAGACTGACTCTCCACAGGAAGAAATGCTCCATTACAGCCCAGCTCAGGTCAAGCCCCAGCTCTCTTTGCAAGGCAATCAAGTACAAAGCGTCCTTCTTGTCCACAGATGAACAATTTCATTATTTCAGTTGTGGCAAAGATGACATTATCAGTTTTAAAATATGTGTGCTAACCTGTGTATGGTAGTGTGATTTTTTTTTTAAAGAAATTTAAAAAAGTATTCGATATGCAACAATATGTTTCAGCAATGGTGATTTACATACATGCTAATGGGACTTTTTAATCTGACAGGATTAAAAAGTTGAAAAATAGAAGTGTTTGAATATTTAGTCACTAAACTCTGCTCAAACAGCATTTTCTCTTTCTGCATCTTTTCCAGAAATGTACTAATAGCACTGTTCACTCATTATGCAGGTCTTAGCACAGTCCCACCACTGCTCTTACAACTAAGCTGCACTCTTCCACCGAACACTCAACCCCAAATGGCACTTTAACGCCATGGAGGCGTGTGAGTTGTTCAAACTCCATGATACTCTCCAAATCCCCTGCCACTACTCCTCGCTCAAATCCAGCATTTCTACACCTGCTCTTTTGCTGCACCCCCTGCTACCCAGCTCTGCACTTTCTAAAGCTAGTCTAAAGAAAAAAAATAAAATAGCATGAGAAAACACTAAAAACACACAACTGCCAGAAGAAATGGAGAGAGAGATACCAGTAAGGGTAAGAGATTGACATGCTGCCACTGAGACAAGCACAAAGAAAGAAGAGAGTGACTAAGGGAAAGAAATAGTCTGAGATGAGGTGAGATGTAACTGTAGAAGTGTGAGAGACAGAATGCAATATTAATGCATATTTGCTGATTTAAAATACAAAACCTAACCCTTGCTAGAAAAGCAGATCACGTATTCATGCCGGATTTTAGAAATTTAAAGAAAGGTATCGCCAAATTCAGAGCTGGCTAATGTAGCCAAGCCTACACACTGCTTTTAGGTCTTGGCTAATCAGCACAACTGACCTGAAACCATAATTTGTGTATGAGTGCAAATCTGTTCAGTATGCGGGATGTAAATGTATTATGTATAAATGCAAATCAGCAACAGACAGTAGGGAGTAAAAATAACAGTCATTGTAACAGGCAAGAATTATTTATTCTCTATTCTACTAATATGCGATATGAAATTATTGCAACTCTAATTGTAAGCATATTTTCCCAGTTTTACTCTCCTCAAGCGTTCTATGGTTTAAATGGGTTTTATTTAGTACCTTTTCTGAAATAAACACCATCCATTGTAGGGTTCTACGAAGAATATTTAAAGGCGCTAAATGAAGCCTTGTTTCTCTAAGAGTATACGTTTATATTTCAAGTTTCAGACAATCTCCGCCCAAAGTTACCAACCCGCTCTTTTTATTAATTTTTATATATCATGGCATAACAATTAATCATACATCAAAGTAACAAATTTCTCATGTAAGAAGAAAATTGTCTTTTTTTTTTGTGTTAAATCAAACTATTAAAAATGCATTCATGTAAAATATACAACATTTCTCAGTAGTTGATACAATGGTTGAGTAAAAATAGACGATCTACTATCTCTAAGATTTCAGTCAGTACAAGAACAAAATAATAAAATAATAGGGAAAAAAAAAGCATCTTGTCTTTTGAGCTCAAAACTAAAAGGTCTCACATTTCTGCTAACACCGCCAGGAAGATTAAATAATAAATGCCACCACTGTTTACAAAAAGACAAATCTAGCGTGAATAAAATTTTATGACTCATTGCTTGTCTGATCTTGCGTTCGCTGGGACATCACATATGCACTGATGCCTATTTAAATATTCCTTCACATATGGCTTCTGAAACGACATCTCATTATTGTCCTTTGGGTAGCCCTGAGGAAGAGGTGGAGGAATCGTGAGAGATGGTGGAAACATCGACTGCTGTGTGTGTCATAAAAAAGATATTTACTGTAAATCTCCAGCAGATGCGAGGACCGATAAAATTCACAAACACAATCACAAGCAGCTTTATTACAGCCTACACATCTGTTCCCAGAGTTAGCCTGACACTGCATCATTATGCCACACATGACAATTTTATAATATTTCACTTATTGCATTTTAGTGCGATGGGATAGGTATTATAGTGGTGCCGTGGGACTGTATTTACAGCAAAACAGGAGGTAGGAACGTAACAAAACTGTAAATTCTACACAATGTTCCCATGTTACTGTAGAGGAATCTGCAGAATCCGAGAGGATGAAACGCTAAAACACAATTCAGCACATCAGTACTCCAGAATAAACAACACTTAACACTTGTAATTCCTTATGATTTGAATCAACACAGAAATGATTTAATCAAAGTAGCAAATCACCTAATTAGCTTCATGGCTGTGGCTGTTTTATAGCAGCGGTAACAGGCATCAGGGCAGTGCGTCAGTGGTATGGACTGAAGGGTGTAATAAGTGGAGGGTGTGTCAGGCCACATCAGACAAATGGCACTGGGTGCTGATGAAGGTGAGCCTGTGCCATCTATAGCGCTCAGACAAGCTGACAACAATTTCTCACCTCATTGATGATGCACAGGCCCTTAACCCTCTCCCTCATTCACCCACAATATCCCTGGATCTCTTTTTTCCCTCTGGCTTTAATATGTTCTCTACATCCCCTGTTTCTTACTCCCTCTTGACCTTTCTGTTTATGTTGTACGCAGTTGATGAGATTTTATTAAATATGCACATTCCCACCTCCTGTATAAGACATCTGGATTTAAAAAAAAAAAAAAACAGCACACCAACTACAAAGAAATAATACGTTTACCCTCACTGTTGTTCCCAGGTGTGTGTGTGTGTGTGTGGGTGGGCAAACAGCAGTGGGTCAAAGCAATATACTAATGTTAGGGAAAGGACTTTGCTGGAGGAATTGCATGTTCATTCTTTGATATGTGGAAGACTGGTAATATTTTACAATAATATTCCTTAGTAACCCAGTAACTATGGAAGAACAAATTATGAACAAATGTAGAAACAATATGAAAGGAATAATCTGTTGTGCAGCTCATGCATGCGGTACACATACTGTTGTTTCAATAGTGTAAAATGTGGAGGCATAGATACAACAAAATAATAATAATAATAATAATAATAATAATAATAATAATAAGAAGAAGAAGAAGAAGAAGAAGAAGAAGAAATGAAGTTGCACATTTCTATATGAAACATGTACAAGTCAGTGGGCTGGTTTTGAATTTGTAGCTTAACCCTATTTTGTCCCATTATGTAAGGTAGTGCCTTTGAGCAGGCTTTCTTAAACTTAATAGATTTATTAATCATAATGTAGTTTTTCTTAGTTTACTAGTACTCTAACTGGTATTACAAGGCAATCTTAAAATGTTACCCGTGGACTAGGGTGTAAACTTAAGGCAATGGTTGGTGAACAAAGCTGACTGCTGCTTAGCACTGAGGACGTTATTTTATCTGAAGCATAAAACTGTCCCGCATGTGATGAGACTTTTCTGTACAGTAGTCAATTTACTGGAAGAATGTGTAAATGTCAAGGATCTGTGCCTAGAAAGGAAGTTATATCTTCCTTTCTTGTCAACTATTTCTCAACATAATTGTGACAACATGCTACATACCAGGGACATTTGGTACAACAAAAGATGTTTGTACAGTGCAGCTTAAATATAGCACTGTGTCTAAAACTAATTTTTAGCCTAGAAATTGTCACAGAGATCTTTGTAAGCCATTAAAGAAAAGATGATAAATTAAAAAATAAACCATTTTTCAGATTAAATAAATGCAAGTGACACTCAAAGTCTATGGCAGAGCTATGGCAAATTCTTTAAAATGCCTGAAATAACCTACTAGAATTGATGCACTTTCACAGCACATTTTCACAAATCACGCCTAATTCTGATTTGATTTTTATTTTTTTACTGTTTCCTGCTAATTATAATAATGTATTTTATATATAGCAACTTGGTATGAGATCAAATTAAATTTGCCTGACAGAGAAGTGAGGCTAAGTGTACTTCACTGTTTACAAGGTATGATATTTTAGGTGATGCCTTTAATTTGTATTTGCTAAGTTATATATCTTAACTTTATTCACATGGACCTTGTAGATGTTAAAATAACTTACAAAACGCTGTTGGCTAAAAAAAAAAATTGTGGCCACTGTCCCACTGTGTGCTTTCTGTGGGGAGTGCAGGCTTGGAAAAAACTAAACAAAACCGGCACAAGTCCCGGGTGTTTCAGACCGTACTGGACCAGCATGAACACTCTGGAAAGGGGCTCACTGTTGGCTGATTGTGGGGAGTGTAGGCTTGGATAAAACACATAGAAAAACCCAGCAGAGGCAACCCACACTGCACCCACACCACTATTCTGAAACATGACATTGGTGGGCTTCTGTTAGCTGCATGCAAAAATCCTACACAGGCATCTTTCATGTCACTCTGAATATTTGAGTGAGAAAGTAGTCATATTTTACTAAATATGATTTTTAAAATACCAGATATACCTTAATGCTTCTCTTTGCCTAGTGTCATGTCAGTCAGCTTTACTGTGGGAGTACCTCATAATCTCATGCATAAATTCTTGTTAATTCTTATTTTTATTATGTTTATTTTTATTATGATAAAATATTTGACCTATTTGACAAGAATGAAGAGAAACGGAGTGGGTACGTTGTGGTAATTGCATTATATTTTCAGACTTGAGCAGCTGATCACCTCAGTAACAACAATGATGCATTTCAGGTTTTGTTCCAGTAACTGATACATGTGTTGCCTTTGGAAATTTGATATAATCACATTAGTTACATCAGACTATTTAAGTCTAAGACTAAGTGAAACTGAATTGTGGTAATTACAATGTATGTCCAAACTTTCAAAATATGGGTAACCCTTTCTTACAGATATGTTTCATGATATCTTGCACAAGGGGAATATTTTCATTTTAATTATTTACACAAGTGGAACATTCCTGTATTATTAAATATTTTGTATTTTAATGCATTTGCAAAATTAACGAGCCTATAGTCTTATACTATCATCGAGCAAGCATTAGCACACTATAGTCTAATATAAACAAGAGAAGATAAAAAAAATTGTCACTTTTTTGGATTTGTTTTGTCAATCTATTTAAAGTAATATATTTTTGTGCTGAAATTAATTATATTATTAATTTATTTTAGATTACCAGAGATGTAAAAATCTTCCATCTTATACATATTAAATACATGTAATGCTCATGGTAATGTTCACTTGAATTTAACAGTGGAGAGATAGCACTGGATGTGGTTCAGGTGCTGAATAAATTATGCATGCTCTGCTGTTCTGAAACCTTGTCTGCTTCGACCCTTTCATTAATCATGGTTTCCATACCAAAGCCAATCTTACGCTATGCCAGATTGTCTGTTTATTGTTTACACCTGCCACATTACATCACTGTAAAACAAGCGATAAGGATGTTCTCTTAAATATTTAGGTCCAAGCTGACTGTCTAATGCTCCAGTGTAATAGTCAGATTTTAGTAAGGTAGAACTCTGGTATTGTTTGGGTCTAGTTTCCGTTTAATAAGCAAGCCTTCACCTACGCTAAACTGTGATATATAACAGTGGGTTAGTGAAAAATGAAGCCAGAGCCCATCTTCCAGCCAAACAGGGCCAGACAAATGCTGTAAAGAAAAGAGACGCTGTGCAAACACACATCTGTCACTCGCTCAGGGGGTGATTTAATACCACATCCAGAAAGAATGAGATGTGTTTGCACCCAGAGCCATGTTTCCTCTCACGATAGCATGTGTAGCATCACAATAATATCTTGAGTATCTAGTGAGCGTCTGTGGACAGATAATGTGCAAAAATATCAATAATGTATGCTGTTAATTTGTCAGTATATTGTAAACTAGTAGTTACATGTTTATATTTACAAGTGCTAACATCATGGTAGACCATGAAGGATTGCTGATGTTTGACGTAAGCCCAAAAAAAAAACAAAAGATCCCAAAAACCGCTTTTCAATTGAAATCACAATTGTGTAATGCTTTAACAGTAGTTTCAGTGGTTGCAGTATGACAGCCACCCTTTTCCTTTCAAAGAATGGTGTAGTCATTCTATTAAAAGTTGTTCAAAAGTTGTGTGTGAAGACGTTAATGGCAAGTAAATATGACACCCTTACAAGTTTGCCCATCTAATAAACATTATTCCAGCTGTCATGCATACAGTTCTCAGAATTTGTTTCAATTCATTAGAAATAGTTTGTGTTTTGATGATGATATGATTCATATCTTAATATCTTATTCATACAGGCTCCAGGTAGTCACGTTGATAAGTGAAAGGTTGTGCTAGATGAATATAGTTTGTCTTACATAATAATCTACATGGCTTCATTGCTGCTGTTCTTTATGAACTATAAATTTATGCATTTGGAATCTACACTACAGGTTCATTTGATTTAAAAAAAAAAAAAAAAAAAAAATTAATTAATTTT
>CM040997.1:9899058-9906558 GCA_022985145.1 Pangasius djambal
TCAAACACTGATATTAACATATGAAAAACATAACCTTGCTTGACATGGAAATCACATGTATGTTTCAAAGCATTTCTCCATTTCACATCTTCTGACCCGCCTTCCTATCAGTATTTGACCACTTGGCACAGCAGTTCATAAGCTTTTGTTCCTGTTTAAATACGGTACTCCACGATTTCTCTCTTGAGTAGCTCTCTCATGGAAAACATCATCCAGATATTGAAGTGAAAGTGTGGTGGCCCATACTTGGAATTTGTGCTCTACATTTAACCCATTCAAGTGAACACACACACACCGTGAACAGCCTTTTTTGCTGCAGCGCCCAGGGAGCAGTTGGGAGGTACGGTGCCTTGCTCAAGGGTCTCACCTCACTTATGATGGTGAGGGTGGAAGAGAGCACTAGTCATTCACTCTCCCCACCCACAATCCCTGCTGGACCAGAGCCTCGGACCCACGCCCTTCGGGTTACAAGTCAGACTCTCTAACCATTAGACCACAACTGCCCTAGAGCTGCGATTTAGATCGCAAAAGAGCTGGGCTGGATTGTATCCAAACGCTTGATTGGGCCAATGATGAGGCAGGTCTCTAATTAGATATTGCAAGCATGTGGGCAAAAGATCTAAACTTGTCAGGCTCTGTTTGACTTTAAGCTCGTGGAACAACTGGCCCAAGAATGTAAACAAAGAACTACAAAGAATCTTTCATCATGTTCCTTTTCTGGCGACCCACATATCAGTCTGTTGCTTCTTTGACAAGAAGTTGTGATGTGCACTGCTGAAAGACTTTCGAAGCTGATGAAATCACAAATGGCAAAACTAGTAGTGGTTAAATCCTCCATCTTCCTTACAAAAAAAAAAAACTGCTATCAGCTGGACCACCAAGCCCTAAACTCATTCTTTAATTTAGACATAAAGAGGGACAGAGGCATGTGTGGGAGTAGAGAGAGCAAAAAGTTTGGCAACAAACCTGAGCTGAATATGAATGTGAGGGATTCCAAGGGTTCTGAAAAATTCTGGTGAATTGCCTTCTGATCTGCTGTTCAGAGAAGATGCAAACAATTATCACACGTTTGCCATCATTTTTTAAAAATCTGCAATCCCAGAAACAAATGCAATTTTTCCCTGTACTGCCCTATGGCTGTTTAGTCATTGCTACCATTATATTGTGTAACGGTATTTACATTATACTGTATGTACAGCATCATTATTTAGGATAATATTTTGGAGAGTCCAGATCGAAGATAGTGCGGTTCTCATTATTACTGCAATCATACTGTTACCTGATGAGTAATGAACTGTTTCAAAGTGTTGGTTTGTCAACAAAATAACTCACTATTCACTATTATGCAATGGCAACATTTATTATATTTGAAACATATATAGAAAAAAAAAATAGAAACAAAGTCCCTGATTTACTACGATACCAAACAACAAGTACTAATTCACATGTGCAATTTGCACATACAGTGGTGATTTACAACTTACAATATCTTGACTTATAATAAGCAAATTTGGCTTTCAAAGAGACTCTTAGGAGAGTAAACTAAAACTGAAATGAATGCTGATTAGACCCATGCAAAATACAATATAAATGTAAAACAAGACATGAGTGTGCATTATGTTAGTAACGTATACTGCATGTGAAACAAATCCTTTTCTAGGGCTCTCTTTAAATACTCTTGGCATTAGAATTGTGCTGTGAATATCTAATACAAAATTTAATTTTTAGTTTTAATACTGAGGCATCATTTTGAGAAATGTTCTGATTATTCTAGTAAGGCATCATTTTGATAAGCTGTCTTATTATTAAGACTTAGTAAATGGTTTATTTTGACTTCGGCTAGTGTCTTGTTTTCAATTTTAATTTCGCTATTTGTTGTTGCTTGATCACAGCATAATTATATTATTCAAATAAAACTTATGACAGTTCGTTTTGAAGGTGATAGTCATGTGCTTCATGCTAAGGGAGAAATTGGATAGTGCCAGGGCCTTGGAGTCATCAAGTTAATAGCAGATTACAATCCAAATCCAGATGGCGTCTCAATCTTGTAGATCTTTCTGGCAAGCATGCAACACTCAGTTTATATAATTCAGAAAGGGCTGGCACGTTTTTCTTTAATTGTGAATCTGCAGACTTTTGGCAGCAATACAAAGCCACACATACTGAAAAGAAATTATTCATACATGAGTAGAAATCCCTGAAAATAAACAGTGTGAAGGAAGAATTTTAATTATCTATCTTGCAGCACCCCGAATCGCTGCCTTCAGTCATATTCAAGACACAGATACTTAGATGCTTCTGATTATCGTAAGATATGGCTAGGTGAGTTAATGACCTCCTGTGTGTTCCTGTGGACATGGCTAATCTACTTTCCTGTGCTAATGCCAATTTTGCAGAGGACAGATGTAGATGTGCTGCTGGAGCTCATTAGGCTGGCTGTGAGTAAATGAGCCTACCAACTTCACAAGGACACCTCTGAACTAACACATTCTCCCACCAGTCCTTAGCTACAGGTCTCTCCGACCAAACAAGCTGCTGTGGTTGCTTTTAGCAATACAGCCAGCTACATTTAATGTTTCTTCAAATAACAAATATCTTCAAACCACGGATGTAACCAGGATCAAAATTTTAGTGAGGTCCACAATTTATTTTATATAGTTATTGTAAATTATAGAAAAGAGATTGTTCATTATTTTGTATATTATATTTACATTAAAATAGATGCAAAATGAACATTCTATACTAGAAATGTACAGTAGTTAATAAGAAAGTGCACATGTGAACTTTTTGAATGTCTACAACTTTCATCAGCAGCTTCTTTCCCCAAACACCTAGTAGTTACCATAAAACCTTGTATACAGGTGCACTCCAGTTTCTACCACTGCTGGCCTTTCCTCAGGTCGTAGAGACTAGTGAGATCTAAACACAACTGGCAAACCTAAAGCTTCCTCCTCAGCTACCCTGAGGTCAAGTGAGAAGCAATAATCACTGCTGACTGTGTAGTCTTGGAATGCAATTTTCTCTGCATAGTAGACTACATTCTGCCAAATATTATCAGGATGCCACTGTGTCCATATTGAATTTGGCAACTGGAAATAGGCTACATGAAACGAAAACTTTTGAAATGGTTCCGCACCACTGTGTCCTCATAGCTAGTTACGACCATGCTTCAAACTAATATCAGGAGTCCAGCTGCTTCCATCTTCTGTAGATAATTGCTTCATTTATTCTGGTCATCTACACAGCCATGTGAATGTTGTAAAGGATGTGAGAGGTTTATGCCCCGTGTATGATGGTCTCTCTTGGGCTACAGTAAAGTAGAGGAAAACAGTGAGAGCAGTGTTTGTAGATTCTGTATACTGTTAGATTCTACCCAGAGAGATGTTTTTATTTATTTATTTATTATTTATTTTTTATTATGCCTGAGGATTTGAATGTGGAATTCAGTATGTTGCTTTCTGATCCCTACCACTTCAGATACTTCTTAAGGTTCTACAGTGATTTTTCCTCTCTGATGTATATTTATCCTGTCTATTTCTTTGAAGCAGAATGACATGGCTTAATATTAATTCTGATATGTATTATTATCAAAAATGGTCCACTGCTGTATTTTGAAGACCTCAGTTCAGCGCTGATCCCTACAATAACTTAGAAGCAAGATAATATGAGAGATTGAGGGTGTTTGGATTCTTTCCATAAAACACATACTCATTTTTAACTCCATTGGGTTATATTTGATACAGAGCCACCACTTCCATTAAACCTCATAAATATTAGTCTAGGCATTTGCTAAATCACTAATTTAAATAGTCTTTGAACATGATATGTAAAACATGAAACCTAAATTTATGCAGTTTCAGCCTCCTAGTTTCCTTTTTGACATTTTATTCATAAATTCACACAGCAGACTGGGATTTATTTATTTACCATCTCTTTTCTTATAGTATATGGTAATGGTTTTTCATTTTTAAAGCCAGTATATCAAATTGGGTGTTTTGTAGGTGTTTTGCCCCTAGATGTGAACAAGAATGTGAACTGTATCATGCAGGAGAGGCACTAGATCCAGGACAAAGTGGTTATTGATGATAGCGTCTAATGAATAATGCGTGAATGAATGAATGAATGTTTTTTAAATGGGCAAATTAAATTTTAGTTCAGGGGTTCCCAAACGTTTTTGTCAGCAGAACCCATTCAACCTAAATTAATAAAGTAATAATAATAATAATACTAATAATACATTTTATTTATAAAGCACTTTACATTTTAAAGAAAATCTCAAAGTGCTAAATTATTTGCCTTAAGTACCCTTTTAGTGACTTTAAACAGGCTAAGATTAAATGAAAGTTCTGTAACAAACGGCAAATCCGGATACTTAAAACAATTTACTTTTCAGTTTGTGAAATATATTAACTTCCTTATTGTTTTTGTATTTTTGTCATTCGTAATTTTGTAATTTGTCTTAGAATTTATACATGTTTTATTAGAATATCAGTCTTCTGTCAGTCTTATGAACCCCCTACAGTGCTAACACAAAGCCCCAGTTGGGAAACTCTGTTTTAGGTCATAAATTCTATTTCTCCCTAATATGCAAAGTTTCGCTTACATATTACATATTTCCTTTCTAATCTTAAAGAAACATGGTTGAAGCAAGTAGTTCCAAACACAGGATTTGGAACTACTTCTACTAAAAGCACCATTGTAGTGGAGTTTTTAGGTCAGCTATGCTTTTGAGTTGTTCTGCAGATGGTAATTAAATCTTTAACTGTCAGGGGGTTAAACTGGCACACTCATTTAATTATCACTCTGAAAATTAAGCACACAGATTCAGCCCCATCCCTATCTGATTTTGCTTTTCCATTAATAACCACAACTTTAATTGAATTCAATCAGGGAAATCCGTATTCAAGGCCAGGCTCAGGGAAACAAAACTAAAGCAAGCGAAGATCTTACAAGGTCAGGACTTCACCTCTCTCTATTTCTACCTTATTTTGCAGTTTTTAAAACAGTAGACTGTGACATTTTCATGTTTTAGTGTATGCATATAAGGTCTATGAGAGCTTTTATAAAATACTTGCAGCTACACTGCAAGAAAATTCACATCAGAAATATTGTACATAAGTAAATCCATAATGAATCCTTGACACCTAACAGGTGCATGTAACAATGAGGAGGAAGAGGAGTGGAGATAGAGATCAGTATGCCAGTGAAACTGAGCCAATGGCTTAACAAAACACTCCTGAACCCATACGCAATATTTTGGACCAGGACACAAACACAACGTCCGCAGTTTAATGCAATACAATCAATATCACTATTTAATGGTAGACAGCACAGACCTTTAAGACATACTTTAAGACACAGAATACACAACTTTATAGCCTCATATATAGTTAGATTATGGCATTTGTCATCTCTATATCTTTTTAATGCTCCTCTTTTGTGCAAGTATTGTACCTCTATGATGGTACACACATTTTTTATTTTTGTTAACCTTTGAAATAAATGTATACACGTTAACATTTGCTTTGCCAGTCCCTTCAGCTTTGTGTTAAAATAGAGTTAATCACATATAATTATTATCAAACTATCGACGCTCAGATTAACAACTTTAAAACCACACATATTGGAAAATATATCACATTTATGTGGTAAGTATGCAGTAAGGAACGTACCAATTTGCAAAGTTATTCATCCATTAACCGCTTGCACTGAGCATGGTCCATGAGGCCTCTGATGTGCCTGACTCATTTACACAAGCACACTGTGCATACCCCTATGACACAACACTGAGCTAAGTGTTGACAGGCTGAGGTAGAACAGCAACACTGGCTTGGCAACTTGCATTAGTATGCAATCAGAAGCCAGAAAAAAACAACAACTAAAAAACATGTGTATGTGGCCTGCACTGAGATCTAATTGTGCAGTCCCACTGGCAGCAATTTTTCACTTTGCATGGCTCAATAATCAGTCAACAGTGGTCGCTTGTGGGCGTTCCTATCTTCAGTTTCTGTTTGCTGTAGTTTCACTGGTAGACAGCCTAGCTACAGAACATGCATAAAACCATCCATTTAATCAAAAATCAGTTGCTTTTCCACTAAAAATAAAATTAGGGAGGGGAATGCTTGTGTATAAAAATGTATCCGTGCAGTGCATCACTAGTCTGCTAGTCTTAAAATAACCCTAAAATAGCATTTCGGGTTTTTTTTTTCACAATGTCTGTCATCTATTTTATGGGCCTGAGGGCCTGAGATACTGAAATAGAACAGCAGAGACACTGGCATTGTTCTGTTTTGGGTAAATAAAACACTTAGCAGTAGAGTGAGCATTGACTGGCTCAGGAGCTTCGAGTAGGAACAAATATGTTAACTTAAGAATACACTTCACAGCCGGGGGGGGAAAAAACAGAAACCTACCATCATCTCGAGTTAAATGTCCCTCAACTTTGTTGCATCACTCGCCCTGCCCACTTTGCCTCATTAACTGCTGTTGCCTGACATTGCCATCTCTCATTGCAAATCACTTTCAGGCATTTCTTGCATCGCTGCCTGTGTGAACGTGGTATGATTTCATCTTGGGCCTTTGAGGCCTCACAGATAGAAATCTGATTGCAGACCAACAGGCTTGTACACTTACCACTGATCTTCTTTTGGGTCTCAAATTTACCTCCCAACAATCAATTTTACAAGCAAACTTGTTAGATCAGTGAAAAGCACCTGTTACCATTTAACACATTTTGCACTTTTACACATGGAGTATTTAGTAGGTGTGAAATAGTCCCTGGTGTGTATACTCTTGGTGTGCTTCATTTGTGTGACCCAAAACAACTAGCCTGAAACTGCTTGCGAGAGATGGTCTCTGAATGAACCCTAGTGCTATTCAATCACAACACAAACACTAACTTATTGAGTCCCCAACTTTTTTTTTAGTTGTTTCATAGTAGTTCAGTTGAATTACAGAATTAATCAATGATGTCTCAAAAGGTGTAAAGATGTCTCTTTATTGTGCATTATTAAAAATGAATAAGGCAGTGAATAGTCTTTTTCACATAATAGATTTCCAGTTATGTAGCAGTACAGCTCTTCATTAACAAAGACTAATATGTGAGTACACTTTTACAAGTGTTTCTTAAAAAAAAAAACTGTTACCCAATGATTATATGATGCATTTATCTAATGCATGCGCTTATAATGACCAAAGGTTAATAGATGGAAGTTCTCCAATAATATACAGTCAGGCCTGGAAGTATTTGGACAATGACAGAGTTTTTGTGATTTTGCTTTTATACACCACCACCATGGATTTGAAATAAAACAATCAAGATGTGATCGAAGTGTAGACCTTCAGCTTTATTTTAAGGTTCCACAAAAATATGGCATTTACCATTTAGGAATTACAGCCATTTTCAACAAAGTACCTCCATTTTCAGGGGCTCAAAGGTATTTGGTATAAGTGACATAATTGTAAATATGACTTAATTTTAATACTTGGATGAAAATACTT
>CM040997.1:9911558-9960662 GCA_022985145.1 Pangasius djambal
TGAGAGTTTTCACATAGACAAAGTATGGTTTCTTCCTCTACATAAAGGCTTCATTAGCCAGGAGACTAATCCATAAAATTGTTTTCCAGCCTGTAAAACGTGTTGGAAAAAATAAAGTGGATGCTCTATATATTCCACTGACCCTGCTTAATGCACAGACACAGAGCTCTTCTTGTGTATTTTGATGCTGGTAGTGCTGATATGTATGGCCTATTCACATGTACTATGTCATATCTGAGTACAGGTAAATATATATTTTTCTATTAAACAATTTTATAGTTTATAAGAAGAAACCAAGAGAATATTGGCCATTTAGTTTAAAATGGTGAAACCAAGAGAATTATTGTGTCAAGCATCTTACCATCAGAATAGAAATTTTTCCAGTGGCGAGACACTTCAACAGCAATTAACAACATTAATTTATAACATCTCTTTCACCACTGCTAGTTGTTGCTATGGCAGCAAAAAGAGGAAGCTAAAAGAGAAAGAACTCATCTACACTCATGGAACTATAGAACCCCATGTTCAACCAAAGAGGGCAGCCGTTTTTTTTCTCCTCACCCTAGGTGAGACCTGGTGCAGCGTACAGTTAGATGACGCAGGAAGCAAGTGCATACACTCAAACTGAGCTGTATTAGACGAATCCAAAAATCATAAATTCCATGGCTGGGGTGAAAACAGAGTCAAATAGCAACACACTAGGATAATCCATATTCAACAATGAGCAAGGTCACAACCAGGAAACAGAATACAGAAACTAAGGCTCTAGGGAAACAAGGCTCGGACTTAATGCCATGATTGCATGATGAGACTTCATAACAAAACTGGGGAGAAAATGGTGGAAAAATCCAAAAACAAAACAAAACAAAACAGAAAAATGCAAAACAAAATAGCTAAAAAAACAAAAAAAGCTAGCTATACATTTCTAACTCAATTTGTAGTGCACATTCTACAAGACAACTTGACAACATCATGGGCAGGAGTTGTAGCAAGAACACCTCACATCAAGGTTGAATTATGTATAGGACAAACTGCCACTCTTTGCTCTAAGAGACACAGTAAAATTCTCACTTCAGAAGTTTGATGGCGTCCTGTGGATTCCTTTGTGGGTGTCCTATATTTTTGCTAGGATGTGGAACTGGACACTTGTTTCATGATAAGGTTCTTCATCTTTGTCGTACTACTGCTTTAAATTAGAGCTGGCACAATGTCACTTTTTCTTTTCTGTTTCCAATACTGGTATTGAAATTTCCATTTTCAGCCTATATCAATACAAATCCGATATATTTTCTTTAAAAATGACTAAGCTTTAAGAGTTTTACGAGTTTTAACTGAAACACTTTTAAATAATACAGGAAAGAATACGTAGCTAAAAACATGATTCACACAAATCTCAGCAAAATTTACAATCAAGTCTCTTTACATGTAAAGAGTTAAAGTTAAAAAATAAAACTGTTTCCAAACCCAGGTCCAAGTCCTCCCCCCAAATATCTTGGCTACAACACTGCAATAGATTTTGCTTTCCAAAGCTCTGCTAAGACATGTATTCAGAGTGACCAGTCTCAGTTCAATCACAGCTCAATTTTTTTTTTTTTTAAGCAAAAACAGAGCAACCAAACTGCTACCTGCCCAGCCTTGGGTTTGTGCTCTTGTACTGCTGTCAAAAGCAATTTCTTCTTGGGAGACACAATGGTCTTGGAGAAGTACATCATAAAGACTCTGGCAGAGGTTTACATTATAGTTAATCTTCTTGGGTCTGGTGATTTTTTTTTTTTTTTGAGAGGCAGTGGACTGCACTCGTGTATCCTAGCATTTCAGTCGTGATTTTTCTGTTTCAGTTGCCATATTTGAGGACATATTTCTGGCTTTGCTGCACAATGAGAATATAACTACAGGTGAAAGATAGCTAAAATTACTCATCTTACTTCAGAAGAGAAAAACAATACTTTAACAAAGTGAATAAAATTGACTTACTGGGTGTAATTTCCCCCAAACTGATGATTCCAATTATACTGGCAGAAAACTTAGCAAATTAATTTTTTCCTGATATTTAATTGGATGGCACGGTGGTGTGGTGGCTAGTGTTGCCACCTCACAGCTCCAGGGTCCCCAGTTTGATCTTGAGATCGCACTGGTTTCCTCTGGGTTCTCTGCCAGTAGATGGATTCACTAAGATAATTTGGTATCTCATCCAGGGTGTATTCTCATCTCACACACAGTATTTCTGGAATAGGCTCCAGATCCACTGTGATCTTGACCAGGATAAAATGAGTGAGTGATATATATTTATCTCACACACAACAACTCTCTCATATTCTGTAAAGTGCCTCAAAGTATTTAAGGGTGTACTCACACTAGGCGATCTGTACCATGCCTGAGTACGTTAGTCAAGTTTGTTTGACTAATGTGATCGCTCCATATCGTGCCTGGGCATGGTACACTGAACCGTGCCTACTTGAAGAGGTTGGCTCGGGCACAGTTGGCTAGGGCACAGTTCAGTTGGACTCAGGCATGGTACACATCTACTGTGATTGCTAACCGTGGCCGAGCACAGAACTACAAACATGATGTCAGTGATGCGACTGTTCCATTTAACAAGTGAGTAAAGCTGGTGAGTGAAGCTGCAAATTCCTCCCTCAACATCAGCTGCCCTGTAAAAATCTTCTGATACGTACAGCACGTTTAAGTGAAAAGCTCCGCACTGTATAAGTGATAAATCTATTAGGCATGTGAGGGGGTCTTGTGTCACTGCGCCCCAAACAACTCCAAATAAGCCATAAAGTAAGTTATGTTACACCGATGGACTCCACTCTGCTGTGCGAGAGCGCATTTCTTCCTGTTTTCCTTGAAACAACAAGTCACGTCGTAATGGCATAAGTGTGCTCAGGCCTGGAACATTAAGTGTAATGTGAGTGCAGGCCAGCAGGGGAGTGAAGAAGGGGGACAATCGTGCTTGGGCATGGTACAAGGCAACCAGGCCTAGTCTGAGTATGCCCTAAGAGCACAGAAACCCAGCTCTTCACATCCGGATGGGTAGAGGATCCCTAGATGTTTCATCAGGAGGAGGCAAAACGCTGTCATTATAGGGAGAGTAAGTCGTTATCAGCTAACTAACTTCTGGTGATGTTAATAATGTTAGTAATACTTTTTGCTGAGATAAACTTTCTAGTTAATATAAATGTAAATGAATGAAGCGTGGACACATTAACATTGATGCAGTCAGTCCTCTGTTTGGTCCTCAAAGTGGCAGCGTGATGTCACATGAAACACAAGGATAAACTACTTGACAAGGTCACAGATGCCAGTATCCCATCACTCTGAGGCCATAAGATTTATTAGAACTGCAAAAGACTCTGATGTTCACTTATTTCATATCATCCCCTCAAGAAGGTATCAAATAGAATGCCTTAGGCAACAAACAGGGGTATTACAAGTACCTGGTGATGCCTTTCATCCTTGTCAATGCCTTTCTTGTGTTCCAGGTCTTGTTAAGTCAAGACCTCCTTGACATGCTCCAGCAGTTCATGAGGGGATCACACATTAATGGTCTATAGTTGTGTGTCATATATTTATTTATTTACAGCAGGTTTTTTCCTCTAGCACAATATGTTCTCAGTACTAAATATAAGAGATTAAAGGGAGCAACTGTGTTCAGGAAAGATGAATAATTCAGACTTGCTTGAAAATGAAGCTCTTCTGACTTGGCCTCAAACTGCCACTGTAGGCAGATCAGACAGCTATTGGGTTAATGAAACCTTGCTATAGATGCAGCAACGAGAGGCTGATTAATCCCCAAATGAAATGAAAACAAATGCACATTATATTCAAAGGAATTTACATTTATTTTAGATCAGCTATTATTGTTTAATTAATTTGGAGAGCATCACATCACAGGCATCGAATTCCTTAACTCTGAGGAGATAATGAATGCCATTTCTAGCTTTTTTTCATTAGTCAGTTTTATACCTCAGATACAGTTTACTGCTGAGCATTGAGCTATAGTTCATCAAAAGGCACTGCCTTTATATTCATAGACAATTGTGCAACAAAGCATCAGTGAGTATTTTGGTTTGCAAAAGACAAAAGGACAGTCATATTTGTTTTCAAAAACTAGGTTATCATTCTTGGTGTTATTTTAAGTTTTAGAGAAACGTGTTGGCTTGTAGTGGTTGCAGTAAATTTAAATTTCTAAATTAAAATTTAATTTCTAGATTTAAATTACATTTCTGTACATAAATTGGGAACTATTTTCACTACTTGTGTACAAACATTTCCCATCTGTATGAGCTGATTATACAGTATATGTGAATTTTGAAAATTCTAAAACAAAAAAGGAAATGTCTATATTCAATATTCTGCATTACTTCTGTCACTATTTAAACTCGAGCAAATTTGTGACATTGACCATATTAACTCTTTTGTACAAAAGATCAGATTTTCTGAGTCTTTTCCCTTCTATTGAAGCATGTGTTCAAATGACACTCCGATGAATTTGCTCTAACATGAATCATCAGGTCTCACACAAACGTGTGGAGTTCATGCCAGCTTGAGTGCACGTTGTCATTAAAGCAACAGGGGATAAACCAACTACTAAGAAACTCTGAAATTCATGTAAATATTTCTAAAATTCTAATTTTCACTCAAGTTATTACTGATATCATTTGTAATGAAAACCTTTGTGTTAAATTGTAAAAGAATGCCAAACAGAAGCATCCCACTGAATACATATACATTACATGATATACAGTACATATATAGTTTATTGGTTAGTTGTTCATTTCTATGCATTCTCCAAAATTAACAATATAATCCAATCCTTCCTCTTTACCACTTTTGATGACTAACATCTTATAGAAGTATTACTACAGCCTTTTTATGTCAGTGCTATAACACTTAAACACCAGTGCTACTTGCACAAAGAGTCAATGCACAGCCCTATTTATAAATGAATGAATGAATGACAGTTATAGAACAAGCACACAATATTGGCCCTGAGCATTAAAAAAAATGTAAGGTAGGCCTTATTAGTTGTTAAAGAATACCAGCAATCATGAAAGTGAGCTAAGGTGAAAAGTCAACATAAAACCCAAGAGAAATGTACTATGACATAATGCACTATGTAAGATACATATCTTATCATGGTACTAAGTACTCTGTTTCAATAAAAATTCTAGTATTCACAGAACTACATAAAAGCCATAATTCTAATGAGTGATGGCAATTTTGCTATTTAAAAATTAATTTGTAAAAGCTAACATTAAACATCCATAACTTATCATACAAGTTAGCTCATTAATTCTTACAAATGTGCAGTTAGCAGGTTCTAACCATCTTCTTGTACAGACCACCGTCAGAGAATAGCAAGGTTGGATACAAATGCAGGTTTACTGAAGATTGCCAAGGCAGACAAACCAAAAGGGCAAAATCTATATATACTATACATAGCAGAGGCAAACTCATTAACTGGGGAACAAGTTGAACCAAAGATAACAATAGACAAACAAGACAAGGCTCTATAACGTATGGGGGAGAGTCCCTGTTATTTGTAGTGTGTGTGTGTGTGCGCGCGCGCGTGTGTATGTGCTGATTGGGAACAGGTGAGTGTAATCAGAAGCTTGGCGCCTATGAAAGAGACACTTGCTGCATCTCAATTCGCCTACTATCCATCCCAAATAGTATTCAAGATTAGAATTAGTGTGTGTCCCAAATTGTAGTATATTGAAAAGAGTATCCCAAAGGTACCTGGATAGTCTACTATTTCCGGTAGATTTTCGAAGTGTGGAACCATGGACACTTTTTCAGCTAACAATGCAATGAGGAGTTTGTTTATGGTGACAGTGTTCTCTTCCGGGCAACAACGTTCTCTTCCGTTACATGGCATGTTAGTATGCGCCAATACTTGCATACTCTTTTGTGTCTTTTGCTACACACTCAAAAGTATGCACTTTTTTTTCACAAAAAGAGCACATACTTTTAGTGCCTGGTATAAGTAGGAGAATTGAGACGCAGAGACTGATTATGTGAGTCATGAGTCACGTGACATGATTTGTAGTTTGTTGGATGGCTGAGGATTCTGGAAAGTGTAGTTTGTGGTTTCAGTGACAGGTAGTGACAGAGACTTTACAAACACACACACACACACACACACACACACACACACAGCAACCACTTTATCAGGAACATCTATATGCCTGTTCAATTATGTAATTATCCAATTAGCCAATCTTCATTCAAGCGGCACAATGCATAAAATCATGCAGATACAGGTCAAGCTTCAGTTAATGTTCACATCAAACATCAAAAAATGAGATCTAAGTGACTTTGATCATGGCATGACTCTTGGTGCTAGTTTGAGTATTTCAGAAACTGCTGATCTCCTGGGATTTTCATGCACAACAGTATCTAGAGTTTACACAGAATGGAGTGAAAAACAAATAAACAAAAAGCCCTTCTGCAAGCAGAAATGCCATGCTTATGAGAGAGGTCAGTGTAGACTGGGCAGACTGTTTTGAGCTGACAGGAAGGCTGTGGTGACTGAAATCGAGAAGAAGAGTATAAGAATTGAATCTGAAAAGATTTTGGTTGCCTCCAAAATTAGTTAGGTTCCACTATACATAGCTCTGCGTTATTAACAAGCCATGCTTCATGATTCATGCTCACACAGCCAATGTCTCTGTAAGCCGAGGACAAACACCATCTAATGCATCAGCGGTTTCCAGCAGTGGATGAACTGCAGTGGTTTCCTTCTGATTCTAGATATGACAGGACTCTACTGGTTCATAAAAACCCTTACATTTTGCATATTAAGGCTATCAGATATTATTCATGCCATATAGCCACAAGACTGGATCATGCCAGTGGATATGCACAATGCATATTTTCACATTCCTATTTCACTGGACCACAAATGCTTTTTAATATTTGCCTTCCAAGGACAGGCGTTCCAAATCAAAAGCCTTCTCTTCGGCTTTTTTTCTAGCACCCAGGTTTTCTCAAAATGCATGCAGGTGCTTCTGTCACCTCAGATTGCCAGAAGCATAAGGATACTGCTGTATTTTGATGACTGGCTTCTATATGTCCCCAACAAGGAGCAGGCCATCTGGGACATGCCCACCCGCCATTCCCGTATTATGGTGCAGTGGGAGGCTCCAGTGAACTTGGGAGCCTATCTAATTACATGTGACTAAAGATTAAGACTATAGTTCCAAAGAACGCTGACATAAGAAGATTACAGAGAATAAAATATACAGTATTAAGAATGTCTCATAATAAATACAAAGTGCCTTTGTAATGTAGACATGATTACAGGGTGTTCACTGCAGCATAGACCCTGACACTGCACTATTACACACTTTCTTCTAAGCTGTTGCAGCAAATAATTAAACTAAAAATTTAGATTCTAGCCAACTATTCCCAATCTTAACAATGATATAGACTGAATAGGTGACTTGTGATGGACTGCACACTAGTCCAAAATTGGCATTTCAACTCTCTCTTTATCAACATATTGCATACAGGGGCACATGCTAAAATAAATCATGCTTAGTCAAATGCATGTAAGCCTGAAGTTCAAACTTGCAGGTTATTCAGCTGGTAGAGTGAGTAAATCATACTTACATACCAGTCATGCAAATACACACAAGCCAAGTCAGGAGATAAGTGATATATAATGACATTTATACTGTGCATTTATCAAATACACTATATATGACACAGTATATGAAAACAGATAACTACTGGGTCTGTATATGTCAAGCAGATTCAAATAAAACCTGATATAAATAAAATGAAATGCTCTGGAACTGATGATTGTTAGATTGATTTACTACAGTCTAATCTCTTAAATATAAACAAAGTAAAGAACACCAACAATATTATAAATAATAGTTTATTTTAAATTCAAGCTACATTCAATGTTTTTTTTTTTTAGGTTAATAATATAAATGTCTGTTTTTATTCAATTTACTCATTGTTCAAGTAATTTTAGCTCAGTGTGACTGCCCAACATGCCTACCCACCTCCACACCCCCACAGCCCCTTGGCCTTAATACAGGCAGCATGGCTTGATAAATGGACAGTCAACTCAGTTTATTATGATGAATGGGAATTCTGCAACAAGGACAGAAACAAGGAAAAGTGCTACTGCTGACAAATTGAAAGCTGATGCCTACATGACCTACTGAAATTCTAAGCAGTTTTGTCCATGTATACTTTTAAACTATGGATTGACTGAGCATATCCTGTATGTTATTAAGAAAATCTTGTGTACACACCAGTGCAAAAATTTCCATCCTGGAGGGTATCTATGTGAAACTAAAAAGAAAAATTTACTTGTGATAATGAAGGAACATCTGTGAATCCTAACACACAAAGAAATGTTGCTATAAATGAAAATTGTTCATGTTGAGGGTCCTGAGGGTATACAAATGTTCTTGGTTCCTGTTCCTGTGCAGTCTGCTTTACATGCTGTGGTCACTCTTTGGATCGGATGCCAGCACAACCAAAACTGCCTAGGTGCCACTTTTAGGTCACTGTTATGACCCAGTCTATTTCAGCCCATAGCACACAAAAATGAAGGGGTGATGAGACCAGAATGTGTTTGCTTATTGGACATATTAAAAAAGGGTGTTGTCTTCAGAAACTAACCACACCAAAACTGACTATGCACCAAACACACTAACTAACCTATTCAAATAAAAAGAAATAAAAGAAACTATAACTTTCTATATAACCAGTAAAATGGAGAAAACCATTTAAACAGAAATGACACTGAAGTCCATCCATTTTCCATACCACTTATCCTACAAAGGGCTGCAGGGAAGCCTGGAGCCTATCCCAGGGAAATTGGGGAACACCCTTGATGGGATGCCAATCCATCACAGGGCACAATTGCACACAGATTCACACACACTACAGACAATCTGGAAATACCAATCAGCCTACAATGCATGTCTTTGGATTGAGGGAGAAAACCCCCAAGGCATAGGGAGAACATGCAAACTCTGAGATGAGACTCAAACCCCCAACCCTGGCGGTGCAAGGCAAACATGCTAAGCCGCTAAGCCATTATGCCCCCCAAGTCACACTTAGAAATATGTACAATATGTATAACGTGAACTAAACTAAATCGAAAAAGGGCAAAGCAGAGTCAAGGTCAACAAACAGGCAGTGGTTTTGTGTTCCAAACCAGATTTGTGTTTCCATGCTAGCAGCATAAACTAGTTAGGTTTAACCATGGAATGACCTCTGACAATCTACAAACACAAATGATTACATCAGTGCCTGGCCTCACTAATGCTCTTGTGGCTGAATGAGCACAGCCATGCTCCAAAATCTAGTAGAAAGCCTTCCCAGAAAAGTGGAAATTATAACAGCAAAGGGGGACTAAATCTAGAATGGGATATTCAACAAGCACTTATGAGTGTTATCGTCAGGTGTCCACAAACGCTGGGTTTCACACACTCTGACTCATGAACCTATTGATGATCATGTCATTTATAGATGCTATCATCATCTATCTTACCTCTAAGCTGCTGTTTCCTTTCAAATGAACCTCAGTTACTCTTCCCTTTATATGATCTCTCCTTTCTTCTGCCAATCAATACATTCTACAAACAATATTACTGCCACTAGTCTGTTACTGCCACTATCTCTAAACTCTGCTCTTTCAGCATGTCTCAACTTCTTCTGTGCTCATGTCTCCAATCCACCTCAGTCCCTGAATTCTTGGGTGCTTCATGTTCTCAAATCAGAGCGAGCAAGACTGCAAAGATCTAAGGTGCTCGGCAAAAATCCAACTTTTAGACCCAGCTGGCTAAGTATCATTCACAGTTTGTCCCGTTCCCTACTGCCATTCCTGCAGCAAAACAATTTCTTCTCTAAGATCAGCAGATGTATCTTTCTGCATACAAATTATTTTCTGCTCTGTCTTCTACCCATAATCATCCCTAATAGATTTTGTTAGGTTTCACTTAAATATGTTTAAACATGTCACTATCCCCAACCTATTCGTACCTTTCTGTCTGCTAATGTTAAATGAAAATGAAATATATCGGAATATATTGTCAGCAAATTATAAATATTTTTCTCAATTAAAAATAGAATATATTGTAATATATGTTATATTACATTTCTGCATGGTTCTTTTCTGATAGTCTAGCATGTGAAACTGCTGCATGCAGATTAATTCAAGCACAAGCTCTACAAAATACACTCTATCAGTGACACTCCTACGTCAGGCTATTTATTACTTATGGAAAAATAAGAGTTTAGTGCTGCATATTAAATTGAACATCCAATCCAGTTGCACAACTGAGCATTGAAGAGGCAGGATGAGCTTCAATGTCAAATACAATGTAGACTAAATTGATGAATTCCAATTCAGCAAAACAAAGAGCAATATACCAGCCCACTACCATAGTGAAAATTAGCAGCACCTGGCATTCACTGTTTGAGCTCATAAATTAAAATTTCTCTTGGCTTCTTATCAATATGTTTCCACCATTTTGCCACTAATTGAGTATTAGATTACAGCCATTAATTCCAATGGGTGTTTAGACTTATCTGGTTATTAGGATTTTACTCTTGATCACTTTGTCAAATTAAATACTTCTTTTGTTGCTGGAATTGTTGGAATAGTTGGTAAAGTAGTTCGGTAAAGAGGGACCCACAATGTTATTGAACACCATGGTACATACAGTACTGTGCAAAAGTCAGAGACCACTCTTTTATTTTCACTCAAATGGTCATTTGAGAATAATTATTGTTCATTATTTAATGGAAAAAATAATGATGTGAAAATCCAGTATAATACATTAATTCCATTTTTAAACAAACAGCCACACAGTACTTATTTATGCAAGTAAATATTAAATTTCAATGATACAAATCAAATATTTACAGACTCCATATTGTTTTTACTGTTGTATGATTTATGAACAATAAAAATAATGAACAATAATGATGGGAAAATATATTTAACAGAAAATTACATAGGTCATCAAACAATAAAACAGTATGTAATATGTAAATATTATGTTTTTAATATTAAACTTTAATATTCACAGACATAAATACGTACTAAATAGCTGTGTGCCCAAAAATGGAATTAATGTACTGTATATTTTCCAATCATTATTTTTTGCCACCAAATAATTAACAATAAGTACTGAATGCCCATTAGTTTGAAAACAAAGGGTGCTCTCTGAATTTAGCATAATACTGTAATTTTGCATAATACATGACCCCCAATGGTCCCCATAGGCTTAATACTCTCTCATAATTTATTTCATGTAATGTTTATTTTTTACACTATATTTGCCAAAAGTTTGTGGACCCCTGACCATCACACTCATATGTGGTTCTGCCCCAACTGTTGCCACAAAGTTGGAAGCACACCATTGTATAGAATGTCTTTGTACGCTGTAGCGTTACAATTTCCTCCTGTGCACAAAGTGAGGTCCATGAAGACATGGTTTGCCAATGTTTGTGTGGAAGAACTTGAGTGGCCTGCACAGAGCGCTGACCGCAACCCCACTGGGATGAACTGGAACGCTGACTACACCACAGGTCTCCTCAACCGACATCAGTGCCTCAAGGTTCAAGGTTCGTTATTTGTCACATACATTATAACAGCCTGACCTCACTAATGCTCTTGTGGCTGAATGGACACAAATCCCCACAGCCATGCTCCAAAATGTGGAGAAGTGGAAATCTAACCAGAAAAGCGGAGGTTACTATAACATAAAAGGTGGGACTAAATCTGGAATGGGATGCTCAAAAACCATGTGTGTGATGGTCAGGTGTCCACAAACTTTTGGCCATACAGTGTATTTGGATAATTAAACAAAATGATAAGTAAGATTAACAAACAATACACAGTAAAATTAGAATTGAATACCATTAAAAAGAGGGGTACCAAAATACAACAGGGAGATATTTTTCTTAATCATCAGCAATAGGGGACACAGTGGCTTAGTGGTTAGTACGGTCATCTTGCACCGCCAGGCTTGGGGGTTCAAATCCCACCTCTGCCCTGCTTCTGACTTTCTTCTGGGTACTCTAGTTTCCTTTCCCCAGTCCAAAGACATGAGTGCTGATTGTGCCCTGTGATGGAGTTGCATCCCTGCCTTATGCCCTCTGGGATAGGCTCCAGGCTTCCCTGCGTAGGGTAAGTGGTATAGTGGATGGATGGATAGGTCATATATCACATCCACTTGTTTCGTTCTGGTTGAAAAGCCATTCAGTTCAATTTTGTGGTTCTAGTGGGAGTGAAACAAAAGGTTTGGGCAATAAATGCTGAGCTGCTTAAGTTTAATTGCTTGCGGTGGCAGTCAAAGTCAATATCCTGGTCAATGGGCCATGGATCCCACAGGTTCATTTCCCTTAATTGCACTACATGTGCCTGGCCAGTGCATAAGTACCATCATTAAAATAATTAGCAAATATAAAATAATAAGCAAAAAAGGCAACAATGCAATTAAACAACACCACACAGGCACCACTGCACCAATGATCTAAACAGAATATTACTTGTCAATATGAATTGTTATGATATTTGGTAATTTCTACTTCTAAATACAATAACATCCTGCCAACCACACAGCGGCACTATTTAACTAAAGTTATTTTTGCAAGCCATTTTAGTTAAGTGCGCTCCTGCTTCTAGATGGCGTCGGATGGACCGAAACATAATGTCCCAGAGGTATTCTATTGGATTTAGGTCAGACGAGCGTGGGGGCCATTCAATGGTATCAATTCCTTCATCCTCCAGGAACTGCCTGCATACTCTCACCACATGAGGCCGGGCATTGTTGTGCACCAGGTGGAACCCAGGACCCACTACACCAGTGTAGGCTCTGACAATGGGTCCAAGGATTTCATCCCGATACCTAATGGCAGCATAACGTTCTCCATGGCTTCTGCAGACCCTTTCACGTCTGTCACATGTGCTCAGGGTGAACCTGCTCTCATCTGTGAAAAGCACAGGGTGCCAGTGGCGGACCTGCCAATTCTGGTGTTCAATGGCAAATGCCAATCGAGCTCCACGGTGCCGGGCAGTGAGCACAGGGCCCACTAGAGGACGTCGGGCCCTCGGGCCACCCTCATGAAGTCTGTTTCTGATTGTTTGGTCAGAGACATTCACACCAATGGCCTGCTGAAGGTCATTTTGTAGGACTCTGGCGGTGCTCTTCCTTGCACAAAGGAGTAGATACCGGTCCTGCTGATGGGTTAAGAACCTTCTACGGCCCTGTCCAGCTCTCCTAGAGTAACTGCCTGTCTCCTGGAACCTCCTCCATGCTCTTGAGACTGTGCTGGGAGACACAGCAAACCTTCTGGCAATGGCACGTATTGATGTGCCATCCTGGAGGAGTTGGACTGCCTGTGCAACCTCTGAAGGGTCCAGGTATCGCCTCATGCTACCAGTAGTGACACTGACCCTAGCCAAATGCAAAACTAGTGAAAAACAGTCAGAAAAGATGAGTAGGGAAAAAAATATCAATGGCCTCCACCTGTAAAACCATTCCTGTTTTGGGGTTGTTTCATTGTTGCCCATCTAGTGCACCTGTTGTTAATTTCATTAACACCAAAGCAACTGAAACTGATTAACAACCCCTTCTGCTACTTAACTGACCAGATCAATATCCCAGGAGTTTAATTGACTTGATTGACTTGATTAAAAAGTGTTCCTTTAATTTTTCTGAGCAGTGTATTTTTATTTATTTGTTTATTTATTTTAGAAATAAGAGATGTTCTGTAGTTTAGGAATTTGACTTGCATCTTCTTCTTTACATCTTGATTTGCGCCAACTGAAGCAACACAGCACAATAGCTGCTAATAACCTTTGGGATTTAACAATCCTGTGGCCAAACCTCATTAAAGTAGACACCAAAACGCTGAGTGTAAAAGACTGTAGTCCCAGAACAAAAGTTCCTGAAGTTGATATAATAATATAATGCCATAAAAAAGGTATGAGTTCTGTTAAATGAAGTATACTATAAAAACTTTGACATATAAAGAAAACTTTGACTGCAAAGAAGCAACCATTGGTTAACTGTTCTGTTCTTTACTGATTAAACCATTTCCTGAGCATGCCATGTGAATAAGTTTAAGAAACTTATTGAGGGAGAGATAGGGGGATTATGGCATGGATAATGCACATCAGAACTGCATGTGCACAATGGTGACCTTGCTTCCCATTCAATTTTTGTCGCCCAGTTGGTTTTTGAGATATAGTTTGGCTGAAACCTGGCAAACCCACCTGCTGTATCAAACAAAATTAGAGCTAAAACCGGACAAAACAAGCTCCTCGACTGTATGCTGGATGAATGCATGTTGTCAAATCTTAGCTATTACGGACTTAAAAAATTAATTAGATAGCAGCCTATAGCATAAATGAAGTGTGATCAAGTTAAGCCGCTTCACTTAATTTTGTTTGGGGCTATGTCGTTATTAATGTTGTCCCACCCCACCAGCATCTATCATCATGAGCTGCAGCTGTTCCTAGGTTTAATCTAATGCTCCTGCCATAGGTAAAATAAAGAAAAGTAGAATGTGCATTAGCATTGTATTAAATACTCATCTATTGAGGTTTATGATCTTTTCTCTGCAGTGAGAATAACTCTGAGGGATTGGCTGCCTGGGGCTCATGCATATCCCTTTATGAGAAGTATTTGCATGAATATACAGTATAATACAACATGATCTTTCACTTTACAAGGGTTAGATTTAATTTGCATAACCATCTAACCATGGTTGAATTGATGCTTCAAAGCTGTGCAACGCTACCCACTGCTCCACCTCTAATAAGGTGTATTGGAAAAAACTCCTCCTCCTCCTCCTCCTCCTCCTCCTCCTCCACATGTGTGGATTATTACAAAACTTAAATGTCATATTTGAAGTTGAAATTGAGCCAATAAATATAGCTTTTGATTACAGTATTTGCTCACAGCTCTAGCAAACACAAAAACATTAAGTGGATCACACACCACATTCCACCTCCACAGAGTGTGTTGTAGGTTTCACAGAAAATATTAATTACTATTGGTTACAGCCTACTGAAGAAAACACCTGGACCTGAGCCTCTTCAAACAGCCATCAATGAACTTACCAAGGCATTCATTCATTCATTCATTCATTCATTCGGTAGTTGCACAGGAACACAGCCTAAATTGGACGCCCGTTCATTGTAGGACAATTTCTCAAGTTATGCTTAGTTAAAATATCTTTCTAGGGTAAAGTGCTCTAATGGTCAGCTTTGGCTGACAGCCAATTTAGACAAACTAATGCACACCTTCAGATAGTTGAGCACTGGAGGAACACTCTCAAGCTGTTGTTTTGGCCAGTTCTATGAACCGTGGTAGATGGCACCACGCATCATTAACTACAGACCCAGTATAGGGGGGTCAGGGACAACTTAAGTAAACACTCCAGACAAAGTTTCAGCAAAGAAAAGCTTTCGATACACTCAGCTGATCTAATAAAAAATCATGGCAGTTTAGGTATACTGGGCAAGTCAGTTTTTTGGAAGAAATTCAAAAATGTACAACACCAAATTGTTCTAAAAAACTTGGAAGTAGTCTGTAATTACCAGAGTGACTCTGAAATGTTTGTCATATTCTGCTAGGAAAAAAAGTGTGCGTGTGTGTGTGTGTGTGTGTGTGTGTGTGTGTGTGTGTGTGTGTGTGTGTGCGCCCAGAACAGATTGTAGAAGACATATTATTCATAGAGCAACAGTGCCGTGCAACTTGAGGCCAAAGACCCAGCCAACTGTTCACAAGCATCTCTCTCCAAGATTAATATGCTTCCCTCAGGTATATTAAAATCTAGTGTAGAGTTGTTTGAACCATTTTTCTTTAATGCTACAAAATCCATATACCACACTGATTAATTAAACAAAATACAATAAACCCCAAATTCCTATATCCAAAAACAATTATAGTCAAATTAAATTTAATCACGAATAGTTGCAGAATGTTGACAGTGAAGCCTGTGTCTCATTTCAGTTCTTCATTAAGATGGGATGTATTTTGTGTTTGTTTTTACACATAAAATAAGCATATAAAAGTGTTATAGCTGTTTTTGAGCTGTTGTAAGTTACCCTGTAATACTAATTCACAGTTAGAGAGGTTTGGCTGAAATAGATGGTAGTTTTTGGACATATACAGTATATCATATATGATTACATGTCATTGTCACGTCCCGATCTTAAGCAAATCTGAACACAGAGTCATTACCAGAAATTGAATAGAGAGGATAATAGCCAGGAAGCCTTACAGAAGAGAAGGATTCTGTAAGAGGAACGGTGTTCCATATATGGATCCTCTATTTTGTCCTCTATGTCTACATAGCAAGTGAATAATAGCCAATTAACCCATGTGGTAGAATTAGCCTTATCCAGTTATGATAGCTAGCTGGACAGAGTATCTGATGGCATTGGGTGTATGTATTCCATCCACTGATTTATGTTTTTATTCTTTGCTCTGTCTTTTAGCTAATGAACTAATGCTAGCTGATTAGCTATCACTGTGTGTTTGCTGTGTTTCTCTGTTTTAGTTTAGATTTAACTCGTAAAATCCAAATGAGAGTGAGTTTTTTAAAATGCTTGCATTCTTTTGATGTGTGTATTTTTCACCAGTTTTGTTTTTTATCCCCCGTTCTGTTTTTTAGCTAGTAAACTATTAGTACCCAGACAGCATTCTGACTGTATATCTTATTACTTTCTATCGCTTTAAGTTGGAGCATTCACTGCAGAATTCCCTTCTTTTTTTATTCCAAGCTCTACAATCACAGGCAAATTGAAAGCTTTTGTGAAATAAAAAAAAAATGATTTTAAGCTGTACAACAATGTGAGCTCTGCAAAAAAAAAAAGACTCAAACTTGAAATGTCACATACAATATGGCTACTATTGATTTTCTACACGTACGTTCTTCATGTTTGTTCTCACAATCGACAGGTTCTCCCAAAAGTCTCCGTACATAGGGGAAATTAACACTTTTTAGCAAAATGTCTTCCAAAATGTTTCATACTTAGTTTATATTATACTTAGAAGAATGCCTTTGACAAAAGAAGAATGTATTGAAATCACTCTCATGGCTGGATCGGGAAGCTGTCTCAAGGTTGCGATGGCCTTTAATAGGAAACAGGGCAAGCACATCACACACGACACTGTTGCCAAACTTATTAACAAATTGAAAAAGACTGGAAGTGTTGCAGACCAACCTAGAAGTGGACATCCACGAACACCACTGACGAAGGCACAACCGACGTGGTGCTGGCATATGTAGTACTCTATGCATGGAGACTTTTGGGACGCTCTGTATAATAAGCCTTATTATCGTGATGGCGGCCATCCAGTCCACACGCACCAAGCACTACACGCTCCTCACACAACTGCCGATGGGGATCTGAATGGACAATGCCATTTCAGCACCACTGTTTTGGAACACAAACAAGCACATGGCCACAGGGCAGGGTGGAGAAATAGAGCAAATAGAGCTCCTCACCCTCACAGAGAAGCCGAGAGAGGATAAAAGAGCACCATGGCTGCAGCAGGATGAGCAGATTCTGTCTCTCCGTTGATGTTGTTTCTTCCTGGCTCTCGGTTGCAGGGATTGGCAATGCTGATGGCAAAGCTCATCCCCTGTGTGGTGCTGCACTGAGAGCTCTCTTCCCCAGCACCCACAAGAGCACACCATACATCATGATGCTGCTACCTGCCTGCCTATGCCACTACGCCTGCCCTGTGGAACTCCCGGGAGATACCTCCCTAGCGCGTCTACCCACAAAGCCAGCAGTACACACACCACCTACAGTACATGACAATCCTACCACTTCAACCCTACCTTAAGAAAATAAATTCACCTTCGTTTGCACGAGCCTGTCTTGGCTATGTCTGTGTTCTGCAGCGAGTTGCTACATTTTTCTGCAGAAATGATCACAGAGGAAACATTTCATGTATTATAAATGTTATACGCCATCCTACATTTTGGTTTCTTAGTTTTAGGTTTTCAAGTTATTCATTTGCTTTTAGTGTAAACTTATCACATCAATTTGCCACCTTATGATAGGTACGATAAAGTAACTAATATAATGCATTCACTTTATAAATTTGCAGAGAGTATTTTATTGCAAATTTCCCTCTGGGATTAATAATGTGATCTATCTTTCTCTTATTTAGTACATTTTTCAGTAACAAAATTTGTAGTCTTAGATATTTATTTTATTTGCAAAAGTTATTATGTAAGGAATAACACGTGACAGACCATGCTTTTAAGGCGGAAGCCGAGTGCTGCTACTCCATGAAGTGTATTATTTTTGTATCCCAGCACGGTCTGTCATGTTATTCCTCTTATACCACAGCAATTTGCCAACGATTACAATGTTTAATTTATTAGTGCATTTTAATTATTTATAGTTAGTTCTAATGTTGTGGTACATCCGAGAGACAAACTAGTTCCTGTTCTCACCTACGTTATAGCTGCGATAAACATCATTCTTCACCAGTCATTTCTCTCTCTCTCTCTCTCTCTCACACACACATACACACGCACACACACATACAAACAAACACACACACAGCCTGTCATTTTAGCAAGAAAACAGAGGAAAAGGAAACCTGGCATTTTCCACAGTGTGCTATGTGGTGTGGTGAATTCTTGTGTTACGTCAGTTAAAAACCTGGGCCCTTGACTGCCCTTCTTTTGTTTTTAATGCAGGTTTGAAAGGTTTGAGTGCAGCACTTTTCAATTCATGTCACTTCCAAAGAAAGAAAAAAGTTATTTTGAAGCACTCCAAGTGATTAATTTAATGATATAGCTATTTATGAGAATTTTATTCAATATTTATGAGGTGTGTGCTATGGCGCTATGGCAAAACTATCTAGATATGACTGAAATGAAATGCAGGTGCTATTTTTCAGCTTGGAGGGATTGCCATGGGTTTAAGAAAATGTCAACTTTGTAGCTGCGTTTAATCTTGGCTGCACTCCTTGTGAATACACTCAGTGCCCTAAGGTTCCCCTTGGCTGCCTGATCTATTTTTTTTTTTTTGTCAAATTTATCCTCTCCTGTGCATTTCAGTCATGCTGTTAGACAGTTTTTCACTTAGTGTGAGTGATAACCTAAGTCAGGCAGGGTTATTTGCTGTTGTGGTTTTAGGCTTAGAGACATTGTTCAGAACCTGGACTGATCACTGGATCACTGAGCTTTCTAGCCACTTTACTTTTCTGCATTAGACAGCTGATCCCTGACCTTTTTTATGGGATCCAGGCTAAAACACAGTGTGCAGAGAATAGACCTATGTATATCTCATGATTAACCTTATTACAGCATAAGTTCAAGATCATGAGATTGCAGCTTTAAAAACACAATATATTCATAAGTGTGTATTCCAATAATAAATTAAGTTATGAGTCAGATGACTATATAATAATCCTATTGTTGCTTGAATACTTGACAAGAAGACAGATGTTAAGTTAATAGCCAAAATGACAAGCTTTCAGCAATATTTGAGGGCTATTATACACTAGAGAAAGAATGTAAATCTAACAGCAGACTGCCTTTGGAACATCACTGATCTGTTTCTAAGTGTCTCTGGTTGAGTCATTTTCCTTAATTACTGGGCATTTATTGACTCGCCGTCTTTGTCTTTGCCTGCAGACTCCAAAGACATCCATTTACAGCTCTGTTATGTGGGCTCATTTAGTGCAACTAAAAGTATTTAAGTAGTTAGAACTATCTAGAAGATCTAAAATTTAGAACATATTAAACACTTTATGCCAAAATGCACATCCATTAAAAAAGTGATGATGTGTTATTGAATAATATAATAATATTTATCAAAGTATTAGTAATCCAAATATCTTCTGTCCACCATAAAAGCTAAAACGTTGACTTTTGGTGGATACTTTCTCTCTCTTTCTCTCATATATATATATAGGCTGTGTATTTTTATTATTTGTTTCCAATCCCATGATTGCACACTGCACTAACTGATATGGCACAGGCGCAGGCAGATTCAGTTGCAAAAATGCTTTTGTTAAAAAGACCAGAATTTCAAACAGGTTGAAAACATCAGACAAAAACACACTAGGCTCAAGTGATCAGCAAACAGAGCAGAGTGGGCGAAACTAGAATCACAAAACCAAATGACAAGATCAAGGTCAAAACAAGACTAGCAACAACACTGAAAGCCTTGGTACAGCAGGAAAAAGATTCACTGACCAGTACTCTGGAGCTTGTGCGAGGCTGGAGTTTTTATAGCGTGGGTGCTGATAGGAATCAGGTGAGTTCAATCAGAAGTCAGGGGAGCTGGCACGTGACAACTGGGAGCTGTAGTCCGGAGCGGCCATGTTTATAGGCCATGTTGCAGCATGGGAGGTGGAGTCTGTTGCCAATTCCAGTGTAGACATAACAAATACACACATTCGCACAGGAGAATTTGAGCCTAATAGAGCAGGTTATTACTATAAATACATATGTAATTAATTGCACTGACTTCCTGGGAATACAAAGTACAATAATACAATAGCCACCCTAACACAAAGAGCATTTTGCACTATAAAAATTAAGCAATATGATACATTCACACACCCATCATAGATTAATTGTTTTTCATGAATATAGCTTTGATTTCACATGCCAGTGATCTTATCATAGTCTCTCTGGCTCTAATAAGATAATAATGCCAGATAACACCAGGATCATTTCTAATCCACTGTTTGTGGGAAAGTAAAATCACAAGCTTAATCATCATCATCATCATCATCATCATCATCATCATATTCAGTTTATCTTGGTCCAGAGCCTATAACCGGGAACACTGGACGGAAGGCAGGACTACACCCTGGATGGGACACAAGGCACCATGCACACATGCATTCACACACTCATTCAAATTTAGGAGCATTTTAGCATGGCCAATCCACCCGTATGTTTTTGGAAAGTGGGAGGAAACTAGATAACTCAGAGGAGAATATGTGGAACTCTGCAAAGTAAGCTGAGCTCAGCATTGAAACAGGCACTGTGGAGCTGTGAGCTAGCCCACATGCTTAATCTTCTTCCCAAAATCTCTTTCAAAAATCTAGATTTGGCAATGCGGAGACAAAATTGCATTATGCTCTGTATGAGATCCTTTAAAACCCTCGGCAAGGATGTGCAATCACTTACGTAGACTCTAATGGGATCTTAGTAATTTATTTTAATGTAGTAAATTGTACGTGATCGATCAATTAATCATTTTGAGCTTCTTGGTGGAGACTGGGTTCCTTAAGAATTTGTATGCAGTTTTATGCTTACCAAATCATTGTTAGATTAATTAATTATGAATGAATTATTCTTTCTCCTCATTGTTATTGTTTTATTCAAGAAATCACAAAGTTGACTTTGATATTGAGATTCGTTAGAACAAGGATTAGATTAATTAGTTTAATATTTAAGCAGAGAAGTTCTATACAGCTTTGTGTGATAAAGTATTTGGAATAACTACAATATACCAATATTTATAATATTACAATATTCACTTCTGCCAGCACTCTACTGGTGAATGCTGTTCTCCACTTACTGTAGGTTGCCAGCTTAGTGCATTTACAAAAGTCCACCAGACACCCCTGAGTATTAGGCTGTCTAATAAATAGAGCTTTGGCAGTCTAGACTCGGTGGATGATGACTGCAGGAAAATCACGTAATACCCTGTTAGCTGTCTAACATATTGTGGAAACACCTGTGGTATGACTGCAGCCTAACAGGGACAATTAAAAAAAATACAAGTTTTGGACAGGCAGAAAAAATCTGTTCAGACAGCCAAAGGAAAATGGGCAAAATAAATCTCTGTCTTTTGGAGATTTCTCTTTAAAAGTGATATCTAAAATAAGTAATTAATTAAAGATTTAAAAAGTCTGCCATTGGTGTTGATTACACAAGGTAAGCTTATTGTGAGCAGGTTCTGGTGTAATCCCCTTTTTCTATTTGGTTTATATTTATGTGTATTTTGTATTTTTATGTGTATTTTTCTTGTATTAAAGCTACAGCTTAATCTTTTTTTCTGTTTTTTTCTATGACCCATGTGGATTTTTTTTTATTTTTATTTTAAACATGCACTAATCTGTAACAACAAATTTTAATTGCCCTAAACAAAAGTCAAACTACTTCCACTGTGCCACATGAAAGTGATCTGCGTTTAGACAGATGTTCATTTAGACTGTAAAGGCACAATATGCATTTTAATGGAAAGGTCAGTTTCATCAGACAAGAGCGTCGTCATGGAGATGGCAGAGAGATGACAAATGAATGTCTGTTCCATAGCTCGCTCGCTGTCATGACACTGAGCTAACAAGTCATCATAGCCAGAGGCCATGAACAAGTCTTCTCTCCCCAGTTAGGTGGTGTAATTATGCACAAGATTAAGATTAAATATAATCAGCATGTCAGCTAGGAAGACGCAGAGGTGGAGGTGGTGCTTTACAAAATGACGTTCATCATCGGTTATCTAGGGATGAACAGGTACATCATTCTTATTAATAATTAGTACTGTCAGTTCTTGTTTACTGTACGCCTTTTTTTTTATTTCTTTGGAATAGAATTTTGGAAAAGAAAAGAATTCTGTCTTCATAAAATTGCCGCCATCTTGCATTATTTGCTGATTGAGCTTTTTCCTTCAAATGGCACTTTGTTATCATCTAAAGTAATAAGTACAGTGGTCTGTAAGTTCAAAACACATTAGCAAATCAAAACTGCAATAGCAAATCAGAAAATGCAACAGCAAACTCAGAAACATGACAGCAAATCCAAAAACACAACAATAAAAAGGGTAGGTCCTAATTGAGCATTGCACGCTCTTTGCTGATTGGCTACAGCGTGCATTAATCTTAGAGACAGTGGAAAGCTATATATATTCAATATTCAATTTATTTATAGAGCACAACTTTAGTTGACCAAAGTGCTGTACATAAAGCATAAACCTAATTACAGCATCTAAAAAATGCACAGACCTAATCGCTGCATTAGTATTGCATAGGCTTATATACAACAGTAAAATCCATATAACCTTAAAACAACCCAATCACCTATCATTAAAAGCACGGGAGAAAAGATGAGTTTTTAACAGACACTGTAGAAGCAGTTCTGATAGATAGATAGAGGCAAAGTGTTCCATAATTTGGGACCAGCAACGGAGAAGGCTCTATCTCCCCTACATTTTAGTCTTGTTCTGGGAATCCACAACACATGTGTAGTCTGAGATCTGAGTGATCTGACAGGATTGTGGACAGTTAGCAACTCTGAAAGATGCTAGCGGATGTTTACGGTAAGAGGAAGCCAGAGCCTAAATGAATCTACTGATGCTTTTATTATTTTTTTCAAATCAAGGGCATTCATTTAATGTTATTCTAGATATGCTGTCAGTTTTGCACCGCATTAACATGATTGTGTGAACACTGAAAACATGCCTAAAAGATGCCGGGTTATTCAGAAGCAACAATTACTCCTCAATATAATAACCTAACAAACTTCTCATGAAATCATTTTTGAATCACTAACAGAATGAATTCTTTTTTCCTTGTGATAATCACATGCTGTGTCCAGTTGAGCATGTGATGGATTTCTGGTTTTGCTGTAGCATTTCCGGTTTTGCTGTTGAATTTTGGGGTTTTCTCTTGTGTTTCTGAATTTGCTGTTGTGTTTTTAGTTTGTTAATGTGCTTTTTTAATTTTGAGTCATATTCCATTCTGTCGAATATTTCTTTCACGGGTATTCATCCATAGCATGTTCCAGTCTTGCCCATTTATCTGACCTCTCCATTTTTTCTTGCATCTGCACTCAGCACAAGTAGCGTTGTTTTGCCTCTTTCTCCGGTTAGTTAACAAGTTCTGTGTTCCATAATTACTATAATGCTCTCCTGAAAGGATCAATTTATGCCCCCTTAATGTGCCCATGCCAACCTCTCGAATCACAGAAATTCTTCAGCACAGGTTGTCTGTAGTTCAGCTCTCACAGAGGAGATCCATCTCCATGCTCCTCTCATTAAATGTGCTGTGTGTACCACACACTAATTAAGTTGATGAATGTTACTGCCTCTTATTGCACCTCCAATAATTTATGGTCGAGGTGACCTAAGTCACTGCCATACACACAGAGCATCAAAAAATGAACAAAACACTGGCAACACAATGCATCTTCTCTCCACACATGCTCATATATAAATTTGGTTAATGTCCCTGTGCTTAGATAGGATTAAAGACAGATAATGGACATCTCAGTACATATGTCTGGAGTCATTTTTACAAACTAATCTTCTAATGAAGATTAGAGCTTATAAAGTGATACAGGGTAAGTGTGCTAATATTTCTCCTCAAACTACAGACAGTGACAGAACATCATGAAGAAGTGCAGCGAGCCGATAGTGTTATCTCTATTTATACAGGCTAAACACCTCAGAATAAAATTCCTTTTACTTAAACAACAGAACTAATAGTCATGTATTAAGACATCGTTGTTTCATCATCATTAGCTGCTTTGTATAGGTCAGGGTTGCAGTGGATCCCAAACCTATCCCAGGAAAACTGAGTGTGAGGTGGGAATACACCCTGAATGGGACCATGCACACACATATTTGTACACTCTAATCCACCTAATGGCATGGCTTTTTTAATTTAATTTTATTTCTTTACCCCAATAAAATGTTTTCTTAGGTAATGTTTATTCTTTGCAAAACATTTATTACTGGCAACATTGTGTGTCCTTCTCTAATACCTAATGTTGGGCATACAGTAATAACTAATGGAATAAATATGAGAGAACCTAGAAATAACAGATTTGTCCTGGATTGTCCTTCAGTCATCAAACCAAGGATTTGGGCTTTCAGCCCACCACTCTTTAGCACATTTTAAACCATTTTAAAATTACCCACTTTTGAAAATATGACAGAACCCAAATATCGTAACAGATTTAACAGATTTTTGTCCTTCAGTCATCAAGCACATACAAGGTTTGTCCAGGATTTAAAAAAAACCCACACTTTTAGGTTATGTCCACAAACATGTCAAGAAATGATCCTGACTTCCTGAACCTACAATCTATCAAATTATTTGTTTTCTTTTGAACAAACACAACAGGAAGAGTTATCATTGGATTATGTACACCCCACACAACAAGAAAATCCGGGAAGATAATTGCTTAAGACCAACCAAAAATTAGAACACCTTTTGTGATCGATGAGAGGGGTATAACTGTCCCAGGCATAAGATGGCCCTTGCATGATTTTGTGTTTCTAAGAAATTGTGTGGTTGAAAGTCCTGTCTACAGCCAACAGTGGAATGAAAGAATATGTTTGTGTTAAAAAATTCAGGAAGGCAGCATGCACGTACACAAACCTGTTAGAAAAAACAAGCGCACATTTAAAATCTAAGGTCGAACAATGGGAAAAGGGCTATTATAGAGGAGCTGCACAGGTAATGGAAATTAATTAGAGTGAAAATCTATAAATTTAGCCAAGTAGTGAGAGGCTTTTAACGGTGCATAGTGAAGTCGATGACTAGTCATTAAGAAATATCAGGTGTACATGATAGTGAGGAGACAGAGATCAGCGCAGAGACAGTGATCAGTACTTTAAGCCAGTGGCACATATGATTTTAAAAAATGTTACAATGGAGGAAATCACTGAAATTTTATATATATAATTAAAGTTTATAGATTTTAGCCTATTTGACAGGTCACATGAATTAAATGGGTTTAATCCAAACCTTGATTTAAAAAACAAGTAAGCTGATAAATAATATCAACTCTGACCTGGTGTGTTCTGTTGGTGAAATCTTCAGGAATAAAAAGCTCTTCAGCTCAAATAAATAGCCAAATATTATTGTACACTTAAATAATGAGCCTTCAATATATTCATGAAGTTCATCTGTACTGAGCCTGTGATGTACATTTTACATTTAAAAGGGTCCCTGTCTTCAAAAGGTATTATTATTATTATTATTATTATTATTATTATTATTATTGTAGTTGTTGTTGTTGTTGTTGCTTTTAGCTTTAAGCCATGGTAATATTAAAATGAATTGTACTCCTGTAAGACTTTGTTACTTCTTATTGATAAAAATAAATAATAAAGATTTGTCCTTGTATCAGCATCCTTGCGGACGCTACTTTGAACTACCAAGATTAATCAAATAACACCAACCCAAATTGATGTTATAGGGCTGCGTGTTCTCTGCAAAGAGGCATATTCTGGTCTTTGACAGGGAACATCCGTTCTCCCTTGCCTGTCAGTGCCACCCCTAACTTTCCCACTCTGTCTGGTGAATAGGTCAGACATTAGCTGACAAGATAAAGCGATCTGGATACAATTGATATCTCAAGCCCCTCTGTCGATGATACAGCATCCCCTTTTCAAACAGGATCATGCTGAAATTGAGGCCTGGGGTGCCAATGTCAATGCTAAAAAATGAACCAAACAGCAAACTCATTAAGTAGGAGATAAAAAGCATGGTCATGTCATTTCGCACATCTACAGGAGAACACACCATCTCTGCACTGCTGCAGCTCACACCTCCATGCCAGCTCACTCCAGTTGAGCCTGTTGCTAGGCAACAATCATTGTGTCAGTGATTAAAAAAGTTTGATTTGTGAAATGTCACCCAAGAGTGAAATATGCGCTGGAAAATGATTCATGACTGCCAGTGAAATGACAAGTTCAAAAATCTTCTAAGTCAAAGGAAAATCATAAACTTTATAGATAGTATAGATAGGATAGAAGAAACATCTTTCGCTAAACACATTATTATTTTTATATAATGGATCTTAAACTTTTTTCCTGAATATGCATTCTGTGATATGACAGGTAGAATGACAGGTGAATCTGCTGGGAATCAGCAAACTAGGAATAACCATTGCCTTTTCAAAATTTCCAATTTTGAAAGAAATCTATGAAACCGCAGGCAAAGAGGAGGAAAGTGCCTGAGATTCTGCTTCTTGGATTTCCAGCATCAGTCATAATGAAGATAAAGCACTTAAAGGTCAGTTCACAAATTAGATTTCAACAAATAAATATTCATATATGCATCCATGCTAGATACGGGATATGGCTCTGTGTACTCTATATGCCCTCTACTCTGTCCCTATCCCCAATATATATATTACACTACCCTTGTGCACTCTCTCACTCTCTTTTGTAATATGGCCATTATTGGAAAGTTCCAGATTATATTGAGTCTGTCAGCTCTACGGGGTGACAGAGGGTGGGAGGGTATAAGGACAACACAGTGAGACGTGTCACGGTCTCAGAGAGTGGGAGAGGTTGCCACCTCAGTGTGTGTGTGTGTGTGTGTGTGTGTGTGTGTGTGTGTGTGTGTTAGTGATATTTATGCAACTTTCACAACCCACTGCAACAATAGCAAAGAGTAATGATGATTTGATGGCTTATGGTGTGATAGGAAAAAAAAAACTTCAGCACAAAATGCCTTGAGGTCTGATGGAAATAAGTGGGACTGATAGATTTAGCAAATAGGCTCTAAAATAAAATACTTTGTTCATTCAATGGCGAGAATACACATTAAAAACTTGCATTTTTCCTGTCTGCTGCTTTACATGAATTAAAATAAATTATATTTATTATTATTATTATTATAATATCCAGAGGCTATCTCAGGAACCATGGATGCAAGTCCATCACAAGGCCCCATGCACACGCACATTCACACTCTCATTCGCACCTAAGGTTACTTGAAATAACATGCAAAACACCACACAGAGCGTAACCTGAGCTCAGAGTAGAACCAGAGACCCTGGAGCTGTGCCACCATGCTGCCCAAGAAGTTAGGTCTATATATAACTGATCTAATTTACAGTAATGTACCACATTCAATTTAGAATGACAATAATTTCTAGATCAGCTCTGTGACAATAAATTCATAGACAAGATGTATGTACTGTAACCGGCTAGTGGGCAGGAATTGGCAAGACTAAAGTGGGAGAAAAATGAGTAAATATATTTAATTAGTGTTCATGCCTTTGTCCTGCATTAAATTATACACCTCTCAGAACAGTAACCACCATCCCTTCTCTTGGAGATCTACCGTCCTAGAGATTTCAGTTCCACTCCTAATAAAACACACCTGCTCTAGGTAATCCATATACTTGATTAGCCAGATTAGATTTGCCAAATTAGGAACTGAATTCTGTGGAAAAGTAAATCTCCAGAAACAGGGTTAATGATTACTGCATTAGAAGAGCATTAACTTCTTATGATAAATCTCAAGGCATAAGGGCTTCAGCTTACAAAACCTTGCATCACATCTATCCAATTAAAGATATATTTAATATGTTCTTTCTTCAGGAGGGCATGGGGGCTTAGTGGTTAGCACGTTTGCCTTGCACCTCTGCGGCTTGGGGTTTGAGTCCTGCCTCCACCCTGTGTGCGCAGAGTTTGCATGTTCGCCCCATGCTTCTGGGATTTCCTCTGGGTACTCCAGTTTCTGGGTCCAAAGACATGCATTGTAGGCAAATTGTCCATAGCGTGTGAATGTGTGTGCAGTTGTGCCCTGCAATGGATTGGCACCCTGTCCAGGGTGTCCCCAGTCCTGTGCCCCAAGTTCCCTGGGATAGGCTCCAGGGTCCCCTGCAACCCTGTGTAGGATAAGAGGTAAAGAAAATGGATGGATGTTCTTTCTTCATAAATTAAAACTCTTCAGTGGGTTCTTTGTGTGGATAAAGGTTCTTAGTCTCCTAAACATATTCTAATTTGGAACGTATTTCTAATGGGTAAACACCCTGTTGTGGGGTTCTACATATAACCATTAAGGGTATCCTTAGAGGGGCAAGGTTTCTAGATTTGAACTTTTTTCTATCTTCACTGAGATGACTGAGACACCATCTGCACAATGAATTATATATATAATGCACCAAAACTGTAAAGGAATAGCATTTAAACAAGTGCTGTCCAAATGTCCTGGCATCATGTGCTGCTGGTTGCCATGGTATTACATTTTAGCTGCCCAAAGAAATACTCAATTTGACTAGCAAAACAAGTAAATATGTGGCCATGTCAGTCTATCAGTTACCTTACTGAAAGATTATAGCTTATATTAGAGAGGAGCAAAGTCTGGCAGTCCGGGCCCCAGACAGTCTGGGTCAGCTGAGCCTTAATGACCTCTGCCTTAATGAAAGTGAAAGAAAAAAAAAAGAACAAATGTCTATATAAAAGTAATTTGTGCTGATAGCAATATATCACTTGACCATTAGATGAGGATAAAGTTATTGCTGTTATTCCACAGTTCCATCACTTTTGTGGAGAATGAATTTTACTGACTCCATTCTGGATCATGTTATGAATTGGCTTTTTTGTTTTTGGCTTTGATGAGGAGGATAAGTATGCATTTCTAAATTGATCTTAAACTCTGGAAGATGCACAAGTTTGGTCCAATACAATTTTTGTTTCATTATTGAGCACATGTTTACTTATAACTATAGACTGTAAAGTCTGCCACGAGCATGGAAGCTTGGGTAATAGTTTTAAAAAATCCACAATCATAGTCAAGAATAGGCAAAAGGTCATAAACAAAACAAAATACCACAAACAAATTTTACTATGATTCTAAGATCCTAAGACCCAAAGGCAAAACAGGCAAAGGCCAGTAATGATTCCTTGCAGTATAATAAAGCAACATCGCACAAGAAATAGTGCGATTATACTGAATATCGACACGGCTGTGATTCTGCCATAGGGAATCACAGCTGTGCCGATATTCAGTATAACCACATGACTGTGAGTGTGATATTGCTGTTATACAACAGTTCTATAAACAAGAAATTCATATCGAATAAGTGACATTTCGAACCCAATAAGGCCAATTGTTCTGTTTATTATGAAAATAGTGAAGAAGCCACTCTCACTTCAGAGCACAGTGGCTAGCTTACGAGCTAGCTCACATTGATTTGTACATTTCTGTTATAGCTGATTCATCTTTTGAGTTTTCATATTTTAAGTCCGTTATAAGAATATAATTTTAAGTTATATTCCTAAAACATACTGTTTGCCATGTTTGCTGATGATGTAGCTAACACTACTGTAGTAATGGTTTCGAACTAGAGAGTGGATTTTTATGTGGCGAACACAGACGAGTGGAGTGACAAACACAGTGGAATGTCCTAGTCTGGTTACAGTAAATATAGGCACTCTTGAAAAGCCGCTTGACCAATTAAATTAGTGGCCTGGAAAGAACTGTTGTACGTAAGACTTGGCGCTTAGTAGACTTTGCACAGAATTACACACAGCAGCATATAAATAGACAAACCAATCAAGGGAAACTAGACTCTGGTGAACACAATCAGAAAATTAGTCAACAGAAGGACGAGGACAGAAATGGAACTAAGAACTAAAACAAAAGCAGATGGTGTTGTCAACATATAATGTGCGTTGAGAAGGAGAGATTGTGAGACCACCACAAATATATAGCTCAAATGGAGAGTCCTGATTAAAAATAAAAAAAAATACATAAAGTAGTATGTATCATACACTCAGTTTAGTAGGTACATCACTGTATCTAACTCTATTGGTTATTTTATCAGGTAAACCTACACTATATGGCCAAAAGTATGTGGATACCTGAGTATTGAGCATCCCATTCCAAAACCATCTGCATTAATAATGAGTTGTTCCCCCTTTACTGTTATAACAACCTCCACTCCTCTGGGAAGGTTTTTCATTAGAGTTTGGAATGTGACTGTGGGGATTTTTGCTCATTCAGCCACAAGAGCTTGGGCACTGATGTTCAGTGGGGATGCGTTTAGGGGAAGTCGTGGCCTAATGGTTAGAGAATCGGCCTTGTAACCTGAAGGTGAAGGCAGGTCCGGCAGGGATTGTGGGTGGGGGGCATGAACGACCAGCACTCTCTTCCACCCTCAATACCTTGAGCACCAATACCTTGAGCAAGGCACCAAACCCCCAACTGCTCCCCAGGCACGGCAGCAAAAAAGGCTGCCCACTGCTCCGTGTGTGTGTGTGTGTGTGTGTGTGTGTGTTCACTACTGTGTGTGCACTTGGATGATTTAAATGCAGAGCACAAATTCCGAGTATGGGTCACCATACTTGGCTACATGTCACTTCACTTTCAGTGTTCAGTGCGAGTCATTTGAGTTCTTCCTTACCTCATTTTTTTCCATTAAGGACAGAGGAAATGTCGTGCTGGAACAAATTTGGGCACCTTAGTTCCAGTGAAGGAAACTACAGCATACAAAGACATTCTAGACAATTGTGTGTTTCTAACTTTGTGGCAACAGTTTGGGGAAGAGCGTCATATAGGTGTTAGCGGCACAGTTGCCGAATGCGGCAACTTATCAGAACTTATCAGAGACATTACTGCTGGGTTGAGTCTGCAAGCCAAAAATCTCCAACCAACAGAAGTGCTATGATCTGAAACTGTCTGCAACAAGATTAACAGCACTGCTGCGCAACAACGCTAACAGCACTGCTGTGCCTGATTCAACGTGAAACAGAAAACCTGGACACTAACAATGTACTGTTCTCTCTGACTTCACCCTAGGAGGTCTTTAGCTTTGCGATACTGAATTTTTCACTGTTCAAATATTTAGATATTTTCTGTATGCGACTTAGTCTTCCATATAATTCCATATAAATCTAGTAGTATTCTAGTTTATCCCTTGTTTGAGTAATGAATAAACAGCAAATGCATCTGATTGTGACATGGCCAACTTTCTTACTTTCTTGGAAAAGAAAGACGTGAGTCATATATGATGATTGTACATTTGGCAGGATTTTTTTTTCCATGTCTGTACTCTGCAGCTTAAGCTTGGAGTGCAAGATGACAGAGGTCATCCTGTGACATCTACCTATAATGACAGACAGTACAAAATTGGGTTGTTTCCACCAGCTGGACAAAGACTTTTTGGCAGAATAAGTACAAGCCTTGCTGACCTCAAAGAAAGGGAGAGAAAATAGACTTTCAGCATTCTGTCCATTTTCAGTGTCCCTGAGTCTGAGAGCCCAGTCAGAATTTCACATGATGCAAAATCAACCTCAGAATGGTAAGAGCTCTTGTGGGAGGATAGGCAACCTCATCCAGAAAATAATGTATGCCTTCATTTCATGGGTGAATGAAAACACAATCACTGATATGTATTCATCTGACGCAGTAAAATTAGAAATGGTAAAACATCAACACAGCAAAATAAGTTGGTTTGACAAAGCTGGCAAAATAAAGATGAAAACAAAAAGATATAGAGGAGCCATAGTATTTCACATCATGGCATACGTAACTCCTGTCTGTAAGACACTGTATATGATTCACGGCATTTGCTTGACACTTGAAAACAAAGTAAATCAAATGTGTGTATATGGGAGAAAAATTAACTTTGGTGTAATTGAGAATGTACATTATATCAGTTTCTGACAGTCTAATTATTGCAAATTTATATTTGTAGTTTAAGATCCAACTCGTATGAAAAGTTGTTTAAGATGAGATGTTTGTGAGATTGGGTTATGATATCAGAAAAAAGTGATGAACAGTTTTTTTTAACTGGGTAGCAGAGAACAAAGATCAACCAATTTTTAACAACACAAATATGTTTCTGCAGATATAATACTGCAGATGTAAACACAAAATTAATCTGCACATGACCTCGTACTGTGCAGGCTTTGAGTTCACTAATACATATGGCATTGCTGCAACCGCAGAAGTTACTGTCTGCTTAGCCAAGCTGCTGCTGTTAAAATGTTTAACTTGTTGGATATTGTAAATTAAAGAAACAGACATTTTAAAGAAAAAGAAAGACTATTCCAGTGCTTCCACAGATAACTGAAAATGTTGGCCATCCTTGTGAAGAAGCAGAAGGACGTGCAAGAGAAGGCGGCAATGTTAAGACAGTGACAAGAAAAAATATAATAATAATAATATAATTATTACACTGAAGTGTTCTATCCTATCACACACTAAAAAATTACATTTAGCATCAAGGAAAATTGCATATCATATTGCAAAAGAAAAAGTGATCCATACAGTTACAGAAAAAAATATTGTCTGCAGCACTCAAAATTATGATTACATTCCTGGATGAAAAGGCTACTCAAAAGCTAAAATGGATTCCAGCTAATCAACTGGAATCAGTTAATATCCAAATTCCAGGCAGTCAAGCCAAGATTTTGCTATTAAGTTGGATGAGAGCACTGATATTGCTGCATTCACTAGAATGTTGTTCATGTGTGGTATATTTGGCAAAGAGAATTGATAAAGATCTTCTTTGCAGCTTGACATGAACCTCCAAGACAACAGGCAAACACATATTTGAACAGTGTGTTAACACCTATTAGTCCATTTAGTGAGTGAAATTGATACCTTGGGTTCATCTGCCATTTGATTTGGTTTGTTTTCTCACAGTCTGTAATCGAACAAACCAAAAAGCAAAAAAGTGGCATGTAGGGCTGAAAACATGCTCATAAAACTCGTTCATTCATCGGTCACAAACATGGCGGCAGAAAAAGGAAAACAATTATATAATTATATAAATAACTGAAACATTTTGTGCATAGATCCAGATTCTCTTTTTGTTTATCAGTCCAAATCTCCATAACATATCGCATTTCTACAGAAAAATGTCACCATCAGTCCAAAATACATGGCATGTCTGGTTCACTTCATGCAGTTGGATCTGTTCCGGTTTGAATTGCTTCCTCTTTGCAAATGAACTGCACTGGAATTTCACAGACTGAATCACAAAACGATTATTTATGTCTAGACCTGAGTGTGATTACAGTGTTCTCGCCTGCCTAACTGAACCGCACTAAAGAGAAAAGGTGCCAAGCATTGATTCACATGGACTAAATGCTGCATGTGTGAAAGCCACCAACTCATAGGCTGGACTAGATTAACCACACAGCCATAAAGAGCGATATCGTGGCTTATATAATATGGAAAAACAGTAGTATTAAAAGCATATGCACTAAGAATGCAACAACCCAAGACATTATTTGGGATAATTTCTTTATTCGTTGTAAAGTACTGGCATCAAAAGGAATGCCACCTGAGATAGAATTGGTAATGAAAGGCATTGTCAAAACTGTCAACTTCATCAAAGGCAGTGCTCTCAACAACCATCTTTTTGAGACCCTGCGTGCGCATCACGCGCATCTTCTTTTTCATTCTGCTGTCAGAAGGCTGTCAAAAGGTAAGGTGGTCAGCCACGTGTACACGTTGAGGAAAAAACACACTCTTTTCTCCTGGAGAAGCAGTCACCACTTGCAAATGTGTTTCCTGAGAAGAAATTGCTGTTAATTGTCATATCTTGCTGATGCTTTTTCGGTTCTAAATGAACTGAACCTGAAACTTCAAGGTCAGGATAGTCTTTTCAGACATTGTGAACAAATTCAAAGGCCTCCATCAGTTGTTAAATCTGTGACAACTGTGATTCAAGACTTATTCGAGAAATCTTCTCTTACTATATGTTTCCATCCATGAATAAACACATCAAAGCAACATGTCTATCAAAGAAAGGGGTTGCTGGCGTGACTTGCATCATCAAGGCACAACTGGATAGACTACAACAGTTGCACACGTACTATCTTTAGCCAGGGAAGTTTGATGATTTGACCCCTGCCACTTTAAACCCTGAGAATCAATAGCATCATTAAACCTAATGCATCCAAGCAGAACAAGTGTTTTATTGCTGCTGCCCTTCACAACAATAGTAAGTGTTAGTAAGTGCTTCTGAAACGCCTGTAGCCCTGTTTTCATGTGAACCACAGTGGGAACAGAGTGTACAGAGCAGACAGGCCCACACTTCTCATTAAGTAAGTGGTTTTCCTTTTGTGTTTTTTTAGTAATTGTTCAGAGTTATGTGCATTGTTCATTCTGCCTAAGTCACATGAAAGCTTGCTGAAAAAAATAGGGGTTGCTAGAAAATAGTTTGTAAGCCCTAGCCTTAAAATTTAAAGTTGCATAGTTCAGAATATATTAATATATATTGTATGAGTTGCCTATAAACACTCTACAGACCCTATATGGGCAACTCATGTCATAACTGTAATCAAGTGTTTTTAGCTCAAATTCAGGGATAAAGTCGACTACTAAAACATCAGTTCAGACAACTCAAATGTTTGAGTTAAATAGAGAACATTCAGAATGATATATTAAAGTGCAGGAAGTAGATGTATTGCTTTCAAATTTCCAAGTAAGTTAAACAAAAAAGTGTAAGTTCCTGAAACAAAGAGAGGGAAATTACAGGGTTTTATTTCCTTTTGTTCCTGACTGCAGGGCGGTTTCCTTCGGGACTAGCAGAGTTTTTATGTTTGCTTGTTTCCTTGCCAAGTACCAATAGCCACTGGATAGCCTATGAAAAGTCACTGCTATGTCAAGCTCATCCTGATTCTCAGCTGAGAAAGTGGATTCCATTGATTATGGCTAATATTGTTATTGTTAAACTATACTTATGACTTCCTATTAATTAAGCTGTGATTGGCTGCTATGCTGAACAATACATGTAAACTATTGTTTGAGTTGGTGGGTAGCAGTGTGAGCATTGTAGACTCAGACTAACTAATCTGTCAAAACTTTGTCAGTTTGTCAAATTGTAATGTACACAGCACTGAATGCACTGCAGACTTGTGTTACTTCAGCAAAATTAAAGTTGAATTCTCACCTAATCCAGCTGTAGACGTGCCTCAACCAGTTTATGTGAGTTTCCGAGCTACTTTATAATGTACTGATATCACTGATGCATGTTTAAGATTGCATTGAAGCTGAGACTTTATAAAAGGGCGGGTATACTCGCAGGGATGACATACGCAGAAATACTGGACTTAAGAGCAATGACTCTGGTAGAGAGACCAGTCACCTCATTAGTAGAACACGTTAATGAAGGTTTGTGCATAAATCAGCACTGCATATAACCCAATGCTAGTTGAGTTACTAGAAAACAACACTAGAACACACTACTTCTGGAGAAAACTACACTGGCAGCCCTACAGCCAGTTGTAGAACCACAGTTACATACACACCTATACAATTTATTATATAGAATATACCAAAAAATTGATGTTTGTAATAAACACCCAAAAATCCAGTTCAGTATTTATTTGCTAGCCTACTCCCTCATATGTCAAATTAAACCTAACAAAACAAACAGATCACATTTAGAGTATCACATTTACTTGTTTAAACCTATTATCTAAACCTTATCTATATTTAACTTAAACCTGCTTCTTTAAACAATCAAAACTCTTTAAAGTAACTTTTAAAGACATGAATTAATGTTATCAGTGCAGAGGCTCTCCAGGATAGTTTTTCAGCATTTGGTTAATAACATGCAATTTTAACACACATTAACACATCAAATAATGTATTAATTTCATAGAAGTTCATATATTTCATTTGTGTCATCTGTCACTGTGCACCTTCTTATGAGCACCATAGTCAGCAGTTCCTCTATCTGTTATACTGATGATTGGCAATAAGTGCGACCAGAGCTCCTCATAGCAAAGCAAAGCAATTTCCCCCTGGGATTAATAAAGTTCTTTGAATCTTGAATCTTGAATCATCATATATTATGTGATTACACTTTTTTTCACCATTAGGAGTTTCTGCATACACATGGTCAGGGGTAGTTCTAAATATACACACATCCTCATGCACAAGAATAACGTGATAAATCACATTCTCTGCATTGAAATGTGCATATGCACAGATTATGCACAAAACTGTGCATACACACGGTTGATGAATGAGACCCCTGGATTAGTGCTCCTGCAATAGAACCATCCCTCACACAGTTTCAGATATAAAGCATAGTAAGAAAACCAGTCAACCTTGCCATGTTCTATTCCAAAAAAGAAACTCATTATAGAACTCACAATACCTGGGTTCATATGGTTTTTACATTCAGAGCAGTGGTGGAGGTGTCTTCACCATCATGCTTTCGAGCCAGATTTCATGGTCAAGAAATCTCTGATTGTGGTTTTAATGATTTGACTGCAAGCAAAAAAGTATAATGGAATGAAGAACAGATGAACCGTACATCAGAAGGATCCACAGTAACTTTTCATACGTGGGTGAAACAAAGGTATTTTCAGAGTTGCACTTTCTTTAGAAAACACAGGAAGATGAAAGCTTTTTGCCAAAAGCGTGAGGGATATTTTTAATCATTTATATTGCGGCTGTCACTACTGCAGAGTTGGGCATATTTGGAAGGCAGAATACTTTTATTTCAACCTGAAAAACAGAGATCATATATTGTATTTAAAGATTTGCAAAACATATCCATACCAAAATATCCCAGATACATAATTAGCGCTAAGAAACAAACGTGATGCAAAACATCATTAATGCAGCCACAAAAAGTGCCCTGGTATTTTGTCCTTTTTATTTTCGCACAATGCCATGGATTTTAGGTTTCTTGAGTCTATGTATTCTACTTTCCCTTGTTTGAACCAATTTTTGTGTGACCTTGAATTTTACTGCGTCATCTGTTTTCCCATTTGTATCACCCCAGGTTAGCTTCATCCTAGGATTATGGAATAAATCTGTAAAGGTATTGAGAGAAATCCTGAAAAATGGCTAATTTGAAGAAGGAAGAATAGCAGCCACATTGCTTTGCTGTCTGTGCTTCGTGCTTGAGCCAGAGAGCCATAGGCATCTTGACCTCTAGCACCTCCATTATCTTCACACTATCCCCACAGGGGTAGAACCCAAAAGATCTGAAAGAGATGCTTTGCTAATGGTCTGAGGAGGCAAGGTCTTCACCTTACTGAATTACACCTAGAGAAGCCAAGCTGTGCATGAGCTGTGAGTCCAAAAGAGCCAAAAGACTCTGCTTTTAAAGCAGAGGGTTCGTGTCACCGTTAGTGAAATATTCATGACCTTTATCAAATCTATGGCAGAGCAGCCTTGCCTCACCCTAATCATCGCTGCTATTGTGTGACTTTCCATTCCACGTTAGATTGGGCAATAGAGTTGTCAAATGTTTGGGAGCTGTTAAGATTGATATTGATAAATAAAAGCAACAGACATACAAATGTTAAGGCTACTGATAAATATTGGATTTAACTTTAATTCATTAATGAGTGCTGTTAAACCCAAGCAGAATGGTGGAGCATTTGATGATATTTAAAAGATGTCCAAGTAACATTAGAAACATTGCAAAATAAAGAGGTTATTGTGCTCTGGCTATACTGCTCCCATGTCCTGCAATGTATAGGCAGTAAAATTGTTATTTTTGCTTAAAAGTATAAGTAAGATAGAACAGTGGGCCACACCGTGAGTGTCAATGTCCAGTTTAAAAAAAAAAAAAAAAAAAGTGGTGGGAAATGTGACGGTATTGGAGGATGCAAATCAAACTGAAAATTAACACGTTATTTGATGTGTGAATGGGTGGGGAAACTGTATATCACCAACATATTGGATAAGTGTACTGGATAGTCACTGGACGTTCAGCCATGAGTACATTTCAGTGAGAAATTAGAAAGAGATCTGGCATTTCCCAACCAACTGTGAGCCAAATAATGACAGGTCTTACTTACGTTCATATCTCTCATGCCACAATACATTACATTTCCAAATATAGCAGTGGAAAAGACAACACTACTGAATGATTTTCATGCCACTGCAGATTTTTAAATGGAATTGGGCAACAGATTGCACATACTGTATGTAGCCATACAATCACCCTTTAGAGGGTTGTTTACCATATATGGTGGCTTGGGGGCATTTCTTTATATAAATGTGTGTGTGTGTGGTACATTAACCAAACCATTAAAAATGTGTAAGATTTATCAAACGTCCATTGTGTGCAGCTGTGTGTATGCATGTGTGGTAAACGCCTATGCGCTATGCAGAATTAGAACAGGTGCTTTACTGCTCCTGCCTAAAAATGAGGGCTAATGATACAGAAAACCAAGTAAAAAGTGTTTTGTGTAAAGTGTTTCTTTATATTTGTTTTGTTTACATTGATTTTTGAAATCTGTACTATCGGTTACAGATCTTTTCAGCTATACAAAAGGTCAACATTACAATTCTAATTAATGATAGCCACAAATTTTACATCAAAATAATGGCAACAAATTTCCAATTGTGGTTTAATTGAATACCATCCTGCTTTAGTCAAACAGGCATTCAGAAATCTATAAGCATTATATTCAGATTAATTTACAGATTTGAGAAATAAAATTTGATCACTATGAAAATATAGAAATAACTGCAAAACAAGTGTTTTTATTTTTTTTTATTCAAAAACCTTCAAAATATGTTTCAAGTTCAAGAAAGTTTAAGCTTAAACACAATGCAAAGCATCATATACAGACGGATAAAATACATTTTATATACTGCAGACGAGCCATGTCGGGGATTACATATGTACAATATGTAAACATGTATATACATTTCTTTTATACATTTACAAAAAAAAAAGCTCTGGTTCTATTTTCTCTTTGTGTATAGATATTTTTATATTCCCCACTAGCATTTGTACTACAATAATGAAAAACATTTACATATCTGTCAATCAATTTTTCTCTTTTTATATTACAAATGTGTTTCCATAAAAATATATCTCTGTACAAAATATTTTTTTTTTTCATTTATTTGTTCTCCTTTTCCTTTGCGTAATTCACAGCAGGCTAGTCCATTCAAGTCCATTCAAGTCCACAGTTTATTTTTTTTTTCTTCTCATTTAATTTGCAACACAACCCTTTTGGTCAAAGAGCATAGAACTGCAGTCTGACTGTTGTTCCTTGAGGCTTTGGCTAGACAAAGCAGGTCTGTAAGTCAGTCAAAGTTGGGCACTTCTCTCTTGCAGAGCGGAGAGGAATGCATCGCTAGTTTGGGTTCTTTTTTTTTTTTTTTTTTTTAAATGAACACTTAAAACAAGAAGAAAGTATGATAAAGGTGTGTACTGAACATTTCAACATGTATCTCAATTATTTAGTCCAGTGACTTTCTAAATGAAATTGTCTGAATATGGACCCTGGGGATAAACACTATTCCAATATAACTTATGTACAATTTCAAAGATTTTCATCAAAGCTATTACTTGATTTTTTTCCCATGATCTGGGGAAAAGTTTTTTCTTCAGGTATTATGGGAAAGATGAAAGGAAAGGTATTTAGATACATTACAGGCAATACAAAATCAAGTTACATTCAATTTAACATGGATCTTTCCATATTAAAGTCTACGTTTTGTCTTCATCCACATGAGGCGTTAGATCATCTGATACACAAGTGAGATGTGAAGTGTAGTCACAGCCAGAGTTGAAATATACATGAGATCAAAGAAATTAAGTCATTAATATGTGCTTTGCTCAATACTAATGCCAAATTAAAACGGCCACCTTAACAGAGAGAGATATTTCACCAACCAAAACAGCTTTAACAACAATAATGAGGGCCTGACTCAAACTCAAATGAGTGTTTCATGGAAATTAAGCACATCCCTTCTCAGTTCACCACCAGAGCCAAGCAAACCTGCTTGTAAGTGATAAAGATGAGTCAGCTTCATCGCTGATGAGAAATATGTGGCATGACCATGACTTCAAAACCTTGCTTGCCTCCCGTTTGTTTCTCCAGAGCAAAGAACAGCTATAATAATTTCATAGAGCCTAAACGATCAGCAGGGAAGCTATTTGATAAAATGGCACAAGGCTTCAATTCATTTATACTGGAATATTTGATGGATTTTTATTTGTTAGGTGCTTTTAATAAGTCAAAGTAGTATAATACCTTGGCAAATGAGCACCATTAGTTGTTTTTTGTTTTTGTTTGTTTTTTTTTACTATTTCTAAGAAAAAATACTAGAACAGTGGGAAAGACTTTACAAATACAGCAATTATACATGATGACCAAAGATTTTTTTTGTTTTTGTTTTTGTTTTTGTGAGACTCCCTCAAGTCTTATGATCACAAACTATTGAGAATTAATTCAAACATGGAATTTGTCTCCTGGTCTCTTTTATAACATGTTTCATATTTTCTCTTGGGCTAAGAATAACACAAAGGCTGAACTCTCAGACAAACACATCTGAAAGAGGAACCATTGGCTTTGAAATTCTTCCCAGCTGTTGTTTTTTTTTTTTTTTTAATCATACCCATGTACAGTATCAACCTGGCATATAGGGAACTAAGGAAAGACTAAATGCTCAGCGAGCCAAATACATCATAAGGGGATACCATGAGGCACATGGTGCTACAACTATATAAGAAAGACCGCAAGAAACATCAGAGGATATCTGAATTGTTCTCTCTTTTTTTTTTTATAGTTTCAGAAGTATAAAAGAAAGAGAACTCTTTCTGCCTGGGGTCCTCTTGTGAAAATAATCAATGATAGGGCAAACGTGTTTTCATGGGATTTCATAGGAGTCATTTTGTTCAAATTCTAATGCTAAAGCAATAACTCAGTAAAAGCCTTTTTGTCATTTGCTATCCTTTTATAAAACTGCCATTGCATGACTATCAGTAAGTGCCTGCACATTAGGATTGTAAATTAATTATTGGAGATGCAGAGTAATAACTGATATAGGATGTGCAGGAAACAGAGTATAAGTGAGGGGCCATCTGCTCTGATAAATCAATTTAGAATTAAATCATGTAAGGAGAAAGAGAAACAAAAACGACAAAAAAAAAAAAAATTCCGCAATAAGAAGTGAATGCCAATTGGTTTAGTATAACGTGCCTGGCAACTTTTACCTGTGAAATCACAAGAGAAATACAATCTTTGTTTTTTTCCATCAACTCACAGTTGGAACAGGCACTAGGTGGCATATTTATGTAGCTGAGATAAGCTACAGATGTAAAAAGTAATACAATTGCAAAAGCAATTACCGCAAGAGAGATGGAATAGCTTGAAGAGACAATATAGAGATTCCTTCCTGAAGCTGTTTCCTGGGCCTAATAAAGTGAGCAACAGATAATTCAGGGCTTGATGTAGAAGAAAAAAAAAAAAAAAAGAACGTGCAAGTTATGATTAAAGCAAAGAGACATGATGGTCAGAAATGCATTTATCTTCCTAGGCAGATATCAGTGTGTCAGTAGTATTTGAGAAAACTAAAGCTGGATGAAAATGACAATAAAATGGACTCAACCTTGATGACTCACCAAGCACACCGAGTATATAAGCACACCCACAACACACTGTAGTGTCACTTATTTAGGAAAAATCACTGACCTCACTTGATTTTTTTTTTTTTTTTTTTAATTGTATAACTTCTCTCACTGGCTCTTCTAGACAATGCAATTAAAAAAACAGTGTCATGTTTCTGTCACTGGCCTAAATCCTTTCATTTATTATTTATCTTCAATAAGCGCTTCATCCTGGTCAGGTCGCAGTGGATCCGGAGCCTATCCTGGGAACACTGGACATGAGGCGGGAATATACTCTGGAATAGATGTCAGTACATTGCAGGGTACCATGCACACACACACACACACATTCACATTTTGGAGCAATTTAGCATAGTCAATCTGGAGGAATCCGGAAGATACCCACAAGGACAGAAGATGACGTGCGACTCCACACAGACAGTAACCCGAGCTTAGGATCGAACCGTGGTTCTGAAAATTATTTCAATAGAAATGGACTGAGAAATACACCTTTCTATTATCATCCAGTAATTAGCTTTTGGGAATCTGTCTGTATTATTTGAATATGTCCCTATCATTTTCCTGACCTTTAACTGGAGGCAAAAACAATAAAAGTGTTATGACAAACAAATCACACACAGTATGTTATGATGAGAAGGGAACACTTCACTGTGAACGATACCTGCTTGTTCCTTTGACCAAAACCAAAAGAAGAGCAGAACCTCCATGGCTGCGATCAAAGTTTGCCTTGACATTGCATCCTTGCTACAGTGTAAGGCATTGAGACATAGAGGAATTGACAAGACTCTGCTCTTTAGGAAACCTTTCCAAAAAGAAAGTAAAGATATTTAAATAACAGATGTCACAGCCCTCTAAAGACTTCATCCCACTGACATACAAACTTAAAGAACCATGCAATTGCACACCAGCTCCACAGTTCCCCAGACCTGAGCATCCAGAGCATGCCTTCATTTTCAAAACACTAGTAAATGGAACTGCGCTCTACTGACAGATGATGGGGTAAAAAGACTGGTGCCCCACATTGAGGAATGTAGATGCCATCCAGGTCTTGTATGTGCATTACATTTCCATCTGTAGATGCCAGGGCAACAAAAAAAGATGAATTGCCTAAAGCCAGCTTTCATTTCATATTTTTCCGCCAACGTGCTTCCCCGACATTCTCCTCAGGGGCGTGTGCACCCTGTCCAATCTCAGCCAGGCTGGCCAAATGCTGCAGAGAGAACTCCCCATCCTCTGGGTTGGAACAAGCACAGAAAGGTGCTAATGATAGAATCCTTGTCTTCTAATAAGCCTCAAAATCTCATTCCACTTCAATTCAAGGCTCTATAGCTTCAGGTGAAAATTTCACAGGAATCGATAGTGAAAGTGTCAGCCAGAGAGATCCAGTAATGCGAACAAAGTCTGCACTTATCCGCAATCTTGCAGCTTCAATGTGCAAGGAAGAAAAAAACACCTACCGAAATGCATTCCATGGAGAAAATGTAGAAAAGCGAAATGAAGCTCTGACTGTCCAGGGTGTTCTTCTCACTAGTTCTGCCCATAGCAAGACTCTTCCCAAATCCCTGTTCACCCAGAAGAAACAGTGCATGTCAGCCTCTGGCTACTGAAACCCCATCACACTCCACGTCTCTTTCTCTTGTTTCTCTGTGAGTGACAGAATCACAAGCGTCCTCTCTGCCATGCCAAAGTTTCATGAAAGCTCTCCCGAGAAAAACAAAAGAGAAACAGCAGACATATAAGAACAGAGAGAGTTTGGGATAACAGACACTGCTGTGTTTGTCACTAAGGAACACGTGTGTTTTCTTGTTCAGAATGTTTCCCGCTTCTTCATCAGGGTGTGATCTCTTTTGACTATAATTGTTAGAATCTTTTCAGTAAATGAAAATAGGCTTCCATTCTTGTTTGTCAGCCCACCCACACAGCCTGTTCCTGCTTGTGGGGGCACTTGAGAGGGCTGGGGAGAAAATTCGATGTCAACCTGTCAAGGAAAAAAAAAAAAAAGCATATGTAAAGAAAAGAGAAGGGCAGAGGTGAAATTAAAAAAAGGGGGAGAAGAACTAAATTTCTGACAGATAAAGTCAAAAAAGCAGAATGTGATTAAGTAAGGAATAAAACGCGATGGGGGCATGGTGTTCTGCAAGGAATAAAATGTGACGGGGCACCATGTTACAGGAAAAGAATCCACAATGGGGTGGCAAGATACGCCCAATGAAGCAAGGTTACTGTTACTACCCAGAAGTTGATTATTTTCCTATAACAGCACACCCTGGAGTTTCACTCCTCTTAAACCACAGTGATTTGCCACCAAATACAGTATTTAATTTATTAGACAATGATACATCATGCTTTTTAATTGTTTATCATTACATTTAATTTTGCACACAGCAAATTAGTTCCTGTTATCGCTTATGTTATACTGTAGCAACTACAGAGAGTCAGTCCCACTACAGCCTCTCTCTTTTTCTTTCTGTTGATGTTAATAAGGCAAAGAATGCAGCTTGTCATTTTACCAAGAAATCAGCAAGCTGTGGCAGAAAACTTCCTGACCATTACAAAGCACTGACACTCGAAACAGGAAGCATTACCATTAGCATTACGTCTTCCATCCAAATCCCTGTGAAGGAGCTGTTACTGTAGAAATGCTTACTTTTCTATAGATAGAAAGAGCGCATTAATATAAACGCGTGCTTTGCCTCAGAGCCGGCCCTACTGTCAGAGCTGCTGTATAGAAAATGAACACCTTCTGACCAATCAGATTTTAGAATACAATAGCGCTGTGGTGTAATAAGAGAAGGATTAACATGAGAAAGGTACTTAGGGCAAAAACCTCGATCCTGTTTTGTGGGCGGATGATTTTTTTGTGTAGAAAACTACAGAGCCCCTAAGTGGACATGGTGATGGAAAGAAATATGAGATGGGAGGAAAATTTTATTTCAACGCTTTTGCGGCCGCTCGCAAAACTTTTGCGTTCCCCCAATATCGAAATATACATTTTTGTCCCATCTCATATTTTTTCCATCACCGTGTACTCTTAGGGGCTCAGGAGAACACCCTTTTCAAAGACACTTTAATTCTAAGAAATGCATTAAGGTTATTAATCTTTAAACAAAACATGGTTGTGGACTGAAAGTCACAGAATGGCTAGAGATGTACAAAATCCAGAAATATCATTATAAACCACTTCAGGTTCTTTTGTATTTTAAAACTCGTAGTTTAAAAGCGCATTTTCATTTCATTTTGTCCAAGCGGAAAGCTATAGTTACAAAGTTAGCCAATGCTTTTGAAATTCACTGGCTTTAACATTTTACCCCAATACTACACAGTGTAATAAAGTACACAGTGAAGAGGCAGTTTAGGTAATGATGGTAGGAATCTTCAAAAAACAACACGACTGAATTATGCCAAGTGAGCAAAGAAATTATTCCTGTGCTTCTCCCTCAGGGCTCCTTCATCTGACAGCATACTAAAGTGTTTTGTTTTTGATGCCATGAAACTCAGTGGCCTTCCCAAATGAAGTCCACCGGATATGAAAAAGAGACTGCAGGTGTGTTCTCAGATGTTGATGAAGACAAAACTGTACATTACATCTCTTACAGTGTTTGTCTCTATCACTTTTAAACACTTTTTTTTTTACTTGATACAGTATATCAGCAACTATGCTTAGTTTAAAAACTATTAATTTTAGTATTAGCATTGATACCTTTTTTAATTTTTTTGGTACTCACTGATAGAGATACTGATATCAAAATAGGTAACCTACTTATTATCTATATAACTAAAACTATTATTATTATTAGTATTAAGCAACTGGGGCAGCATGGAACATTATATTTAGCTCTATTTATGTTTGCTGCTGCTGCGTGCTGCTAGTAATGAACTCCTCCTGCTGAGTTTTATGTTTAATATGGTGTGGCTTCGAAAGAGTGTCTGTAATAGAAAGCACAAGGGCGGCTGAACTGAACACACAAAGCAATATCAGTGACCGTGGTCATTAAAATAAGTGCAAGGTGCTGTGAACTGCCCCTTGACTAATGCAGAAGCGTAGATGCTGGTGAGCATGCACGTCTCAGCGCTCAGTGCTCGCAGAAGTGAAGTGCTCATTGAAGTGAAGTCTCATATGTCACCTTCTCTTCTCTGTTTAATGAATAGGTTTGTGCTCATTTTTACAAAATGGTCGACGCCAGTTATTACAATGTATTCACGTCAGCCATCTTCATGCTATCTATTAAAGTTGCTGTTTAACCTCCATAAGATGTTTTATCAGGTCACTTGATTGATGGAATTGAAGCTGAAGTACCACCTCTTTGATATTTTCACAGAGCACAGTTTGCAGTCTGCTTTGCTTTAATCAAATATGCCCAAATATGCTATCATTTCATTTTCTGATCAATAGTGCTGCAATATTAGACTTACGCCACATAATATCTTGTTGTATTGGATGTTGGTATGAGATAACTTTTATGTCTATGACTCAATGAGCACAGTATCAGACCAATACCTGATACTAGTGTCAGTATAAATTTATCACTAACATTACCCCACCTGTTCTATTTACTACTTAGCAATAGATGTACCACTGACCCAGGCCATCACTTTAATTTTAGCGCAATATAGCTGTTAAATGTATTTTATAACAACCGATAAATCTTACTGTATGTTGCTGTCAATTATTAGCAGGTACTAAAAGCACTGAACATCCTTCATCATTAGTCTTGTTTATTCCCATTCATTCAGCGTGTGTATATCGTCACTGTCTTAACGGCTGATAATATAACTTTAAAATACTTGTGAATATAAAATTGTTAACCATTAAAAGGAAACAATGCAAATGTTTTAAATGCCCAAGAAATAACTAAAATGGCATCAGTAGACCTTTAGAATCATTAAAATATAAGTTAAAAGTTTTTGCCCATTCTATATTTTAGCATTTTTGTTTAACTGATCTCATTATAAATACAGACAGAAGTGAATTTAGAAATGTTTATTAAGGTTTAGTGAATTATATTTTATTAACGCCACTCTCAATATAATTTAATCGGAAAAGGTTGAAATCTTGATCACTCTGATTTCTGATTAGGCACTTAACACAATGTCAACTGTACTTTCAAATAGTCCAAAAAAGAGATTTGCTTCCGACAGTAATGATATACATGTCACTTGGAAAATCTTGCATTTTTGAAACTGAATTTCTGAATCATGGTATCATATAGCTCACAGTAGTATTATTTCTTGTAGTATTATTTCTTATTTCTTGTTTTCTCTAGCTCCTATGTTGAGGTTTCCAAGTTCCAAGGTTAATTGGGCTTTCAGTATCCCCTGGTGATTTTCTCTTTCCGAACATGTGTTTTCGTATGAATAGTGACATATTCTTTGGAAGACCCCTAATAATGAGACTCTGAGGTTACTCAGAGACTCCCATCTTCATTAGACCACACAGAGTGTAATGCTGGAAAAAAATTTTTTTAGTATTCTTCTGCTTTTAGTAAAAATTTAAAACAGGAACATAGGATGCGTTTTGTTAGTGCTTGACCTCTTACCTGTGGAGAAAGCAGTGGCTATACGGCTGTGCAGACTGTGCTGACTGTGAATTCAGACTCGTTGGCCATAATGTCTGTGGGCTGGATATTACGGTCGTACATGGGGTTTTCGAATGTCGCTCTTCCATTGGTGTTTTCATGGCCGGCATAGCCATTGAAGGGTACTTTAGGTCTTTTTCTGGTGAGGAGACAAGACATAATCTGAACACCGAAACAGTTTTGACTGAAACATTGATGTTATTGCAAAGGCAAATACATTGTGTGGAACTTGAGCACAGTATCAAAGCACATGGATCCCAATAATACTAACAACAAATTGAAAGAAAATAGCACATAATGTATTCTGTACTGTTTAATTGAAAATGGCACATGATGTCCCCTGGAACACTGTGTGGATTTACCTGTGTTTGTAGAGGTACAGAGCAAATCCTGCTATAATCATGGCTATAAAAGGCACTAAGATGGCTGCTGCCACTGAACTGCTGTTAGAGGCAAAATTGTAGCTGGGATTCTCCCCATTTGGGTCCAGCCCCTCTGCACAATGGACAAATAAAAAGCAATTTGTAAACATGGTAAGCACGCTAATAATACTTTTAAAGACTCAGCTCTAAAATAACAAACACATTTATTTTTCCTGGCAAGACTTCTGATAAACTGGGCTATGTCCAATTCCACCTTGCAGCTCAGTGGAGAATCCATTATTTATGGCTGATATTATTTCACACTTCACAGGTTTATCACACAAGTGGAAAACTCCATGACAAAGTGTACATTTAATCAAAATGTAATTAGATTACGAACAAAACCAAACAAATCTAACAGGGAAGTGTTCTGTAGGAATTTGATCTAACTCAAGAGACAGGTGCGCTTTTGGGAGACGTCATATTTCATCATCCGAAACACGGCTTTTTAATTACCGCTATGAAGATGCTACGAAGATGAAGTCATTTGCCGTTCATTTTTCAATTAAGACTACTGTGCATCCCTAAACAACAAGAGAGCAACAATGCACCTGTTCATCAGCTAATGCCAAAAAACCCTGCCAATAAAGTAAAAGCAGGAACGAGTAGAAGATCTGATTATCTTATTCAATTACTTATAAGGCTGGCTTATCAAATCAATACCGCATGCCACACCCCCACATAGACACACTCCCTCCACTTTTAATAATAAATGTTTTGTTTGCTCAGTATGGATTTTTTTTGTTGTTTTTTTTTTTATGGAAGGCCATAAAGTTGTTGATTAGAAATGAAACATGGTTTAATTATGGTAGCACTTTAAATAGTGCTGTATGCTTTGCCCTCAACATGTCAAGCCCTGCACTGATGAATAGGTCACACTGTAACCACACGCATATTAGTGTAATTATCTGTGTCTGCTTTTGCCTCTGCCCATAGTGAATCACTTCGGATATTTATAACAAGGTCCTGTGAAGAAGCAGCACTAGCAGTATCTAATTAACTACTGCCACCTGGGGGGG
>CM040997.1:9960762-9999341 GCA_022985145.1 Pangasius djambal
CTGTATGTCTGTTAATTAATGTTTCCGGAGATCATCTGTAATGATTATGACCTCTTCACATGGGATAAGTGATCTCTGTTTGAATCACAGACCTATGCTCTGTTGTCACACTAAATATTCCATGCGTACTACATATACCCCATTTGACCTTTATTACAGCCGCTTGTTGTAGTGTGCGACGCTGCACAAACTGTACTTGATCATTAGTAGGTCACATGACCGTAGGATTTACCCGTGTTAGGAACGCAATTAAACCCCAGATGTTTAAACTATTCGGTCTTTGCAGAAGGTGCCAAACCTCTTTTATAGGATATAATTTACCTATAATTTACAGGATATAATGGAATCTTGACCAACATGTCAGTTGGTCAGTTATATATGGATGGGATTTGTATTCCTTGGGGTTGTTTGTACTGGTCAATTTTAGAGAAGGTAAAATATGACAATCTTTCCAGAAGTGTGCACACACAGTCCATAAAAATACTGACATGAGGCATTTGGATGGTGTAATAATTACATTATCCCACCTCCCCAAGTAAACCTAGTCCAATCGGAATAGGCCTATAGAAGATATGGTGCATTATATTTATATAAATAACAAAAAAAAAAAGACTTGTTCTCTAACAGAATAAGATCAAAATGAATAGAAGAGAATTACAAAATAAAATCAACTGCTACCCAGCCCCTGATCATATAAAAGAACAGTTCACTCTCAAACACATACCAAGCCTCTGAAGCCCAAACTGGCCAAATCCTTTTCCTCGGACAAATCCTTGATACACAAAGGAGTTAGATGAAGGCATATATGACACCTGTGACAAGAAGAGAACAAACAATTAAAGACCTCACATTATAAAGTCAATACATTTTCAAAATGTCAAGAATGACTTGTCGAAAGGTAAAAAGTCTCAGCCACACAGTGTACCTTTTACACTTGACATTTAGTTTTAAACCATTCTTCAATCTAGAGAAGAAAATGCTCATACAGTCAGGCACACACAAACACACACACACACACACACACACTCACTCCTCATGACCCATGCTTTTAATTACATTTTCCCAGCTGCTTGTCTCCGGTGCATTTGTGGGGAGGAGGGTAAGGAGAGCTCAGACGTCTGGCCCTGATTACTCTGCAATGATTTAACTGACATTTTAATTAAAAGAAAAAACTTTCTCAGCTTTCCTATCCCCAGGAGTAATAGCATGTATGTATAGCCCTCAGTATGGCCTCAGATATGAGCTGCTGTATGTGTGTGTTGGTGGAAAGAGGGTCCAGTAGGGAAAGTACTACAAGGACTAGGGATAAAGACTTCTAACTTTCCAGGATATATGAAAGCAATAACGTTCTTACACTCAACGGTTGTAAGTCCAAAATGATTCCCTTTCTCACTAAAATTATTCTCACAAATACCAAAATCAGGGTGGATAAATCATTAGCCTGGGTTCCCTGGACAAGCAACTTACATGTCCAGACTATTAGGCGGACAAATAGCTTCAACAATCAGAGAAAATAAAATAAATAAACCTGACTTCCTATTAACTTTTACAAAACAAAAGCTTTCTTTGGATATGTATGTTTAAATGTAATTTTATTAAGAGAAAATAAAAATGCTGGCCAGGCTATAATAATATCTTTTAAATGTTATCACATTACATTAGCTACCAGTTCTTAGCCTAGTCACTCAGATTTCTGGGCAACCAAAAACATGAGCAAATTGACATGTGAATCTGGAACGACTGAAACTTGCACAGGTGTTTTGAACTTCGATATACTGACACCCTGGAAGCTCCGCCCCCTTCCCCTGTCTCACATTAATAATCTCTTGTCTCGATTCGTCTCACTTTATTTCAAGGTAAATGGAGAATGTTTGAGTTCATTCATATGAAATAAAAACATTAACATTAGACAGTTACATAGTTAGCATCAGTTAACTATAATCTAAGTACCAAAATTTATGTTACATTATAGATTATTTTATTGGCAATGATGCTTAGAAAGCAATTAAAAAAGAAACCTGCTTGCTCTCTTGCTCTCCACAGTGTTCAAACAGCGTGACTGAGGTGGAAACTGGAGTGTATCACCCCGAAAAAAAAAAGAAAGAAAAAAAAAGGTGCACTACATCAAATGTCTATTGAGTTGTTACACATTCATGGGACTATGTATTGTTCCTCTTCAGGGTTGCCAGGTCTTAACATTAGTGCCATGGCCAAACCTTCCTATGCTCATCTCTGTAACATTGCTAAACTTACATCTTGTCAGTTCTACTCTGCTCCCAAATCCTTCATCCATACCCTAGACTGTGGCTGCCCAGGTTTTTGCAATTCCATTCTCATAGATATCCAACTACAGATCCATTTACAAGCGTTACATTGTCCTAAATTTCTCTGACTTTTTAACCAACACCCGATCCTGACCCAATATTACACCTATACTGCAAAATCTTCACTGATTCGCCATCAAAGAACATTTGCACTTCAACATTTGCCTTTTCACTCATCTTAGAAAGCCTTCAGCAACCTTGCTTCCTTCTATCTTTCAGACCTTCTCTATCCCTGCCAACCTCTTTACACTCTCAGATCTTTCTTTTATGACCTGCTTTTGAGTCCAGGCGATCAAGCCTTTTCTGTGGAAGCACTTCGACTTCAGAACTCCTTCCTTATAAAGACTGTACTGTCAGTCTGTGCTACACACTCTCCATCTTTAAAACTCTTCTCTGACCTTTGACTTACTGAACCCATAACTCGGTTCTCCTTTGCATTTCTCTGTCATTCTTGTTCCTTTGTCTGTATTCTGAAGCATTGGAAGTGTTTTTAGATTTTAGTTAACCCTGATGTAAGATCAATAAGTAGCATTTTAAATTAGTTCAAATTAACGTAAAAGCATATTTGCAAAACAGGACAAACTCCGACAACGTATTTTTGCTTTCCCCATAAAACAAAACAGATGGTAGAATAAATGTGTGTGATCATGACCTGCAAAGCTCAGGGTACATTATTAGCAGCAAGAGAATATAAATTCACTCTTTTTATTTATTTGTTTGTTTGTTTACTGCCCTTCAAATCTCAGCTGAAGACTTTTCTTTTCTCACAATATTACTCTTCTCTTTCTACTCCTTAAAGCCTTTTTTTGGAATGGTTACTTCGTGTTACATACAGTACTTGGAAAGCAACCTTGGGCGTTAGAAAGGGGCATTAGGCAATTTAGGAACAGTTGTCAGTTTACCTATATGGCTGTTGTATGATTCTCACATGAAGCACTTTTTAACAAAACCGAAAAAGGTATATTTCAACACTTTCAATAGAATTAATGTATTTTACATGTTTAAAACATTCTCTGTGGTTGACATAACTCTGTCTTATTATGTCCACAACAACGATGATGATGATGATGAAGAAGAAGAAGAAGAATCAGCATCATCATCTTCTTCTTCTTCTTATTATTATTTAAATAGCACTCATCTCATACCCAAAGACATAAAATAGTGACAAAAATGGTAAAGATGTGTATTACCACAGTTTGGTCTTTCCCAGTGGAGGAAAAGACCAGGAAAGTAATAGTCGCCAATGCTATGCTACTTAATAAATTAATCAACCTGTAGAGATGTGCATGCACCCATTTGAAGGTCTGCCAAGTTTCTTTTTGAATCCCTATGGATCCCTATGAGTAAAGTGGAGCAGGTGCACACCGATGATGAAATGGTCAAAATCATCCTTGACGTTTCAGTACAAAATCAATATTAACTGATCACAGTCTCTTGGGAACTCTTCACAGTCTCTCTGAACGTCAACCTTGAAAACTTACGGTTTCATCTGTTAAAAGCAGACAGCTGTTATGGAAAAAAGTAGATAGCTGTTACTGAGGCATTTTTTTTTTTTTAACTGCACTGACTTGACTGAGCACTGAGTTCATCAAGGTGCGGTTAAAATCTCCAGAAAAAAAAAAAAGAGCACAAAATTGCTTAAGAGTTTTTGAATAGTTGGGGGTTTGCAGCTTACTAAAAGTCTTGGAGCCCTGTCTTAAAGCGAAACACTTTAGGGTGCTAAAGCATTCTTAAATGTTTCCCCAGATTACCCACAGCTGGGTTTTAGATTTAACCAAGCGTAGATAGAAAAGCCTTTATTTTGTCTCAAATGACACATATGTACAGAAATCTTACACTACTGTGTAGCAATAAAACAGTTGCATCTACTCAGAGAGCAATGCTGATGATCTGAATATGCCATGAGAACAATGATGTTTCCTTAATGTGTTTGTGACTTTAGTAAACTCTGCCAAACTGTAGCACACTGTAGACAAAGCAGTAATAATGTGCCATAGTAAGATCAAGACTGTACTCTTTTATCTATAATACAAATAATCTCTCTTGATATAATGAGTGAGGTCACCGAAATAACTTTTCTGGTCAGGTATAAGACAGATCCCCTTGTTAATATTCAGTTTTGTCTCACCTAACAGACATAAATCTCCCATATACCTATAGCTGATATAAAGCTACTGAATTTCCCAAATGAGATACTTTGTATATTGTGTATCTGCAAGTGCAGAACACGCCCTCAACCGAAATAGTTTAAGAATCGTTTTAAAACTGAAAGAAACTTAGGGAGAACTCTGAGAACTTTCACCAGAGTTCTGGGTAGCTTCTGCTTTGTACTTAAGACTCTTGGTAGGAGTTGTTGAGTACTAGGGAGGAAACGGAGAGGTGAGGGAGGTGGTGGGTGTGAAAACTTCATCACTAATGGAGAAAGAGAGAGATGGGAATTTATAGGAAGTTAACTATGAGGAAGGTGAAGCTTTAGACATGTTCTTTCTCTCAAACTTATTTCATATGTAAGGAATAAAACACAACGCAGCATGCTGTAACAGGAAAATACTCAATGATGGTGTGGTGAAGTTGATTATTTTCCAAGAGCAGCACTTCCTGAAGTGTTTTATTCCCTTTATACCACAGCAATTGGCCAAAGATTACAATTTTTAATTTATTAATGAATGACACATCATATACTTTTAACCATTACATTTAGTGGTGGAAGTTACTTCCTGTTATTACTTACATCCTCTCATCTTTTTTGTCTCTCCTGAAATTAATACGATGAAAAAACACAACTTTTCATGTTACCGAGAAACCAGAAAGCACAAAGTTCTCTGTCCTGAAGACGTTCCTGTGGCAGAAAATTTCCTGACCATTACAAAGCACTGTCACATGAGACATCTTCCATGAATGTTAAATAAATCTCCTTACAGGAACCTCCACCATATTAATGAATATACAGTTTGCTTTGTCAAATAACAACACACTTTTAATCTGATTATTACTAGATTATGAAGAGTGACTGACATACAAGTCCCAATGAATGAACTGTTATTATAGAAAGGATAATGTATTAGAACAACTGCATTAGTATAAATCTGATATTTGATTTACAGCCAGCGCTTTTGTCAGAGTTGTTGTAGAAAAGTCATCAACACCTCCTGGCCAATCAGATTCAAAAATTCAACAGAGCTGTGATATAAATCCACATATTTCACTTCTGCACAGTACAGTGTCAGCCAGCAGTGGGCTCTGCTTTATTTTTTAATCTATAGTTCATCTTTTTACATACCACTTATTCATGTCTCAGCAACTGCTTTCATTCTCTCCATACCAGCATCAGCTGAAGGCTTTTGGTGTTTTTCTCCAATGATATTCTCTGAATTTACTTTTGTAGATTGTTTCTCTGAAAATGAATGAAGGGCCCTGTTGGGTGGATTGTCCTTCAATGTAATTTCATATATTCTTTGTTCTTGGCTCTGACTTTTGTTCCTTAAAAGTATGTGTGCTCAGTTTCCTAATGGCCATTGACATTGCTGCTTTTCACTACGACTCAGAACATATTGGACACACTTGATTTGTATTTGCTACAGTGAGAAGAAAAACATTTCTTAGTCCACTCTTGTTTTGAAATTTGTCATTTTGTCTGATTTTTCTAAATACCACTTTTATATATTTGATCATCTTCACTGCATGTATAGAAAAGAGGCAACCATAATAACCGATAACCATTCCTACAGTGTTCCTAATGGTGTGTATACTGTATCATGGATCTGAACCAGAATATGCTAATTGATGAATAAACAAGCTCCAGTTAGTCCAGAATGCAGCAGCAAGAGTCCTTACTAGAACCAGAAGATATGACCACATCACCCCTATCTTATCCACACTGCACTGGCTCCCAATCAAATTTTGTATTGATTATAAAATACTACTATTGACCTATAAAGCACTAAATGGTCTCGCGCCACAGTACCTGAGTGAACTTTTGGTCTTGTATGATCCGCCACTCCTACTTAGATCAAAAGGTACAGGCTATTTGTTGGTACCTCGAATAGTGCGGGCTAGAGCTGGGGGTAGAACTTTCTCTTACAAAGCCCCACAGTTATGGAACAGCCTTCCACTTAGTGTTTGGGGCTCAGACACAGTCTCAGTGTTTAAGTCTAGGCTGAAAACATATTTGTTTAGTCAAGCTGTTTGTGAATAGTTTGTGAAATAGGTACAGGGGCAGGTCTGGAGGGTTCACAGGCATAGAGTGTTGTGGTGAACTGGGATTTTTGGATGCTGTCGCCCCCCCCACTCTCACGCGTTCACTCAGGTTTGTCGACGGTGGAGTGGCTGGCTGCCTTATGTCCCAAAGTGCCGTCATGTCTGTGTTAGCTTCTGGCTCTCCCTTTTAGTTATGCTGTCATTGCGAGTCTTGCCAGAGTCCCTGCTTGCACTCTTCGTGCAAAGTACATTGTCCTTATCCATTAGAGGACAAAAGCTTACCTAACAATCTCTTCCTCTCTCTCCATCTATCTCTCTCCCTCACTCTCTGTCGAGCTACACATGCTACTTCTGAGATGCCAGTGATCCTGATGCCCCTTCTGCTCCTCCTCGCTGCTTGACCCATCCTGATGCCCTACTTCTGGTTGGAGTTCTCATCGGTTGAGTTCGCTCTCTGCTTCTGGGGGTGGCCCCATATGGATGGCCTGAAGAACTGTTTGGATTGCTGGGGATGGTGCAACCTGGGGGCTGTGGAGATGGCTTGGAGATCACATATGGGGAGCTGTACTATAATGGCTTGGGACCACGATTGCTGTAGTGGCTTTGGGGCTGCGGTTGCCACGAGCAGCTTCGTACTCAGGACTCCATCAGTGGACAGTGGATAGATTTTAACCAGCCGGACTTCTTGCGAAAACTGATGCATTTATTGATTGCACAATTGCACTATTTGTCCATAGTACACAGTAATAGAAGGGAATTATTTATAATTGCATTATCCGTTGCACCCAGATGATGATGGGTTCCCTTTTGAGCCTGGTTCCTCTCAAGGTTTCTTCCTCATATCATCTCAGGGAGTTTTTCCTCGCCACCGTTGCCACTGGCTTGCTCATTAGGGATAAATTCACAGTGATATTCAAATATTTACAATATATTTTTTGTGAATCCATTTATTTCCATAAAGCTGCTTTGTGACAATGTCCATTGTTAAAAGCGCTATACAAATAAAATTGAATTGAATTGAATGAATACTGTGATTAGCCTTTTTTTCCTTTCTCCTTAGCACTATCCAAGTGATGCACCAGATAAAGAAATATAAATAGTGATTGTTTAACAGGCATGCATGAAAGACAGCAGTCAGGGGAACTGTGAAAGTTCACAGGTCTGGATCTTGATATATCCTGAGCTACTGAATAAGCTACTGAATAAAGAAGCTAAGTCCTGAGGCTCTTCTGTAAGTGACACTCCTAAGCATCCTTATACCAGTCTGTCTGGTGAAGGACATAATTTCTTAAAATAAGCTGGCAATATATTTAGACATAATTTTTAATTAACTTGGCAGTGATATTTTTAAACTGACATTACTGTCAGCTTCAGGAATTATGCTTAGACTGCCTTTGGACTTACTGTTAACACTATGACTAATCCTTCCTCAATGCCACCTTCCGAAAAAAAAAAAAAGAAAAAACAGAGTTACGTACATGTCCATCCAGTGCCCAGTTGTCGATTTTGAATTTGTTGACAAAGATCTCCACTGGCCCTCGGATCTGATAGACCTGGAGCAACAAATGAGCCTCTTCTCTCTTATAGATTCCTGCATGGGTTAAAATAGCAGTTGATTAGTGCTGCTCCAGATCCAAGATCTAAAAGATTTGTATGTGTAAATGAGAAAAAAAAACAAAAAAAAACGGGATCTATGCAATAGAACATCTTGTCTATTTTGCGTATTTCTAACTAAAAGTAGAAAATACAAGGTGGAAAGAGATTCATTTTGCATCCTTAATGTAGTTTATAAAGCTTGAAGCTTGTAAGCTTTACTAAGCTTATAGGGTAGCTATTAAATTTCTACTATTTGTAAACAAAGGTAAATCATTATTAAATAGAAATTACTCAAGTATATTAAATAGAAGTACTCAAAAGTATGCACAAATCTCAAATTATGCACAAAATTATGTAATAATCCCACAGTCAATTTAGTCACATTTCATATTCACCATATATTCACATTTTTATTATATTCAAAGAGAGTCGATAAAAAAGTTTTTATTCACATGAACAGAACACAGACTCGTGTACACTATATTATTCTGCATTCATACTTTTAACAGTCTTTCAAATTCATCTCATCACCTTTAAATGGCATTATATACTGTTTGACATGTTTCATATATTGGTTTCTGTTTCCAGTTGCTATTCTGTATCATTTTATTTGCTGAAATGTAATATTTAGGCGTGATTTTTTTTTAGCTTATTCTATGAATATTAGCTTATTCATTTTATTTAAATGGCATATTAGCTTAATATTTACTGCTCTGCATGCCTTTATTAAATAAGAACTTTATTTATTAACACATTATCTTCAATGCTGAACTTGCATTTCATTTTTATTCCTGAGCTTTTTGATAGCTCTGTGGTTGTCCATTTCTGCCACTTAACATTATCTTTTAAACCACAATTTGAACTTCACACAACATTTAGTAGGTGGTTCCAGGCTGATCTGGCGTGATGAGCTACAGCTTTAGTAAACTGAATGTTAATTACAGATGCACTGTGAGTGCATGTTGTGGTTGCATCACTCTGTGTTTTGCTCTACCCCTCCTGACCTGCGTACACCTGGCCCTCAGCGTGTGACGCTCATATGCAATAACTTCCTACTGAGCTATGATATTCAAGCAACAGGTAATAGTACACACTTTGGGAGAGTGATGTTTAGGAGGAGGAGATACACACCAGCCAGATTGAGCTGCACTCCACTGTGGTCCATTAGGGTGCCATTGACCCGGTTACTGAATGGTTCGAAAGCAGTTATGCTCAGCATGGCTGGCTGCTTCTTCCCAAGGTACTCATATGAGCCCCTCCACAGTGAGTTCCGCGCAAACACTCCACTAGGCACTGGAAGAAAGAGAGCGAGAAAAAGGTTAAGGCACCTCTTTATTAATTTCCAATTCTATTTGTTGCTAAATGAACACCTACCCTGAAGTTTTGTGTTGGGTGGCTCTTGCACGGTTCCAACTGTTTTCCCACTTGGTCTGTTATCGGCTATGAGAGGAAGAGAGAGAAAGAGAGAGAGAAAGAGAGAGAGAGAGAGAGAGAGAGAGCTTTGCTATGATAAATGTAATGCTAACTACATATTTTAATGATCAGTCTATTCATCATTTCAAAGTACACAAAATAATAGTAAGGTTTTTTACGTGGAAAGAGTCATTAGGTGGATGAACACAAAGAAGGTGAATAAGTTGAATAAGAATAAGTCATAAGTCCTGAAACATGCTGGTAAGTGGACTGGCTATGATAAACTGGCCTTAGGTGTGAATCAGTGTATGACTGTGGGTGTGGATTGTGAGCTGTAATGGAATGGCCCAGAATAGACTCTGGATCCACCATGATCCTGACAATGACTGTTACTAAAGATGAATGAATGAATGAATGGTCATCGGGTAGAAAGAATACATTGCGGTCAAGCATTTTATTATCTGATATAGGTGAAAACTTGTGGTCACAGGATTGAAACTTGTGAAATGATAAGTACTTGATTTTCTATGTATTACAAATATAAAGATAAAGTTCCTATTTCCTGTGTCTAAGTTTCTAAGTGATGGTTACACAAAGTTTTCCATCTTGATGTAACATTGTTAACAGCTGCATTAACATGTATTGTGGCAGTCTAGCTTGTAGAACTGATTGTTGGTTTTGCTAATGCAAAATACTTTTCTGAGAATAGTACTAAAACCAACAGTAAGTAATAAAACCTCTACACTCATTCAGTGAAGACAGAGCTTTATTAGCTGTCAGAAGCCTGAACACACTCTCTGTCAGCTTTCCCACAGGTACTGTTAATATTCCTCCACTGTGAAAAGCCAGCAGCACAGTTCTCTCCCCTGTCTTTATGGCTTGGCTTTAAAAACTATCAGTGCAATATTTCACCCACTTATGGCGCAAGAATCCATCAAAGCTATTATTTGCAAGAACTACTCCCACTTCTAGGCACACTGAAAAGACAACTGTCCAAAAGTTTGGCTTCTTTTGTTCTAATTAACCACCTTGCAGGCTGAATGGGATCCATTTATGTGTCGGAGGAGGTGTAGTGTAATCTGTGTGTTCCAAAACCACCAAATCAGCACCTTGCAGTGGGCTAATCAGAGCTCCTAAAGTATGAAATTCCAATGATAGTATGATGAATTGAGCTCCCTGATAGTGCCGGCCTTTTGAGATGAAACAGGTGCAGACAGCAATTCATCAACATTAGCACGAATGAGAGAAGTACAAAGTGCAGTAAATCTGAGCAATTAGCTATTTAATAGTAAGGCAGATGTACATGTGACATGCACATGCACTGAAAGAAGACAAAAAAACAGGGTTTATAAACAGGGAAAAGACTGACCAAAAACTTTTATTTCGCATGATACCTGCACATAGTGGTGGCTTGCCAGTCCAGCTGCCATCAGGTCTGCACGTGCGGTGTTCAGAGCCTCCGGCTAAATAAAAGCCAGGCTGACAGGTGTAGATAAGAGTGTAACCCAGAGATGGCAGCTCTATGGCTCTAGCATCTGCCTGTGCTGGAAGTTCAGGCTGACTACAATGATGAGCTGAGGGAAAGAATAAGTAAACTTAAGCTTTGTGTACGGTTTAAACAAAATGACAGTGCAAAGTTCTAGCTCCTCTTCTGCATTAATGTCGATTAACCATGTTAATAGCAAATAAAGTGTTGGTTAATTTTCTGTAATAGCATGGCTCTGACAATAGTGTCTGAAATTCAAATCCCAGGTTTAAAATAAAATGCACTTGTTCTAATATATTATCATTTCTATAGTAACAGTTCATCAAAAGTCCATCAAAAGCCAATTTCGCAGTTTCTTGGTAACAAGACAAGCTGCATTTTTGTATTTTTAGCTTCCAAAGAGTAAAAAAATGAGAGGCCTGTGAGAGAAGAAGTGTTTATAGCTGTTATAATGTAAGGGATAACCAGAACTAACTAAATTAAATGAAACTATAAAATCTATGATGTGTTGTCCATTAATAAATGAAATATTGTAATCACTGGAAAATTGTTGTATAAGAGGAATAAAACATTCTGGGACTTGCTGTTATTGGAAAATAATCAACGTTGGGGTGGTAATAGTGGTAACTCTGTTTCACATCATCACACTACCCTATCATTGATTAGTTTCCTATAACAGCACACACTGTTATGTTTGATTTCCTTACTCAATGCAGAAAAACAGAATGGATAGTGGACAGAGGTATTGTATATTATATGAAGGAAATTTTATAGCTGAGAAAATGCTATTTACCAATACACTCTGGCGGCATGCCACTCCAAGTGAGGTTGGGCAGGCAGGTACGAGAGATGGAGCCAAGGAGCAGGTAACCCTTTCTGCAGCTATAGAACACTGTACTGCCAATCTGTATTGGTACAAACCCCAAAGTTTTAATGAATAACAGTGCATTACAAAGAGTAGGCATATTAGATTAAGAGAAACATATTTTAACATACAACATATATATAGTGTTATGGTACCTGGTAGCCTTGAGTGTTGTTCTGAGATCCAAACAGAGGTGTTCCGGGATCAACACAGCTGGTGTGACTCGGATCTGGAAATATATCACCCCAACAAATTTTAGTATCATTAATTCGATGACCAATGACCAACTTGCTCATACATAAACCCTCATACTTAAATTCATTCAGTACATCACAAACCAAATTTCAGTGTTGCAGTCCGTCCAGGATTATGACAGTCCTTGACTAAGGTATTTTTTAATTGAGAGTCCCCATTAAAATTTAATCAAAGTCTAGACTGGCCAGAAATTCAGCCCACTAAGTTTTGGTGGTAGTTTCAGATGTAGAATTATAACGCATGCTTAAACTATGTCCGTTTATGCCTTAATTCTTGCCTAACCCCCTACCTATACAAGATGGCTGGGTCCCACTCCAGGTTCCATCATACTGGCAGTACCTCCGTGTGGATCCAACCAGTACCAGAGGTGGAAAGCAGGAGAAGAACACAGAGGAAAGGTAAGTGAATCCTCGGTCCTCACGCCGGCCCTGAGCTGGGATCCCGGGATCCCCACAGAACACAGCTGCAAAGTTCATAAAGCAGTATTACATCATTTTATAAAACATAAAATGTCTTTGTGCAGTCTTTCATGTGTTAATACTGCAACTTTAACTTTTGTTCTTGTTGTGCATGTACTCCAGCTATCCCAGTCATGCTCTTAATTTTAGTTCCTAGTCCTGGTCTCCCCATGAAGAGCTTGGTCTTTTGTACTCTGACCACTGCTGAGGATTTTGTTAATAATCTCTGGAAAAAATATCTAGATAATTATCACCCATTGTTTCTGACTCCCAGGTGATACACGAACACCGTTTTAAGAGAGACTTACGGAAACATTGTGGCCTTTCGCCACTCCAGTTGCCAGAGCCCTGGCAGGTGAGAACAGTGGGGAGAGAGAGTTGATAGCCCTGGTTGCAGGTGTAGCTGATGCTGGAGCCCCACTGGAAGTCAGTTCCTACCACCTGGCCATTAGGAATACTGGGTGGAGCTCCACACACAATTGCTGCAAAAGAACACAGACAATTTTGTTTTGCAAAAATAAATGATTCCACAATTGCTGGACTGTAAATTCCTTGAAAGAAAGTATAGAAAATTGTAATCAGCATTTACTCAAAGCATCAATACTAAGGGACATTTTTTTAAAGTTAGTATATAAGAATAGAATCGATTAACAGTAACTGGGCAAATCTATTTAATTACTGACAGTTTTTATTCTCATTACAACTGAATCTACCTAGTCGATACTTATTAGAAATGATAACTAGAACTAGATTGTTTAAAAATAAGAAAACATTCTGTTGTAATAGACCCTCTAACCCCCAAATTTGGTCACCTGCTAATTCCCACCCACCAGGCAGCTCTCCTACAAAGAGGGTAGGGGGGTTGGTTAGGAAGGTTAATATACTTCTTCCAAGACACGTGAAGCCAGACAACTGCACCTTTTCGAACTGTTGCTCATGCTGCATCACAGGGCAGCGTAACACACTCGGAGCAAAGACCAATCTACTCTCTTCTGCATACAAGTTCTCACAGATGCTCGCAATTGGCTTGCGTCACTGTGATTGACAGGGGAGAGAGTGTATGCCATCCCTCCCACCCAATTTCAACTAAGACAAAAGTAGCCATGGTAGGGGTTCAGTACAGTACAAAAAGCTCCAGGGTCCAAGCCGAACTGTACCTCTACACACAGGTTTGGTGCCATTCCAAGTGCGGTCCTTTGTGCAGATGAGTGTGGAGGCACGATCAGCATCCATGGTGAAGCCCGGGGAACACTGGAAGCTAACAGGGCTTCCATATGTGAAGTCACTGCCCAGGCGCAGACCGTTTGCAGGCACTCCTGGATCTCCGCAGTTAATAACTGAATGTGAAGAGGCAGAGAATGATGTGACAACAAAGAGTACAATTAGAGAATTAAACAATTACATTCACATATTTCTCCATTTTTGTGTTTAGGATAAAAAAAATTAATTGTTTCTACTGAGTAGACTCCTACCTATTGTATGAACAAGTAAGATAGATCTGATTTTTTAAATCAATTATATCAATATAAATCACACCTCTGCATAACCTCGCAATTAATGACTTTCTTTAGAAATAGTTTCATTTTATATTATCTCAAGCAAAAGCTTCATGTTTTGTGAAGTGTCAGCGATTTAGACAGTATTTGCTATCTTTAGTCAGCAGCCACCTCAAAAGTGAAAGCACAGTGCCAGCAGACATAATGGCTGCCTTTGACCTCCATTAGCTCTGAGCCCAAGCTGTCTCCATTGTGTTTCATAAGCAGGCCTATGCATGTAGGCTAATGCTAAGAGGCTGGACAGGGCTAATCTCGGTCTCTTCAATACAGTCAGTGAAGGTTTAGCTGATTGGCTCATGTCCGGGGCTGGCACAATACAGAACAATATCTCAGACTCAAAAATGCCTATGTAACAAATGAGACCTTAGAATGATAAGGTTCCGTCTGACAATTCTGTGATTTAAAGATACTGAGTATTCAGATTTAACCATCAATAGCATAAAATAGGATGTAACTTTCTAACTTTAATCAATAATTTGGTGCAACATACCTATAACATTAACTAATTCCTCTTTTATTCATCTTCAGTAACTACTTAATCTTGGTCAGGGTTGCTAGAACTGGAGAACACTGAGGAACCCCACCCAGGAAACATGCGCAGAAAGTCTGCACAGACAGATTTTTGGGAGCCCTGGAGCTGTGAAGCAGCACCCCTACCCACGACACAACCATGCCGCCCATTAACTCTTTTGTTTCTTAGAAAAAAGTCAAATAGAACCTTTCAGGATCCTGAAATTCCATGGTACTTTTTCATGTTTGTTAGTCAAACCAAGCCAAGCACACATGCTGAATAAAATCATTTAGGATTGCTCCAGTTTACATAAGAAACATAAGGCTTATGGGTGGCTGTGATGGTGATCGAAAGGTTGTTAGCGTGGTGGTAGAGTTACAGACATGGTACCTGTGCACTCAGGCATGTCTCCAGTCCACGTTCCGTTGACGGTGCAGTGGCGTGTGAGCAAGCCGGTGGAATAGTAACCCTCTCTGCATGCGTATGTAATAGAGCGGGAGAAGACCAGTCCATCATGGAACTGGATCAAAGCGTTCCGAGGAGTGCCGGGATTGCCACAAGACACAACTGAGACAGAGAGAGAAAGAGAGAGAGAAAGACAGAGTGATCTTTTCAAGGCTGTTTCAATAGAAGTATAACGAGGGCAAATAAAGTGGCCATGTTGGGTTTAAAAGCCTTGCTCAAGGGCACAGTGGCATGGGGAAAGAAAGGGCACAGACTCCGGTAATGAGTCAATACCCCTGGTGCCCTAACTGTGATTAAAACTGGCAGCGTTGCTGTAGGGTCCTAACCTGCTGAACCTGTGTTGCAACCTCTGCCCTGCCTTAATAGCTCTTCATTCATTTAGATATTAAATCATACTAAGGTTTACAAGAAAAGCACTGAACAAATAGGATGACTCGTTACAGTGGCCACACAGTCATGATAATGCAAAATTACTGCGCAGATAACACGGGCACACAGAAAGAGAGCTTACGATTTCAATTATACAATCAGCTCCAGAATTACTGGCACCCTTTATGAAAACAAGTTCACAAGAATAGGTTATATAAAATGAATATCATGCTATGAGTGATTTTTGAACTGGGGACTGTATAGTTTTATATAAACTCAACATTATAGCGAAATGAAAATAATTCTTAACAAGTGCACCTGCTTCTGGAAAAAAAAAAAATTCTGATTACAAAAAATATTTAGAAATTACTTTTTGGCCACACAATTTTGACAGAAAACATTATCCATTTAAAATGAAGCTCTAATGATTTTCTTAGAGAAATGTATGATCATCCAATCCGTTGAGCAGATGACATGGTCATTCTTTAAAGGGGTGCCAATAATTTTGGAGTTGGCTGTATATCAAGTGCACTTTCAGACCTATTTAAGCTTAAACCATTTTTCGCATCCGCGATCTACTTCCATAATAATTAGTCATCTTTCACATGTGCACGATATGACATTTCACAATATCACTGCAACTCCTTGAACTAAGTGTGGTCTTTAGAGAGCAACGTTAATTTAAGTCAAATTTACTACGTAAACGGAAGCTTAGGCTGTTAGCGACTGGTCCTTTTTAAAGGAGATCATGATGCAAATCCACTCCTGAACTGCCATTACTGTAAGACTTTCACACTTTGCTGAGGATTAAATGGCCTGAGAATCAAATCAATTCATGTGTACAAACAGGCCTATAATGTAATACTATAATGTAATATAATAATACCTAAAAGTAAAGAAGCAGTGAAGCATACAGTTTGTAAAATATTTTTCTTTTTCTTTGCCATCCTTTTGAATAAAGGACAGAGTTAAAGCAGACAGAGGTGAGAGGAATGGTAGGTGTGTCCCCACGGGTAATTAACTTGGATATTTCTGCTCTTCTGACACCCCTTTCTGAGCAAGCACTTTACCCAGAGGGACATGAGCAGAATGGCAATGCAGCACGAGAATGAATTGGGGAGAGAGAAATAACCACAGATGGAGGAGAGAGAGAGAGAGAGAAGCAGTGGGATATACAGGGAACAAGGGCTTCTATGACACACACTGGGATTCACACTGCAGCATGCGTAGTTTGCTGAGGGAAAAGGGCATAAAAACATAAAGCAAATAGCAGTGTAAAACGTGTACACCCCAAGTGATGCTTCACTATATTAAGCCTTCCAAGGTTTAGTGAATAATCGGGGGGGAGAAAAGATCCTCTTGTGTTCCATCTCTCCTTCCTTTTTCAGGGTGTGATGGAATACATCCCTGTATCCACATGGCCTGTTTAATGTCAGATAAATTTCCCAATGCTGTTAAGACCCAGACATGCAGCCCCGTGGAATACACACTTACCCTGGCACTCAGGCTGCGTGCCCAGCCAGGTGCCGTTGGCCAGGCAGGTCCGCTCTAAAGAACCACGAAGCACATAACCTGGCTCACAGCTGAAGCGCACCACACTGCCCACAGAGAACTGCTCTCCCAGACGAATACCATGCACTGGCACGCCAGGGTCACCACATCTACCCCCTGAATCACCTGCAACGAGACACAAAATGCAGGAGTGGGAGAAAGTAGTGCCATATGAAAGTCGCAGGACAAAGAGGGATAGCACACTTCCAATCAGACGTCGTCAATTAAAATTCCTTCTTAAGATGAACAAAATAATTAGGCAATTGTTTTGGTAGACATTTCAAAGCCTTTCATAATGGTTTATTTTTATTATGTCGTTTCACAGTTACAGCAGCAAATCCAGCTTGAAGCCAGCAGATGTGCAAAAAAGCTATCAATAATGATCAGAATACCACATCAACTGTTCGTTAAACTGGACATATAGACTACGATTTCTTTCCTCTTCTGTTGCTTTACCGTAGTGGGTTTAAATGACTTCTTCATTTACATTTTGTGAAACAGAACCAACTGCATTCGTTAGAAAACATACCAGGAGGATAGAAACAAGAATATCCTTGGGAGAGGATTGGTCAGAATGTCTCTCAGAGTGGGATTAAAAACAGCCTCACACACACACCACTCATTTGCTTTCAATTTGAGATAGTCCTCCATGCAGAACCAACAGTCCAGGGGGTAGAGCTGGACCTGATACAACACTTCCTATACCCCTAACCCCTAACTGTAACCCACATAACACTCACCAACACAGAACACCACACTTAAACACATTTATTCAGCCTAAGATGCACGGAGCTGTCTCCACCCCATGGAATTTTTCTTTGACTCAACCTGGGTAGGAGGAGCTGGATCAGGTCTGACTCCACTCCCTGAACTTCTGGTTCTGCAGTGAGGCGTTCAATATTCTGAGGCATGCTGATGTGAAGAGAATAAAGAGGAATCTAGGATTCATGTGGCATGATAACAGACTTTGGACAGGAACCTGATGGGAAAAGGAAATTTCCTTCCATTCATCATATGAACTGCTCTCTGCTGAGGCATTTACAAATGATCATGAGTCCCTCATCTGTCCATCTGGTTCTGCTTCACAAATGCACAAATGCTGTTGAGAAAACTGAGTAAATATTTTATGGACATCTGTATTTTCCATTTCCTTAATGCCAAACTCACTCTTTATACTGGATATTTATCCCAGTGCAATTTGAAATTCTGTAGTAAAACGGCCACTGTGATCCCTGGGAGCGAAAAGTAGCAAAGCCGCAATTTTTGAGAAATATGAATGTCATGAATTGTGACATTAACCTGTCAGGCTGGTTTTACTGCACAGGATGAGACTATGTGGTGGCATATCTGAGAGCTGTGTGGGGGCCATGGCTATACAGTCGAGAAGGACAGCTCATAAGCTGACAGGCGTGTGGGGGTTCATGTAGCAGAGGCTGATAGGAGGAGATTAAAATAGGTTATAGAGGGATGGCATGTTCGGCCACTGAAGCACCATGGCCACTGATTCATGCTCGAGCTCTCTCAGACAATTTTCTAGACTTCTAATACTCCTGAAGATTAAATCATCTTAGGAAATTAGTAGTTGAAATCTTTAAAAAACAGTCTCATAGACTAATATAGGTTGAAAGGCATAATGAGTTACCAGTACAGTGTGGCGGTGAGCCACTCCACTGGCCATTCAGCTGGCACACACGGGTGGTGTTGCCTACAATGGCGCGCTGGCCCATGCAGTTATAGCGGATCACTGAGCCCACCGTTCTCCTCTCCCCTGAGATCTGTGTGTAAGGAGGCATGCTGGGATGATCGCACAGCACCACTGCAGCATAGGCATGAGGGAGAGAAACAGAAAGAGTAGCAAAAGGATGAATTTTCTTTTAAACAATTGTCAGAGCTGGTACATACTGGTATCACATCATAGCATTACGAAACATTCTGGTATAGTTGTACCATCAACCTTATATCATGAGAAAGTCTGATGGATGCAAGCAAGGGAGGACAATCCGGCATAATCCCTGCCCCTAAATCTAACTGTAACTTTCATATCTGTTCAGTCATGCAAATGTCCACGTGCTGTCACCATTAACATTGCACATAATGATGTCGAGAATGGTTCTGGCAAAATCTATAAGATTTTTTAAAACAGGAATACATTAAAAACTGTGATGCATGGTTACCATATCATGAAGAACTGTGCAGACCTTACGGATTTATAGTTACGAAACATAATGATAATATATTGTCATATCTCATGCTGCCTCTTTAAGATTGTTTCAGCTGGTTCAGAATGCAGCAGCATGCCTCCTTACTAACAAAAGAAAGTTAGTCACATTAACTTATTCTATCACTACAACGGATTTCTTTTAGGTTCCACATTGACTACAAAGTCCTGCTCATGACTGTTTAAAGCTCTGAATGGTTTAGGTACAGAATATCTTCCTCATCTCCTGAAGCAGTACAGTGCACTTTTCGTGAATTATAGTAAATGTCACAGGTCTACAGTCAATTCTTTAATGACTGCAGATTGCTTCTTTAATATGACTTAGTACAAATAATTTGTTTTAAGATTTTAAGATAAGTAAAACATTTGTCTATAAAACAGAAATGTATAAATAAAGTAATAAATAAAATAAATAAAGATTATTATTTCATTATTTTGCTAATGCTAATTATAGGTTAATACAGTCAAAAATCAAATGTTGCAAAAGACAAGCAAGAAGCTCACAGAGACACTTGGGCAGTGATCGATCCCACGTGCCATCGCCCTGGCATGTCAGAGAGCTGGTGCCCAGCAGGTAGTATCCAGGATTGCATGTGTAAGAGACTGTAGTCTGGAAGCTGTAGCGATGAGGCCCGCTGGGCAGGACCTGTCTCACACTGTTCTCCACATGCCCAGGCTCTGTGCAATTCACAACTGAGAAGAAAAAAAGGAATATGAGAAAAAAGAAGCTTATTTTAAATAACAGCACATGCTGAGAGGATATAGATAGTAAGAAGAATTAGTGTAAGATTACGCACGATGAAATAAAACCCTAAAGCATGTATGCACCTATGCAAGCACAAAAATACACAAATTATGGGTTCACGAGTGGCAGAACAGAAAAAGCATTTGCTCTGTCATCAGGAGCTCGCAAATCCTGGCGATGTGACCGCCATCTGTGGCCAGGAGTCCAAGAGAGAAATTTGGCCATGTTCTCTGGGTGTAAGGGATGGCATCACTCTCTTTCCTGTCAATCAGAGCAACACTAACCAATTGTGGGCTTCTGTGAGCTCATGTATGTGGAAGAGAGTAGTTATTGCCTTTCTCCAAACACGCTCAGCTACGCTGTGACATAGCACGTGGAAAAGATGCCATGGCTTGCTTCATGTGCCTCAGAGTAAGAACATGCTAGCCTTCACCCTCCCCAGTCAGTAGCTGTCATATAATAGGGGAGAGCTAGCTAGTGGTGGGAATTGGCAAAATGATCAAATTAGGAGAAAACTGGGGGAAAAACACACACAAACAGAATTTAAAAGTTAAATAAGGGCATTGCCTATTGCTGTAATTTTCCTTGATGTCCATTTCCTGTTTGCTGTACCTCTCATATGGCTTTGAATTCATTCATCTAAAACTGATTCAATAAATAAAACAACTGTACCTCTCATATGGCTTTGAATTCATTCATCTAAAGCTGATTCAATAAATAAAACAACAGCAAAGACAGATTAGCAGACAGAAATGCACACATACACCCACATGTGCACACACGACAGCTTCAACAAAGTTTCCCCAAAGATTTGTCACTACTTTTGAAAGAGTGAAAATTTAAAGTCCATATGCAGGATGGAGAGAGTGATAGATGGAGGCCTAGTGAAACGGAGAGGAGGCAAACCATGAGAGATAAGCATCTGTCAGCACTGAGCCAGACTCGGAGAGGTACTGAGCGAGAGGTGTGCACTTGAGTGAAATAGAGAACTAGAGACAGGAATTAGCTGTCTGCTTCTCCCTAATCAATCCTTGCCCTGTGCCCCCACCAATCCCAAAAGCCCCCGCTTTCTGATACCAACTGTGCCACATCAGATGGTATTGGATCCCATGTCATAATCAATCTGGCATAAGAGGCTGACACTGCGGAGGATGAGGAAGAGCAGGGAGAAAAACAAGCCCCGGCAGTGCAGCTGCCATTAAAATGCATGACAGATATCATCAACAAGCCATTCGTCCTGCACTTGCACATGGGTGAGGGGGCACTCGCGTCATTTCTACTGCATTGACATGATGATGGAGACGTGAGAGAGTAGAGACAGATGGGGCCCTTTTATAGGAATATGCCCTTCTGCAGAGCAGGTAACCGGCATACTGGGGTTTGTCAGGGTAGCACCTGCGCCACTCTACCCCCTACCACAGCCTGGTGATTTGTTCACTACTTTTAGCTACTTTCACAAGTTCAGCTAATGTGGCCACCCACAAATCCTGAGAGGCATAGCAGGGGTAGGGATATTTATTTCCATTAAGTCACTCAGTGTGTAATTCACAAGGCAAATGACAGGTTGTGCCATGAACATACGCAATGAAATAAATGTAGGATGTCTAAGTGAATTTGCACATACTTCAATAAACCTGACTCATATATTTGTAGGCTCATTCAGCTGACTGGAATATTTCTGGCTAATATGCATCCCTCTGTGATAACGCATTTCCACCATATTGCTTAGTCATGGCCAACTGGTCAACACCTAATGAACTTTCTTTTTTTTTTTTCCTTCTTCTCCTTTTTTTTTTTACGTTTTCATAAACATAGCAGCTTATGTCCGTTATTTTGGCTTTGGACTCTGGAACCTACATGATGTGCGATAACTAAAACCAGATGATTAAAAGTATTATCACAAACAACAAATTGTCAACTGCTATAATACATGGGCCATCATGTAAACCACAATTAAACAAACTGGGAATTCTGTTTTATAGATAAACTGTAAAATAGAGACACATTTTTCATTTTTAAAACCAGGAATGAAAGGGAATGCACACATCTGCACTCATTCAATTTAACTAAAATCACTTTTATGTGTATAGTGAAATCCAGATGTAGATTAAGATCCCTAATGAGCGAGCCAGAGGCGACAGTGGCAAGGAGGAAATCCCTTCCAGGTGAAGGGTATTCTGTATGAGCTTACTGTGAATATGAATACTGGGATGAGCAGCAGATAGTCTTTCTGATCAGAGCAGCATCTCCTAGACAGAAATCTCACGGGGTTGGGGAAAATCCTGGATAATCCTACACAATTCATAAACTCCTCACAGGATTGGTACTTTAGGCCTCAAAAATATGGTGCCCTACCTGGTCACCCTACCTACTCTTATTCGTTTGTTCTAATCCTTTGGCTGGACACGATGCTAATGTACATATAGCCTCATATACGCAATAAGTCTGTCTAGAAAATACTGTAGCAGGAACAGACTGCTATAATTGAGCTGTCCCTCCAAACCTCAGTAGCCAGTAGGGCCCAAGCACTCTAAAAACCCACCCACTAAGGATCATGTCAAAAAGTGTAATCTCCAACAACAAAGAAAAAAAGATTTCCACAAACAGTAAAGCTGGCAGTGCACAAGCAATTCCTTCTCAACAAGACTGTAGTGAATACTGTAAATAAAGAGATCTCAAAGTTACCTTCCCATTTCCCTTTTCTCTATTTGACACACATCTAATCCTGTTTTCATGAGTCAATTACTGAAGAAGAATTCTGGAAATCATCAGCAATTTAAAAAGTATGTTCTTGACCTAGAGCATGATCACTTGCAATTTAAAATGTGATCATAATGCACAAGTGGGAATCTGTTCACATTTTCCATTAGCTTATGCTGATCAAGTCTATGATGGCAACAGACACAGAATTAGACAGAGAGGGAAAGAAAGAATTACAATTAAGTGTTAAAAGACATCCAGTTTATCTGTTCCTGAGCACAATTGGATATTAGAATCGTTTCAGCCTCTGGCCACTGGCCATTTGGTGCGAGAGATGGATCATTTTTCTGGCGTGGCTGTAGACTTATCAGTGTGGTTTTAAGAGGCCATTTTGAAGATGGCAGTGGCCTGGGCTGACACAAATTGGTGCTGATTAGCAGGGCTATGAGGGGCTCTCTGAATTATTGATGCAGCTCACAGCTTGCGCCTTTCCACGCAAGCTCCTCTTCACCCATTAGCTGTGATTCTACTGCTCTCAGTGCTAATGACAGGACACGACAGAAGAGAGATGGGTGCAGAACACCAAACTTTAAGTTCCCTCAGCCAGAGTAAACGCACATGAACATTCACACATAATGGGATCATGAGGAGAGAGGAAAAACAACTTTAAAGCTTATAATTAACAGGATAAACCTGATGAAACAAACAACGAAGGTGCTAATCCTCTTATGCATCTGTATTTTTTATTACCATCTGTCAACACCTTCCCAGCCCATCACACAGGCTCAAACAGTGGTGTTATGACAGTGTAGGTATTATAACAAGTGTAATAGTTTTAAACTTAGTTATGCAGCAGCCAGCCAAACATGCATAAAAGCATCAAAATCTCTAAATCCTAAATTTCTCAAACACCCAATGGAAAAAGCCTGAATGACACTTTTTTTTTTAAATCTTCAGATTTCTAAAGTCGCTTCACTGATAGCACTGCTCCTCATCTTTGATAGGTCAAGTCATTTAATATGTCAGGAGCCATCAGTGACTGTGGCTCAGTGTCTCTCACTTGTCAGCATTAGGACACGGCCCGTCTCTGAGCTGCCACTGAGGTTCAGCCTGCTGCTTTAACCGAATATAGACAGACAGACAGAAAGAGAGACAACCAGAAAAATGGACACACAGACAGACAGATAGATAGATAGACAGCCAGTCAAACAGACAGACAGACAGGCAGGTTATTGATCTCATAGAGGGTGGGCCACATAATCTCAGACAACATTAGCTGCATCTTAAATTCGTTACTATGAATTATATACTATACACTATGTACTTGAAGATCTAAGATATGTTGTTGTATGGAAGTGATATCTCAGAAGAATCCTGGTGATTTAGCTGTCACCCTAGTGGGTGTCCAGCCAGTAGGGTCCAATCCCTGTAAAACCCACCCACTCAAGATAATAAAGTTAGTGAACTCTCCAGCAGCATAAAGAAGAAAGATCTGCAGTGCACAAGCAATTCCTTATCAACAAGACTAAAATGTGACAAAATAGTGAATACTCTAAACAAAGGGAGCTCATAAGGTCATTTTTTCCATTTAAAATTATCTTTTTTTCTGCTTTTGTTTCTTGACCCTTCCACAATGCAGCCAGTGAATGCAAGAGTCAACATTATCCAGACAGTAACCATAATGAACACGCTATTCCCACCAAAAGCATGCAAGGTATGCCCTTTGAGACGAAGCTATTGTCTCATAGATGATATCATTTTAGTAAGTACACAGAGACAGAGTCATATGCAAATCATTAAGTCACACATCCAGCTCCAACAAACCCAGCTCAGACCACCGCATCACGTATGTAACAACTGAGATGCAGATGTACATGTAAATGTAACAAACTGAGCTACAGTTGTCAAATCACTAACAGTGATAGCAAGCATGTACACACCACACACACACACAACTGTAAAGCAAAATCATTCGAGGGGAAAATTTTTTTTGGATAGAATTAGCACCACTGAAACAATAAAAAACAATTTCAAAATACGTACCTTGATCTTACACAAACTGTGCAAATGAGTGATACAATTCGAAGTAAATGTGGTCTGTATATGCAAAAACTTCCAGAAAGTATAGTTCTCTAATTAGAGAAATGTATTTGGTGGTTTTCATTCATTCATTCATCATCAGTAACTGCTTTATCGTGGTCAGGGTCAAAGTGAATCTGGAGCCTATCCCGGGAACAATGGGTGCAAGGTGGGAGAATTCACCACAGACGGGTTGTCAATTCATTGCAGGGCACCATGCACAAACATTCACATACGTAATTATTTGGACCTAGGGACAATATCTGCATGTTGTTGGACAATGGGAGGAAACTGGAAAACCCAGAGGAAACCCACACAAATGCATGGAGAACATGCAAAACTCCACACAGAGAGTAAACTGAGGTCAGGACCACGGACCCTGGAGCTGTGAGGTGGCAACACTACAAGATGCAAGACAAAGTTTTCTTCTAGCAACCTAACTAGAGGTCCTTTTTTCCTCTGAGAAAACCCATGGAGGACCTACAACTGAGGGGTTTCCTTTCAGCAAAGATTCCAAGTAGACTCTATTTAGAAAGCTAGAATCCTTAACCATCCAAAGAACCCTTGAGAAACCATTTTGCTAAGAGTGTAAAGCAGAAATGAAACCCCTGGAACTCCCAGGTGCCACCAGCCGATCCAGACTTTCCTCCCTCTTCTAACTACATATGTTTTCTATTAGTTTATGAATTAGTCGATTAGTTTATGTAGTTTATGAATGTTTCAGAGTAGTTACTAAATAATATGCTTTAAGATGAATGAGAAAATAATGAGCTAAGACTAAGAGGTTAAATAACTTGATAGTACTCACTTCTACATCTGGGCAGGGAGTTGCTCCACTGCCCATTGGATTGGCAATGAGACTTAATGGCCCCCTGTAACACATAGCCGGTACTGCAGGCAAAACGAACTGCGTCATTGAGGTTGAAGTGTGTTCCCTGGGTCATACCATTGGCAGGATTTCCTGGATGTCCACATGTGATAGCTACAAAATACCAGAATAAGACTGTGGGTTAATAATAATAATAATAATAATAATAATAATAATAATAATAATAATAATGGTATGGACAATAGACACTGTTGATCAAACATATTAAACCTGTGATACATACTGTATATTACATGTGTATTATTAAAGCAGTACTTACGGACACAAACAGGTGGTTTTCCAGACCAGCGGTGATCTTGCTCACATATGCGCACTGAAACGCCAATGAGTCTGAACCCAGGGTTACACTGGTAAACCACACTGCCCCTGTAATTATAGTTCTCACCAATTATCTGCCCATTTACTATTGGGTCAGGAGAGCCACAGTGCCCAGCTGAGGAGAGAAACAAGTGCATAAAAACAAGAGATGACTTTGACAGTCACATAATTTGGCAACACAACCTAGTTTCTAAGTATGGTTGCTTGATAATGCATCATTGCCTTACCAAGACACTGGACCTCAGATCCACTCCACAAGCCATTGGCCATGCATTCTCTCACCCTGGAGCCCACCAGAGTGTAGCCTGTGTTACAGGAGAAAATGGCTGTTGCTCCGAATACAGTCAGAGTACCAATCTTATTTCCATTGGGTGGAGTTCCAAGGTCTCCACAAGAGATAACTAGATGAAGAAGAACAAATGTTTTCTTAGTGTGTGCAAGCAATACATCATTACCACATTCAAGGATGCATGATCAAAGTAATCCTACCTTTTTCTAAGTTATTCGGTTGTAATAGGCCTACAATCTGGCAAAACTGAAAATATCCATGTATTCTGTACAATGCTATCTCCAGACAGGTTAAGTTTGATCTTTTATCATTGCCATCACAGAATCTTTGACACACACACTTTACTCAACTACAAACCCAGAGGAATAAAAGCACTCACTTTCACATGCAGGTCTGGGTTCAGGGTAATCCCAGGTGCTGTTGGCCTGGCAACGAATGACCCTTTGACCCTTGTAGAAGTACCCAGGATCACAGGTGAGCATCATCATAGCCTCATACTGATTCTGCATGCCATAGATAAGCCTCCATCTCCCGTGTTCCACTGCCGAGTGGCCGATGTCAGGGCAGGTGACAGCTGGAGGGCACACATCAAACTTTTATTTTAAACATCAGTTACTGGAAGCACTAGCTAGTAAAATAAAGGGCTGCTTTGCAATTCTGGTTTTAATATATTTTTTTTTTTTAACATTAAATGAGACCTTGATCTTCATAATAAAAGGATTGCGGACATCACGCCATTCGATTTTAGGCTTACGTATGCAGCGGGGTGGTGTTTCCATAGGGCTCCACCTCCCTGACTCTTGACAAACAGTTGATACAGGTAAGGTGTTGGCCAGTCGGAAACCTGGGTTACATTTGAATGTGACCCTTAAACCGAGAGTGAAATCTTGACCAACCACACTGCCATTCACTGGAGCCATGGGCATTCCACAAGACACCACTGTGAGAGAGAAAGAGAGACAGAAAGACAGTCAGACAGATATTAATACAGTCCCCACTAGTAATCATGGTTCTCCTGCAGGTGATCAAAGATGACAAAGTGAGCAGCCAACTCTAAGAGCATCAGAATGTAGACAGCTGAGTTTATTATAGGCTGTGTGATGTTATTCGGCAAAATGTAAAGTACTCTGCATTGTTCTAGCAAAAAGTTTTGATCACAGTTTTGTTCACCACAGCAGATCATTGGTCTGCGTATTTGATTTGACAGTTTTTTTTTTTTTGCTGTTGTTTTTTTTTCTCCCCAATTTTACCCGGGGTTGGGACCGGCACTGAGGGCGCACAACCTCAGAGTTGGTTCCCTGGCGAGGAATTGATAAGTAAGTTCGATAAGAGCGCTGTGGCCTAACCACTAGTCCTCCAGGGATCAGGCTTTGCTCACAATGTATTGAGTTTTAAAAAATCTCTTTAAATTATGGTTTACTTATCACAGCTATCATTATACTATACATTTACCAAAATGAGACAGTGAGCAAGAGTATAATAATCCAGCTGTAGCAAACTTAAGTGCAACCTATAGATGAATTACTCTGAGATAAATTTTTAGATTTAGATCTCCTGTAGATATAATTTAGACCATTAATTAATTAAATAATTAATTACTTAAAATGCATTCATCTTCAGTAAGCACTTAATCGTGGTCCTGGGAACACTAGGCGCTAAGCAGGAATACATCTTGGATGGGACAGGAGTCCATTACAAGGCAGCACATACATACTCATTCACATTCATTCAGACCTAGGATAATTTAGATCGGGAGAACATGCACTAAACACCACAGAGACAATGATCTGGGCACAGGACTGAAACGAGTATTAAAAAAATAATAATTCTGTTACTCTGTAAACATGCTCAGTTCAAAATTGCATTCAATTTTGCACATTAAAGGGTTAACTGGTTGTCTCTCTGAGGGACTTAGCTCTAAGGTTATACATCATGCCTTACACATAAGGGTTAATTACCCTCAGGAACATCAAGCTAAATTATTTTTTACTTCTTAAAACGTCTGGGATTAGACTGAGTGCATTACCAGGTATTGGTTGGCATATTTGTTGTCTTGTGGTTATGTTGAGTGTTTGATTTTAAAATAAAATGCCATAATTTAATTACAGGATAAATATAGTTGTGTTGAACTGTGCTGAATTGTATATGGGTTTTGTGTTTCATATGCAGAGACACACAAGCACACACACAGAAACAGGTTATAAAGCATCTTGTCAGTACAAGCAGGAGTTTGAGCCAGTTGGATAGTGATGAGTTTAATCCAAAAGTGAGATTACACCTGTATATAGATTTGAAGCACCTGCTGTTCCCAGTTGCTGTTGTAAAGCGGGACAAAGAAAAATTATCCCTGCCTCATTCTGCCTTCCTTACATCACTCTCTCTCTCTCTCTCTCTCTCTCTCTCTCTCTCTCAGAGAAAGACAGGTGTGTGCTCTAAATCTACTATTCTAAATCACTACAGTGGCAATCTAAGGTGAAATATCTTTTGATTGCTTCTTCATGCATAGGCAGGTGAGCAAGACACAAATGTGGGAAACAGAACTATACTTTGTATAGATTTAAACACTGAATGAAGATCAAAGGAATTAAGACAGACAGGTCAGACAGACAGTCTAAATAAATATAAATAAATAGCCTGGGTATCAAGACTACACAATTCTGCATGAATAGATTTCACCCACCTTGGCAGAGGGGTACAGGAGCATTCCATTGGTAGATGCCTTGTGGGGTACGGATGCAGGTGGCACTGCTCTGGCCAATCAAGCGGAAGCCCTGGTCACAGCTGAAGCGCAATGTACTGCCCAGCTTCGTGCCTGTCTGGCTGTGCACTGAGCCATTCACTGGAGGGTTCGGGGTACTGCAGTAGGCCGCTGTAACATGCACACAGATACACATGCCAAAGTAAAATACATCAGGGTGGTATTTGTTGGAAAAGTATACAGGTAACCCTTTTAATATCCAGAACCCCCTGGTAGGTCCGTCTCTCATAATAAGGCAAGTTAAAATTCTTTAACCTGCAAATCAGATGGATGGAGTAAACAAATGAAGCAATACTGGATCAAAGAAGTATATTAGTACATAAGACAGGAAGTGGTCAGAGAAAGTCATCCCATCTATTACTTTTAATCTCTTCTACCGTGTTACATGTTTCCTTTTGGGATTCAAGAACTTTCATATCCCACACACAATGAGAAGATTTGTCCACTCAAAGAAAAAGGCAAAAAAAGTGGAACAGTAGGCTTTGCTTCAGGTTTTACGAGTGGTATGGCTCTCCAACAAACTGCCCGGTTAAGAAAGAAAATGGGAAGGTCTCAAGCGAACCACTCATCCATTAGTAGAAATGAGTAGGATCTTGGAAATGGGGCCAATTTGGGAAATTACAACTGTAGTGTACAACATTAAGTAAAACTCCCCATGGAGTGGTAAAATTGTAGGACTCTTTATGCTGCTGGACTTAGAGAGGCAGCTGAGAGGAGCTCTGGCTCTCAGCCTCAGACAGTTTGGTAGAAGCAGAGGCTTAAAACAGCCTTCAGCCTCTCCATTTGCTGTACATCCAGAAATGGTTTATTCCCTCACCTAAGCAAAGAGCTAATGCCTGAGGCATTAAAATCAGAAATGAGTTCAATAAAATCAAAATGAAAACACATCTCAATGTCACCTTAATGCCGTTCTTTCCCGGTTGGTAGAAAAATCTATCTAGCTATCAATCCCCCCATTATCAACACAACACCTTAGGAAAAAAGCTTGCACACTAATCACAGTCAGTCACTCACCACATGGTATGTATTAATGCACAAGAATGATTTGAAGTAAAGGTGTGAGAAAGAAAAGAAAAAAGAAAAAGAAGTGTATTGAGCTACAATGAGTTTAGGAACTTGCTACAACTGGTGATGGAGAGCCAGCCTGTGGAGATAAAAGATGGATTATTAAAGCAAACAGTAGAATGTTTAGAATCTGGCTTGCCATCTGTTTTCTTCCCAAGGTACTTCAGCAGGGTGGTCCATATTGGGGATGCAAACCTGTATGCTGGTGCCACTAACTCAGCCTGCCACTGATCTAGCTATCAAAACTCCATCAAGCATGAAAAGAGAGCAGAAAACTAAAGACGCTGTCAGCAGGAGAGAACTGGTCCCACTGTGCGAGAGCAGCAGATGATTAGTCATCCTTCTGAAACTGATAATCATCAGCCTTCTGATGATAAGGAGCATACGGAAACGTTTTAAATATTTACACAACAATACATCATACAGGATTCAGCAGGTGTCACCAATACCAATCTCTAAATCTCTAGTCTGAGGCATTAGAAATGGAGTATTAGCAGTGAGTATCATCGCCATCACTAGCTCACCTGAGTAGCGAATTCGAAAGCCTTTGTGGCTGGAGGTGTGATCAAATGACCAGTGCAGGTAGACTTTATTGGAAGAGCTGGTGATGCCCAGTGGGGATGAGTAGTTCCCACTTAGAGTGATGAGAAGAGGACTCTGTCTCGACGGACCTTCAAAGAAGAAAGTGGATTTGATTATAACACAAGAGAGCGGCACTTTATTTTTTTTCCTCCTGGTTTTCAGCACTTTGCACAACATAAATCTGAGAACAGCAAATCTATTCTAGACTTTATATGAGATCATCCCAATGAGATGCCCACAACATAAAGTAGACAAATCCATTAGATTTTAGATATTAGTACACATAAGCACACGTTTAGTAAAGAATAAAACATGATGGGGTGAATTCTGAAGTTGATTATTTTCCTATAACAGCAATTTCCAAAGTGTTTCATTCCTATTTATCCTTGTTTTATAGCACAGCAAATTGCCAGCAATTACAATTTACTGCCAAAAAGTACAACAGAAGGAACATGTAATACTTTTTATCCATTTATATTTACGCATATTTATGTTATGTTACAGCAAAGGGTTTCTCTCTCCTGAAGAAAAAAACAGAAAAAGCAGTTTGTCTTGATACAGAGAAACCAGAAAGCGCAAAGTCTTCTGTTCTGAAAACCTACTGCCTGTTGCAAAGTGCTGACATTGGAGACTCCTTCCATAAATATTATAGAAATAATATTAATATTATAGTCTCTGTACAGAAAGCTTATCCATATCAATGGTTGCATGTTTTTCACTGTTAAATAACATTCAGATTAGAGAATTGGACAGCACTTTAATTTAAATTTAAATTAAATTTAACTAAAATTTAATCATTTCGGAACGATGTTAAAAATAGTGAATGTGACAGCATACCATAAATATAGCTTAGAAAACTGCTATTAATATTTGTGGCCATGATTATATTTCAACATGTTGATATGCTGAGTTCATACTGAGTTCAAATGTTGTTCTGTTCCTTGTGTTTATGAGAATATTCCAAATGAACAGCCTGCTCTCATGGTTTTCACCACTTTAAAAGTCAAAATTTTCTGAGAACAACTTATTGATGTTTCTCAAAATGGTGAAGCCATGTAAGTGAATGAAGCCCAAATGTAATTACAGTGTAATTTTAGTCAGATAAAGCCTTTTCCTAGTAAGGTACCAACATATTTTAGAGGAATTATGTTTCTACTGTTACTCTGCCTTTACGCTTTCCACATATAAAAGACTTACCTTTTATGTGCCAGTTAGCTAAATCATTAGCCTCAATCATAAGGTATTTTATAGTCAGTGTTCATAATTTCCTGTTGCTTAGCAACAGTGTTTTCATGACTAGTACCACTTGAATTGCAAGAGAGTGCGTGTTCACATTTCTAAGTCGAAAGCACTAATTCATAAGTTCCATTTGACTGCAAAAATATTATCAAGAGCAGTGATTTAGAACTGTGATTAAAACTGGATCTACTTCAGCAGTGCCCTGATATATTAATACACACCTGTCAGCTAATCGGAAAATAAGTGTTTTTTTTTTTTTTGTGTGTGTGGATATGGTAAATATGTACATTGGACATGTGCTGTATCAAACTACAAGCATTTCCATTAACCACAGCTCCGCATTTTAATACACAAATATAATAATAGGAAAAAATATATATACTCCTATATAGCTAGCATCATCCAACCCTCAACACACTGTCTGCAGGGGCACTTTCAGATCACCAGAAGTCTACATCACCGGATTTTCCACTAGCCTTGTGTGTGTAAATTTTAGAATGGCTGGAACTCGACCTCTCTGGAAGGTTACATTTGGCACTATACAGTATAATGGAAGTCGCTAACTCCTCAGCTCAGCATAATATACGACGCTGTAATCACTGGTAAGCATGCCAGCTCCCCTAAGGTGCAGCCCACACTGTGCCCAAATGCCAAGCAAACACACACAGCAGCTGAGAGGCTTTGTCAGCCATTAAAATAGAGTGTTCCTGTTCAGACACAACCATTCACTGAGCCTCACTTAACTCTACCTTTACCCTTTCTTCACTTTCACTTCTGTATGAAATGCAGCCCATAGATCATTCTTGCTCGGTCAGGTTTTAAACAGCACATGCGCGCGCACACACACATGCATGCCCACACACACATGCATGCCCACACACACATGCATGCCCACACACACATGCATGCCCACACATGCAGTGTGGCTTGAATACAAATACATCTGTGAAATGAATGTAAAACAGACATCAGTGTAAAATCCTTCACTTAACAGCTATTTGATCCAAATTTCATTAGTAGATCGTTCAGTCTGATGAATATTCAATTTGTAGTGCGCGTTTTAAAATTGCATCTTTCATATACATATATAAAGAGCCAAAAGGTTTCCTTATGTAATGAGTTAAGGTTGGGTTTAGCTGTAGGTTTAGCTGTAGGCATAGCATTAGGCATAGCATTAGGTAGCTGTATTTATAATTATATAAATGGACATAATATATACTTGGTCCTCGCAAGGATAGTTTGACAAATGTGTTTGTACGCACGCCTGAGTATGCATTATCTACAGCCTCAAAATCTCTCACACACTATTTCGGAGTATACATTTACAACAGTGTCAATTACCAAAGCTGTTTTTTCATTTCTTGAAATGAAAGTTAGGTTTTCAAGTCAGTTGACAGTATATTAAACCTATGACAAATTGTTTTTAAAACACTGTTTTTAAAAGTGTTCTGTGTCGCATAATGACACCTGACATTAAACAAATTAGTCCCAGCATTATTAGATGGTCTGTCTACAGATAGTCAGATATGGTTTGCACACTTTGATGGGCACAAGTGTACAAACATCAAAAACAAGCCTCAGTGTTGGCACGGAGGGTAGAGTTGCCACTTTACAGCTCCAGGGTTTAATCCTGAACTCTTACTGTGTCACATTTCCTCTGGATTCTCTGGTTTCCTCCCATTTCCTAAAAACATGTAGTAAGTAGACCAGGCAGTCTAAATTTCCTCTAGAAGTAAATGACTGCATGAATGTGTGTGTGTGTGTGTGTGTGTGTGTGTGTGTGTGTGTGTGTGTGTGTGTGTGTGTGATGTTAGAGATTGGCACCAGATCCACTGTGATCCTGACTAGGATAAAGCAGATAATGACGAATTCATGCATAAAAGCCTCCATGCGTACACACTTCCATCCACATTTTCATTCCGGTAATGCTTTTTTGATCATTACGCAATTCTTCATTTGTTATTTTATAGCTTTGATGTCTCACTATCCATCTAAAATGTGGAAACTAGTAACAATAGGACAGAACACAAAAAGAGAAAAGCGGGGAATCAAATTCAATTTAGGTTGCTTCATAGGCAAGGCAAAAGCTATAGGCACTATGCAATACTGCAATGAGAGAGCTCATGCAGCACTAAAGTGTTAGAAATGTGTGCAATTCATTTAAACATTTGATACGATCAAAGAAGACAGGAACAAAGAAAGGAAAAAAGTTGATTGTGAATCTTTTCCTCTGTCACCACTAAACTGTGATCTTTTCTTGCGTTAATGGTGTCCACAATGTGCTGACCCTCTGTGTATGTGCACTGACCTGTTGGCTCTCTAATCCAGTTTCTAATCTCACCCTAAATGGGAGCATTTTGACCCACAGTGTGGGCCATGACCCACTAGCTGCCCTTGTGCCATTCTTGCAGACTAAAGCAATTTCCACTGCCTTTTCAAGTTTGGATCTCATTGTGTGACTCTGTGAAAAAGCATTCGTCTGTCCTACCTGTCTCTTCTGCATCACAGACACACTACTGGCCCAGAAATATACAGGAACTTGGCATATTCGCTTAATAAGGTTTGTTAATGTATTCAATGATAACATACAGGTATAAATTTAAATTAGCCAGGTAAAAATATCAGTAACTTGGCATGTGTCATTCAGTAGTGATCTGGGAACAACATGAAACTAGTATATGTTATGTATTTATAGTAGATTTGATGCTTGCTTCATATGAAGAACCCTGGATGTTAATTGTATTTTATACAACTGCGGTGTTGAATTCTTGAATCTGAACTGTTGATTAATTTTTGATTACAGCACGGCTCTGACAATAATACCAGATGTAACACAAAGGATAGGCTTAGATTAATGTGCTTGTATCTAACAAGTTATTATTTCTATAGTAACAGCTCACACATAGGGACTTGCACAGCTGATGCTGTACTTAATCTAAGTCTAAAAATAAACAGATTACCAACTGTGTTGTTATTTTAAAAGAAAACCTGTAATTATTGATATGATTGATGATTTTTGTTAGGAGCTGATTATTTAATATTTATGGACAGAGTCCCTTTGTAACTGTCAGTTTCTGCCATGGCACCACAGGAAAGTTTTCAGTACAGAGGACTTTGTGTTTTCTGGTTTCTTGTATAACTGCATTTTATTTTGTGTTTGGTCTCATTAACTTCAAGAGAGAAAAACAGACACTGGTGAAGGAACAGTCTTGCAGATGTTCCATGAGATTAAATGTAACTATAAATTGTTAAAAAGTACAATGTGCTGTTTGTTAATAAGTAAACTTGTAATCTTTGGCAAATCGCTGTGGTATAAGAGGAATAACACATTTTGGCACATGCTATAGGAACATAGTGCTTTTATCCTCTTCATATCACACCACCCCGGGATGGATTATTTTCCTGTAACAGCACGACCCATCATGTATTGTTCTTCACATGACCTTTGTTCCCGCCTAAATTTAAAATCATGACTTTTGGCTAATGAAGAAGAAGATACCATTAGTGACGATATCATATCTGTTGGGATTGAAACCCACTTAAAACACTCACCATCAAAGATTTCAAGCTCATCAAACTGTCTGCTGGTCTGGAAGTGTTCAATAGTGAAGGTGATGTTGTAGCCTGGCTCCACCTTCACTACCCAGGAGCAGGACTCAAAGTGGGGGAAGCCGCTGCCTGGGGACTGACTCAGAATCACTCCTGTAGAGGCTGTCAGCACCTCATTCATTGGACACGTCACTGGGAGGATCAGAGAGAGAGAGAGAGAGAGGTCAGGTTACTTATACACGCATGCAAATCTTTAGTCCTGCAAAGGAAACAGAGTCACAGAGGCAGATCAACAGTGATGTCTAGACCACTGAGGTTAGATAAGACAGTCTGGTTTTAATAAAAAAGCTTTTATATAATGGGTTTGAAAGCACGGGGAACAGATTCATAAAAAGATCAATGCTGAATGATGACCTACTGTAGAGATCAATGCAACATTTGTTCTTTCTAAATGTTATATGAGAAAGCCAGCAGCCAAGCCTCTGCACAACTTAGGGTCAGAACAGTTCAAATTCCACCACCGCTAGCTCTCCAGCTCTAAAAGCAGGACCCCTGGCGTGAAAAAAAGAAGCATATAATATCTGACAAATTCATGTCAGGCTCTGTCTATATCAAGGTGTGTGTGTGAGAGAGTTAGATTTCCAAGTTCATTTAATTTCAAGTCATTTTGGAAGTCGAGCACATGGATGTGTATGTGTTGGAGGAGCTGTGAAAAAAATACTGCTCAGTCTGTATAAAAAGTATCCTTGCAGTCTGGAGAATTGATGTTTCATTTATCCTTTAGCCTGTTTAGTTACAAAGCTGTATCTTTTCCCAGACATATTTCCAGAATAGGATGGTAATTTGCCAAGGAGTGTAACTGACATGTCATATGTAGAGGTCATTACTGTGACTTTCTTATGAGTTTCTTTGGCCTGTGATGAGATGAGAAGCATACTTTTCCACAGCACTGTTGAATTCTCGATTTTGATGGTTCAGAAATTGTTGATTGATTTTCTATAACAGCACAGATCTGGCAGAACATGCAAGGATTATATTCATGCACTCATCCTAATGTTACTGTAGTATATAGTAGATGCTTCATATAAACAGATAAAAACAAAAACAAAACAAAAAACCTGTGTAATTGTTGATATGTTGCAGTTTTTTGGAAGGAGTCTCCAGTGTCAGTGCTTTGTAACAGTCAGAGAAAATGCTGTAACTATGTTTTCTGACACAGGGAAATGTTCAGGTCAGACAGCTTAGCAGTTTCTCGCTAACATGACAAGCTGCAATTTTTTTTTACTTAAACTTCAAGAAAATAGAGAGAGCCTGGTGAAGGAATGACTGTTTGTAGTTGGTATAACATAACTGATAACAGGAACTAACTTTTCCTGTTTCAATGTGTCATTCTTTAATAAATAAAGAAAAAAGTATTTCTTGACCAATTGCTGTGTTATAGGAGAAATAAAACAGTTCAGGAAGTGCTGCTATAAATTACCATCATAACACTGATTATTTTCCTCTCTGCACTGTCATGCTTTATTACTTACATACCATGCAGCACCCCAAACTGTAATGTACAGCCATGACACTTGTTCAGTGTACTTGTGAGGCCATGACACCTTCCCATATTTATTTTTTGAATTATCATGCTTTATGCAGCGCCTGTTCTCATCACTTCACATTGGTATTAGCATCCCTCTTATTTATGCTCTGGCTGTCTGAATAAATGACAACATGGAAGAATAAAGCCTCACCTCTGACATGTTTCTAATATTCCATCTCATTTCTCTAGTCACAGAGGTTATAAACTATATTCTCTGAAGCAGACTAGAAGCTGGACAGAAAAAAAAAAGTGTTACCATTAAATATTCATGACACCTGGATTTTGGAAATGAAATATGGATTTTCCATTTCTTTACTTTCTAAATGAATCTACTGGAGCTGCAGAGTTTGGATGGTGTGAGTGTGATTGGGTTACCACTATGATTTCCACATGTTTGGAAAAGGTTTAAGGTAGAATTGAGCAGTTGGGTTCCAATTCCTCTCATTTTTAATGTGGCCAATCGTGGAATGCAAATAGTGATCTAATAAGTTTAGAAGAGAGAAGAGAGTAAACGCTCCAGTAAATGCTCAAATCACTGATCTGTGCATCTTCCTTTCAAATAATCTTCATTCTTTGCATGTCAGTTACATAGACGTCAAGTTTCAGGATAGATACCTGGACTTATTCTATACTGAAAGATGTAATTGGTGACAGAAAGAAAGCCTGTTTCAATGAACAGCGAATAGTGCATATATGTTCATGCTTTCTGTCCACATGGCAGCATGAGGAGCAATGTTTATATATGCCATAATTACTGCATAAAATGGACAATTTCCTAAGGACAATTTGGAGAAACTGTACCCTGCTTAGTGAAAATATGTGAAGCCAGTTCCATAAAACACTAGAATTAGCAAAATTTGCCATGTATACAAGGTCTATAATATATATATATATATATATATATATACATACATACATACATACATACATACATACACACACACTACTGCCAAAAGTTTGGAGACATTTGCCTTTACATGCACATGAACTTTAATGACATCCCATTCTTAATCCGTAGGTTTAATAGGGTTTAATATGGAGTTGGCCCACCCTTTGCAGCTTTAACTCTTCTGGGAAGGCATTCCACAAGGTTTAGGAGTGTGTTTATGGCCATTCTTCTAGAAGCGCATTTGTGAGGTCAGGCACTGACATTGGACGAGAAGGCCTGGCTCACAGTCTCCGCTCTAATTCATCCCAAAGGTGTTCTCTCGGGTTGAGGTCAGGACCTCTGTGCAGGTCAGTCAAGTTCCTCCACACCAAACTCGCTCATCCATGTCTTTATGAACCTTGCTTTGTGCCCTGGTGCGCAGTCATGTTGGAACAGGAAGGGGCCCGCTCCAAACTGTTCCCACAAAGTTGGGAGCATGAAATTGTCCAAAATGTCTTGGTATGCTGAAGCATTAAGAGTTCCTTTCACTGGAACTAAGGGGCCAAGCCCAACCCCTGAAAAACAACCCCACACCATAATCCCCCCTCCACCAAACTTTACACTTGGCACAATGCAGTCAGGCAAG
>CM040997.1:10001248-10065205 GCA_022985145.1 Pangasius djambal
GAGGTGGAGGTTTGCGCTGGAGAGAAGAGGAATGAAAGTCAGTCGTAGTAAGACTGAGTACATGTGTGTGAATGAAAGGGAGGGAAGTGGAACAGTAAGATTACAGGGTGAAGAGGTGAAGAAGGTACAGGAGTTTAAGTACTTGGGGTCAACAGTCCAGAGTAATGGTGAGTGTGGGAAAGAGGTAAAGAAGCGAGTGTAGGCAGGTTGGAATGGGTGGAGAAAGGTGTCGGGAGTTCTGTGTGATAGAAAAATATCAGCGAGAATCAAGGGAAGGTGTACAAGACAGTGGTGAGACCGGCCATGCTGTATGGTTTAGAGACAGTGTCACTGAGGAAGAGACAGGAGTCAGAGCTAGAGGTAGCAGAGCTGAATATGTTGAGGTTCTCTTTGGGAGTGACAAGGTTGGACAGGATTAGGAATGAGTACATCAGAGGGACAGCTCATGTTGGACGTTTGGGGGACAAAGTCAGGGAGGCCAGATTAAGATGGTTTGGACATGTTCAGAGGAGGGGGAGAGAGTATATTGGTAGGAGAATGTTGGACATGGAGCTGCCAGGCAGGAGGCGAAGAGGGAGGCCAAAGAGGAGGCATATGGACGTAATAAATGAGGATATGAAGCTAGTGGGTGCAAGTGTTGAGGATGCAGAAGATAGGGATAGGCGAAGAGTGATGATTCGCTGTGGCGACCCCTGAAGGGTCAAGCCGGAAGAAGATATGAGTTTGTCTGTGCTGTATAAACTGATGTTGACCTAGATGTAAATCAAGAATTACATAAGCAGTGTTTGCACTATGACATAAAATACACTGTAAGGATGTACACTAATGACTACTGGAGGGATCTCATGCTAAAGATTACAGATGATTTTCATTTGGAAAACCATATTAAAACACTGATATTGTAATTTGTTCATCAGAATTCAGCCATGACCTCAGCCTATAGTAGAGAATTGATTTAGATTATATTATATATTATAATGTAAAATATATGTATTTTTCTATATTTGTATATATTTGTATATATATATATATATATATATATATATATATTTGTATATATATATATATATATATATATATATTAATCATTCAGCATAAATACCTGGAACATAAACTGGATGGCATACTTTAGCCTCCACGATATGCTCAACACATCGAGGATGACTGCTAACTAATTTCCTCTAATGACAGAAAAAAAAGCTGACAAACACAAAACAGAATTGCAAAGACGAATGGACAGCGAAGTAGTCATTTAGTCCATGGCACTAGTCAAAACAATATTTGGAAATATCTACTGATACCCATAAACCAATTTATTACGATTATTGGTTAAGCATTAAAAACTAATTGTTGTCACCATTCAGCCATGTTATCCAGACCTCCGTAAGAACTATGTAAATACATGTAAACCATTTTCACCATCACTATGGCCATATATTAGAAACAAAATCTACACACAGGCATGTGACGAGTTCCTTTAGAGTAATGGCCATCTTTAAGGAAATATGTGACTCAGGTTACTGAGATTAATAATTGCTGAAGATACCATGCAGTAAACAAACTCTGCACACTGAACACACTTTTATTTTTGAAGGTTTCTGCAGCGGTAGCATTTGTTGCTTTCTATTGATTTCACTCCAGGGGAGGCTTTTAGCTCTGTGGTACACTATATATAAGCTTGATGTTAAACTCTCTGTAGTGTATGTGACTGTAATGGTAGTGTGAAGGGGGAAACACTCTTACACATACACATAGACTTGCTGGGGAGAAAAAAAAAAAGCAATTACATAAGAAATGCTCATTATTCAATGAGCAAAATTAAGTCTATAAATAACAGTATAAGCCAACACCTTAATTAACATATGTTTGTGGTTGTTAATTGGCAAAATTCAGAACTAAGGTTGAAAAACAAGTTCCAATATTTATACTTAGAGACCAGAATTCAGTAAATTATCAACATTCAGCAATTAAATTTTTGTTATGTGGGCTTATTTTTAGCCATGGGTTAAATAAACAGTCAATGCAGGTGTATCTAGATTAACTAAAGTAACATTTAATAACAACATACATTAATACACTAAATGACTTAACTTATTTAACATTAGTTAGGGGGGCTACAATGCCTAAGTTCATTGCTTGTTAATGTTAATTAATGCCTAACTAATTAAATAATGTGAGCATTAATGTGAAGGATTTTTTTTCTCTATGTAACCATCAGTGGTTCTGATTTGTCTTCAGCAGATTTGGCTTGAACATTAGACATATTAACCTGGCAAATCTAAAGCATTCCACTTTTGTCCTCAGTTGCCATGGCAGTGTGGTGGCTAGCCCTGCTTTGCTGCTTAGTTGAACACCAATCCATGAGTCAAGAGACATTGGGGGGTTTTTGCATGGGAAAACCTCAGTGTCACTGTGACTGCAATGCTCACAGGAGACACTACTGCATGAAATGCAACACAGAAACACTCAGAAACATTCAACTAATGTTAATTTGCAGTCCCCATTCTCTGGAATTCCCACAATGCTTTACCCTGGACAATGCATTTCCAAGGTTTCTTTGGAAGATACAGGTATCTGGGTTTTTTGTGTGTGTACTGTATGTGTCAGTAAAAATGGAGGTCCTTTCTGTTAAGCAGAGATAGCAAACGGAAAGCACTGATGACCTGGAGGGAGATGAGAAAGCAGGAGAATGATGAGAGTGTACAGTGAGACACTGTGGAGCGTGATATGGGGGCAGCTGCAGCCTGGATATCTCTTGCATTTCAATGAGCTGTGCCTCTTTCTCTTCTCACCGCCTTCCCGTTCCTACTCTGCCACTCCCTTTCTGTTTGTTTCCTTTCTTCCAGCAACCAAACCATGAAACTATAGAGATGAAGAGCACCTGAGATCATCATAACATCTATACCCACTATACCCCCCCCCCCTTCTCTATCTCTCTCTCTGCTCTGCTTGATGAAGTGTGGCCTTTATAATATAACTCATAACTGAATAGAACGTGTGTCACATCACCATGCTGCCCCTCAATATAAAGCCCTATTCATATAGGTGGTGTGATTAGCTGCCGTCAACCTCTAAACAATGATAAGAAGAATTACTCCAGTTAAAGCCCAGCACTCTGGAGTGAAGGGTGAGGAGGTCATGTTTGAGGCTACGCTAAAGAAAAGCTCTTTCTCCTGCTCTCGTTCTCCTGCTCCCTGCCACTCTTTGCTCCCTGTAATACTTGCCTACGTTAGAAGCGCTAATGATTCCTGTCTATAATTAGTCGCATTTATTAGCCCGTGTCTCTTCTGTAGGCTTTCATCAAAGTCTGAAAAACAGCTGCAATCTTTCCTACGATGCATTGCCAATAAACAGAAAAGACTAATCGCCATTTACACACATGCTGAGTGAGGACAAACACAGGAAGGGAAATTGTGTGTGTGTGTTTGTGTGTGCATGTTTGTGTTGGCAGGTTTTTTTCCCCCCCCCCAAGATGAACTCTCCACATAATGATTGGAATAAGTGAGGACTAGAGAGTTAATCTGAACTCACATTTATATAAAAATGACTACTTATGTACACTACAATAATACAGAAATCATTAGAAATATCTCACAAAGATAGTAAATCCAGTGTGTGTGTGTGTTCGGGTAACATTTGACAGTTTGGGGATTTTTTTTTAAATAAAAAAAAGAGACATTTTTTCCTTTGAATTATGCGGGTTAAGGTTAGGGTTAGATTTAGGCAGAACATAGCATTAATTAGCTGCATTTTCATTTGTGTGTGTGTGTGTGTGTGTGTGTGTGTGTATTTATTTTACTTTTTTTTTTTTCTTGTCACAAAAGTACAACTGCTTCATAATTTATCTGGCAAAAAAAAAGTGCACCTAGAATGCTAAGAACGATTTATAAATCTATAAAAAGCAGATTAGTAGTTCATCTTATAGGAATCAACTGATGCTGAATCACATACGGTGATCCATACTTTAAAAAAAAAAAAAAAAAAAAAAAAGGACTTCACAGCAATTCATCATTAATTAGTTTGAATTATTCATGAGCACTTCTTATAAATAATTCAAGTTTATTTGGTGTGCTGTGAACAACCAAAGTCAGCTGACAGAAGACCAAGTAGGAAAATGAGTGTGGAGTTTTAAATGCTGAACTACTCATTTCACTGAGTGTGTATGATCATGGGACTGAATGTAAGTACTCTTACACATGAAAAAAAGTCATTTTAGTTCAATTAAGCAGGACTTATTCTACTGAGATGCCGAACTGCTGTGCAGAAGCGGTCTAAATTGGCATCTGAATGATAGCTCCACAGTGAGCACATCATTTATCCTCTCATCAACCACCGAGTCACATGTTCAACCAGTGCTGAGGCTGATGCTCCTCCACTGAGAGAGGAGAAAAGGGTATAATGAAAAGAGCATAATGACTAGGTAATTTGAGGCCAAATGAAATTGGTAAGAATGAAGAGACCTCAGGCATAGTGGAGTGTTCAGATTTGGCTAGTTAATGCTGAAAATAGTATTTCTTCTCTTCTTTAAATATAAATTATGAAATACAAGCCAGGCTCAGACTACATGCAATAATAGGCAAATAAGTCCTTTAAAATCATTAAAGACTAGCTCACAATCATGGTTCAAATGCAGAACATAATATTAATATTAATAATAATATGCTATAAAATTATGATTTGAAGGACCTCCTTAGCAAGTATAACTGCTGCACACATTCAATTCGGACAGATTTTCTGAAGATTTCTCATAAATGCCCTGCCATGCAGCTCAACTGGACTAAGGTCACATGACTGGGCAGGTCAGACTATTAAAAGATAGCAACGTGTCCGCACTCTCTAAATACTTCCTGAAAACCACTGAGGTGTTTTTGTAGCCAATGAAAATCAAACACTACTCAGAAAGACTAGACAAACACTGTAAAATGTTCTTAATATAACACCAAACCTTACCATCACAGGAAGGTGGAGGTCCTTCAAACTCCAGGTGTGTGCCCAGACGGCAGGTCAAGATGCTGTTCCCGTTGAGGTGGTACCCTGGTAAACATCTGTAGCGCACTATATCACCTGTAGACAGTCAAAAAAATGGAAAATGGCATTGGAATTCTGATGTTCCTATCCATCTCAATGTAGGCCTGGCACACTTAATCAGCTCCACAAATAGATCAGGCTCCACAGATCAACAGCAGCAATGGCCGGTAATTTCTGTCTTGCCCAAGGCTTGATGAAATGCACTTCCTTTCATTGTCTGATATAATGACAGTAAGGATACTGGGAGGGATAAAGAGACAAAGGGAGACTTGACATGCCTGTGCTGCAGTGTAATTAGGGAAACAGCACAGCACACTTTTCATTCTAACCTCTACCTGAGACTGCAGAAAGAGGATGCATGAATTTAGTAACAGTGACCGAGCAGAAAGAGAAAACCATACACAAGGACAGTCAACGTGATGCATAAACAAATTGTATGGATTTAGCAGCATTTAGCAGTTAATTCAGGAACTGAACTAGCTAACAGAGGATAAATGTGTGTGTGTATATGTGTGTGTGTGTTTACTACTAAGACAACAGCCTTTGCTAAAGCAGTGAATTAAGCTAATGTAGTGCATAATCAATGATCAAAACAGCAGAGAATCAGTGTGAGTTAATGCCAGAGATAGAATGCTGTTTAAACCTCTACGGAGTCCTGATTACATGATGAATTTGCAACGTGATAAATTTGCATCGGCGCAAAGCGAGTCACTTATAGGAGCTGTTCGTTTCAGAGCAGGGAGAGCAGTGATAAAGTCAAGACCTGGTACCACTCTTATAGGCTTATTTTTTTATTTACTCAGAATAAAATTAGTTTGTTGACATGAATATTTTTGCATAAAAAAAACCTTAAAGTTTGTCATTACGTGTGTTACTTTGCATATTGGTCGGCACGTGGGTAGCATGGTTGCCTCACAGCACCAGAGTCCCTGGCTCAGTCCTGAGCTCGGGTTAATGCCTATGCTAAGATTCACATTTTCTCCCTGTGTCTCTGTTGTTTCCTCCCAAAAACATGCCAGAAGGTGGATTGGCTACATTACATTTCCCCTAGGTGTGCATGAGCATGTGATTGTGTGTGTGCATGGTGCCCTGTGATGGAATAGCTCCCATTCAGGGTGTTTATGTGCCATGCCCTTCAGATTCACCGTGATCCTGACCAGGATAAAGAGGATAGTGAAAGATGAACGAATGAATCATTTTCATATGAAAAAACAGACATTTTTTCACAAACGAAGTTGAGATTTATTTTTGTCTTGTTTTTATTTATTGGTTAATTCATTTTATTTATTTATTATAATGCACACAACACAGTTTATCAATATGTTATTTCATGGAATCTTTTGCATAGTGTAATGGATACACTTTCACTTAAGAAACTCTAAGTCTAGCAGAAACACCTGTGAACCATTGAGAAAGTCAATTTTGAGAAAATAAGCAATAAACACAATGCCTGTAATCAACAAACTCCCAGGAAACAGTTATTCTCTCAGCATAAATGATTGTGTCATCTAATGAACCATCTATATATAATGCTCCATTTTGCAAAATAAGTGTATTTTGTGCAACTGGGATAATCAAAATCAGCCTGATTACTAGAATCACAGTATAGAAAAAAGAAATGAAGAAATATAGGATAATCATGCTGCTTTAAGCAACACAATGAGATCTCCTGTCTTGAATTCTGTATGAACCAATTTGCCAGCTCTGGCAATGAATCAGCATATCAGCACAGCCCTCTGGGATTTGTTGTGTTGGCGGTGAAGCAGCTTTCCCTCCTCAAAGTGAGTTCTGGAGGAGGGAGTGTGTTAGTGCTGAGGGAGGTGTGTGTGTGTGTGTGTGTGTGTGTGTGTGTGTGTGTGTGTGTGTGTGTGTGTGTGTCTGCCTCTGCTATTCTGGGAACATTATTAATGAGAGGCGCTCAAGCCTGAAAATGAACTGGCAGCCTGCTTCTATGTTCAAAATGTTCTGCATACATTGGCAAAGGCCACACACTTGTACACCACACATGCTCAAGCCTGGCACCTTTAATATTATGGTCTGGATGAGACAGTGATGGGGCACATACCTATTTTGAACTCTTTGCTAGCCATCAGGATTTCTGCATTGGGGATGATGGGAGGGGGTAAGCAAAACTCGAGTCTATAGGCTGGAATAAGAGAGAGTGAGAGAAGGCTGCAGTGTAAATAAACTGAAGAAACCATCTGCTTTAACATGAATGAGGGTAGGAAGGCAGAAATACCTTGGTAGTTGATCTTGAAAAGTCCACCTTTTTCTGAGTTGCTGCGGAACCGTATGAGGATCTGATTGGATGTGCTGCTGGGTGGGTCATTAGGCTCACCGTCCGTAAACACACCAAGCTTTCGTGCATTCTCCTGTGGTCCATCCCTGCAGAGAACGAAGAGACACAATTCAGTTTCCCCTAAACAAATGGATTTTCCTAAATTCTCCTAAATTCCTACTCACACTGCTCAATTCTATCTGATCTGACATATAGCATTTTTATAAATTGAGTTGGAATCCAGCCTCACGGATTCCTCTGCATATTACAGCCTCCACGTTGAGGGAGTATGCTCTATACCCTCCAAATTCTCAATCCTGGCTCCTGCTGGCTAGAACTGAGCGCTGAATTACTTTAGAAACTTACACCTATCTTTTCCATCTCTCCATGCAGCTGGGGCAATTTGGCCATTTCCCGATCCCAATTTCGACTACAGTCAGTCAGTTTAAAAACCGTCTGTTGGTGTCTCTCTGAGTGTGCGCTAGAGATTACACTCTCTACTGTGCATTCAGAAGAGCCTGTCTGGCTGGAGGAGTGCTGGGTGGCTGTAGTATTCATGCTGCCAGGATGGAGCTTTTCCCTGGCTGTCTTCACAAACACTTTCAACACTGAGAAAGGGACATTTAATTACATCACACCTTAGTTTTGTGTAAACATGATTAAACGCTGTACTGCACTGAGGTACTACAAAGGCAGTACATTGGTAATGTACTTTGGAAAAGCAAGTTTAATCAAATGAGGGCCAATGCTTCCTCTGCTCATATACATACAAACAGATATTGCCCCTTGCTGTTATAGGAAAATGATCAATGACAGCATGGTATGATTACCACCCTGATGCACTTTTCAATGACAGCATGCTCCAAAGTGTTTTATTTTATTTATTTCCACTAATTTGACTGGTTAAGCTTATATTTAGTATTACAGCACTGGGGCGTTTGTCATTCACTCCCCCCACCTACAATCCCTGCCAGACCTGAGACTCGAACCCCCGATCTTCAGGTTCACCTTCAGGTTATAAGTCCAACTCTCTAACCATTAGGCCACAACTGCTAACAGAACAGAACAGAACATTTGGCCATATTGTATCCAAAATATCACTTACTCACTAGGACTAGCGGTTAGGCCACGGTGCTCTCACCGCCGCGGCCTGGGTTTGATTCCCGGCCAGGGAACCAACCCCAGCCACTGGGGCTGAACATAACGGTGCTCTCCCAGTGCCGATCCCAAGCCCGGATAAAGTTGGGGAGGGCTGTCAGGAAGGGCATCCAGTGTAAAAACTGTGCCAAATCAAATATGTGGACCAATGATCCGCTGTGGTGACCCCTAACAGGAGCAGCCAAAAGCGGAAGCAGCCTAAAACACTAATACTGAGTATAACCGCACTCTAGCTTGTGCGATATTGCTTAAATGCATGACTTATCTTTGTTAAATAATGACATGAAAAATGACATTTTAGTCTGTTTATTATTAGGTTTAGATTTTGTGGACTGTGGATTGTGAATGAGGTGTTACTGTACAAACGTTAGAACAAGCTCTAATGTGAACTACATGCCAGAACTAATGTCAGAGCAGATTTCACAGAAAAATCAACACCACCTGACCAACAGGTTTGAGAATTCAGCAACACTGCAGTACAATGGAGGGTAGATGATTTTGGATGGTATACTGGTGTGCCTTAAGACTGCAGGGTTTTGTTCAACTTTCCTGGACTAACTAAAGCTGATTAAAGGCTGCGTTGATGGAACTCGTCTGAGAGATCTTGAATAACTTTGTTAATTTAACACTAGACATATAGATATATGTAAGACCCGCACTAATAACCTGTCCCAGAGAAGCTGAGAGGTTAGACATGTGATAGTGACACAGAGACAGATGTCCTTGGTTACCCTGTACTTTACACAACACAGAGAAGCTAGGAGGGTGATGAATTATCCCCTGAACTGGCTGCTCACTTGTCCAGCAAGCCATTAAAGTACAAAGGAAAGAAAAAAGGGCATGGAAATTGTAGCACTGGAAGCAGCTATGGAAACAAATGTGATACACAAAAATCCATTACCAGCCTTCCAAATCCAATTTATTCTTATGGAGAAATTTGTAGTGTGCAATGTTAACTGATTGGTGTGGATGATGAGCATGCCACATGATGCAGTCATTGTTTACAGCAATAATAGGCAGGACAGATAGGACATTTATGGACATGGCACGACAGATCAGAGCTGTGTTATGACAGTGTCCAGCATATTAAAAAGGGCTTTTAAAGCAAGCATAGAACCTGTCTGAGAGAATTGCCGTTTGTTAGCTTTATAGTCACTATCAGCCAGCAGCTAGCTCACCATACAGTGATGAAGTCATGTGGCCCATGAACCTGCAGCAGGGTGAAATTAAGGCGCACGCCCAAGCCAGGGGCCACCGTGATTAACCATGTGCAGTCTGCAGAGCTCGGGTACTCCTCCGGATAGCCAGGAGAAAAGATGGTTCCATTGTCTGATGCAATATTCCCTCCACAAGGCACTACAAAGCAAAAGCAAAAATAAAATAAATAAGACACCATGAATAAGAAATTCCACAAAAGCAAATTCCAAGGGGAATCAGAGAAAAATGGGAGTCTTCTCTTTTTTTTCCACTCTTCCCCTAATGTGACTCACTGTGGCCTAGGATTAAGTAAAAAAAAGCCTGTTAGCATGCGAGGTCTGGGTCGGAATGTTCCAGCGAGATAAGAGAATAACCTTATCCAGGGGACAGGAGAACCAAGCGAGAGGTGGAGTGACATAGATACCAACTTACACACAAACCCTTTGGGCAACAGAACATGGCCGAGACAGGGCTCGTTCCTTCTCTCTTCCCATGCCCCATTTCCAACTGCACTTTAAAAATCACTCTGCCTAAAGCCTCACTACACTTAGAACCATTTCCAGCTTTTGAATATTCCTGGCCTGTCTGAAATTAAATCCTGATCCTACACCTCAGTCATGCTGGAGATGTAGGGAAACAACCAGTCTGAATTAGCACACACACTGAAAGCAGACCTGGACCCCGAAAATTTACTAGGTTTCTCTGTGTCCTCTACCTCAATACCACCATGTCTTTTGTGACTTCCTTTTAATTTCTTTGTTAATTCCTAATGCAGCATGCTCGCTCCCTTTGCCTCGCCTGCTAAATGAACTATTGATCAGGACATTGATCAAAAGTACATCACGCTACAGAGCAGGAACGTGCAGTGATTCTATTGATGAGCTCAGGGCTGCGTAGAGGAGAGGGAAGAGGGAAGAGGCCAGAGTTACAGGAAGCCAACTTCCTAACTTTGGTGACTGAGTCATTGGAAGAGGAGAGAATAGAGGAAGAGGAAGGGCATACAGGAGGATGTAGGCATGTAGACGAAGTGTAGTACATGACTGCACACACAGAGCGAAGTCCTGAATCTAATCTTTTATGGAGAGCGTGTAAGGCGATGTGAGGGCCTGTCCGTCAATCTACGTCTGGCAGAGAAACAGAGAGAGAGAGAGAGAGAGAGAGAGACCGAGAAAGGACAAGTGATGGCTTACATTGACTACTAGCAGCTATCAAAAATGTCACTTACTTCTTAAGTGCTCTCTAAGCTTTTTCAGTATGCTTCTGATCAATATGCAAAGACCAAGGGTGAAGTGCAATAATGCTCGAACTGACTACCAATTGCTATTGATTTGTCCAATGATAAATACTGCAACCTTTTCTGGATAGTGGGGAAAAAAGTTTAGATTATCAAAGTTTAGATGTGTTGAGTGTTATACTACTTCTTTCCAGTTTCATTTTGAACACAAAAGGGGTGTCTTGGACTGATAATGAAGCAAGTACGTAAACTGCATAAGTTCTAAAGCAAGCACCAACTTCCTTTCAGAACCTCAGTCCAATGGATGACGCAAGTCCGTCATGCACAAAACCGATAATCTCTTGAATACAGTACCGAATGTCAAAAGTTAAATGTGAGTTTTATACTGTCTTTTAAGATTATTACTTGTCACTCTGAATGAGATGATCTCAATAAAATCTTGGCTGAATTCTATAAAATACTGCAATAATGTGTTCTCCATGTCAGATTACACGTCTAATGATAGACCCGCGATTAAAGATAATTACCATGTTCTGCTTATGTCATCAATCAGCACGATGCAGGTTTTTTTTTTCTTTCTGTACATTAACGTTTCATTTACATTTCTCCATTGCATTGTATTGTATTTGTAACTTTCCTATGAGTTTCACATTATCCTATGCTGTCCTCCTATTGGTGGCTTTTTTTTTTTTTAACAATTATTTTAGATTTTAATTAAAAATTTCAGACATTACAAAAACTTGTAGCTAACTTATCTTTGGTTTCAATGGTACTAAATCTGCTGTCGCTGAGCACATCACATTATGCACGTTATAAGGCAGCCTCACGAGTAAAGAATACTCTTGTGATGTGTGATTGTCTGTGACAGCAAAATTGGGGCAAAAACATACAGTTATAAGCCATGTTAGACATGTGCATGACCAGAAACTTAATAAGTATACATCTGCTTCTCACTTAATGTACACTCAAAAAATCTGATTAACATTGTTGTCAGTCAAACATTTTTTTTTCCCTCTGTGTTAACAAATACTTTGGATCCTGTTTGTTATTGCAGCTGAATATACTCTATAGAGATGGTTAAAAAACTAAGATCTATTAAAACGAAAAAAAGGGTGTAGAGATATATTTGTAAGCCTGGTGAATAAATTAAATAAATAACAAACAATAATAATAAAAGAGTTCAGTATTGGCATAATACTACTGGGAAAATGTGTCAAAAAACTACCCGCTAGGGCAGAAAATGGCCAGACTGTACACTTGACTGAGTGTTGACATGGAAAAGCATCCGTCTGGTCTTTGAAAACTTGCTTTTGCTATGTAAGCACTCAGTCATTCCAGCATGCCTTGAGGTCCTGCACCAGTATCTCAGTGCATGCAGCATCTTCCTGTTTCGTCCAAAAAATCTGCTGATGTGACTGTAGCAAAATATAGTGGGTTTTATTTAATTATTTATGGATTCCCTGGAGTCCTGGGTAGCATTGCTTTACAGCTACGCAATTAGATGCACTAAAAGACTCATAAGAACCATGACAACACATTCCTTAAGATCAGTGTTCATATGGCTGCATGAAACCTGCACAGGCACTTCAAGACAACTGACAGAAATATGCATAAAAATGTATAAAGACTTGCAGAACAACTGGCATAAGGATTCTTTAGATTATTTTGGTATTGAGTTAAGAAAACTGATTTTTGCTGACAAAAGGTTATGACACGGTTTTTATAAAAAACTGATTTTGTATCGTAGTGCACAAACATTACTCTTATTGACGATACACATAAATCCCTGCCTAATGTCTTGCATTTATTGTATGCACATGTTTTGTTTGTGTGATTCTCTCAATGCTACGTAGAACAACAGTGGAGAAAGCACTGAAGGAAGAGTGTAGCACAACCTGCATTATGAAATCTTTTCTACAAGTAGCTTGCAATTGCATTTTTATACCAAAAAGGACAAAATTCCAGTATCTTACATCCTGTAGTTTAAATATGAATATATGTATATAAATAGGCCTTACAGTAACGTGTTACTTTGATTCCAACTCGCAGAATTTTGAAGGCTTGGATTTGTGTAAATGGGCTATAAAAATAATTTCCGGATTTGTGTAAATGGGCTATAAAAAATAAAATTCTCTTTCCCGTTAAATAATGTTATTCAAACAATGCAACTACAACCTACTCCAATCTGACAAATACAGCACAGAGTATTTACACTTTTTTCTGAACATTACTGTTAAAAGCTGAATGGACTCTACCTTCACACCGAGGAAAGGGATGGTCCCAGGTACGGGTTGTACCATGTTGGCAGGTGAGAATGGACTGACCCATTAGCTGATACCCTGGGTAACACTCGAAGGAGATGGACTGGCCTACATTGTACCCAGCACCCACCACCACTCCATGGTGAAAAGGCTCGGGGTCTGAACATTCTTGGAGCTCATAGGCTAAGGAACAAAGACAAGCAGACATAAAACCAATCTCAGAAGTCGATCAAAAACACAGCTTGTCAGAGTCCAAGATTGGACCGGTGCACCTATAATAATGTTTTTGTGATTGCAGTCAAGATCGATATAAGCTCTGGCTCTATACTCAGCAGATGTCTATTTTTGATAAACTGAAGGGACTGACTGTACAGGAAGTTTAATGCCTTTTCAGAAGTACAATTCAGCCCAAAGTTTTCACACGGCTGAGATGGAGAGGGTGACCGAGGCTTTTAAATAACATTACACACTGGTAATGAACCATTTTTGCACTGACTCCGGGCTTAGAAAGGTCATAGAAAGATCACATAAAACAACAGCTGGACTTCTTATGGACTGCACACAAATTGCACATTTTACTTAACAAAATTTAAGGTCACTCAGTGATTCTTCATATCGGCGTGCAACCGTTATCTTAATAGCACTCCTTAAAGACATTTTATGAAAAGCATAGCAGAGGCTGATATGATTCCTACTTCAGGTTTAAAAAAAAAAAAAAAACCCTGCACACCCACCTCAACCAATTTCATTTTAAAATGCCAAATGCTCAAGAATGTATGCAGGGGTGAGAGACAACCCAGGGATAAAAATCTGACTAAGGAAATTGATTTCAATGGATCAAAGCATCTTTAGTGCGCAATAAGCCATGCGCTGAATATGAAGTCTGATTTATATGATGATGTTCACATAATTATGTAAATATTTATAGCGCTTTTCAATTCTGCAAATGTTTATTCCAGCACCAATTACGATTGCCCTTTCCGGGATAAAGTTTAATTTATCACAGAATAAAGTTTTAATTTATCTCTGAAGTTTAATTTCAGAGTTATACTTATAAGTCATGAGACTCACGGAATATAATATTGACAGAAGCAGTTCAGGCCCACTAAAATTTTACAGCTTTATATAATTACGCCTGTTACTGTAAGTGAGTGAGTGACTAAGAATGTAAATAACAAAGGCATTCGATTAATTTCTTTTGTCGGAGTGTTTCTGCATGCTGTTGGACTACAGTGTTGAATTGTAACATTTGTAATCCTGTTTGCTTTGATGAAGTACTGCAATAAATATTTTACCCTTGGCATTTTTAGAGTCAGACATACAGATTTATGCTTCTTAAAGTATGATGATTTACACTCAAACAAACTTGGAGCTCTAGACATTCACACATTCTTACCCTGATAATCAAATCTGAATCCTGGTTTGTTCTGGGAATGATCACTGTGGAAATACACTGTGGTTTCATGAGACGTAGTTAGAAGAGATGCCGGGACATCCTGTCCACTGAATCGGCCAATCACAGTGCTAGTGTCAAAAGGGCCGTTCCTGATCTCCAGAAAGTCATGGTTGGCCTCGGTTGAGAAATTAAGAAACTGTATGTGGGCTCCTGTTTAAATGAAACACAAGATGCACCAAATAGTAATGATCAGCACTTTCAGATGACTAGCTTCAGAGTTCTTCATCTTGCACAAGATTTCCCAGAATGCTAATCTAAGAGCAGTTTCATTTTGATAATTTCATCTTGTTCTATCCTTAAATGATCCTTTGTTCTGTCCTTGAAGTTCTAGCCTTTAAGAAGTGGTTTCCTACATTACCCACAATGCCATTCGACTACCTACTGATAGTCTGTGCCATAACTATAGCTGCACTGCATTCTGGAACTTTGAATCCAATATTTGCTCTCTTCACTAATTCTAAGTCATTATTATAATTGCATTGAATGCCGCTGGAAAGTGGTGAGTGAAAAGAAGCTCTTGCGCTTTTGTTTTTACCAGCTAACCGTGAAACCTGACCATTATCCCTTATGGCTGAGAATGCAGGTTTCTTTTCTCCTGTTTAACGCCATCGTTACTCCGTTAGCAATGCATTCAGTATCCTTGTCCTTACCATAGCCGACTGGTAGGTAGATCCTCCAGGTGCAGTCGCTGTTGCTAGGGTAGTTTCCAGGGAAACCAGGACTCAGGATAGTTCCTTCCATCTCTTCTCTGATCCCTCCACACTGTGCTGCAGGAATGGAAGACAATGCAGAAAAAAAAAATGCATCAGAGGGAATATGCAAAAAGCTATACTTTAAAAACATTTACACATAGAACCCCAGTCTGAGGTGACGTGCCTGCCTTCGTCCCCTCTAACCACTTTTTACAGGAGTTATGCTTTTTCTTTATTCGTGCTAGCTGACCTTTCAAAGGCATCAAAGGCCTCAAGCTGCTTTGTAGCTTTTGATTTCAAAACCCGTTTCCCTGTTTCTTTTAGGAGAGTCCTACACCTTCTCACACTCTTCTCTTGGTTCTCTGTGTCTATCCCATTGATTGATTCCAACATCACTTTGATTACAGCCTTGGCAAGGCTCCGTGAATACAGCCCATGATCCCTCATGAAGAACAGAAAGGCTCAAACTGTTCCGCATGTCTGGACAATCAGAAGCTCTCAGGAAAATGCTTATGCCTGTGTGAGCCATGGCTCTCTCCAGTAGTTCCGCCAATAGTAGCACGAGACGGAACTAATTAGTACAGAGTAGGTCACAGCCATTACTCATGTTTGTCAAGAGTCATGCACAGCGATTGTGACATGGCATTCATGTTCCCTCTTCTCTTTCGCTTTATTTTTAACACACACACACACACACACACACACACACACACAAATTCACTCATGCAGTGTAGTGGAACTATATCTATAACAGGCATGGTTTGATTAGTGTTTACTGTTGCACAAGGCCTTGATGTTGTTATTACGGTGTAAGAAGGTCTCACCTGAGAGCTGATTGATAGATGAGTGGCCTTGAGGGCCGTTTAATGACATGCCTGCCACCATGGAACCGAACACTTATAAACTACTAGATGGGCTCCATTTGAATCAGACAGATGGCAGCAAAAGCAATAAACTCTTTACTGTCAGAAGCCATGGGTATGCTGGTACAAACTTGTTTGCATGTGTTTTATTGGAAGAACCTCCATTTATCAATCCAGGGGAACTTAATGAATACCCTACAGCTGAATCACAACACACCTGGCTTTAGCAACTTCTGAGTGAGTGATTCTGTGGAAGGGAGAAAAGTTAAGAGAGGACACTGATGTAGCCAGCTTGACATGAGGGCTATACACTTATACCGATAAGTGCATTTTGGGTGGATGGCAGACAGTAGTAGGAGCAACAATGGCACAAATTTGTTATTCAATCATTAAAGGCAAGCGGTAACATTGAACAATCTCACCATATTAATAAAGATGCCACAAAATGCCTTTATGAAAGTTGCAAGACAAGCTGGCCGAATAATAGTGGAACATTTTTGTCTTGGAGATTTTATCTTGTAAAGTCAGATCTGCCCATCTTTTTCTCTTCATCGGCTACCTCGGTAGCCCTGAGCTCAGTGTAGTGAGCTGCTTTTCAGACAGGAACAAGGAAGCGGCATAATCCTGATTGGTTAAACCTGATTTTCACCATAGCAGCTGGTAGCCAATAAAATGTGATTAAACAAACTACGATGTGTGTTCATTTGACTGTTTTCAATATTCAAATATGGAATCATGTCATCCGTGGCCAGGAGCCAAGGGAGCAAAATTGACCGTGCTTTCTGGGTGGGAGGGATGGCACATTCTACCTCTCTTGTTGATCACAGCTACACCAGCCAATCGTGGGCATCTTTGAGCTCAGGTATGCGGAAGAGAGTAGGTAGCGCTTTCCTTTGAGTGTGTTACACTGCCCTGCAGCGAAGCCTGAGCGGCATTTGGAAAAGATTGTGGTTGGCTGGCTTCACATATGTTGTCGGAAGCACCTTTTAGGCTTTACCCTTGGTAGCTGTTATGCGATAGGGAAGAACTGGCTAGTGGGTGGGACCAAAATGGGAAGAAAAAGTGGGGGGAAAAAAATGGAATCATAATGATGAGTCCATTGAACATCGTTATTGGACATGTAAGTCATCAGCTGTGTCGTATGCTTGTCATGTTTATCATCATCAAATAAGCATTTGGAAGTATTATGAAATATTTTGGGTTTGGGGGTTCAAACCTGAAGTACCCTTTAGGTAACAAAAAGGTTCATACCAATGCAGAGTGGTGGAGGATAGTTCCAGCGCCGTACAGTTCCTGGCATGCAGGTGATGTGTGACACTCCCTGACAAGAAATGACATGTCAATGAATCGATTTCATCATTTGTTGATTAATCCATTAGTTTATTAATACCAGCTCACTTCTACAGCCTTGTAATTCATGTCTTGTTGAGAGTGTACTTTGAACAGAGCTTTGATCTCATGTTTTGGCCATAGCAAAAAAAAAAAAAAGAAGTGGGCCTCAAAGTGAGCCTCAAAGCCAAGCCCTCAAAGCATCACACTATCACACAAAGCTTCAGAAATGCTTCACTCAAGTGGTTATGCATCGAGTGGTAAACACTTAGCCGGCTCACCTGTAAAGTATATCCGGGATCACACTGGAAGGACACGACATTGTTCATCTGTAAACGCTCTCCCACTTTGAATCCATTCATAGGTATGACCGGTTCAGGACAGCTTGTGAGGGACACCGCTGGAAGATGAAGGGAAGACATATTAGATATTAAGAAATTATCCTTATAGCATTCATTCATTTTGTGTAATAAATTAACTTGAGTGAGAATCAGATTATATTTCTCAAAGTCTATATTATCACACCACAGACTCAAAGACAAGATTACCAGCAACAGTCCACACACACACACACACACACACACGGAAACAATATTGATTTTTCCTATTGATTTTTTTCCCACTGATCATTAAATACCACAAAATGTGCAACCTGATGTAGGAGCTTACTTCACCTGAATTTGTGCACATGACAATCCGTTTGCTAATGCAATGAATCTTATATCCTCAAAAGTGCATACACATATATTTTTAAATGTACATACATGCATTTATAGTATGTATCCTGAAAATCTATGATTGCTTACAAGTTTGTTCAAGTCACTGGGGTTAGTTTGTTTAATAAATAAAAAAAAAAATAAAAAAAAAAAAAATTAAAAATTAAAAAAATGCATAGTGCTTTACATTATGGCTCCTTTAACAAACATTATTTACTGCATCAGTTAATTAACAAATGAAAACATTCAGCATAAATAAATCAAAAAAGGTAAGTTAACATAAAATACCAAAATAAAGAAAGAATTAAACAAACAAACACATTTTCATAAAAGTTAATTAAATTAATTAATTAATTTAATTAAAACCCTTAATTAATTAATTGATTAATTAATTAATTAATAACTTAATACATTCTGCTCTCTAGTTATACATATTGGATCTTGTTTTTCAGCTTCAATTTTGCCAGTTAACCACAAACATGTTCATTAAGATGCTGGTTCATATTGGCCATCAGGGACTGGATTTTACTCTTTGATGGAACGAATATCAGGAAATGCCAGCTGATTTTTTTTATTTATTTTGGTTTCTTGTTAATAAATAAATTAATACAAGAGTTAGTTATTTTGTTAAAGCTACTTATGGCCTGTCACTGCTGAAGTTCATGGTTTGTTCATGATAACTATGTCAAAAAATGTATGTAAGGAAAACATAACATTTAACAAAATAACTGACCAGATTTTAAAATAAAGATTTAAGATATCTAAATATCACATAAGCAGGAGCTCATTAAAAACGGACAATATAAATTCAAATGCTAACATCATACATACATACATACATATACTATATGACCAAAGGTGGACAAATGACCATCATGCCCATATGTGCTTGTTGATCCCATTCCAGATTTAGTCACCCTTTGTTGTTATAATAACCTCCACTCTTCTGGGAAGACTTTTTTCTAGATTTTGGAACATGATTGTGTGGATTTGCCCATTCAGTCACAAGGGCATTAGTGAGGTCAGTCACTGATGTCGGGCGAGGAGGCCTGGGGTGCAGTCAGCCAATCCAACATTGGCAATGTCTTCATGGACCTCGCTTTGTACACGGGGCACTGTCATGCTGGAACAGGTTTGGGCCCCTTAGTTCCAGTGAAAGGAAATTGTAATGCTACAGCATACCAAGAAATTCTGTACAGTTGTGTGTTTCCAACAGTTTGCGGATGTGACATGATTGTCAGGTGTCCACATACTTTTGTCCATATAGTGTATCTGCTATACTGTATAAAAAAAAAAAAAAAAAAAAAAACATATGGGCAGACAAGGTGGAGAATGCTCCCTGCTCTTACTCTTGTACTCCAGCCTGAAGCCGGCTGCTGACACACTGATGTCTGAGAAGAAGTGCAGGTACAGCTGGTTGGATGTGCTGTTCAAAAGCGCCGGCACTGAGGTTCCTAAAGAGAAAAAGAGTAAAATATGTCCTTGTGGTCAGAGCATGATTTGCAGTGAAGGAAAACTCTCTAGTACTGTAAACAGTTACACAGCAAACATTTACATTTATTCGTTAGGTGGCTGTCAAAAGATTTGGCCAAAGTGATTTAGAAGCGAGGAAGAACACAATCCAGGCATACATCTGAATGAAGATCCTCGATCCAGCAGTAGATCTGGGACAATACTGGAATTTAAACGCAGTCCTGGGATTTGAACTCAACACTGAGACACCACTGCCTCACAAGTTATGGCTAAAAAAAATATCTAATCGTGAATTGAAAATTTATATTAATATTGAAAATATTTAAATATTTGCTTGTTTCATGTTTTATTATCGTGTAAAGCAGGGGTTCACATACTTTTTGTAGACAGGTACTCCATTAAGTGTAAAATAAATTTCCTCGAAGCCCACAGCACTGATTTATTTTAAGAAAATGATTAAAATGTGTACAGAAATAGTTTCTCTATTTATTATAGCCATAGAGTGATCCTATTTTTCTAACTTTTCACAGACAGGACACATTAGGTCCAAGTCTACAGACAGACATTCTTTATAGACTTAGTTTTTTTTGTTCGAAGTAATTGAGGATTGTATTAAAACCATAAACTTAAGTGACCAGTCAGAAAATTTATAACTATGAAAACTCAATGATATATATACACACGTTTGATAATAATGGGTTGTGATTTCTGTCACTGTAAATAATAAAAAAAAAAAAAAAAAAAAAAAAAAAATCACAGACCCTCTGGCTTCTTCATTGGTTCTTCATGGACCCCTTAGGGTCCCTGAAACTGGCTGTGATGACCACTGGGGTAAAGGGCCCTATTTTGTTTTTAAGTAGAATGTGTCTAACACACATGCACTCATACACACATGATGTCAGCTAAAATCCCAACCCAAGAAAACCAAGTTCACCCCCTGCAGTGCCTCAAGACTGCCTGCACACACAGCCTATGTGAAGGGGTTAATCTGATTATCCCTTTTTCCCCCCCCTTAAGACTGCAGTCTCTTTTTAACTGCAGATGTATTATTTACACATCTCTCTAGGGCACTTCTAACATTTGTCCAAGGTTGTATTCAAGTTAAAAGAGTAAACAAAACCTCATTTCTTTTAATGCATGACAAAAATATTCAGAGCCTGTAAAGTATAACTGTATTTCATATACAAACAGAACAGCTTTAACTTTTTTTTAAATACTCTACTTAAAAAAGTTGAATAGCTTGTTAACACTTTACATTGTGCTGAATAAATAATATTAAGTAATGCACTTGTTAACAAACACACATGCTGCTACATTAATAATGTAAATCTATATAATAATAGAAGCAAAGAAAGCTAAGGCTCGGACATAAAGCACGATAAGACTTCGCAAGGACACACAGAAAAAGCATGGTACACATCGACAAACTTATTAAGGGCTAAACCAGTTCACCAGTACAGGTGAACACACTCGGATAACAAAGCAATGACAGAACAGGAGTGGAGACATGACTATACCCATAACAGTGGTGCATGGCAAGACATTAGCAAAATGCACTGTTCGTCATGCTGGCAATCATACTGCATGCTGAGAGGGGGAATTCATGACGAACTAGACAGTCAACACTTAATGTAAAGTAAAGCTTCCAAATGACAGTAAAAGAAAATCTGAATTTAAAATACTGTACAATATTGCAAGCTAAATTAGAAATGAACAGTTCTCACTTTAGCTACAGAGGAAAAAAAAAAAAAAAAAAAACAGTGACAGTTATCGAGTTTGGCAATAATGAATAAGGCAGTGTGCTGAAGGAGCGGCCCACCTGAGAAGCTCCCCAGCATGGCATCAGTGTTGTCGCCTCCGTCAAACACCTCTAGCGAGTCCCAGTTCTGCTCAGTCACAAAGCTGATCACCTGGATCTGCCAGAGACAACAGAGAACATACTCAGGTTCCGTTAGCATGGAGCATCAGCTAATTGGAGGGTGACTCACAGCTCTCAGTGTGGAGCACAAAATTCTTGGGCGAAATGACAGACAGATAGCTTTAAACCGCATACCGGGTGCTCCTGAAATCTAAAAACAGATTCGCTCTTCTTCCTGCATTGCATAACCTCGAAAGAAGCCTTTTCCCCCCCTCACTGAACTGTCAATGTGTAGCCCAGTAAATATTTTGGCAGGTATCTATTTTCACCTTATCCTCAAACTACTGGAAAAAAAGGACAGTCACTCTGGTATTGCTGTGACTATCCCTGGGATACTGTCATGTTTCATCGGTCTGTAGTAAAATGCTCTGTTTATTTGTGCTAGTCAATTGAAAAGCTTTAAAATGTAAGGAGTGTTCTATATGCAGGGGTTTTTCACAATCTGCCTAGAGAACAGAGCGCAGAAAAATTTTACTATTTCTATTTTTCTTCACTCTTTTTCCAAACACACATCAGTAACATTTAAGTGTAGGGGGTCGCATATTAAACATTATTAGCTAATACTTGAACACTTAAGTATTCAATATTATTACAACCAGTCATATGGGTCTAATGCTGATTAAAAGAAGGGCCCTTTTGAAATGCTATAGCTTGTTGCAAGGAAGATGATATTCTGATGATAGTGTATATAGATTTTGTAAATTCATGATGATCATCATCATCATCATCATCATCATCAATTAATAATTAGTACTACTACTACTACTACTACTAATAATAATAATATTTGTAGCTGTAGCATTTCAACAGGCCCATCTTTTCATCAGCATTAGACCCATATGACTGGTTCTAACAGAAAAAGAACAATGCCTTTTGCAGACAGGCAACACTGAGATCAAGCTGAGCTCAGATGGCCTTCCTTACCTTTCCCATATCATCTCTCATCTATCCCTGTCACTCACTGACATCTTCCACTCCATCAGCCTGCCTGCATTTCACTTTCAATCTCGCTTACTGCTTAACCCCTCACTTCCCATCAGTCCTTACCAGTCTCTTTGAGGATCATGGATTCTACATGCTATTTGCTTTCCTGTTAGATATAAACTGTGGCGGAGGTCGTAGAAACCCAGAGGAACAGTACATAGTTGAGCAGAAAAGTTTGCACACCCTCAACAAAGCAACAAACATAACGAATGTCAAAAAGGTGTAAGCTAATATACTGTACTAACAAAGACAAAAAGATGTCTTTAAAGACTTTTTCATGTCTACTACTTGATTTTTTTTGCAAATCACTGTCCGTTTATTGCTCTTCTACTCTTTGGAAGTGTCCTTGTGTGTTACTTATTTCTGAATAATGCCTTTCACTGTTGGTAATAGTATTCCTAAACACTATAAACATTTCCAACTCTGTCAAAGGCCTATAATTTCTGTATTTATAATTTCTGTTTTCCTGATCCCACTTTCTCTTCATAGTAACTGCTCAGACGTTTGAGCCTGTTTGAACTTTTCATGCATTAAATAAGGCTTAAAATAAGCATGTGTTATTATACACCTTAATGAGGCACATTTCAATTAACCTGAAAATGCCAATGGGGATGCAAACTTTTGAGCTTGTTAATAAAGACAACTGCTGACAGACTCATTTGCTCTAAGGCCACACTGTAATGGGTTTTCAACCAGAAACGCCTGTAAATGAACATGGAGTTTGTTGTTAAGAACTTGCGTGAGGCAACATCAAGTTACTTGGTTGTTTGGTTTATGGACAGAAATGCTAATGAGAGTCAGTACCTTTTGTTATTTTGCTGCAAATACAACAAAGTTCCACATAGAGGTAATCTATGTATATAAATATATAACAAAAAGTATATAAAATTATATTATATAAACATAAGCCTTTGCATCTGGGTACATAATGTTCTTAGGTCTGTACCAGGATTTGCTCAAAAACCTTTCCATTCTGTGTCATTCGTTCTGTATGAAGCACAGTATGAAGATTAAACGTACTAAACTGTACCTTGTCACCTTTATTTCGAAGACCTAGAGGACGTGGTGTACATAAAAGTCACTTTAATAAATGGGTACATAACTGGACCTTAAGGGCCTCTGTTGTACATTGACAGGGTTTAAATGAAAAATGTATTTTTCACACAGTGCTGGAGCAAATACATATCTACTGAACTTACAGCAGCTGGATCACTCCTACGTACAGGAGTATGTGAGGAAGACGAGCAAGTAACAGTGTTGCACAATATAGATAATCCAGGCAAGGGAGTAAATGTTTTGTGAAGGGGATAAATGAGTCTGCCCCGCTGCCAAGAAAGATCAGAAAACACTTTATAGCCAAACTGAAGGTGCCACAGAAGCAATATTTGACAGAGTTACGAAGCATGACGGCAGGAATTAAGGGCTTTAGAGATACTGGTTCAAATCCTAGAATGAAGGACATATGTACCTTGTCTGTGAGATTTTACACCTTTCATAACCTGCACTCAAGTAAAAATAAAAAAAATAACAGTAAAAATAAAAAAGAAAAGAACCTGAAGTATGGCACTGCACTTAGTATGAAATGGCTAAACAGAGACAGACTTATTTATTATTTAATGTAGGTGTGGTCCGTTCTAAAGTGGTACTTCAAATGAAGAAATGACCATGGCAGCCATTTAGAGGGTCGAAGCATTTACTTGGAAAAACCTTTGAAAAGAGTCATTTATGAAGGGAACAACTGATGGACATTTTGAACTCTGATGCTACCGAGATACTTTGTGCTGTTTATAAACTGGTGACTAGCTAGACTAACTAACTAGACTTACTGTTTTCGCATTATATTTTGTAATAAATCTGTAAATAAAAGGAATAAAACAGGCAAAGGTGTTAAAAGTTACTTTACAAAATCACAAAATGAACTGTAACTGGTAAAAGAAAATAGCATTGGGATAGAGATGTGTTTGTGAACAAAACTACCATTAAGTGGTCTAGTTTATGCAAGTGTTAGTAACTCTGCATCAGTAAACTCTGGTTTAGGCTTCAAAAATGGTGCCACTATCTACTCCTATGTAACCAAATATGAATACATTAATCTGATTAAATAGGTAATGTGTTCTAAACAGATACAAACACAAATACATACATGAATTGGAGATGCACTAGTAAATATTTGTAAATTGTAATGGAAATTACAGTTCACAGTGAATGGGCAGTGGCGACTCGGTGGTTAGGGCTTCCATCCATCCATCCATCTTCTGTACCACTTATCCTACAGTATGCTACAGTAGCTATTCTGTGGGATCGGACCAGAAGGGCTAGCCTTTGCTCCCCATGAGCATCAATCAGCTTTGGGCACCCATGACCCTGTTGCCGGTTCACCGGTTGTCCTTCCTTGGACACAAGACCTGCCGTTTTGGAGATGCTCTGACTATCACAATTTGGCTCTTGTCAAAGTTGCTCAGATCCTTATGCCCAACTTTGAAAACTGACTGTTCACTTGCTGCCTAATATAACCCACCCCTTCAGTGTTATTCACTTCAGTGCCAGTGGTTTTAATGTTATGACTGATCGGTGTATGTAGGGAGCAGGAAGTCATTTGGGATTCGGCCTACTCTCTGGTTTGATGACATAGAAATAGCTGTTAATCAAGTGCCATCAAGTATTTGCCCGGCTTCTTATGGAGAAATGTGCGTGCAAGTCCAGAGCATCCTGAAAAATGTGTTTTGGCTACTGGAGTCAAAGAGTAGGCCATATTAATTATTTACTCCATAGGTTTCAGATTTATGGGTCTCTCCCCATTAAAGTAGATAGGAGCCTGGTCTTGTATGACTGGAAATGGGCTTGGGAGCATTGCCAAGATAACCACCGACTGGACAGGCTTGATAGGGTATGGCCATCTCAAAATGGACCACACACCATCTTTCACACTCAAAGCTGAGAAATGACTAATATATGAGTCTCTTATTTACATTTTTGATTGGAAGTTTGAGCTGTGTTGTTCTTTGTAGATGGATGTACCTGTATCCCCGATCCCTCGGGCACAGTGATTTTCCACACACAGCTCAGGCTGTTCAGATAGGGCTCAGGGTAACCAGGAGACAGAATGGTGCCTGTGCGCTGGGTCAGATTTCCCCCACAGGGAACTGAAATACGACAAAAAAGTCATTATAAGTAAACGCAGAAATAACACACAGGTACTGGCTTCTCTGATGGAGCTCCCATGGCCAAACATCTGGCAGCTGCAGTGGAGCGCATAGGTAAGCATCTGTAGTATCTGTGTTATGAGTGTGTGCGCAGATCCGTGCACAGTGTACCTGCAGCGGCACCTGCACCGTAGTGTGTGTGTGTGTGTGTGTGTGCATAGTGCTGGAGGCCATGGCAAGCTTGTTAGGGAGGCAGGGGAAGGTGTGTGAGACAGGCTCCTCTCAGGAGGAGAACCCTCAAGCCTATTTGCCATCGCTCCTCTCCCAGAGCGCCAAAGAGAAAAAGTGTGCCAGCTACAGTGGACCATTTCAAACTCTCATACACACACACACACACAAAACCAAAAATGAAAGATATTGAATACACTCATTCACTAGTTTGGTTTATACACTCGACTTTAGAACATGAAGTAAACTTGGTATTTAATCCATGGAAAATGAGTGCGAGTTACACACAAAAATTTCCAACTATTCCACGTGATTCTAAAATTTGCTCAGTGGTAACCTCATTATCAAGATGAGGACATTAAATAATGTATGATGCTGCAATGGCAGTGCAACATGTTAAATTATTCGGTTACTACAACTTCTAAGATATTTTTAAAACAGACTTTTTAAGACGGTTCATTGAATAATTAATCCATTCAGAGTGCATAAATATTGTTCAGATTGATTGTTGCCTAGACTATAGACTATTTGTATGTCACATTTGTTATCTGATCTTTTATTTAATAGTTATTCCTTATTTATTACCTCATAACATAAAATGTTGGAGATATAAACTGCATCCTAAACGGCACACTTTGCACACTTTTAGTGTGAGTATTGTGTTCAGAATTGAAATTAAACAAGCTAATGCCCTATTTATACCCAAACAATTTGCTCAAATGATTGAAAAGAAGAACATGTGGACTGTTGGAGACATTTTGGACTCACAGTCACAGCCTGCTCTAAGTAGTGTAAGGGGTCACCAAAGGCCAGTATGGATTAAATTTGTCTAAATAACAGCAAGCAGAATGGAACCAGAAATGCCAATTTTGGTGTTCCCGAGCTTACAAGTGTGGTCTTTCTTTTTAAGGATGTACCAAATAAAACTCAAAACCAAATACAGACTATTCAGTCTCCAAATCAAGTAGATTTTGCAACCGGCTACATGTCGCTAATGCTAGCAGCATCTATGTGCCGTGTATTCGCAACACGATTGATAGATAAGTGGAGATGCCTCCTTGTCCTGTTTGGTTGATCCATAACATCTGTTTTTTTCCTCACATTTATACAGCCTAGGGCTCCACACTGACCAGTGTTTTTCTTCTAACTTTATTGCCAGCTGATATAATATGAAGAGCACTTAACCAAATAGTGCACAAATGTGTGCTTGACTTAAAATCACTGATCCCACTTTGAGGTATCCGTGGTATATCATATGAAAGTAACGCAGTGACAGTGAACATGAACACAACCTGAAAGTACTGTATAGTACATTAGACTTGCTGAGAATCTTATACTGACAAAATCTGCAAGATCAAGAAATGTCTAAGTGATATGACGTATGTACATTTAACATTTTCAACAGACAAGACATACTGTACACTCAGCAAGACTCCTAACTCTGAGTGCTGGTGCCTGGGGCAGTACAAGTGTGCAGTCAGGATGAAACCACTGCCAGCCCCAGGGGTGTTTTCTCACCTATGCAGCTGGGGATGGTGTTGTTCCACTGTGCCAGGGCATTAGGCACTGTCAGGCACTCGATGGCACTGGGGCCTTCCAGCACGTAGCCTGCGTTACATTCGAATCGCACTACAGCTCCTACAGCAAAGTTGTTTCCTGTGCGTCTCCCGTGCCTGGGCTCTGGGACCGAGCTGCACTGAGTTGCACTGGTTCTTGGGACGGCTAGGAGAAACGAAAGAACATTGTGCAGCTAGTGATACTGAGAAACATGTGCAGCTAGTGATACTGAGAAACATGTGCAGCTAGTGATACTGAGAAATGTCTGTGGAAAAAAAAATCCATGACCTATAACTTTAAAAGAAATCTCCCTGACCGCATTTTTTTGTTGATGCGTTTTTTTTTTGGTTTTTTTTGGAAAATAAACCTTTTCTTTGCACCAATACTGTGCATTGGATTTGTTCCTTGGGCCCTTGACCTGCACATTTCATATTTCATATTATATCACTACTGAACTCTTCACTCTGATTGGTCAGAAGGTGTGATTAATTTTCTATAACTGCAGCTCTCTCAGTAGTGCTGGAAGTAATTCAAAGCAGGTTATATTAATGTGTTCATTCTAGTATGTTTTAATTTACACGCACAGGGGCACTTTTTGGTGGACACGCCACATAAACGAATTAAAAAAATAAATTGTGTAATTATTGATATGGAGTTTTCTGTGAAGAGATTCTTATTTAGCATTTTTGGAATCATTGCATTCTAACAGTCAGGGATAAAGCTGTTACTTTGAGTTTTCTGAAAGGAAAATTTTCAGAACGGAACACTTTGTGCTTTCTGGTTTCTCAGTAACAAGACAAAAAATGCATCATGTCATATTACGTTCAAGAGAGAAAAAGTGAGGATTATGAGGGAAATACTGTTTATTTCTGTTCTAACATAAGTGATAATTGAAACTAACTTGTTTCACAGGCGTTCCACAACATTACATGTAATTATAAATAGAAAAAGTACAATGTTTTGTACCTAATAAATTAAAAACTGTGACCTTTGGCAAATCATCATGTTTTATCCCTTACATAATAATCCATAGATTATTTTTTGCTGCTGAACTGAAATTTCTAAAGCACACTTGAGTACATCTTTATCATATTAACCAGATTTATTCTTTTTTTACCTGCATAATTCATAGAAACGAAAGAGTTTATTGAAATAAATTTAGCTGGATATAGATCTATCCCATCCCTCTAGATATATGACTAAAGACTATGAATTTTACTCGCTCTTTATAATTTACATATTTAATTTATTTCCACATACACTTGTTTGTGGACTCTTCATCAGAGACTTATACACACATCTACACAAAGACTAAGTGATGATGTAAAATGCATGTAGGGAATATGCAGGGCTAAAGCACTGTGAAGAAGAGAAACAGTACAATAATACCACCTCAGACTGTAAAAGCCAGGTCATCTGTTACAGAGATAGAAAGATTGTGGTGCCATGCTGTGAGGGAAGCCCCAAAGCAGCCACAACATTCACTGTGCCATTTGTTAGTGTGTGTGTGCGTGTGTGTCTGGATATGTGCGTGAGAGCATGTTTAAATTATTCAGTTCCCCCCCCCACTTTGGGGCCTACAGTCCTAAAAATGGATGGTGATGGGACTCTCCAGTCTCTGGGTGGTAGATCTGATAAAGCAGCAACATGAACCGCAGCCAAACTTCACATCAGTACCTTGGTAGACGAGGTGAAAGCCTCTGGATGAGGACTGTCCTTTAGAAGTGAAGCGGATGAGGATCTGGTTGGAGGTGGCCAGTGGCAGGGACTCACCTGCATAAGAAGTGACCATTTTATTGATTAGAGTCACAGCTTTCATCACTGGTTGCATTAATGATCACTGCTGAATTTAAACGTTTGAAACACACACAAGGGTGCGTTTAATACTGTATGTAAACCTGAGCTAGTCATTTAATCTGTTTGTAACAGTTTGTTGAAGTATTTTATGCATTCATATACAGTACTATGTGCAGAATATTGCAGGAATATACCCATGGTTAAAAAGTAAATATAAATAATTCCAAATTCTTGTGGTGAACTATATTTATAGTTTCTTAAAGTCTGGCCAAAACACGATTATGAATTTTTTTGGCCAAAATTCACTTTTTTGTCTTTTCTTTGCTGTTTGCCAGAATTTATTCACAACAACATCCAACCAACACACATTTGTTGGCTTTTTATTTGATTAAAACATATCCAGAAACAAAACTGGCAGTGTCCTGATATCATCAAGGCACAAGTACAACAACTGCTACATGGCATTTATTTCCAGTTTTGCAGGAAGCTATAATTTGATGGAGGAAGGAAACGACTGCAAAGTGAAGCAAAGAAATCAAACACAATAATAATTACCATTATTAGGCTGGGGTAAACAAATCACATTCTCTCTACAATATTTTCATATCTCTAGAAGACCTTCCCTTCAACTACCAGCAGTTAAATTTTCCTTGCAGTGAAATCAATTTTCTGTGGCTCGGGAAATCTTTTTTGGACACAAATTTATGCATTATAGCTTTCATCCTTACATCCTTTCATCCTTACTCTCTCTCTCTGCTCTACCTGTGTATATCATTATTCAGCATAAGCTTCGTGTTTCAAAGTGTGTGTGGGTGTGTGTGTGAGCATGAGATGGGTGAAAAGAGTATGGTAGATGTTCTCACAGTTCCTTGGGGCTCAGTGCGAGTTTTGCTGAGCCCAGATTTAGTATTGGCAGGTAGATCACAGATGAGAACATGACGCACCATGTACAGTCATGGCATGTGCTGGGTTACACCAGCACCACCACCTGAGCCTGGGGCACGCTGGGTAGTTATTAGAACATGGAGCTATGAGCAGCTGTCAGACTGGCAGCTAATAATCTAGACCGGAGCAAGGTGTAGGGAAGCCCTGACTGCTTATTTATTTACACCTGCAGCTTATTTCCGCCGTCCTATTATTATCATCGGCACTGCTGCAATACTGGACTGACACCGAAATCCTTCGTATGAAGAACTTTAATAGCTAGGCAGTGATGCCATCTTGGATGATGGCTCCTTCCTGTATGTACTTCATTTCTGCCTTGAAAGTGTAGTATAAAATACGCTGTGTAGTGTTTCATATTTTGTTATAGATATGTTAAGCTGCCTGACAAGTGACTGCAGAAATAGCTGTCACTGATGCCAGTATTTGATGTTTTTCCTGACATTCAACAAATATACAAGAGTTGGCAGAAATATTTTCTTCACTGGCAGCCTACACAATACTTTGTTTACCATGCTTGATGGAGTAAGCAAATCTTCACAGACTCCATACACTTTATGCCAATTTGGATGCGTGTCCATGGCAGAGTGTATACTCTACCCTAGACGTCCTGTATGTATATGCAGGCATTGTTCTTTATGTTAATCTAAGCAAAATAGATTGCAAATTTTTGCAATTGCAAATAGTTTCCAAGCAGGAAAACTACATGAGTAAGAGACATGTCACCAGGGACAAGCGGAATCTCAGTAGGAACAACGCTTGGATGCGCTAAGCGTGTGTCAGTGTTGACGTTAACAAGGTACTGTCAGAAAAGTGTTTTGTTTTTCTCCAAAGTAAAAGCTTTCTGCATTTAACTCTGCATTACTTTGCCTGCTTAACTCTGCCTTTATGAGCCATTAAGTCTGTTATGTTAAATGCAGAAACTCAGTGTTTTCCTCCTCTCGGCTACAGTGCACTCCAATAATTAAGAATTTGCACACAGTTACTGCTGCTGGTAAAAAGACCCAGAGTAAAGTTTAACAGGCTGTTCTCAATTATTTCAAACAGCAGCAGAACCACTGTTGAAAACCACAGCAGGGTTTCATTGAACTATGAAATGTATACAAGCTTGTGAAATGCCTCTTACTTTTGAAACTATGAATTTACTCTCTAACTTATACTCTCTAAAAATATAATCATATGTGTGACTGGAAAAAAAAAAAAAAAGAGAGAGAGAGAGAGAGAGAGAGAGAGAGAGAGAGAGACGCAGTGTATAGGCCAGGGGTGGGCCGGACATGGAGAAATATTCCAGTGAAATATTATACTTGAAAAAATCCTGAACTTGTCACAGCAAGCAAAATAGAATGTTTAATGATCTGGACAGTGAAGTACAGGTTTATTCTCCCTGCATCAGATTAAAAATAAACATGTCTAAACATGGGCTGACCTGAATGAGACCCTGAGAGTGAGCTCAAGACCCGGGCATGTTGCGTTGGACCGTCGTAAACTTCCACCACATCGTTCAGAGCCGTCTGGAAGAAGGCAAACTGGCTGAAGACCACTATCACGACCGGACATGGAGGGACAGACAAAGGGAGAAAGGCAGATGGGGTGAAAAAAAAAAAAAAAAAGAAATGACATTTTTGACAGAAGCACTTGTAAACAAACCTCTGGACTCATGACTCTACACCCGCACAAACCATAAAAAAAAACATTTAAAGCGACCTGGTTTATGACAACACACTGTATTTTTTTTCGTTCAGAGCTATTAGAACATGCCCAGGAATGTGCCTTATCTATCTCTATTTCCACAACGTGTGCCTCAGCCAGGTGAAAATATGTTCCTGTTTGAATCCAACGATGCTGTGATGCCACAGGGCTCTTCGAATTGCCCAAATGACCTCCACCTTTTATGACACAGACAACAGCGTCCTGTGGTCAAGTAACACCTGCTGGTGCGAAATGAGCTATGGCTGCATTCACAAACCCTCCAGCAGCTACTGAGTTCTCATTTACTCTCTTCATCAGATGGAGGGAGGGAGAAACAGCACGTGATGCTGTATGATACAATATGTCTATGAAGGTTTTCAGCCATGCAGGTCATTTTCAATGTTAAAGCAAATGCACAACTCATAGAAACTTCCGGCCTGAGTTATATAAACCTGAATAAAGACTGACTAAATAATGAAGTTTGAAACCTTGGCTGGACTGCACAGGCCTACTTTCTACTTTCAGTATGCTGTTGTGTGTTTTTTTTTGGTTGTTGGAAGATTTTATTGGCTGTTACATGTTGATTCTATTTGACAGTAAACCTTAGGTGCTGTTATTTGTAGCAAAAAGTACAAATTATATTCACATCTCCAAATGATTGTAATGAAGTGGACACAAGTCCAGACTACATGTGTTTTTTTTTTTTTTGCTATTTGGCACATAATGATATGAGAATTTAAAACAGGAGATCATATAGGCAAATCAGTACCACTGGTGTATCAGTGTAAAGCTGATCCTTCTGACTTTGAATGTTTATGCATACCATAATCGCTGGGCACGACCACTGAGTAGAGACACGTTCTCCCATTGCTGTAGTTTCCAGGATAGCCAGGGGAGAGCACGACTCCCTCCAGCCCAGAGTACTGGCCACCGCACAGAGCTGTGAGACAGAGAGAGAGAGAGAGCGTATTAAACACTAATTTTCTGTCTTCCCCATCTCCTCTCCACCGCTCCCTCATTCCGCTGATCTTAAATTACTTTCCTTGTCTGATTGCAGAACTGCTCTTGTGGATGTCCCCAGTGTTTGCCAAAGTGAAATTGCAATGTTTTCTAAGAGTCTCTATGGATTAGACGTGTCTTTCCCTCTCTCCAGGGGAACAGTGCACAAGACAGTACAATCTACAAGCAAGCTGGCATACCTGCGGTTTTAATACAATGACTTTTTTTTTTTTTTTTTTAAACGTGTGTGCTGTCATTTTTGAATCCTTACTCATTTTATATATTATGTATTTCAGGCATTTCATGAGAGAGAGTAACATTCATTTAGATGTTAGAATATTCATTAAATTCCTTCAAAATTACAAATTTGGAATTACATAGTGTATATAGTACAGATGAAGGTTTTTTTTTTTTTTTTTACCTATACAAACAGGTTTTGGTTTGTTCCAGGTGGGTTTGCTGTCTGTCCCCATGATGCAGGTGAGGATGGCTTCTCCCTCCAGTGTATAGCCGCTATCACAGTAGTAGGTGACCGTGGAACCAAGCTTCAACTCCGTGCCAATTCGAGTCCCGTTCCGGACAAGACCTGGCTCAAAGCACGACTCTCTGGGGTTCTCTGTGAAAGAAATTAAATGGGAAAGACATTGAGAAAGTGGAAAAAAAAAAGAGAGAGAAGCATTAGCAGGAGACAGAAAGGGCAAGTGTGGACGATTTATGACTGTTCAAATCAGTGATCTTGTAATATTAGTGAAATAGTAGAGGGTCCATAAACAGTTAAAGGTCAGCATTGGGACAATTATGTTGATTATCCAAAGAAAGGAGTCCTAATTCAAACAAGATGCACTCTGTATAAATAAGCGCACATAAGTATGTGCACAAGAAAAAAAAAACCAAGTTGACACACACTCTCACACACAAACCTAGAGCTGTTCTTCATGCTCTGATTCCCCCTCCCATTCGCCCTATCCTGATGAGGTGCACGTTTGTTCTTGTAGCAGACACCGGAGAGATTGAAAGTGACACTAGGCTGGACGAAGGCCTGCTGACTACACAGAACAGTCACTCAGATTGGACTTATGTGCACCCGAGTGTAAGAGAAGAATCGGAAAGAAATTAGAAATCAATTGCCATTTCTATGTTCCCATGAGAAGGGAAAGTGCAACTGATTTTGATGTGCTTTCTGTAAGAATTCTATAAGAAGAAGAGTCCATGCCTAACTGGAGCTCAAGTTAACTCACACACACTAGCTATGTGAGAGAAACAGGCTTGTGCTCATCATGGCTGAGAGGAGCACTGACGCAGGTCTGCAATCTGCTCCACGCGGCCAAGCACACACAACCTGCAGCCTGACAGCTGACATTAGCAAGCACCTGGCCTCACTGCACTCCCACACCACAAGCCTGGCGCTCGCCTGTAATTAAGACTGGACTGCAGCCTTGGCCCTGAGGAGTAGCACAGGTGTGTGTGTATGTGCATGTGTGTGGGCCGCAGTGTGTGTCTGTTTGTGGCGGTATGCCTGCTTGTGCTTTCTAAGTGTTTGATCTGGCAGAGAGCACTGAGATATAATAGAGTAGTCGTGACCGTGTGTGTGTATGTGTGTTTATTTAACTATCGGTCAACCCTGCCGAGCCCCTATGTTGCACCTCGGAGGCCAATCAAACCCAGCTTGGGGCCTGGGAAAACCTGATTGGTCTGTTAAGAGGTTGATGGTGCCTGAAACCTGATCCAAGAACACTGGCCTGAATAGCGGTGACCGACATGAGCCAGGGCCAAAGCAGACACACACAACTGTTCAAAAGAAGCCACCCATAAACAAACAAGCTAAAGTGTGCATGTTTTCCACATCGCTGCTTCATTATAATTCATTAGTGAGGCAATAAGGGTCTGGAGTTGTAGCTTTTGAAGTGGCACAACTGAGTCCATTTGGTCCACCAGATTGAGAGGACACTGTTTGCCTTTTCACTATACACAGCTATAAAATATTCTCTCACTGAATGTGGTGCGTTAGCCTGCATCAATGTCTATCTCAGTCAGCTCCTAGTGTAATACTGCTCATTTAGAGTTCAATAATTTTACAGGACAGTAGGATAGTACAAACAAGAGCTTTTAGTAACATAAGTTAACTAAAGAAAAAAAATATATCACAAAATATATTGTTCAAAAGTCTTAGGCATATGTAAAGAAATTCTTTTAGAGCGAAGATGCCTTCAAAAATAACGAAATTAAATGTTTCTTCATTCGACCCTTTGCTTTAAAAACAAAACAGTAGTCTCAGGCACAATGTCTGCGGTTTTATAAGGAAATGAGCTGTAAGCTTTACTGAGCATCTTGCAGAAGAAGCCACAGTTCTTCTGGAGACTTTGACTGTCACACCTGCTTCTTATTTCTGCAGCAAAACCCAGCAGCCTTCATTATGTTTTTTTTTTTTTTTTTTTTTGGAAAAGTGGTCTCTTACATAATCTGCTGCTTTCTTTACTGACATACAAACATTTTTCTAGATCATTTTTTAGTTTGGAAATCTAAAATGTTTTTGTACTGACTCGATAATGCAGAAGTCATAAAATGAAAATCTATAACAAAGTTTGTACTAAGAAAAACAGGGTGCCTAAGACTTATGCACAGTATGTATATATGTGTATGTATGTGTATGTATGTATATATATATATATATATATATATATATATATATATATATATATATATATATATATATATATATATATATATATATATATAATATATACATACATATACATACATATACACACACACACACACACACTGTATATTTGATGGAAAATATGCTTCTGAATCTTTATGAAATCTATTTAACAGTTCAGTGTAATATGCATTGCACAAAACACTTCAGGGTATGCTGGTATAATCAGTGACAGGATGGTGCGAGGCTTTACCACCTGGGAGTCCTTTACACCATGACATTTTTCCAACGATAATGACACATTCTACCTTTTACTCATTTTTAGTTATGTTTAATTATGTGGTAGGTCTGTAGTTCGTAGTTCATGTTATCACTTACCTGTGATTATAGCACCTATCTCTCTTATGAAGTTAATAAAACAAACAAAAAAAAAATGCCTGAAAGCACAGCCCTCTGACTGATGACTATTAGTCTTAGATTATTTGGAGAGCCCACAATACAAGTTTCTGTCAATGCAAAGGTTCCACAGAAACGATAACATTAAAACCAGAGCAACAATATAATCCTGTAATATGAATTAAACTATTGCCAGAGCTGCTATTATAGAAAATTAATCAACACCTTCTGACCAATCGGATTCAAGAATTCAATGGGGCATTACAATAGCAAGAGCCACAGCTGTTTATTTGGAACTTCTTATTCTGACACACTTACCGAGAGCAAACACTGACACTGTAACTTCTTACACTTCTAGGCAACAGAGGTAATTTGTGTAAGGGATATCCAGGGACAGATCTGTTCTCCAGTTCTACTGTACCTTAATGAGCAAACAAGCTGAATCATGGTCACTGGGAGCACACAGGGCTAACAGGCATTTGTTCTTATTTATTCTGAAGCATTATTGACCAAATCTCAGCTTTAGCACAAGCACTACAGCTTTTCTGTACAATTCTAGCACCTCTTTTATATTCAGTTATGCCTGATACCTAGCGGTTGATAATTACCTAGAGTGTAGAGCTGAATAGAGAGGAATCAAAAGCACAGTCGAATAGCCTATTTGTTAAGAAAACCAATTTACACCACACTACTTACTCATTGTAAGTACTCATGCAAAACAAGCAGATGAACAAATTTGATGCATAGTAAATAGACAGAGCAGGATTTAATAGCTATTTGACCATATATTACTTTCATCGTTTTATCAGCTCTGTCATATACAGTCAAATTCAATCAAGAGCTTAATACCACAGAGCCCCTTCACATGGCTCCTCTAACTAATTGACTGCTCCCACCAGGAGGGGGTGCCGTACCTGTGTACTGCAGGACAAAGCCATTGCTGCTAAGCGAGGCATCACTTCGGAAGGCCAGGAAAAGTCTATTGGAGCTACTCTCTATGCGGTCTGGGACATCAGTGCCATAGAAGCTTCCCAACAGTGGGCTGAGAGAGTCAGGTCCATCGTATATGTGCAGGAAGTCATAGCTGGGCTCTAGGCTAAAGCTAGGGAAAGACAGAAAAATGAATGATTCTTAACCTTAAAGTGCTATTTACAAGTGATATTTGTCAAGTATTTCGGGGGTCCATGCTTATTGTGAATGATTATGGGCTATATTCAGAGTTGGGTTAAGCACACAGTCATATTCTAATATTGAAAATGATTACAGCTGTATTCAGACCTCTGATATAACTCCAGGCTTAACCACTATTGATAGTGCGGCCAACAATTAACTGTCACTGGATGATAAACGCAAAACAATAGGATGTGCTGGATCAAGTGCTATTTTATAAGCTGCAGAATAACAAGGATGGAAACCACATTATTAGATTAAACCAGATTTGCCTGCGATAATTACAGTTTAGACTATTTGTACCACAACACTGAGCAAAATACTAGACTCCTATTAGATGTTTATTTGAATGTTGGCATCTTCTCGTTCATATATCATTACTTTTTAGTCTTTTATTTTTTATTTATTTTATTAAATTGCGCCTTGCTTTCATCTGCTTTGGACCGCATTTCATTTTTTATCTCTGGCTTAGAGGCAAGTGCTTGTGTTTATCTAGGTATTATCGAAAAATCTCAGATGCTGCTACGCAAGAAAAATCTGGCAACCTCAGAGGTGTGAACGTCACAGAAACCAGAAAATCAACTTAATCACGTGCGTAAGCCGACTCTGAACACTCATAACTTTTCTCACATACATATTAAAGTAACATTTGGACTTAAGACGCCGACTCTAAATATGTCTGTAGGAGTGTAAAGACAAAGTGTTTGCTTACTGGTTGAAAGTGAGAGAGATGATGTAGTCTTGGGTGACAGTGACTGTCCAGTCACACTCCCTGCCATGAGGGTAGGGCTCTGGGTATTCGGGGGATAAAATCAGCCCACTCGGGCCAGTCAGATTCCCCCCACATGGAGCTGGAACACAGGCCATAGAAGCACGTTTTCATTTTATGACAAACTGCAATCAATACAAGTGCCTAAAGACTCACTGAAACAATGATTAATGGCCAATGGCCTCCTACAGAGTTTAAAAGCTACAGCAATCGAGTCTTACTCAAACATTTACATTTCACAATCTGCGTTTTTGCTACAATTCATATTGACTCATAAATTGTGTTCTTTTGACACATCTTTGAAAAAACTCACAATCGATTGTTCCTTCCTACTCTTCCCATTCCTATTTATCTTGAATTATTTCTCATTTCATATTCCTGTACATTTTATTCAGTTCATTTTATTCAGTTCATTTATTCTTATTAGATAAACTTGGTCAATTTAACCTTAAAAGTATTTATGCAAGGTCCAATCTATTTTTTTTTTGCTTTGCTAGCACAAAAACCTCTATATTGAGCCAGCAGGCAGAGGATGCTAATGTCTGTTGACATCCGGTGCTGGGTTTTTATACGCCCCTGGATTTGTTGGTGGTGCAACTCAGTTTGCATGCAAACTCAGTGTGGCTTTAATTGAACAACGCAGCTAATTACACACTCTTAATTGCTGTTGTTAATTACTGTCACTTTCGAAAAACAAACTTAGAATTCACAGGAGCCAACAAGCTTTGCCAAATACTTATTTTTCACTTATGGTACTATCTGATAGTTTCGAATTAACCTTCATTGTCAGCGTGTTAAAAGAAAATTGAAACATTTTTCCCAAATATTAATTTACTGAAAACAACCACAGCATTCCTGGGCAAATAGTTTTTTTTAATGTGTGTAGTGCAGAAAGTGGTTACCTGAGCAGGTGGGTGGTTCAGGTTGCCAGAAGAAACGGTTGTTGATCTCAGTGCAGGTGATCTTATTGGCTCCCTGTAGGACATAACCAGGATCACACTGGAACAGCACATAGTCCCCCGGCTCTTTACTATCCCCACTGCGTGTGCCATTAGTAGGAAATCCCGGGTCGTTACAGGATGTAGCTGTGGACACTACATAGGGGGGGAAGAAGAAGAAGAAGAAGAAGAAGAAAAAAACAAACAAAAAAAAACAGACTCATTAATCCTTCCATGCCATTTACTACTTAGCAATGGATTCCTCATTAACCCTGGCCATGTGTTTTAATTTTACAGCAATGCAAACATAGATATAGGAAATCTATGTGCTGTATTAACCACTGCTGCTAACTACTTTCATGCATCGACGCCCTGACACGTGAGAATGTTGAGAATCAGTCATTAGCCATCTACGTCTATGGAGGTTAGGTAGCAAAACACTGATAACTTTAACAGATATTCAAAGTGAATGACAAATTGTCATGATTTATAAATGATTTTTCATTTCTATCAGTCTCTAGAAACTTTATTGTTGCTTTTGACCATTTCCTGTTTCCTGTTTTTCCTGAGGTATAAATAAGAGATTGGACACATGTAGAGTCCCATTTTAATTTATGATCATTGGGAAGTAATTTATTTTTAAACACAAAAGATACTGAGCATTGTTGATTTGCACAAGTCATGTAATAAATTTAAAATAATACAAAATCAGTTAAATACCATTAAGAATAACTTATATAGTCAGAAGCTACTACAGAATATACATTAATATTCATAACACTTGGATAAGCCTAACTCATTACGGCAGGACTAGTCCCAGTGAACCACAAATTTGATCGTGAAAAAAGAAAGAAAGAAAAGCAAGCAGAGGGCATTGGATCAATATCCTGAGACTACAGTTTGGTGCTGTCATTCTTGGAGGATCATAGCCTTGCAAAGCAGACAGATTAGCCTCATATTGAATTTTGTAAATCTTCGGCCCGGCAGGGACTTATCCATACTATTTATTCAAACATCTGTGCATCTTCTCCACATACGTGCCTCATGCTAATTCAAGTTTAGATGCGGAAAGGCAGAGGGAGTTTAAAAAAAAAGACAGACACACACAAACTCACACATAACGAGAGATGTAGCTTTTTCTCCTTTCTGTAAACACAGAGACATGCCTGAGTTTTTTGTGCAGTACTAAATATGAATTGAGAACATGTCAGAAGAGTCTGGATCATAAGGGTAGGAAGACTGGTTGGCTCAGGTTTGGTTTAATTGCAGACAAGATGCTAGCTCTGCCGGACTGGCCTACAGTGCATTTTCTGTGAGAAAGTCAGAAAAGCAGCCTCTGATCACTGGTTGTGAAATTTGTGACGCTTGTGTTTCCATTGATAACTAAGAGATTCGGTTAGCTGGGTGACTTCACCTCTCTCTCAAACTAGCATCAGCCTTCTCTTTTAGAGGATGATGCAGGATACACGTGCAAAATCTGCAATCTGCTATTGGCATTGTAGCACGCAGTTGAACAGGTGTGGTGTGAAAATTAACAGATGGAAATCCACTGAAGGGGCACAGTGTTGTCACTCAAATCCTTTCACGCCAGTTGTGTTGGCTGAAACCAATCAGACTGCAATCTCCTCCAGACTACGTGCAGATTGAGACTGCTTTATTTCCAGCTGTTCCTGCAGAGCTCCTTACCTCTGGATGCGAGAATGCCTGATTAGATAACTCTGTTCCTCCAGGGCCTCTTTTACATAGTCTAGAATGTTTTAACATTCAGATACAAGCATTTTGAAAATGTAAAATTTAGAAAATTTCTCATGAGGCAATATTCTAGACATTTTGAGACTAGACATATAGAGAGATATCTTGCAGCAGTGTCTTACTTGAAAAAACATAAAAACTAAAAAATATCAAACAAAATGTAAAATACATATAAAATACTATAATTATATAATATAAATAATATTATATGAATATAAAATATATAAAAATTATATGATCATAAAATATAATATAATATGATTTCATTTTTTTTGGATATGCATTAGATAAATAACAGTATAGTTATATGGATTTTCTACTTTCCTGAAGAAAATTCAAATTCTCCATGATTATTAAAAAAAATACTATTATTAATAATGTAACACTAAATGTAATCAGTATATAAATATATAAGATATATATCTTAACTTTTGCCTGTGCCTTATATCTCAGTTATAATTATGCATTTTAAATGCAGTTCAGTGAAATGTTCATCAATTATATGAAAGCTGCTTTATTATTAACCCGTCACATGCATGAAAATAAACAAACAAACAAACAACAAAAACAAATAGAAAGGAATTGATTGATTGATCTTATCCATTTGGTGGCCATTTTGCTCCTTCAAACAAAACACACCTGAGAACTGCAGAGCGAAGCCCTGCTTGCTGGTGAAGAAGTCAGTAGTGAACTGCAGGCTGATGGAGTTGAAGGTGCTGTGGAGGTCCAGAGGCAGACTGGAGCCACTCAACTCTTTGAGAAGCACACCGCCGTCCTGAGGCCCATCCCAGATCCGCAACACATCATGCACCTCCTCCGTGTGGAAAACCAGAAAGTGCAGCCTGAACCCACACATGCACACGCACACACACGCGCACGCACACACACGCGCACGCACACACACGCGCACGCACACACACACAGAGAAAAAGATCAGAGACAGTAACTGAAATGCACAACTATCATCTATCAGCGGCTCAAGTGTGATTGCACTGACAGAATGGGGATTGCATCCTTGTTGAAATGACTATGTACGCAGATTTAGTTCTCAGTGAAGACGCTTTCTATACCTTTTTCCCTGGATGTTTTATTGCTACACAGATGAAGGTACATAGATGATAACATCAGCTATGGAACAGCTGGACTCTGAAAGTGACACTTGATCCACTAGGTAAATAGAAAGAGAGAGATTGATGCAGAGGCTGAAGAGAGGTTTCAGTGACAGATGGCAAATGCAAACACGAGGCTGAAATAAATAAAGTGCTGCTGCTGCACAAGAGTCAAAGGAGGCAGCTGCTACTGGTGATGAACCTCAGGTGTAAAGAAAGAGAGAGAGAGAGAGAGAAAGAGAGAGAGAGAAGAAATGTATAATTGAGGCATGTGATTGGAACACAGGCCCAGATGTAACTCGAGTCAGGTATATGTGCTAACTGGAGAGTACACAAAGTGTAAGAATGTGTAAATTATTAGTAATGTATAAATGGGTGACCCATATAGATATCGGGTGACTGGCGTTTTACACATGGATCACTTCAGCCGATGAGGATGCACTGCTTTGCTACAATGTACAGCTCAGAGTGTCATTAAGCCTGAATGCACAGGTAACTAAAAATCTTTTGTAGTTGAGCAAAATGGCATGGTATTATTAAATGAACCACAATACACATTACACATGCATTAGGGGCTGCATAGACTAAGTAACTAGTTTACACTTCACTATGACTCCGTTTCAGATGCCTATGAGGCCGAAGTTGAGCAGAAAGTCCTCCCAGACACTGCTGTAGTCATAGCATCCTAGGTCCAAGAAAGATTAACGAGCTACACAATATGGTCAAACATTTGTGGACACCTGACCATCACACCCATACGTGCTTTTTGAATATCCCATTCCAGATTATTCCCTGCTTTGCTGTTATAATAACCTCCACTCTTCTGAAAAGGCTTTCAACTAGATTTTGAAGCATGGCTGTGGGGATGTGCCCATTTAGCCACAAGAGCACTGATGTTGGGCGAGGAGGCCTGGGGCACAGTCAGCATACCAGTTTATCCCAAAAGTGTTCAGTGGGGTTGAGGTCGGGGCTAAGTGAAGACCAATCAAGGTCTTCCACTTGAAAATTGGCAAACCTTGTCTTCATGGACCTCACTTTGTGCACAGGGGCACTGTCATGCTGGAACAGGTTTGGTCCGCTTCATTCCAGTGAAGGGAAATTGTAACACTACAGCGTACAAACACATTCTAGACAATTGTGTGCTTCCAACTTCCAACAGTTTGTGTGTGTGAAAGCTCACATATGCAGGTGATGGTCAGGTGTCCATAAACGTTTGGGTATATAGTGTATAAGGCTCTGTTGATGGACATGAGCTTCCCCTGCTGTGCGCTCATAGTTCCAGAATCAAGAATTTCAGCAGAAATTTTGGCACTGCACTAAATATAAAATACTAAATTCTTAAATAGTGTAATATGATACATCGAGTTATTCTTTTGTGCATATATGGTGCTGATATTTATTTTGTATACCCTAAAAAACAAACCACACTGAAGCTGCAATTATAATTTGTAGCCTACGAATGTCTGTTCATTGAAGTGAGCTTTTTTTTGTGGCCTTGCCATGGGCATCCACCTTCCTGCTCCACTGAGGACATCGCTCTGCCTCCTTGCTCCACTGAGAACAATGCTCCTTCTCCTTGCTTTGCCGTTTACGTCGCTCCCTCCTCTTGCTTTGTGGAGGACTTCCCTCACCCCCCTACACTACCCATCAGCCCCAGCACATCATATGCCTCACTAATCACTCTCACCCGTGTCTCGTTATGCCTTGACGGCATCACTATACGATCTGGTTTTTCAATGCCTCACCATCAAGCTTTTGCTGTAGTTAGTGGTGCTTCCGAAGGAAGCTTACTATTGTAATCTTGCATACTTATTATTTTTCTTCTTCCACACAAAACTTCGGCGCGTAACTCGTCCCGCGCCGTTTGACGTAGACCCACGAGAGAGGTGTCAAATCATGCGGGTTGTTGAGGAGAGGTGTGCTATGACTTTTATAAGCGATCGGCCGGACGGTGGTCGCACAATCGCACAACAACCGGTCAAAAAAGTCCCATAGGATAACATTGGGTCAGATCTTGACGAGCCGTGGCTCGGAGACGGAACGTCACAGAGACGTGAGAATCGCCAGGGTCGAAGAGACTGGGAGCCTGTGTGAGAACTGAATGTTTCTTGCCTTGTATCTACAGTTCATGTTAATCTTGCTTTTATGGTTTCATTTGTTTTTGTACTTTACACATTTAATCATCTGCACTTACATCCGCCTCCTCTCCTGTTCCTGACAAACAATCATAGATTCATACATAAGTCATATCTCATTCATATAATAAAAACAGATTTTAGTGGTGGTGTAAACACTAAAGACTAATCCCCATCTTATTTTCTTAAAACATGCTTTTTCTCAGTATTGTTTTTCTTCCTTTACTACTGCACTTTCTTTTTCCTACATCTCTCAGTGGCCTGCTGGGAGAAGTGAACATGGGGTGCTGTGTTGGCCACATGTACGCAGCCTATCAGATTTGAATAAGATGGGACCTGTGTGTGAGTGAGTGTGTGAGTGTGTTTCAGAGACAGAGAGGGAGAGGGAACAACTGATAAAAGAGCCTGCTTAAACAAGTCGGTATGAAAGGAAAAACTGCCTTTCGTTTCATCTCCACTGAGACCAAAATATTTCCCTTGCTATCGTATTTTTTTCCCTCCATTTTCTCAGACGGAAAAAAAAAAAAGAATGTGATCGACACTGACAAAAAAAGTTGCTCTACCAACTAACAAAAAGCCCATTTTACTTGAGAACTTATCCTGTTTTTTCTTTTTTTTTGTGAGCAGTGTCACCTTTTTGAAATAGTGCAGTGAAGTATGACTTCACTTCCTGTGTTTAAGTTATAAAAGAGCTGAAAGAGGAAGCAATTCAAATTCAAAGCAATTCAAAAGGTAAGGTTAGTAAGGCAGTAACAGTATAACAGAAGAAGAGCTGTGAAGAGCAAATGAATACCAAACAACGCAGTTTGAACTTGACACACACGAAGTACTAGTTTAAGCGTGCACCTAATACTAGTGCTGTACGAAGGCTTTAACACTATTGCAACTGATGTCTTTTAGTGATTTAGAGAGAAGATGCTGTCATGAAGAGTAGAGCATCAGGAAGAGAACAAAAAAAAAAAAAAAAGTCCTTTGCCCCAGGTGCAAAGTTAACCAGCACAGTGTGGTTGCTGTGTTATTGATAGTCATTTTAATCTATTTTGCTGACAGATTGGTTGGTTATAAAGACCAGCATGTGAGCTGAATCAGCACATCTGAGCTCCTGGGCCCACTTTATCCACATGGTCCAATCTGTAACCTCATCAGGATCTCACAGCTCAGCCCTCTGCTAAAAGCTCCCATGAGACCTAGCAGAGCAGGTGTTTACTTAGGGACCTCCATCACAGTGCGTATGTCTGGTGTGTGTGTGTGTGTGTGTGTGTGTGTGTGTGTGTGTGTGTGTGTGTGTGTTAGCGTTACAATTTAGCATGTATTTTCCCCACTTAACGCTAATGTACATTACTGCATGCATTACAAAACCTGTGAAACAATAACAGGATGCAAGCATTCAAGTACAAAAAGCTTTGGAAAGTACAGCGGGACAGAATGAATGAAAGATGACATGAACAAGGAGCTCCATTTCTCCTAGCAGTAAGCATTAAGTCCTTGTGTGGAAACGTTCTGCCCACCTCGCCAGCTATCACGTTTATCAGCGGATCAGGCACATACAGCTCATCTCTGTGGCGTGACTCAGTCTGAATCTCATCTCTACTGTCTAACGCTGAGGATCTGTGTGCTCAGAGAGACAGCCGACAAAACAGCTGTGCTAACACGCATCCTGATAACAGTGCTCTGACGACGCAAGAACAGGCGAGAGAAGAGGGGAGTACGATAAATAAAAGTAGATTAGCAGAGAAGAAGAGAAGAGAAGAGAACAGAACAGACGAGAAAAGGAGAGAAGAAAATACAAAAAGGAGAAAAAAAAGATGCGAAGAGAAGAGAACAGGATGGAATAGAAAAGGATAGAAGAGATGAGAACAGAGGAGAAAAAAGGGAGAAGAAAATACAAAAGAGAAGAGAAGAGAAGGCAGAAGAAGAGGAGAAAGAACAGAAGATAAAAAGAACTGCAAAGAGAAAAAAAGGTAGAAAGGAGAGAAGAAAACTAGAACAGAATAGAAAAATAAGAGGAAAAAAAAAGACAGGAAAGCAGAGAAGGAAAATATTAAAAGGTGAGAAGATAGAGAAGAGAAGCAAGAATAGAAGTTAAGAGAAAAAGAAGAGGAAAGAAGAGGACAGAAGGTGAATGAGATTTGCTTCACAACTGCAGATGAGCCGCTGGATCCTCTGAGCTCTGACTCAGGCGTGCAAAGCCAGTTTCGGTACAGTGGCTTTACCGACTGTCTAATCCTACACGCCTCAGACACACTAGAGCTCAGACACGTGTGTGTGTGTGTGTGTGTGTGTGTGTGTGTGTGTGTGTGTGTGTGTGTGACAGAGATAGATACTGTCAGTCAGAAGTGGCTCTTGAAGGTAATTATCACCTTTGCAAAACACAGTTGGATCAAGGGTGGAGATGAGCCTGTGATGAGAAGATGAAAGCGGGATGAAAGGTGGTGTTCTCCTCCCATAAGCCTTGGAGTGTGTTGCATCCCCTCAGTGTAACACTCTATCCTAATCCTACCACTAAATACCCACAACACCTCCTTATCCATGCTCTTACTCCTTCATCAACTTCACGATACTAAAGGGACGTTTCCATTTCTGTGTATTACAAGAAAAAAGGTCCCTGCTGTAACTTTATCTTCTTATATCATAGTTACTTCCCTTCCCAATGCTGTCATCTCTGCACTACTGAGCCAAGTCCTGCCCTTCTCTGCATGTCGTGTCGGTTACTGCCCCTCTCTCGCACACACATACACCTCACTGCAGTCTTATTAAAGCCTTAACATTAGTGTTCGAGTTGTCCCAGTTCTAATGCATTGCAAATGATCTTGAATAATTCATCATGCAAGATGGGATCAAAAGGATGTATGCATACCTTGCAGTAAGGAGGTTAGACAATCATGTAATCACACATACACCCAAACACACACAATAACACATACACACACAAACACACAGTGTGGAAATCATACACTATATAGCCAGATGTTTCTGGATACCTGACCATCACACCTATCTGCAGTTCTTCCCCAAACTGTTGCCACAAAGTTGGAAGTACACAGTTGCACAGGATGTCTTTGTACACTGTAGCATTACACTTTCATTTCACTGGAACTAACATGTTCTAGCCGGACATCAGTGTCCGACACTCCAAAATCTAGTGGAAAGTCTTTCCAGAAGAGCGGAGGTACAGCTAAGAGGGGGGACTGAATCTGGAATGGGGTGTTCAAAAAATGCACGTGTGTGTGTGAGATGGTCAGGTGTCCACAAACTTATGGCCATATATTAATCCATTCAGAGAAAAGGACGCCCCTTGTCGGCAGCCCAGGAAGAAGGTGAGAGAAAAGTGGGAAGAAAGGGAGAGGAAGATAATGTTCTTCTTTCTTGTTAATGCTTAAACATTAATTACCCTATGAGTGTGATAGCTGGCCAGTAATATAAAGAATCTGTCAAACCGCTGCAGTCAGCTTGTGTAAATGTACAGTACAGACAGCCTGTCAGAGGAGCTCATTCACGTAATCTCATTTTCCGCGCATTTCTCAGCTATAGTGAGCATATGATGATGAATTACCCTCACCAACAAAGAGGACAGTACACTGGAATGTAACATGGACAGTAATACGGACTGATCTACTGAACTGATGTGCTGAAGCAAAACAGGTGCAGACTATTTTCCTCCAGCATTTACTGAAGGCATAATGCATCCTGATCTCTACTTAACTACTTGTATTAAATTGCTCTAATGTCACTCAGTGTCACTCATTTTGAATCACTCATTCATGTGACAAAACACACCACCATCCTTCAGTCCTCAGTGAAGGTGGGCAAAGGTAGGAGCAGTGCTTTTACTGCAAGGTTAAAGCGGTGCTATGTCATGAAAATGCATTTGAGACCGATCATACACATGATAGTCCATTCTGTATGTTTCTACATACAGCATGTACCTACATTTCAAACATTAAAAATATATGGTTCATACTTTGGAGAAGACGAGAGAAAACACAGGGCAAGAGACTATTTCTTGACAAACTAATGACAGGTTCAGCCTTATCTGAGTGCTATGGAGCCATGACGACCATTTCCAGGGTTATTTTAGGTTGGACAAAAAATAAGTCTGATGTCTTTAATGTTATATTAAATAGCTCTGGATACTGAGACATGCAAATAATTAGCAGCTCCTCCATTGTAATGAATGAGTTGTGTCTTTGCTATGTCACATGTGAGAGCTCATCTTGTTGGTTTTGCTTTGAAAACGTTAGCATAAAGTGGGTCAAAATTGAATTTGAATGAACTTGGAATGCAGCACCCAGATGGCAGATCCAAGGTGGCGTTGCTTGTAGGCAAAGCAATAGGGAAACAATGGCTGGCTCAACACAGTTTTCCCCACTGATCATCTGTAGGTTGCGTTACACATGCAGCCACGGTTTCCAAACTCCTCCTCCCATTTTTTTCACGTTCATAGTTTTCTATTGGTTTACATAGGATTACTTTTTTTTTAATCCACATACAGTGTTGAGTGTTGAGTAAAACTCCTTCAGACACATTTAACATCCAAAGTCCAACATCAAAACAACAAAAACGAAACCTTCTGGAATTGGAGCCATAATCTTTTCTTTGTCTTTTCAACTCACACTGTGCACACCAGAGTTCGTTTCCTTGCTTTCTCACTATGAGTAAACGTATCAAATTATCTGCACATAAAATGTATTAGACCATCAGATTATTATAAGCATGTGTAATTTTTGTATATTATACAATAAAAATCGATTAGCTTGATGAAACAAACTTAGTGCATGCAAAGCTGCTTTCCACATGTGTTCTTTATAACACTTCAGTGGGCTTTTAATTCTACTACTACAGTGTGCAATTGCCTCGTATTTAACAACACATCAAGCAAAAACAAAGACATGAGAGAGACAAAAACAGCTGTGTTATACAGATAACAGCTAAGGGCTTGTGGCCTTTTTTGGTTTTGTTGAAGTGCAAACAAAATAGGCTTTAAAAAGTTGTGATCAGCCCCTAGGAAATAAAAAAAAAAAAAAAAAAAAAACTCAATGTCTGTCTTGAGTATTCATGCTGTGAAAATGACCAAAACACACATTTCTATATAGATTCTACCAGCAAGTAATAACATGCCTTGAGAGTCTTTCTACAGTTAAACCCATATGAGGATGTGACAAAAGTTTAAAAGGCTGCTGGAGATTAAGGGAAGAAATTCTGATTTGATCACTTTTCCTCTGGTGCTTTCTTTTGGTGTTTGCAATTAAAACCTAATAGTAAATGATCAACAGTCTACAATGACTCAATTAAGATTAGATATAAAAATAACATGCAAGCTGTTTATGAAAAGTGGGCTATTAATTTGTTAATTTCTTTAATGACAATATTATATATTTTTTCTTTTCTTTTCTACAGGAGCCAGTTCCATGGGTGTTCATTAATAATAATAATAATAATAATAATAATAATAATAATAATAATAATAATAAAACGCCCAGTGGTAGCCTGCAAAAAGCCAGTGGATGATGCTACAGCTTATACTGGAAAAGAGCCAAAATGAAAAAAAAAATTTGTGTTTTGACAAAACTGTGCCAATTTAAGAAAACATTAATACTGTATGTTTTACCAAAACAACAGACATATTTCTGATTTAGGCTGCTTTCTGACCTTGCCTCGGGTAAATGAGGAGCCAGGTTATCACACACAGCAGTAAGTACAGTCAGTACTTTTAACTAAGGGCTTCTCTCATGATTTGATCATGTTTTTCAATGGTTTCAATACACACCATAACAAAACGGTTTACCATGATAATGATTTAATTGTTTGATGTAAAATTCAAATTAACACATGTCTACAAAATTTTCCAGAAATAACTTCTGTTTATTTTTTTTCTTAAAAGATTAGTCATTATTTGGTTATCTGCCACACCTGAAACCGCCCATCAAGTGCTGATAACAAGCTCAAATAAATGAAACCAGGACTGATGTGCAGGGAGAGATCTACACTATCTGATTCATTCTTGTAATTTTCTGACCAATGTAATCACTAGGGAAAGGAACGTCTACAATAAGGAACAGGGTGCTTAAGACTTTTGCACAGTGCTGTTTCTTTTCGAGGGGATTCCCCTGTGCCTGAAATTGATCAATGTGTGTGAGCCTGTAAAAAAAAAAAAATAATAATAATAAAATACAAGTAAAAATCATCTAATACAATGCAGTAAATCTAAATTCATTTAAGTACTTTGTTTTGTTCTGCTTACACATTATTGTGCATCTGCGATAACAAGATATTGATCTTGTTCTGCAGATGCTACTTCATCCTTATCTAGTCACAACAAAGTGCTTGGTTTATACGTCATCTAAAAACCCATGAGAAATGGCTGCTGCTGCATAACAAGAAGAGAGGAAATCCAAGGTCAGGTAACCTTCATCATTTTGTTTGTCACCTTCGATTTTTCTTCCAGTTTAGCTCCATATTTAACAAGCGTCTGGACAAAGGAGGAGGTCCTCTTATCGATATTCCAATTTTACTTTTAGTCCAGAGTGGCTTGAGAGCTCAAAACACTGTGAGATGATAACAGCCACCTACCTTCCCTTAATGACAGTAATTTGCTGACAAATAAAAATACAGAAGTGGCCTGTTTCTTTGGGATAACCTTCATGACCTTTAAGTTAAGTCTGAAGTACGCAGTCTGACTCGGAATAGAACAAAAACGAGTACTGCTGCAGGAACGAGTCTGGGAGCGGTCCAGAGTGCAGCTGAAGGACAGAGGGAAGAGTCTGATAAACAGCGCTGTTAGAGGCACGTTTCAATTAGATAGTGCCTGGCGCTGAGATTTCATGCAGAATTACACTGGCAAAACAAGCGGCAATTAAAGAGAGCGCATGTTCATTCATTAGCAGCGATTTACAGGGGAAGGGGAGAGGCCAACGTGTAGGACTGCCAAAACACTAATGCCCTCCTAACACCCCCCAGCCCTGATGACTTAGATAGCAGCCCGGAACAATACTGGCGCGCACACACACACTGACGGCAACCACACTGAAAGCCAATCATGGTTTGAGCTTATGCATAAATCTCAGAATATCAGGCAAGCCCGCGGCGACACACTGAGACAACCGAGACCTGCGCCAGAAAATTCCCACTGAGATTGTTAAAGAGTTAATGGTTTGAAATTCAAGGTCAGGTAAGAGATGAGAGGTAGGAAACATGAAGAGCTGATAATGATGTCAAAAGGAATGGATGAGGTAATGACAGGATAGGAAAGAAGCGACAGGTGGAGCGGGTGATACATACCCAATGGTGCTTCCAGGTGGAGCCTCGATGGTCCACACGCAGTGCAGATTGTGCTCATAGGGCGCCGGGTAACCTGGAGACAGGATGCGACCTGTGGGCTCGTCCTTGATCGTCCCACCACACTCAGCTAAACATGGCAAAAAGAAACACACACGAGTTATCTCAGGATTCCTACTCAGTACGTCTACATCATGTACACTATATTTCAACAACTCTACTGACTGTACATAGTAAATGTCCAACAGGCTGGGTTCCCTTTTGAATCCTGCTATTTGCCCTTGCCACTGTTAGCTATAGCTTTGCTGTTTAAACGTCTAGCTCTAGACCTCAACTACAATGTTTGTATTCTATGTTATCATTTCTTCAGGGATTTGTATGGTTGATGCTCCACATAAAAGGATTTTAAAAAAGTTGTTTAATTGATGTGAATTTTTCTAGGAGGAGACATTTATTAAGCATTTTGGAAGGAGTCTCCAGTGTCAGCACTTTGTAAGAGTCAGAGGTAAAGCTGTGACTTAGTGTTAGGCTTCTCTGGACTCCAGAGAGTCCTCAGGATTTGGTGTTAGTGGTTTCTTGGGGACACGATAAGCTGTCTCATTAACTTCAAGAGAGAAAGAGTAAAAAAAAAGAAGCTGGTAAGGGAACGACTGTTTGTTGCTGTTATAAGTGACTAACTTGTTCCACAATATTAAGCATAACTATAAATGGATAAATTGTTTAATGAGTTATTCTTTAATCATTATAAAAATGTTGTAGTATAATAGGGGAATAAAACACTTGTGGATGTGATGTTACAGGAAAATAAGCAACTTTGGAGTGGTTATTTTCCTGTAACAGCACACCTCATTGTTTTTTAATCCTTACTTAGCTAACATGCTCAACTAATGTTAACTGCTTGTTATCCTCTGTCAGGACTCACAAGCTTCTTGTTGTTAAAGCAATTTGACACTGCCACTTCAGTTTGTTTCAGATTGCATATAAACAGTTGCATACTGAATGTGCATTCATAAGTAATTCTAAAGGAAGTCTAAACAGAACCATTTTCAAGAGGCTATCGGGCACACTTAGTAACAGTAGACAAGAACAAAATTCTTTTGCACTTCAACATCCAGAGAGCTCAAATAAAACTATGTCCTTTGAGAGTGTGGGTTTTTGAGATCAGAGAGGACAGTGTGCTGCGGCCACAGGCAGACCGCAGTGCAGGAAACTCCACATTTCTCTCAGCGGGAATGGGATATAGTGTACTGAATATGATGCACTGTCATGTGGCCAAGGCTAGTATAACTTCCCGCTTTACAATAATACATTCTACATGGAGCCGGGTTTTATGAGCGATAGGAGGAATGGTGCAGTCGTATATCAAGGCCGGCATTGAGACATCCCCAGGGAGGGCACATTTCCTTTGGCTAATATCACTGATAGGGTTTCAGTAATATCTCCAGTGCCAGGCCAGGCTATCCATCTTGTTGGAGGAATGGTAGTGGTGTCATGCCACAAGGCACAAATCACTAGTTTGTCAGCAGGTAAGGGCCAGCAGGCACCGCAGTTAGAGTTTCACGCACCAGGAAGCAGTGAGCTCCTCACAGCCCCCATCTCACCCACCCTGAGGTGACACAGATCAAATGTGTACTTCTTTCTGGTGTACATCCATGTAGACGCAGACGGTGGGAGGCAGGCAAACACGTGACTCCTGTAGAGTCAAATGGTTCATGCATTTCTTAATGATCTGAGGTGACTCAATAACCTAGACAACTTAGCTTATCTATTTTGTGAGAGTTTTCTGAGGCTTTAAATTAAACTTATGAACATTCCTACAAGACTTCGGCAATATTTTAGCTGTAGAAATGTACACTAGGGGTGTAAAACCATGCCAATATCTGTGTGTGTGCATACGTATCGGTATCCAAATTTGCGTTTAAATCAAAAGTGGGTGTGGCCTAAACCAGAACTTTTTTTTTGTTTGTTAGTTTGTTTTTATAATTAAATATGAAACCTACCAATATGCCCCTGACAACACTAGAAAACCTGGAAAAAACCCAGAGGCAGAAATGACAGCACTGTCAGCATTGTCTGAATTCTGGCTCAGCCACTTTATCTCTTTAGAACCCATTGCCTGTTCATTCAGAATAATGCATTTGGTTACATCTCTAGTTAGCATTAGTTGTGTTAGTTAGTGGAATGGTGCCTGGCTAGCTCAGCTGGTAGAGCATGGGACCCTTAATCTTAGGATTCTGAGTTTTAGTCCCACGCTGGGCACCAACCCCAGCCACCGGGGGTGCACAGGCTAGTGCACTCACTGCTGGTCCCAAGCCCAGATAAATGTTGCATCAGGAAGGGCATCCGATGTAAAACCTGTGCCAAATCAATATGCAGACAATGGAAGGTGATCCGCTGTGTCAACCCCTAAACAGGCAGAGCAGAGCAGCCGAAAGGACAACACCAGTTGTGTTAGTTAGTGGTTAGTTTGTATCTGGGAATGTGTGAGCAACATTCTAAGGTACATTCTAAGAACACTTTAAAGCAAACCCTTTTAACATTAGAAGTGTTTTTTAATCATTGCAGGAATGTTCCATCTGGAACGCTACAGTCTGAAGCTGGGATTTCACTGTACGACACCTCAGGGTGCAGCTTGTCACACTGCATGACCTTCCAAAGCTAAATGCCAATGATGCCACTAATCTACTCAGTCTGAAAATGTTGACAAGCATGCAGTGCTCGGTTTGTGTTGCTAAAAATTTAGGAGAAAAAAAAAATGGACTAAGAGGACACTGGGGAATTAGTGTCGTTTCGATTACCTGGCTGTTTCCATCATGTTTATGTTCCAGTTTGTTGTTGGATTTAAACCGTTGTGACGAACAGCACATGAATATGTTTACCGAGCAATCACACCACGCCAGCAATATGATAGCGATGACAACAAAAAACCTTAACTGACTGTGCTATAGATTTATGTTACATGTACTTTTACCAGAGCGTCGTTAAATGCTCAAATCTCGGAAAGTAGTTCAAATTGTAGCATGAACAATAGGGAAATATTAATGCGCTCACTTTAATACATTATTGTTTCTATAGTAACAGGTCATACACAGAGACTTGTACGGTGGATGTGCCACATAATCTAAGACTAATAATAAATAAACAGATATTAAAAACGTGCTGTTGTTTCAAAAAGTAAAAACTTTCATCTTTGATGTGATGTTTTTTTGCTGTAATTTATTTAACATTGCTGGAAGGAGTCTTGGTTGTTAACGCTTTGTAGCAGTCATGTTGCTTTGTGAAGTTTCCCAGCACAGGAAAGTCTTCAGCACAGAGGAGTTTATGCTTTCCGGGTTTCTCTGTAAAATGACAGGCTGTGTTTCTGAGAGACAGACACACACACACAGAGAGAGAGAGAGAGAGAGAGAGAAAATGTTCTGATCATGCAAGAAAGAGAAAAAAAAAAAAGAGCGAGGCTGGTGAGGAAACAAGTGTTTATCGCAGCTGTAACATAAGTGAGAACAGGAACTAACTTGTCTCTTGGATGTTCCGTAACACTAAATCTAACTATAAATTGTTAAAATGCCTGACGTTTTGTACATTAATAAATTAAATATTGTAATCATTGGCATATTGGCATAATCACACACTCCAGACTGTGCTGTTACAGGAAAATAACGCACCTCGGGATAGGGCATTATACCTCCCTTGCGCATTATTTTCGTATAACACCACGGTCTGTTGTGTATTGCGTATCATTCCTTAGATATCGGATCATGACACTGCTCACACTACATGGTGACCACAAACAGCTTGTTGGAACACATCTATCAGGCGTAGTTTGTCCTTTCACATTGTGCAATTTACACATGATTTATCCACAATTCAAAAAACTGCACTGTCACCAACTGGTTTCGCAGAATTGCATTATGGGAAGTCCATGCCCTGTAACATCCCTGACCAGTTCCTATGGCTGCGAATTAAATGGATCATTTACCATTTTTGCTATTTCAGTGCATTTTCGTGTTGGTTTTATTTTTTAGTGTATTTTATGATGAGTAATGATGAGGAGATAAAAGAAAATGTAATGTTTATGAGCTCTGAGCCTGAATGCCAAGCTGGTCTCCTGCAAAAGGGATGTTTTCTATGTTTGATTATGTTTCATTTTGTTTGTCCATATGGTATTCCATAAATTACAATTCTCTTTAACCTGGTATGATAACTATGATTCAGACTACTTAAAGTGTAAATAAAAAGCCTTCAAGTTATTTCTTTGTATTACTCCATGCAAAGCATTTACCAAACATAATTCTAAAAAAAAAAAAAAAAAAAGCATTTATCTTTGGTTGATTTTCTATTATACATTTGCAATAATGCATAATTTGTATTCTTGGCTAAATAATATTAATTTAATCAGCTAAAAAAAAACTCTTTACATCAACCAAATGTTCCACTGAATTCATTCGTTCACCTTCAGTATCCACTTTATCTTGGTTAGGGTCATGGGTGATCTGGAGACTGTCCCAGGAACACTGTGTATGATGTGGGAATACACAGGGCACCATGTACACACTCATTCACACACTAAATTACACCTTGGGGAAATTTAGCATTGCCACTCCACCTACTGGCATGTTTTTGGGAGGTGGGAGGACACCGGAGCACCCAGAGGAAACCCATGGGGACAAGGGGAGAACATGCAAACCTCCACACAGAAAGTAACCTGAGCTCAAGCTCAAACCGGGGAACCTGGAGCTGTGAGGTGACGATGCGTCACCCAAAATTCAACTTGATTTCATTTATATAGTGCATTTAACAACAGATATTGTCAACAAGCACTTTTATAGAAACTGGCATATAGATCTAGATCCATAATGAGCAAGCCAGAGGTGATAGTGGCAAGGGGGGGAAAAAAAAAATCCTTGCGACGACATGAGAAAGGAACGTTGAGGGGAACTAGCCTCAAAAGGGAATCCATCCTCCTCTGGGTGATATCTGATAGTGCAATTATGAATCATTACACTATATAGTTGTGGAAAAATAAAGTCAAACAGTAGCACATTTGTTGAAAGGATGTTTCTGTATGAGCATATTGTAAATACGTGTCCAAGGATGAGCAGAGGGCAGTCTTTAACATTAATCTGTCAGGCTGATTTTAACTGGCAGTAAAGCTCTGACACGTTTGTTTTTTGCAGAAGGGATTTAATTGATCTGGCACTCTAGATCTTTGGCAATGACAAGTTTCTGCTTATAAGAGCAGGTTTTTAATCACCTTGGTCCACACAACAGAGCATGACTGACCCGATATCTTTCTTCTAATGCAGTGAATATAGCCTAGTATATGTCCAAAATGTCATTTTATTTTAGTTTACTGAATTAATCTAATTAATTCAGTAAACAATAATCTTCCTTTTCCTTTGATTACCTCATAGGATTAAGGAAGCAGAAAATGGTAGAGCAAACTCAAAAACCTACATCATCGAAATATCACTCTCATATAATATACTGTTTTTTTCCTTTTTCCCCTCTCTCAGCTTTCTGAACTTTTATTTTCAGATGAATGTTCCCCTAGTGTAGATGGTGAGGTGATAAATCACTATGAAACAAACCCATCTTCTTCAACTCCAGAGATGACCTGCTCCGCAAGTCATGAAACCACACTACTCTCTCTTTCCCTTTCTTTCTCTCCCCATATATTACACCCTCTGTAAAATAAATCTCCTAAAAGAAAGAAAGAAGAAAGGATTTTGCAGCAGTACCGCTTTTCTTTATATATACAGTATACAATATTGTGAGATTTTCCAAGAGCCCAACCAGTGTATTGTTATATAACAATACAAAATTCAACTGCATTGTGGTGTGCTTACAAGTTTCACAGAATCCTCCTTTTTTGCTCCCTGGATTCCCAAACCTTTCCAATGTTCCGTTTTCATACATGTTCCTTTTGAATAGTCTTCTGTCTTATTATCGTGTGTACTCTATACACCCCCTACCTGTATTTGCTGACCATCTTTGTGAAGTCTTGCATGTATTTGCATTACAGTTTTCACCCATGAATCTCTTGGGCTTTCTGCTTCTCCAGTCTATCTGGTTTTAAACTGTCCACTTGACTTACAATTATGGATTTAACAATGCTGGCCATGTTCGTGATCCCTGCTTTAGATTGCAGACATAAACCCCAGTGTCCTAGTAAACAGAACGTGCAGTTATGCCCAACTGCCTTTAGCTCTTGTGTGCAGGATTACAGTAAGATAGTGTTTATTTCTTACTCAAGAGATGAGCCTTTGTGAACAAACAGAAAACTCATACACAGGCTTCCACAAGCAAACAAATGCACGCAAGTTGTATTATATGACTGTCAAAAAAGAGCCTGGTATTTACAGAGCAATTTCCCAGCAAGCATCAGAGCAGGACACAAGGCAGATTTAAAAGTTTGGGAAGCCATATGAAAAAACTTGGCCAGTTGATGTAAGTAAACAGAAATACTGAGGCACTTAATGTTTAAAGTCGGCCTGTTTCATTTTTTATGAGGCATTCAGAATGCACTAAAACTTGGGTCACAAAGGATACAGTCTTTTACGGTGGTCATAGTGGAGACCACGATAAAAATTTCATGACAGTTTGAGTCAGACTGCAAGAGTTGAAGCTGTAGTGCACCCTCCATCTGATTGGTAGCAAGACCAAACAAGCTCAATTTACCATGAAACCAAACTGTGGGGATTACATGTGTTTCTGTTATTCATTAACTACCAAAACCATAGACGTTAGATAGCAAGATGGAAGTAAAGCTAGCATTATCTTTACTACATAGCTAGCTACCATACAATCGTAAGCAATCGAATAGAAAATTCAATGTTCATTTCATCAGTTAACTAAAATGTTTACCTCATAGAACGAATGACAAATCATTCTGAATCTTCACTGAAATAAATGAACCCTGACTAAAGCTAAAAACAAATGTGGTTGCTTGTTGCAGGTATTTTTTTCCACAACTGAAAAAAAAATGTATATGTTGCAACATAATTTTTTTGGTTGAGAAAAAATCTAAAACATTACCTGCAACACGTTGACATGGATTTTACTTTTTTTTTTCCTTTCAGTTCTCCTGATACTATGTGCACTATTACCAGAAGCCAGAGTCAAATTCTTTGTGTAGCTCAAAATTCATACTTGAAAAATAAAACTGATTCTGATTACTAGGTGCTAGAGACCATACATACAATAAAAGTGCTAGCACAGTGGTTACGAGTATGAACTGCTACCTGAAAGGTTCAAACCCTTTAAACTCTCAACATATTACTCAGTTATTCATCTTATACAGTAATTAAAATGAATTACTCAGCAACTGTAGTCAAACGAGAAGGAAATACATCTGGACCCTCAACTGATGCTATGCTCAGCATTGGCCATAGAATTGACTGTTTATGTGAATCACCAACAACCCACAACAGTGTTAGCGCTAATAACAAGCATCATTTTTTCCATCACTAGCTCACTAGCTAACATTGGAGAAAATTCTGTATTGGATTTGATCTCTCTCTCTGCGTGTGCGTGTATATATATATAAATAATTATAATAGAAATATAATATATAATAGAAATAATTATATATAGAGTGCTATATATTATAAGTTGTCATTTTTGTGGTAGCACATTATTGCTGTGTCGCTGCTGTTGCAGACATAGTTAAAGATGGATATTTTTAATATTCAAGTGTCAAGAAATGGTGCTGTCTATAAGGAACATGACGTTCCCTGAAACTCTGTGCATTTAAACAATGGGGGCTTTGTCAGTCAATCATCAGTCAGTCAGTCGGTCAGCAAGGAAGACTGACTATTCTAGGCTCTGTGGAACAGCACAGAGTAATCATGGCTTCATTTCCACTATAGTGGCAGTGCCCACAGCTATCAAGGTTAGAACTCCAACAGGTCAGTCAACACAACTACATTTTCACATTCTAAGAAAGAAGGGTACTAAACTGGGGAAGTGGTGGCTTAGTGGTTAAGGCATTGGGCTACTGACCATAAATTCATGAATTCAAATCTTGGGCCCTCCAAGCTGCCATGCTTGGATCCTTGCGCAACACCAATTAACCCTCTTCCGCTCAGCTGTATTCTTTCCCCAGGTGTGAGTCACTTTGGATTAAAGTGTCAATATATATTTCCTTGTTACTGGGGTGGTACCCTCAAAAGGTACACATTTTTTTTACCTTTAGTGTATACCAATTACATGGTAGTGTGAATGTAAAAATGATTTAAGGTATATAACTGGACCTTAGGTACCATGCTTGCACCTTTAGCTTTTAGAGTACTACCTTAAAAGGTATGATACATACCTTTTACCAGGTAAAATCAAACCATACTTACCAGGTAAAATATGCAGTGACATGGAAAGGTACAGCTTAGCATCCTATTTTCTAAGAACGTAGCTTTGCTGGAACATTGTTGACATGTCACAGAACATACAAGACGTCATCCACTTATGATTCATCCTGTCCCATTTCGTTATCAAAAGACAGCATAAGAAAACTCGTGACCGCGGAACATCTGCTCAAGATGGAAATTTTGTCTGCGACAGAGAAACTCGGACAGTCTGACCCAGTTCATAGCGATTTCACATCATATTTCCTCAAGATTTTCCATTTCATTTCATTATTGCCCTACTTCCCAGAAATGTTTTATAATCCCTGCATCTGACTGAATCACCCTGCTGGGAACAAATGTAGAGAGCCATGTTGGATTGGTCAGCAAACAAAGGCTACATATACAGTCGGTGATATCTACAGTATACACAGAGCTTACCTATACACTGTGGTAGAGGGCTGTCCCAGGCTCTTCTCTCTCCTCTGAGACATGTCAGTACCTCATTACCCTTTAAGGTATAACCAGGATCGCAGCTATACGACACTGTGCTTCCTGCAAAGTGACCCTTATCCTCGAGCTTATAGCCAAACTGAGGCATACCTGGATCCTCACACTTCACCAGATCAAAACCTAAGAGAGAGAAAATAAGAGCGAAATAGAGATTCGGTTATTCTCCTACCTGAAACATGGCCTCTGCCATTATGTGGTAAGATTAAAACCTGTTACAGGAAATGAGGGAGAACTGAAAAAGATTTATTCACAACAAATCACTCTCGCTCATGCGTGCGCTGCTGCTAGTGAGCCTTGTATTATTCATGCTATAGAGCGAGCTTGAAAGAGTACAGTTTATATGATGTTACTGTAATAATCAACATAACATGGTTCATGAGAGCGTGTGTGCATCTGTATCAGACTGTAGAAGCTTTGTCTACTTGAATAGAGATGTTTTCAGCACTTCCATTTCAGAAAGGAAATCAGTTTAAAAGGCCAGAGAAACATGTAAGGTTGCATGGCAATGCTTTATGCTAAGGTTCCCATGACAAACTATGACCTTCAACATTAAGTAGGGACTAAAACATAATGTTTTACAGTCAAAAATAGCGATATGATGCCACCAAGAAGTTGTTTATTTTCTAATAACAGCCCTTTGTGAAGTGGTTTATTCCTCTCAGACCACAGCAATTTGCCAATGGTATATACACTGTGTGTATGTGTGCATGTGTGTGTGTGTGTGTGTGTATAGAGAACAGCATGGTTTCCTTTATATCTATTTAATGCAGTAGAACATCCACAAAACATGCTGGTTCCTGTTATCACTTAAATTATAACAGCTACAAACAGTCATTCCCTTACAAGCCTCCATTTTTTCTGTTTGTTGAAGTTAATAATACCAAAAATAAAATAGTTTCCTGTGTCTGAAAATGTAAAATTACAGCTTTACCTTGGATTGTTACAAAGCACTGAAAATGGAGTGAGCCCATGTGCAAGATGATAATGTGTTAAAATGAGCACATTGATTATAATCCTGTGATTTGCCTTTCAGACAGAGCTGGTGTTACAGAAAATTAATCAACACCTTCTGACCAATCAGATTTGAGCATTCAATAGTGCTGTGGTGTAAGAGTATAATACTACATTGATTATAATATATGATTTAAAGTAATTTAACAGATGCACTAACTCAGTTTAAACAGACGTCTAAATGGCAGCTACACACAACTGCTTTAGGCAATAATTATTTCATTCACAGATAATAAAATAAGTACACAACATTAACATAATTAAATTACAGCATGCTACTAAAACAATTGAACTAATCCTAATCCTAACCCTAACCGTAATTATGGCACTCACCATTCTGCATCACTTATGACTATCAATTAACCAACACAAACATATTAAATCAATGCACTAATTCATATACGTCATATTGGTTACTTATCAGTTATTAATTCTAAAGTTTATGGTTAATGTGTATGTATTAATTTTAACTAATGCAGTATGTGATGCTCACAAAAGAGCGCAATAGTTCATATATAACATTTAACATTTCATCATAGCTGATATGAGGAAATGTGTCAGGTGTTGCATGATAATTATTCAGAGCACATCCACTGCCACTCACTGGTGAAGTGCAGCTCGAAGCCTTTGCTGGTGTTCTCACTGTTACTGATAAACTCCAGCCACATAGTGCTGGACGTACTGTTCAGAGTCACCTCCATTAGCTCTGTGCCCATGAAGACACCGAGCAAACGCGCACGGTTACTGCTGCCATCATACACCTGGAACACAGATATACAATCAAGAGCAAAGTCTTAGGACGATATGAAAGAAACAAAACAAAAAAATGCAATTTATAGTAAGTGAAATAAATGATCAAAGATTATACTGTAAAATATAAAAAGTGAAAAAAGAAACCTATGGATAATGGCAAATCCTTGATTTTTGCCTTATTTTGTCTTGTTACATTATAGATATAGAATACATTATTCTACTGTTTTCTAGACAAGGTGTAATATAAATGCACATTTTCCTTGTTCCATTCAAAAACAGGGGGGTGCAAACTTTTGCACTGTATGTGGAGCTCATATGGACTTAGTCAGTTAAAAGTTTGTAATCCTCCTTATAAATTGCATCCAATCTGTACAGAACCCCAACTCAATGACACATTCACATCCACAAATCTCCCACACACACACACACACACACACACACCATTAGCATGTCATCGTCCTCCAGGCGGAAGTCTCGAGCCCGAAGCTGAATGCCTTTGCCAGGCTGGGTATGGATGGAGTAGATGCACTCGTGATTGTTGCCATAGTAGCCAGGGTAGTTTGGAGACAGGAGGACGCCTTGTTTCCCAGTAACAGAGGAACCGCATTCAGCTGAACACAGGAGAGGTCAAATGATACATGATCCTTGAATGGGACATGATCTGAACTAATACAGCACAAACATGCATGCAGAAAATTCATGCTGGGGAAGGAGACTGGAAACCGATAGCACTCGGACTGCTTTATCTGAATATTTAAATGATAGTACGTAGTGATTTTAGCTGATAGTACATTTTGTTCTTATTACACCAACTGGCACATAATGAAATACTCTGATGAACCTTTTCCATTAGCGTGGTTAGATAAAGTCTAAAATAATGACTCACAAGGGGACAGAATAACTAATTAAATTAATTAATTATTAATTATTTTGACATCACTTGACCTAGTTTCACAAGCAATATAAACTAATAAACAAAAACCATCAACCCTATATATTGCCAAGAAAAAAAATACAGATATTGCATTTGCATGCCTCTACTAAAATGTCAATACCATAATATAAACCAATTACGTCCTAGTTTTAACACCACCAGACATTCGGCAAATGGATAATTATGGAAAATCTGGCTTACACATTAATTCACAAATAGGTATCCATTTTTTGTATTTTACATCAAATTAAGCAGTTTTCATCGTTGTATCACCCTGCACTTGCTTAGAATAAACCGCTGTCTGTGTGCATCTGATATGATGTTACTGCTTTGAAAGAAACTACAGATTTTTGGGTAGGTATGTGGGTGAACATATCTGGCAATACAATACATAAACATTACATATCTTTACTCACTAAACTAGTGCTTCTGTTTGAGGGAAAGTGCCGGAAAGCATGCGGTTTAATTAGTGAATAAAGCAAAATAAAAAGCATGTGACCACCTACCAACACACCTTGGGAGAGGGGAACTCCAGACCCGCCGCCGCCCCCCTAAACACACCACCTTCGCTGGCCCCTCCAACCGATATCCAGGGAAGCAGGAGAAGAAGAGTGCATCACCTACGCCAAACTGCAGCCCCTTACGAGTACTGAAGGGAGGTACACCAGGGTCCTCACATGGCTCTAGATCATACTCTGAAATAATAGAAAAGGACAGACGGTTCAGTCACTCACTCATTTTTAGTAAGCACTTTTTCCTGGACAGGATCGAGTCTCTCCCAGGAAAGCTGGGAGTGAGGCAGGAATACACCTTGGATGGGATGCCAGTCCATCTCTGGGCAACAGGCAGTTCAGTTCAGAGAAAATGAAAAATACCTATTTTGTTCTGCAGTATTGCTCTACTAGATATTTTTGATACCCAGAAAAGGGACAGAAGTACTAGTTTACTAAAAAGAGAGCTTATAGGCAGATTACGTAAATAAGAGCCACTGAGACCTCAATACCTGAGAAGGTGATGTTGAAGCCCTCGTAAGACACAGAAAAGTCCGAGAGGAAGCGGATCTGGGCAGTGTAGTTCCCAAACAGACCGGCACTGAGAGGAGGAGGCAGGATGGAGCCGGTCAGCCTCCAAAGCGGCTGAGAAAAACTACCATTCTCTGTCACCAAGAGATAGTCATGAGGGCTCTCCAGATGAAAGGTGTGGAAGGTGAACTGGACACCTGGTGAAAAAAAAAAAAAAAAAAAAAAAAAAAAAAAAAAAAA